>OY728136.1:740055587-741305587 GCA_963277665.1 Viscum album | reverse complement strand
ATAATATAACCTTATTTTATAATAATTATAATGGAGTGTCGATGTTGGTAAAAAATATAGATACCATAAAAAGATCCTCAAAAACATTTTTGAGAAAAATAACCTTTTCATTTAGAAAAAAGCATTTTAAAGAAAGTTCACAAACCATTTTAAAAATTATTTTATATGAAAATAACCTTTTAATACATATAAAATAAGAATTAAAAAATAGATTGGTCATGATGGTGGAAAATTCCATTCATGTTTTATGTGTTAAACCAAAGATTCCATTCACATTTTTTTTGTAAAATCCAACTGAACATTGTTTCAAAAAAAACATGAATATTTCATTCAAAACATTTTTAAAAAAGTACTAATGGGTAAAAATGAATGAAATAAATAAATTTTAAAAGGATAAAAACATTTTTGAAAAAAAATTAGAAAACATGTCTTTTGATGAAAAGGGATTTCTAGAAGAAGAGAGAAATAAATTTGGATTTTATTAAAACTACTTCTCAATCATTTTAAGTACCCAAGAGTGTAAAAATTGATCTCTTACTTGAAAATTTTCAAGAATAACCATATTTGAAGAAAATATATTCAATTTAAGAAATTAAAATCAAATTATTTTTCCAAGGGAGACATAAACATAACTATTCTAAATAATGATGAGATTCTAAAATAAACTCAAACCACTTTGGTAACTTCTAAATCATGTTCCCCATAAATGAAATAAATTCAAATGAATATTTTCATTCCCTAAAGATAAATATATTCATTATATAACATATAAAAGGTCTAGTATATACACTATGAAAATGAAATAATTGGTTAATATGGAATTTGTTTCACTAAAGTAAAAGTGAGAAGAGAAACCTTTACCTCTAGTTCTAATTCCTTCATCTGTGTCTGAACCTCTAATATAATAAATATTGGGTTGTTATAAACATATTAAAAAACATAATAATACTTATAATATCATTTATGATTCTCTTATAAAATTTTACCATCTATTTGTTAATAATATTTCATTATTTTAATTATTTCATGTGTTAATTTTCTTCTTTTCTCGTGTGCTATTTGTCATGAATGTTTTGACTCATCGGAATAGTATAAATATATATATATATCATATAAAGAGTGATAATGATGTTATAAAAATCATATTTACTCATTAGAGACATTTTTAGAACCATTTATAAAATTTAGACTTGGAAAATGAATGACATCACTTTATGGAGACGGTAAGTCGTACCTATGCAGGAGTGATGATATCATACCCTTAATGAGTGTAAGGGTAAGAAATGAGGTGATATATTAATTTTAAATAATAAATATAATATAGTATATATCACATATTTTCATTAATTTTATCATTTAATAATGTCTATGAATAGAATAATTGAAAAAAAAAATCGCATCGCTTCGCGAGGCTGTAGTCCACCATACACAGAAGTGATGTTATCATATTTGAAATGAAAAGGAATGTAAAAAGGTATATGTGGTATTAATTTAAACAAGATAAAAAAATATAATAAATATTAAATAAATCTATTAAATATATCACTATATTCATCCATGAAATGTGGATATGGAAAATGAACTACATCAGTTTGTGGGGTTGTAGTCTGTCATACACATGATTAATGATTTTGTTTCCCATCTGATGGAAGTGTTGATGAATAAATATTACACCACAAAAATAATTAAATCTCAGTATATATGATATTATGGTATTATTATGTTATATTTTTTAAGACATAATTGAAGGTGTAAATGAATAAAGATAATGAAAGAGCTTTGTTAATATAATTACCTTCTCTAGAAAAAACCTTCTTTAGATCTCCTTTTAAGGACTGTAGGGTTGGTATTTTTAGAGGGCCAGTATCTATATAATGTTCCTATGTATTATGGGGATATAATTGTTTATTATTTGGTTGAAAAAATGGTATTGAGAGGTGTGAATATGTGATAGTATGGAGTTCCCTTTTATAAGTGGGGAAATGGGACTATTTTTGGATATTAATTAGAAATTTCCCCAATGAATCCAAATTTATTAAGTCATTAAAATGTTAAAATCTTAAAAATGACCATATATTTTAAATTGGTATGTTTAAGATATAAATATATCCATAATTTATTATTTATACCAATTTTGGGTAATTTTAACCCTTATGTTCTTAGTTTAACCCTGAGTAAACCCAGTTTTACTTAAGCCGGTAAAAAAATTTTGCAGTGTTACTATTCATTATAGTCAAAAAATTTGTTCCACTTATTAGATAATATAAAATATAATTATTCCAAATATGTAATAATTTTTTCCAAATTTCATTCACATAAGTGGAAAATCTATTTTAAAATTAATCCCGCAGACGTGATGAGAAAGCGGGGTTTCAAAGAGAAAATGATCAAAAGTTTACAAAGTTTTTAAATAAAAAATCAATATGAAAATGATTCCAATTACCTAAATTAGTCAATTTTTAATATAATTTAATTTATGTTAATTGAATACCATTTTTATTTTTTTTTAATTTAAAAATAATTTAAACAAAAAGTTAGTTTTCAATTAAAATTTAGAAGGTTCAATGTTCATCAAAAAAGAAACCTTTCATGAAAAATACCAAAAATTAAACATAAGCTAATTTGGATATGATATTTTCAAAACTAATATTTATTTTTTAAAATAAATTTTATAAAAAATTTAAAAATTATTTGAAAATTAGTTTTGAAAAGCATGATTAAACGACATTTTAGAAAAAAACTATTTTTCAAAAACATTTTGATTACATTCAAATGATTAATATTTTATTCTTATTCAATTGAGATCAATTTAATTTATTTTATCCATTTTTAAACCATATAATTTTAAGAATTTAGTTATTACTATTAATACTGTCAAATTTAATAGCTATGTTATAATGGTCAAGTTCAAATAATAATATTTTAAAAGGCTAACATGTTTCGTTCAAACCTGGTGTTACGTACAACACAAGCTATCACATAGATTAAATTTATTTAAAAAAAATTTATTGTAATATCTTGGTGTTTTATATTCTCTTTTATGCTTGGTGTTTTTTGGAATACATTCTATCGAACTAGATATACCTATTCTGAAAATCTTTGGGTGTTACATAAATCTATTTTAAAAACGATTTTTGTAATATTATTGACTTAAAATAAAAACATTTATTTTTATATTTTCATTTTTAAAATGTTTTTTATTGATTTAAATTATATTTAAAATGAAAATATTAAATATTTAACTGTAAAATAGATCGATTCATGTTTTAAGCATAATAAAGTCTTTCATTTTTTCACACACACACTTGTCAAACTCAATTGAAATCATCTAGTATGATATTTACCTAATCTTCATTTCAAAAATAGCATTGTTTTTGAACCATGAACTACTATAGATATAAAATTTAACCACATGATAAATAGCCTTCATCATATCTAAAAATTGGTACTATTTTAAGAACCATTAAAGGATGATGAATTTTATCATTGTTATAAATGGTGCTAATAGAGGGTTCCCACAGAAACACTAAAAAAGGGGGTCCTTCATTAACACTAGTTTAGATATTAAAATGGGGGGACATTATTAGAACTATTATTAGTGCTATTGGAGGATCATTTTATTATCTCTAGAAATAGTGTTGATAAAATCCATGCTCTTTTAATGTTCTATTAAATTTATAGAACAATATAGTAGCAAATACAAATTTCAATTAGAATTAAATTTACATCATAAATATTAGAAAAAATATATATTACAAAAATTTCAAACATAGGTTTAGACAATTACATTGGTATGTATAATTTATAACCAACATCAAAAAATTAAAAAACACTAATGTTAAATATTCATTGGATTTATCCCTCTCTTAGAAGAGCATTTTCATGCTACTAGTTTTTGAACAAACCACCCCAGATCGAGCAAAAGAGTGAACATATATAAAAAATTATTATATTTATAATATTATAACAAAATAAATTAAATATAAATATGAAAAAATAAATTTATACATTGTTACTTTAAAACTAAAAACATACACATAAAATAATTCTAGGAACAACATGTATTAGATTAATTCATGGTTATTTTCGACACATTAAAATTTATTTAGGTATCATTTTCCCAAAATATCAAGAAAATCTGAAAACAATTTATTGTTATTATGTATGAGATGTTTGTTCTGAATTAAAGTGTCAATTTTAATATAAAAACATACAAATTTAGTCACACCTAACACACCATGTGTCATATTAAAGTGTGTTGGATTCCCACACCTCAAAAATTATTTGTGGATCATTTCTTAAAGTTCCAAGAAAATATGAGTGAATTTTCTCGATTTGATGTATTTGTTGTGTGTTTTGAACTAAAATGTCAATTTTAAATAAAAAAATTCACTTTGTGTAATATCGGTGACACAATGGGTCAGAATAGTGTATTGTTTATTACTATACATAAAAAATTAATTAAGGAACATTGTTATAATGCATTAATAGAATAATAGTGTGTTTGTTAGGTTTCAAGTTATTGACACATGTTTTAAACTAAAATTTCAATTTTAAACAAAAATTAAGGACATTGGGTTATATCATATTCCCCATGTATCAAGTTGATTTTAGGTTTTTAGAGATTAAAAATGACTAATTGATCATTTCAAAAAGTATCAATACAATATGAGTATGTTTTCTTGGTTTTTAGTGAGTGATACATGTTTTTAAATAAAATTGTATTTTTAAACTGAAAACATAACTTTGAAGTCATACCATACACACCGTGTATTGTATTGAGGTAAAAAAGATTCCTAAACATCATAAATGACTATGGATCATTTTCATAAAGTATAAAAATAATCAGCTTGTGTTTTATCATTTTTAACTATGTCATGTGCCTTTTAAATAAAATATCATTTTTAAACTGAAACAACACATTTTGAACTATAACAGTCACACTATGTATTTTATTGAGGTATAGAAGATTAAAAAACATTGAAAATGACTTATGGATCATTTTACTAATGTTAAAAAAAATATGAATGTGTTTTCTTAGTTTTGAGTATTCCACGGATCTTCTAAAAAAATCTAATTTTAAATCAAACACACACTTTGAGTCATATCGATCACACCGTGGGTCAGATTAACATGTTGTTAAATCCTACAAAAAAATATTTACAGATCATTTTGCTATAGTATCAAGGCAATTTGATTGTGTTTTTTAAGTTTTTAGTGATTGAAACATGTTTTTAACAAAAATTTCATTTTAATATTTAAAACATGCAGTTTTAGAAATACTGGTCGCATCTTGTGTTGGATTGATGTGAAGTTGATTCATTGGCATAAAAATGATTTATGGATGGATTTTGTAAATTACCTTGAAAATCCATGTTTTTTTTCTTAGTTTTCAGTGATTGACTCCTATTTTTAACTAAAATAACATTTTTTTTACTAGAAACACACATTTTAAGTCATATTGTTCACACCGTTTATCATATTGAGGTATGTCTAAATAATACACATCAAAAATTCTTTTTTATAGTTTTTAGTATGTCACATATCCATCGAACTAAAATATCATTTCTAAAGTGAAGCCACATATATTGAGTAATACTGGTCATACCTTGTATCACATTGATGTGTGAATGATTCATACACATCATAAATTACTTGTGGATTATTAACCTAAAGTGTACCAAAAAATAATGTCTTTTCTTGATTTTGAGTATGTCATGTGTCTTTCGAACTAAAATGTAAATTTTAAATAAAAACATAAACATTTATTTATACCATTTACACTATTTGTTGGATTAACATGTGGTTTATTTCTACACCTCATAAATTAATTAACGATCGTTTTCTTAAATTATCAGATCTATATGTGTGTATTTTTAATTTTTTTAGTGAGTGACACAAGTATTTAGAAAAAATGTTATATTTAAACTAAATACAAACACATTGAGTAATATCAGTCATACGGTGTAGAATATTAATTTTTGGATGATTCATACACATCAAAAATTAATTATAAATAGTTATAAAAAATCAGTATGATAATCTGATCTTGTTTACATTATTTTTATTTAGTGACAGGTTTTTTCAAAATTTTAATTTTTAAACTGAAAACACCCATTTTGAGTCAAAATAGGTCTCACTGTATTTCATATTGAGGTACTGAAGATTTATACAAAACAAAAAATTACATATGGATCATTTTAATATATTATCACAAAAATGTAAAAACAATTTTCTTAGTTTTGAGTATTAAATCCATCATTTTAACTAAAATTCCATTTTTAAACTAAAAATGCACATTTTGGGTCATACTAGGAACAATATGAGGTACGACTTATTTCTACACATAACAAATGATTTATTGATCATTTTTATGAAGTATAAAAACAATATTAATGTTTATTCATAGTTTTGATTATGTGATGTCAATTTTTAACTAAGATGTCTATTTTAAAAAAACACGATCTTTGAGCCATACCAGTCACACTATATATCAGATTGATTTTTTGTTGATTCCTAAAAATCATTAATGACATAAGGATCATTCTAAAAAATTATCAAGACAATAATATAGTTTTTTCTAGGTTTTCAATAGGTAAAAAACACTTTTAACTAAAATATCATTTTGATACATGAAAAATGCAATTTCAGTCATTTCAGTTACACCATTTGTTGGGTTGATATGTGGTTCACTCCTACACATAATAAATGAATTATGGGTAATTTTCTTAAAGTATCAAGGCAATGTGAGTAAATTATATTAATTTTTAGTGAGCGGAATATATTTTTAACTAAAATGTCATTTTTAAACTAAAACCACACATTTCAATTCATATTGGTCACACCATGTATCAGATTGAGGTGAGGCTGATTCATGCATGTCATAAATGATTTATGGATTATTGTACAATATGAATGAGTTCTCTTTTTTTGTATGTCACATGTCTTTTTGACTAAAATATAATTTTTAAATTAAAACACATGATTTGAGTCATACCAATCACACCTTGTGTCAGATTGAAATGTGGTTTAGTCTTACATGTCACAAAAGACTTATGGGATGTTTTTCTAAATTATCAATGCTATATGAATTTTTTTTCTCATTTTTTAGTATTTCTTTCATCTTTTTAACTAAAATGGAATTTTAAGCTGGAATCAAGAACTTTAAATCAGGATGATTACATCATGCAATGTATTGATGTGTATTTCACATAAAAATGACCTAAGGAACATTTTCCTAAAGTATCAAGATAATTTGAGTGTCTTCTCATCTTACAATGAGTAACACACATTTTCAAACTAAAATTTTATTTTTCAATCAGAAACACTCATTTAAATTCATACTAGTCATACTGTGTATCTAATTGAGGTAAAATTAATTCATAAATATCTAGAATAATTTATTCATAATTTTTATAATGTATCAAAACAATATGAATTAATTTTCTTAGTTTTGAGTATATCACACAACCTTTTTTACTAAAATTATAGTTTTAAAATGAAACAATATATTTTGAGTCATACTAGTCACACTTTGTATAAAATTAATGACCATATGATTCATATATGCCTCAAATTATGTATTTATCCTTTTCTTTAATTATAAAAACAATATGAATTCATTTTCTTAGTTTTGAGTTTGTCGCCAAACTTTAGATCTAAAATGCCATTTTAAACTGTAAATATGAACTCTGGGTCCTAATAGTTACATAGTGTGATGGATTGACATTTAGTTGATTCGTACACATTAAAAATGTCATAAAGATCATTTTCCTAATGTATCATGGTAATCCAAGTGCATTTTCTCAATTTTTAATGAGTGGTATGTTTTTTAACTGAAATTTCATTTTTATACAAAAATCACTCATTTTGAGTCATAATGTTCACATTATTTATTGGAATAAGGTATGAATGACTCACAAATATCATAAACGACTTACGGATCATTTTCCTAATGTATAAAAACACTATAAATCTTTTTTCTTTGTTTTAAGTGTGTAATGAATCTTTTTAAATAAAATTTTAATTTAAATAGAAAATGTGAACGTTGATTTATTTTAAAACTAATAAAACAGACATATAAATATAAAAAGATCAAATATAGAATAAATAACTCTATAAATAGAGAAAATAATACATATGAGCATCATATTTATTGAATAATGTATCAATAATTGTTTTTTCATGGATCATTTATGCTCTTAATAGAGAACAAAGTGGTTGAATAAAAAAGTCATTATGAATTCATTTCTTCATGATATCTATTAATGTTTACAAAAAAAGTATCAGATAAAAAAAAAGAGAAAAAATATGTGAGAAAATTATGATAAAATAAACTAAATAGGTAGTAGGAAGTCACTATTTCATTATGTCTATATACATTCTGACACTATTATTCTTCCTATTAATTTCTAAACAAATATATATAATCTATTAAATATTAAGACTATTATAAATCCTAAAAGTACTGGAAAAATATAAATAAATAAAAGATTCATAATTTTTTAAAATGAAATTGTAATTATCATCAGAAATACCTCTTCATGGATTCTTTTTTGTTGATGAAATATTAAATCTTTCATAAATTTGATAATTTAAAAACTAGAATCTTTACCATTTGTTTGTTTCAGATAGTACCAAAATATTGATAAAAATAAGTTATTTGGTTTGATATTAGTTTTTATAGTGAAATGTTATTATATACACCCTAATACTTATGCACTTCATGAAGTCCATAGACTTCATATTCTCATGAACTATCCTCATGCCATGATTTAAATGGTATTTAAACATCAACCTATAATAACTAAATTTTCATATAAACATAATATAAAATTTATAAATTAAGTTTTATTATTGGCATGTTTCATGTAGATTATTATAAATTGACAAATTTCATCTTTTGTAGTAGATTTGTTGGGTATATAGGCATTGAACCCAAAAAATAAACCTTTAGATTATCGATATTGATTTCAATGAGAAACAAAATCTCCCTAAAAGAAAAAAATAAATAACTAATAAAAGGAATGAAAATATATTTGATATGATTAAATTGTAGAGTTTTTTCCCTGCATCATGGGTATTAAAAAGAGTCTATCATTAGTAATTTTATTATAAAATATTGTGGCCAGTTTTTTACTATTTCAAAACATTCGTCTTCTTCCAAATACCTTTATTATGTAGAAGTGATGTAATGACTAATGATTTCAATTTTTTTTCACATGGTTTTCCCTTCAAATTGTTTTGATATATATTCATTGAAAAAATATAAATATTATTTAACAATAATTATCATAGTAGGTCATCTATCGGACAAATAAATTATGAAAACATGCCATGAGTATACATTTACAACTAAGACTCTTTACCACTATTCTTGAGGATGTCATCTAGAATCTGAATACCAAGAAGGTTTGTAATGTCCTCTCTATGCATTTGTTCTGCAAAATAAATTATGTGCATATTACCATTTTTTATACATTTTAACTTCATTAACATGTAATAATCATAAATTTGTAAGATGAAATAAAATGGTATAGTAACTTTTTGAATACATTTTTGATTGACTGTTTATCATTTAGATTGTTTTGATTCAACATTCTATTTCCCCATCCCTTTTCCCATATGTAATAACATTCATCAATTCTGGACTTTTATTTAATTATTTAATTTTATTTATAAAAAATAAATAGGAATGGAAGACCTCCTTTCCGAAATATTTTTTTACAAGATCAAACATACATTACATGAAATTTCCTATAGAAATTTTGATAGTGCAAACATCCAGGTTATAAAAGGGAACATATAGCTCATCACTTTTCATGTAAGCTATGGGATTCCCCACTCTCACATGATCATTTAGATTTTATTTTTTATGTATAATATCTCCTAAGATATTATACATTGTAACCATAAAAAATATGAATATGGGTGGGTAATTATTGATATAAATCATAATTATTTGTACCCTATATAATATTAGTACATGAATGGTATCGATTTCAACGTGATTCAAATTTCATAGTAAAAAATCAGAAAAAATTTATTTCCTTCAGTAAGGTAGACCTTTGAGGGGAATGACTTTCCTCAATGATGGGGGTCTTCATGCAGTAGTTTTCGTTGTGTTGTTTATTAATTTTTATTCATTTTCACAATATTCCCTAGAAAATAAAACAATTAATTAAATTTTTTATTCTATATAGCTACCTATTAATGCATATCTATCGTTTTCTTATCTTTATCCCCATGATCATTTATTTTTTCAAAATATGTTTAGGGTGACATCCAAAACTCACACCTCTAACATGACCATATGGTTTTGGCCACTTCAATTACATTGAATATAGTCATTCATCAGCTACATATGATGATGAGTTTTGTTGTTAATACAAATAAAATATATAGATAAACAAGTAATCATTGTTATGTAACTTTTATTTTAAGAAAAAATTATTTTTATTTCATACATATACGTTATTATCATAATTTTTGTTCTTACAATCTATTAGTATTTTGTATTTATTTACATGAGCCTCCTTCCATAGAACTTAATATAGGACTCGTGTGGCTTTGGATTTTGATTCATCAATCTAATTATAAAAAAAGGAACCAAATTATGTTATTGTTTCAATCCAAATAAAATTATTACTATATATTTAAAATATATAACTTTTTTTCAACTAAAGCATACCCCATATTTTCTTTATGATATGGGTGCATAGGTTTTATTACATGATACTCATTTTTCGTACTGAGTTTATTTCATAAATAATTTTTTTAATAAATTTTATTAATACACGTATTATTAAGTAGCATGTTACCATTCACAATGTACCTGAAATGATTCCTTATAAAACCCCATATTTTAGTACAACTTAATTCCTGATTTATGGCATTAAATCCCTTAACACAATCACATAATATCATGAGTTTTATTGTCTTTTATAAAATTTTTACATAGAAAAATTACTTATAACAAGGCTAAAAATAATTATTTAAAAACATTGAAACATTCCCTTATATTCCATGGATTTTCTAAAACTGCACAGGATAACCATCAGACATACTTAAACGGGGGTGAGATATAAAGCCTTGGATGGGATTAGTAAAATAATAACATGACGAATTTAATACATTCTAGTAAAGTGGAATATCAAAGTTACATAAAATGGGTGATAATCATAAAATTGAACATCAATTCAAGATATAAGTTCACGTAATGGAAACCTGGAAATGTTTACAGAACATAAAACATGACATCATACACTTAATTCAGGGCTGAAAGATGAGAAATCATAACATAGTTTTCTTAGGATAACCTCCCTTCAATATACATGGTATCACATGAGATGAATTCATTACCTAATGCATAGGAGAGAAATATATTTCTAGGTGCACCTGTCACATTCATCTAATGTGCATGTGTATGTATACCACATAGATCATACAACATAAGAAAATTTTAACACTTTTAATCTAATAATTAAGTATTGTGGATTAAATAAATGTATGTACCCAATAAATTAAGTATTGGTACATGTTGTTCAATATCCTTGAGAATAAATGGGATTGGGTATTCACTACACAAATGTTTGACATGAAGATTCATGTGTTAATTTTGAAAGCATAAAAGGTGTACATAAATGTTCATGGAAGCATTTAATGATAGTGAAAGGGGTATCATATCACATAGACATCGTGATGAAATTAATTGGTATTTTTAAAAACATATCTCAACATGAATAATTAAAAATAAAAAAGGTATAATAAAAAGCATATTGAATAAAGAGGAGAATGTGAGGATCCCTTTCCCTGAGAGGGCACTTCTAAAAGTATAGAAGTAGATTATTAAGAGTATAGAGAGCCATGGGAGGTATCTAGAGTGGTAAATGTGACTAAATTCGTGCTCCATGGGTTTTTAGTTTAGAAGAATGGGAGGTTTTTTGGTATTTTACAGAAAAAGATAGGCGAATTCTTTATAAATTTCTAAACAGAGGTTGTGGACCCTATATGATAAAATATTCATAATCACAAACCATCCTATGATTTTTCCAATGGATTCTATGAAAGAGGATTGGTTTTAAATATTTTATATTCTTAAGAAATTAACTGATAAATATGACATACTTAGTGATGTGGAAGTAACTCGTGTTTATGAAGAATTAATTTTAAAAACTTAAAATATAATATGGCTTCTTGAGGATTCATTAAGGGCTTAAGAAATTAATAAAAGAAAGTAAAAAATAAATTATTTTAAAGGGAATAATATTTTGGTTATTGGATACTCTTTATATGATTTATTACTGGCCTTCCCACCTGCACGCCGCACGCCCCCAGCTAGGCCCAAGGTGGCCAACCCTTGGGCTTGGGCCAGTTCTCATGGAGTCGAGGGGATGAGAGGTTCGCTGACAAATGGTGCATGTTGCCTTTATGAGGACTCGAACCAATACAACACGTTCACTCTCTGAATGCTGGATTCAGTCAGGTTCTAGTGGATGATGCTAGGGAAATTCAACTGGACAACACTGGTCGGGCTGTGATCTGGCTTGGAGACTCAACTTTGAATGAGTGTACCACATCTATGAATGTGATAGAAGATCCAGATTTACAAATGTTAAATATGGCAGGAGCTAAAAAATCTAGATCCAAGGAAAAGTATGAAGTGGAGAGATCAAATACTTACTCTCAGTACACCGGAATGGGGTTTGCTCTGATGCAGGATATCACTGAATCTGTGGAACCGGTGTCTGAACAGAAAAACACACCTGATGTCCTGTTGCAGGTAAATCATCATGAACTATTAAATTGTTCTACAAATAGATTTGCAGTGCTGGTCGATGCTGGAGAAAATGAGACAAAGGAGCTTCAAGTGGCAGAGGAAATTATAGAGAAAGATGACCATGGTACTCTGGACAGAATGACAGATGAATGCAATAGCCCCTATGCTGATGACCCAATCAAGACACCTCAACTGGAGGGTGGGAATGATGGCAGTGTCATCCCTCCTATGGCCCATAAAAAGAAGTGGGGAGATAGATCTGATTGTGAAGAAGAGCTCCGCAGTCACAAAACATCCTACAGTGATGCTGTTAAGAATAGAAATCATGAGACCCTGAGCAAGGAAGTGGAAGAAAAAGCTCAAAGCAGGAGGAAACCACGGAGGGACTATTCGGACCTTCCCAAACCAATGGGGACAAGGTCAGCATACAAGAATGTTAGGACCCAAGGAAATGTCTTTGAAAATGGGAACAGTGGCAAGAAAAGGGAAGGGCCCCCTAAGATAGATAAAGGGCCCAATGGGAAACGTCCAATCAAAGAGAAAATGTCTGTATAAATGCTTAGAAAGAAAAACATGTATCTTGAGATGATGTGGAAGTACGAGTCTTCTGAATGGGAGTCAGTTGATCCTGGTGATGAGTTATCTGATGATGGGGAAAGGGATGCGTATGGTTTTGATGTAATGTAACGTTTATTTTTTCTTCTGTCTTTACTTGCACTTTTCCTTCAATAAATTTGCGGGACCAGGCTTTCGCCTGGTTCAGACTTTCCTGGTATTATATCACTTTTGGAATTTTATGATATCATAAATATTAACAAATATTTATACCATATTTTATTCTTATCCAAAAATTATACTGCCTTATAAAATCATGAAAAATTAACCATTGGATAATTTCAACATGATAATTTCAACATGATAATTTCAAGAATATTATTGATTTTGTACAAATAATTCTATAAATATTAATATTAGAATTATTAAATCAAAAATCTCATTTATTTAAAAATACATGTTTTTACTATGATAATAATTTCAGACACTTATCAAAATTAATTTTGAATTCATAATATTTTATGATCATTTATATTTAAATAAACATTATTTAAAAATAACATTTTTCTTATTTAATATTTATTTTAAAAATTATTGAATTCATCAAAAAGTTGGTCTTGATTGAAACTTTATATTTCTAAAAATACAATTTATGTTTTGTAATATAAAAATAAAATTTTGATCAAACTCATTACTTACTCATCTATAAAATAATAATAAAAAAATATAAATATACTCATTATTTTATGATAAATAAAAATATAAAAGTTCATATCAACAGGGTTTAGATACAAAAACCCTTATTACACCAGTGTATTTTATAAGGATAAGGTGTGTGATGGTGATACTTTATTAGAGTTGTTTACTAAACATGGTTTGGGTTCTGATCTCAATAATATTTAACATATCTTTTAAATGCATTCACTTTTGATTAAATTTCTGGATTTTGGTTTGGGAATGGTTAATGGAAAAAACCCAATGATTCCCTCTCCTATAGAATCTTAGATGAATGGGATTCATATATCATGATCTTACCAGTCAAGGTCATCACTTATTTCTTCTTTGTTAATTGAAGAATATGACAACCGTTAATATATAAAAATATTAATGGTGATTATACAATGGACATATTATTAATCATTTTCATGGAAAACTATCTTTTTAATCTAATAGGATATAACTTATAATAGTACAAAATTACTAAAATAGTCCATGTGTTTTCTATAATATCATTACATAACGAAGAATTTATTCATTTTAAAATGTAATTTCAACTATAAAAAATTATATCATTACGTGCCTCCTCACAATGATCAATAAACACATTCCTAATTTCATAGTTTTTCATGTGTGCATACATCTATAGCAGATGTGGGTTTACACTCCCTTCTGTATCCCTGAGATTATGCTTCGTAAGAATTATCTAAAATATCTGATGATACATTTCAGTGACCATTAATAAAAATAAAATTTGTAAGTAATATAGTATAAATACACTATACAAGTGATAAGGAAGAGTAAATCAATGTTTTATTATTAATTGTTTTTAGTAAAATAAAAAAATTATATCATAATGTTACACTAATGTATTCCTAAATTAGTTTTTTAACTGTGACCAGAAGGATATTTCATGTATCTACATCAATCATTAATTGAATTGAGTTGTTGAACCTAATGTAACTAATGAAAATGGACTTTTTGGGTTAATAGACTAGTTGGGTTAATTCCATCCATCCCCAAATTTAATTCCATGGTTTTTTCTGTAATAATTTTTTAACATCATCACACTATAATGCTCTTGTTTTTCTAGGACATATGTTATTCTCTTACTATTTCCCTATCTTCAAAATCGTTAATATATTATTCCTTATGATTGGTAGCATCAGAATGTGGAGAAACATGTTTTACCTCTATATTTGGAGCATCAACAAGATGAGAAACCTATTATTACTCAAGATTGAGAGCATTGATATGCACATAATCCATTAACAAAAGAAGTGGTTAAAAATTTAATCTGTATTTCATAAATGTAGGAGTGAACAGATAATGACATAATTTAATGTGATATATATTACAAAAAATATAACCTAGTTATTTAACACTATTTTTTCATTAAAGGTTGAAGGGATTTTACCCCTCTATCATGTATCCAAATCACCTCATTGTGGTATCATTTTACACACAATATCATATCTATATTGATACCACTGTAAAATTATTGTGACATCACAGTGAAAGTTTTGTCCTCTGTTGAATTGACATCATACCCTTATGTGGTTTTGGTAGATAACATAATAATTCACCACTTTATGTTTTCTATATTTCAAACTTAAAATACATTCACTATATGTGATACCATTATAAATAGTTCATCATTGTACCCTTCCTTACTGAAATCCACTTTCACAAATCTAAATTAATATATTTAAACTCCACTCCTATTATGAACCCACTTGCATTGAAAAAATTAGTACTAAGAAAGTTGTATAATCCAACCCCCATACGTTTTTATGATGAAAAATCATAAAATATTCACATACATTAGATTTATTTCCATAGTACCATATATATTCATCACTTCAGCTACAACTGTAACTCCATTATTTTTAGTGGTACTATGTTCATCATGTTCCTTTTTATAAAACGTATATTTGATACTCACATAACCATTATAAGATAATACTTTCACACTTGATCCTTTGGATATCCATCAAATTAATTCTAAAATTTAATTCGGATTTTTAGTTGAATCCTTAAAAGTAATTTCTTGAAAACATCCTATAAATAGTAAATTATATATATTTGATATCTAACATTGATCCCTTGATGGATTTAAATGATTAATAATTTATATATTGGTTTCAAAATATTTTGAAACTTCAAAATGGTTATGTAAAATGCAAAGGTGAGCCTACTCCCACTCTATAATAGTAATTGTGATAATATCTACTCTATAAATTCCTTCACACACAATCCACCTAGTGTGATAATATTTTGGTAGACTAATTCATTACACATCATACATGTATTCTATGTATAATTCAATGTCTTCTTCAACAACATATCTCTCTACAATTCAACCTTAAATTCAATCTTTATTTTTGAAAACACTTGCAAAATATTCATAAACCATTCAATTGGGTATGTCTATATATAATTTATATGACATAGGTAAATATATCTAATCATGTGAACCATCAATAATAGTGGGATGAATATCTTTAATTAACATAATATAATAGAAATATCCTTTTCAAAATTGGTAATTTAACCGACTCTATAAATTTACTGTATATATATTTCAAAAATAAATAGCTCTTTGTTAATGCATGGAGAAAATTTTAAGGAAAAATTAAATGTAATGTTACAAGAATAAGATTTGTATAAAAACATAAAAGTCATATGATTTCAGTCCGTTTAACTTTAACTCATCTATTAACATGATATTCTTCATTTTTGATGAATAACCATCTTGAACATTCACATCATTCATAAAGTGAAAAAAATGATATCTCTTTTTCCTTGATCAAGTGTAAGCAACTAGAAAAAGAAAAATCCATATTTTACCCTTTACTAGTGGAAAATGTTCCCAAAAACCCATACCAATCATGTCAAAAAAGCATTAATTTTATCCATAATTTGTCGTGGAGAATTTAGTTATGTCATAATGGCACTATCACATTAATTTTTTCCACATGCATGACATCAATAAAACTTCTTATGTACAAACAATTCTATTATGGTAATTCATAAAGAAACATATCACTTTTTTGACCAATTTTCTCATGGTTTTTCAAAGAAGTTTTACCAGAAGAGATGTCCATATCTTTTATATAATCAAATAGTTAACTACCAGTTAGTGGAGATGATGTTGTAATGTCTTCAAAAAAATTATCAGATTATGTCATCAAAGATTTGAATTTATGTTGTTAGGGTATAAATATGTGATGTCTAGGAAACAAAATATTCAATGAGTGTTTCAAGATAACATATTGTGTACCTTATTTGAAAATGGGATTCCCTTCAGATCATTCAATGTAATATCCTAATAAATTTCCATAAGTAGGAAAGTCATTTATCATCCCATAAAACATGGCTCTCATTCTGAAAACATCACTTCGATAAGAAACATAACACTAAAATCACACATTAATTTCAAATCATTGATAAATAGAGTGAAATAAACATCAATATCATTAATCAATTTTTTCAATTATAATATATAGATTCAAAAATATATTGTATTTTCCTTTCAGGTTAAACCACAGTGGAATGTTTTAATTCACCAGAATAAATATCCATATACTAGAAGTATTGTTTTATATACCAAAATGATTAAATAAATATAAAGAAAGCATAAGACGAGGGTTTACTATATTATTTCCAAATTTAGGATACTTTTGATCAATTTTCTCCCACTAATGAGAGTCTTATGGGTGATAAATTTTCCCATATTGATTACTTTTATCTATGTTCCATTCCAATTTCCTTGTATTATCTTCACTTACTATAGGATCCTTAACCAAGGGATTATTAGGAAGTACCATAAAACATTCAAAGGACTCGATTCATATTTTTTTATCGAGATTCACCACACTTTTGAAATTTTTTAAGTGATTTTTGGTCCTTAAGAAACAATATATAGTCATTTGGACATGCATGTATTATTTTATAGATCATACCCATTGAATGTAACATTTGTTTAGCATTATATATTCTTCAATGAATATTTTATCTTTTCGTGGGATATAATTATAAAGAGAAATTAGTTCAGTAAACATGGTGTCACTATATCTGTTGATGATTTTACATTAAATATCTTTAGTATGGCTGACAATACTATATATTTAGTACATCCAATATACAATGTCTCCTTTTCACAACTCTTTAACATTTGAAATAGTTTTTGATAATCTTAAATTTCATATTAAACTATCATTTTTAGTTCCTCAATATGATATTCATCATCATTCACACATATAATCATATCCTAGAAATAGTTTTCCCCATTTCTTACACTTGTAGTCATATTAGATGACCCATAAAACATAGTTTTGTTCTATTCCCTCATTATATTTAGTTCTTCCTCGTGTTTTGTCCAAAATTTAAAGATTCTATCTATTATATGATAGATCAAGTGCTCTTCCAATTCCTCTAGACTAATTATTCTTGAATAAAAACATTGAAAACGTAGAAAAGGGATTTGATAAGGGTCATATTCATGATCTTTTTCAATATTTATTATCTCTTTCACCCCATCCTCATACTCTTTTTTATATCATTCGAACCCATACATTTTTTCCCTTTAAATCCTATTTTATTTATTAATATTCATATTCAAAAAATTAAATAAATACATAAAAATTATGATCTTAGAACCCTAAATAGATATTCTTTATATATACACACGTATAATCATTACATTTGATATAAATTTTCATTACATCACCAGCTTATTAGAATAAATAATGACTAATATTTATATGAATATAAATTATTATAATACTTATTTTTCATTACAGGAAGTCACATATCACAAATTATTATTTTATTAATGGATTTATCAAGGGATATAATTCACTCCCTAACATTATTAGTTTTTAAAAGAAAACTATGAATTTCTAGTAAAATGTATAGTTATTAGGGCATTTGTAATAGGATTTCACTATGAAAACATATATAAATAATTACTTATTTTTGTACATATTATATTCACTATAATTATTATAGGTTTATGTGAGAATATAGGAAATCACATAATGTCATAAATAAAGATTTTTCTATGTCAAAAAAAAAGAGGCGATTCTAGTCCTAATAAGTGAAGTGAAATTATTAAAGACTAAAGATTGGAGAAATTATTCATATGTTGCATATTTAGAATAATATAAGAGAATACATATAAATAAATATGTGGATATAGAGTATACCATTGAAATAATTAATAATAATTGTAATGTCACGGACTCTGATGCCTCACAATATTGACCCAAGCCTAGTTGGCCACATGGACTTAAGAACATATCAAAAAACTCTAATGGCTATCAACTAGTAGTGAGGGAATAGGTGTGTCTATGGGGAGACTATTCCATCATCACTAGAGTGTATCATAGTGTAATAACAATAATTGATAAATATTATAAGTAGGAAATCATTCATACAATAGATACTCAATAGCAATAGATAACAATACCAAATTAATATCATATAAAATGATGATGATAGATTTTATATGTCTCTAAAAACATAAAAAATAGGTATACATGGAAGGTGTACAATACATGGAAAAAATTCTAAAAACTCTAAAATGTATCCCATCTAGCAGCAAAAACCTCAACTCGGTCCCTTGCTCTTAAGTAGCAATCAAGAACCTGTAGTAGGGACATTTTCTTTATCCATACATGCAATCATATTTTCTGTCCGGGTACCTAAGGTGGCCCGAATAGGGTGTGAGACTAAATCCTATTAAGAAACCACACAATGTTAATTTCCATCCACTATGTTAGTATATAACGATCAATATGTACAGACATCAATAAAATATGTAATGGAATTACTCAAAGTAAAAAATCCAATAAATTCCATGTTAAAATTTATAATCAAGTTCATTTTATAAATTTCATTTAGAATTTAAGTATTTGAATTAACAGTTAGGAATGTATCATTTATCATCATATTAAATTAATGATTCAATTTCACTTAATCAATATTTCTCGGGACCTGGAACATATCCCAGCATCCCTTGTATATGAATGTGATAAAAGGATACCTACACATGACATCTTTAAAGTGATAATCAAGGATAAATACAAGCTTTCACATTCTCTTGGTAGACACATCATATAATTCCTTTCATTTATTAAACAATTTATAACCTAATAACATCCATGGAATTCCAAATTTGGAATCCAGGTATCTCTCTAGGTATAATATAAACAAACACCCTACACACCATCCATGGGGATCCTAAAGAACCCAAGTATCAATCTTGGTGTGGTATAACATCTTTTTCATTCCAGTCTTCCCTTAGTGGTCCTCAATAGAAACCCAAGTATCACCCATGGAATAATGATCAAATTCCCTTTGATTCCATCCTTGGAAATCCATATTGAATTCCAAGTATCACTCAGCATTAATAAATCAAGCCTCATAATCCATCCTTAGAAGTACTCTAGGGAGTCTAAGTATCACTATAGAATAAGTAGGGTACAAGAAAATTGATTTCATCAATGGTATTAATATATTAATCCATGTTTCACCCAAGTCACTTAAGCATTAAACCCATTTAATACCATTTAATCAATTAATTTAATCAAATCGAGGTCATCACCTTGTTCAATTAAAATTCACCTTATAAGGTAGCTCAAGGAATTGGATAAGATCATAAGGCTTGAATTTCATTTACTCACATGGGAGTTTATTTAAAACAATAATCACATGATTAAAAAATACAATACAAGGTAAGGTCCAAGGTTTATGGTCATTTCAACCCTTCCCATTAATATAATCAATTATAATTGATATCACAATTCAATTAACATATCAATTCACAATTCAAATCATTATTTGATAATTTAATATTAACATCTCATGATAAGAGGTAGTGTAAAACCTCAAGGGTATCCAATTCACAAGCCATCCATGGTGGTCCATTGATAAAAATCAACACACCCAAGGGGAATTCAATGTTCTCAACCTATAATCAGTTAATGATGACCTCTTTAATTAAATTTTATATTCTAAGAATTCAACTCCTGGTATAAAACTAATTTTAAGGGAGATGATCTGAGAATTTTCTATTAAACACAATGACAATATTTCAACACTTTTACATTTAATAAAAGGAATGATGCCACATACTAAATGTTCTTAGTTTATAGATCATCTAGTCTCAGCTCCCCATTCAACTCATATCAGAAAAAAAATCAAAGAACATATGATGAACCTTTTAATATGTAAAATTATCTTACACCTAAATAGCACATGAAATACCAAATCAAATGTGGAAAGTAAAATATTAATTAATAACTTACTGACGTAGATCGAATAAGATGAGTGGTTCTTGAATCCAAGCCTGGATAGAGGGTTGGAATAAATTCCTAGAATAGGCTTCAAAGAGGGTTCCCAAATGAAGAAGTTGATGTGTGAGAAGAGAATGAATAATTAGGTTTATAAATAGATTAAATTAGTGTAATTTTTAGTAATTTCACCCAAAACATAGGGTTGTACGATTTGGTCGCCCGATTATCCAGCTCGTGTGCCAACCATGCATACTTAGTTGTATCCAAGGGAACATTGAAAATTTTGATCACATGGTTTGACTAACCATGTAACAACCATGAAAAACACCACATTTAAAATTGTATACATGGTCACACATCCATGCACCCCAAATATCATAGTTTGATCTAACTATTCAGTCAGTATCTCCCCACTATCTAACCTCAAACGTTTTTATCTAAATGTGTGGCCTCACCCAAAGGGTTTCAACTAACCATGTGTCGAGATTATTTCACCCCAAAACATGGGTTTTGGGTTCCAAAATATCCATGGACACCCTCTATACCTTTATAACCTCAATGGGAATTCACATTAGGCCACAATTAAACATTTAAATATAGAATTAAAATAAATAAAAGGATTCGTACCTCAAAGAAGAATAGGGTTCTTAAAAACTTCCCCCTTAAAGAAATTCATCTATGAATTTTATTCTTAAGGGTTATCCGGAACTTATGATAATAACTTTGGCCACTAAGATTGTACGTTATTCTCATGCTCCTATGTATCATCATATTCTTGGCCGTGCTACCATAGAACCCGTACTAAAGGAACTAACTGGCCTTGGAGAACTTTTTTGCGATAATCCAAAATATTGATAGGATTATCATCAAAGGACGCATCTACCTACAACTCAAACTCCTATATATGAAAGGCATCAGATGGGTCTAAATAGTAACACTACACCTAAAAAACATGGAAGACATCGTGCATGGATTGGTACCTCTATGAAAATATTAACTGGAAGGATACTAGAATAACTCTCTCCAGAATCATGAATGACCCAATATACCATGGTGAAAACTTACCCTATATCATGATCCTCATTTTTCCCAGCCTCTGTGAAACATATAGAAATAATTTATACTCAACCTCAAGCTCTAGATGTCATTTGTGGTGGTCAGTGTATGATTTATGTCGATAATATGAAGTATCCATCTATTTCTGAATCAACATCGCCCGCTTAGTGGTATCATGAACTAGATGAGGCCCAAGAATAGCTAGCACTCCTACCTCTAACAAATACATGGGTAATCATCATGGTATACTTTACAAATACTTGTAGGGTTCCGTAAAAAAGGTACGCTGAAAGGTTTTATAGTAAGAGAACTAAAGTAGAGGTATATGACTCTCCTAAGAGCCTCAAAAATCATGGACACCTGCCCGAAGAATTTCATCATCCACCTAAATAGTATGATCTAACAGAACATTAGTCTGAGGGTGGTGAGTTGCGCTCAAAATCACATGTGTCCCCAATTCCCTATGAATACTCTCCAAGAATTAATTCGTAAACTGGGAATCCCAATCTCAAATGACAGTGAATAGGACCTTGTGAAGTCGTACTATCTCACCGTTATACAACCTCCAAATATCATAAACTAAAAATTTCAGCTTTATTGGTAGGAAATGTTTAAACATTGTGAACCTATCAAAAAACCCATATGACCTCATTACCGAGAGGAAACCTTAGTAAACCATTCACAAAAACCATTACAACATCATTCCATTTCAACTTTGGAATGGGAAACTATAGTAAAAGTCTGGTTGATCATTGGTGTTCCTCATTTATCTATTAATAAGTGGAACATATTATGAAAAAACTATATATATCTCATTTCATACTTGTCCACCAATATTGGCAATGAAAATCTTTGTATATCTTGGTGACACCAAGGTGCACTACCCATACTGAATCATGAAATTATCACATAATATTCTCATTAATTTCTGTTGAAACCCATATAGGGCCATTCATACATTGAATCTCAACCACACATATAGTCCAACAAGGAGGAGGGTCCTCACCATCCATACTCTCCTATAGAACCATCCCTTCTGAGTATGATAGCTACATTATCTTAACTCTATTTAGAATAGTAGATGTAATAGCTAAGGATTAATGTAAAATTGTCCTTGAATATCATTCACCTATAATTGCATCTTAGAGAAAAAATCCATGAGTTTTCACTTGCTAATAGCCTGCTAAAATTCTAGTATCTGAGTCCCCCTACATAGTGCATTGGCCCATGCATTTCATTTTCCATACATTTAGTCAATATTGAAATCAAAATAATATAGGTATTCAACCCACATTCATTGTCTTAGGTTTAGATCACGTTATGAAAATATGCACTTGAGGATTTTTTGGTTTGTATACACCATAAAACACTCTCCAAGTATGTAATTTCTCCAACTGTGTAATGTGTGAACAACTGCATCTAACTCATGATCATGCATCTAGTAATTCCTCTAGTGTGGAATCAACTGCCAAGACTCATATGCCACCACTCTATCACCATGCATATGAACTACTCCTAGATCGATACTTGATACATAAAAGTACACAATATAACACCTTCTTGTATCTAGAAAAATTATTATCACTGCTGAATTCAATATAAATTTCAATTTCTAAAAATCTTGTATTTAAAGAATCTAACCATACAAACATCACACCCTTCTTATTCAAGCATGTAAGTGGTGATTCAAAGCATGATAAATCATTTTTGAAATTCCTATAGTAACTAACCATACCTAAAATACTTTGTAACTCAATGATTTTCTTGGGATGCTCCTAGGAAACTACAGATCTCACATTCTCTTGGTATACTAATACTCTTGTCTCTAAGATAATGTGACCTAATAAGTAAATTTGATCCATCCAAATGTATCACTTTGTGATATTTGCATAATATTGATGCTCTCTTAGTGTATCTAATATGATCTCAATATGTTTTTCATGGTCTAGTCAATTTTGAGAATAGAACGAGATATCATCAATGAATACCACAACAAAATAATCCAAATAAGTATTGAATACTCAGTTCATCAATTCCATAAAACCTGATGGAACATTTGTGAGACCGAACAGCTTAACCAAATACTCATATAGACCATACATTCATAAAAAAGTTATGTGAGGAATGTCTTAAGGTCTAATATTCTCCTGATACTAATTGGATCACAAATTGATATTTGAGAAAACCTGAGCTCCTCAGATCTAGTAAAATAGATCATCTATCCACAGTAGAGGATACCCGTTATTAATTGTCAATTGGTTCAATTTCTGGTAATTCACACATATCCTAAGGTTTCAGCCCACCTTTTTCATAAAAATGATATTCAAACCCCATGGATAAGTACTGGGTAATATTAAACCCTTTTCCTCTAAATCCTCTAGCTACCTCCTAATCTCTTTCATCTCAGTAGTATCCATCCAATAAGTATGAATGGATACTGGTGAATCTCTTATAACTAGATTAATGGAAAACTCTGCCTCTCTGACTAAAGGAAAATATGAATATTTATATAGGAAAATTTCCCTAAAACAATCAACCACTAGAGAGAAATATTCTTGATGTGTTCCTTGATCATCTAGACCTAAAATTGCAACCTGGGTTTTCATTACACCCATCTCACGATGCTCAGGTACATCTCATCTCACTTGGACATCCCATTCACCTTTGTGAATAAACTATCCTTCCTCTTGTGATGTAGAGGTTACCCTTTTTTTATTGATGTCAAAAAATTCATCAAATGGAACCAACCAGTCCATCCAAATACTGATTTTAAAACCTATCATCTCAAGAAAAAAGAGGTTCTATACAAAGTGAAACCCACCAATATCAAGGTTGTGATCCCTACACTAATATAAACCCTTCATTTTAATCCCCAACAGAGTGTCAAGAATCATGAAACCATCAGATGTATATACTCTAAACCCAAGGCCCTCTACAACAAGTATATATATATATATATATATATATATATATATATATATCTATGAGAGTCCCATGTATCAAAAAGTATAGAATCTAAATTAGAGGCTACTAGAACAGTAATTCTTATAGTAAAGGTCAAGGATCCTTCTCATCAAGGGTATCCTTCACTTCGTATACCTGGCCTAAACTGTGGCCTTGTGATACTGTTTGTCTACCCTGAGCAGATCCTCCCTGAGAATATCCACCCTATTACCACTATAAAACTAGGGTCTAACTATGATAACCATGACCACCACCTTGTCTTAATCGGCCAACTATACTCCAACTCCCAATCTTATGAGAATTTACTGACCCAATTTCTGAATATGGAGTCAATGAAGGCCCTCCCTAATAGCCTTCTATAGGGAAAGTTCTACATAAGTGATATAGATGACCCTTTTTCTGCATGATTGTCACTCGAATGGGTCCCTCACACATGATTGACTTGTATTTCCTGACCTACAACACTTGTATCACCTCACCTAGCTACTTGAGTATGTGGGATGGCTACTAATATCATTGTGTGGAAGCTCCAGATTATTTTTCCTAGTACCTGTTGATACATCACCTGGTCTAGATGTCAAACCTCTATGGAACACACCCCCAATCCTCTCTCACATTAATTTTTTTATAAGATCCTGATTCAATATTCCATAAATGGTAGTTAGTCGAAAAAAATCACCTATAATCAGAAGTCATACCTAAGACCATCCTCATATCGCAAGGCTTTAGATAACTCATCGCCCATTATAATAGGTGTGAATCACTAGTGCTTAGTAAAAAATGATGAATATTTTAGAACTGACAAAGTTCCTTACTCTAGGAGCATTAAATATTGGGCTCTATCATCCCTAAATGTATCGGTATAAAATTAGTCATTGAAATCTATATGAAAATACATTCAAGCAGTCTCCGAAAAATGTTCTCTCATATTTATGACATCCCACCATATATTAGAAAAATCACATAGCATATACATAGATAGATTTACCCTCCTCTCAGGAGGCATCTTTAGATGATAATATATATATATATATATATCGTGGCCTCCAGCCATGACTCTGTAGCATGCGGTCCATAGTTACTAGAAATCATGGGTGGATATTACTACTAGAACTCATGCGTCAACTCTTCCATAGTCAGGGTAGGCCGTAGTGCTCCGTGAATGTTCTAAATAAATCACAAAAAACCCATCATAAGACTATATCTCAGCACCTATGTCTAGTACATATATTTTTTTCATAGCTTTCACAACAGGAATATCCACTGCTATCCCATGGTCCCCCATCTTCGGATTGTGATAATCTCCACCTTCCAAGCGTATAACTAATGGTCATTGTGGTGGCATGCCACTACAGTGGTAAATACATGCATCAATTCAAAATCATTACAAAGTCACGTCTCAAATGCATTGATACAGAAATAGAATAGGTAAAATCCTTCCAATATAATAACACAAACCACATCCTTCTCCTAGAGTCAGGTCTTTGTGTCATAAAAATCATATATAAAATCCAAAGATAATTCCTACTACCCAATACTAAGGTCAGGTTTGGGTCACGTTCTCTTTATAGGAAATTTTAGTTTCCATATCATTCCAAAATTCATTTCCCTTTTCATTTCCACTTAAATTCATTTTCTATTTCAATTTGAATTTATACACATTTAGCATTATATCAAAATTAAATTAAAAAGGTTTAAATAATAGTTCTCTAAATTCAAATCCATTAAGGTGCATACTCTACAAGAACCAATGTATGGAATTCCCCCAATACACACCATAACCTTATCCAAAAATTATATCACAAAAATAGGTATAACTATCACGGAACTTATAAAAATAGCATGAAGAAAGTAATGAATCCTAAATGGCATGGCATAATGCATGGAATGTGATTCATATAAAGTGTATAAAAATATAAAATAGATAGCTAACCATCATCTCATCAGGTTGAAACAAAATATAACCCACAATGATATCAATAATAACATCACAATTCAAGTGCATCACCTGGATCCGGAAGAAAATCAACTATAACAGTCAAAATCTATAAAATAGAAATTTAATTCATGATAATTTTTTGTTCTCTATAACCATGTTAGCCATGCCTGAACACATACCATTATCGAATTCCAATTCCTTATTATCCCTTTATATTTTCCCCAAATAGTAAATAAAAAAGAAAAAAAATTATTCTCTGATACGACATTGTAATGTCTTGGACCCAGATGCCACACAACAGTGCCCCGAGCCCAGTTGGCCAAATGGCCTCGAGCGCATCTCCCTAAACACCATAGGCTTTTGATTGACATTGTGCACCTTAGTGTGCCTGTGGGGAGATTATTCCATCACCATCATAGTTTAGTATAGAAATATAATAATAAAAGATAAATAGTGGAATAAGTAAATCATACAGACAATAGATACACATTAAGAATATATAACAATACCAAAGGATTCTTATATTCAATGATGATGATACATTTCATGTCACCACAAATATCCAAAACATGTATCCATGGTATGTCTACAATAAATGGAAAAAATAATAACATATCATGACCACTATGATAGGGGCCTATATCATGACTACCCTATTCCCGCCTTCAATAGGCTAGGGGCTGGTGACTAGCACTGAGTAGGTATATCCCCAAAATATAAGGGATTAGTGTAAGTACATGTATGCATAGAAACACATCTCCAAGCCCCCAAATCCTTAAATGTAAAAAGAAAAAGTAAATAATGTATGAAACCCACTATAATCCCACAAAAAATTATGATAAGAAGTATAGTAATGTAAACAAGGCCAGAATACAAGCCCACCAAAAAGAGTTGGTAAAAAATCCAACAAAACACAGTAAAGTGTTTCCCACATCATCACTATCTAGGAAGGTAAATGCACATGTTCCTGAAACTCATCCATACAAAGACCTACCTGATCCAGCCTGAGGGAAATGGTATTGAGACTACTATATAAATCCATAGTAGAATTCCTCATCTATCAAGCCTAGATAAGAACCACTAAGTCCTGGTCCACCTAGGACTCCATCAAAGGGTCGATCGCCTACATAAGACATGACATGTGTGGGAAAATCCCTTGCAGGGGTGAGTAAAAAAATACTCAATAGGGAACCCCGAAACCAAAAAGGAAATACCACAAACGAAATACCATGAAGAAAATTCCATGAAGGAAATACCACAATGGAAATACCATGAAGAAAATATACCAATCATCTCCACACTATTATATTTAAAAAATACATATAATAATAATATCTAGATATACTCATTTCCAGACACATGGTCTAGAGGTAAGTCACGGCCAATTACTGGCCATAGGATTCTTATCGATGCACACTCATTTCGGGAGAACTCACCCCTTGAGCCATGATATCATTGGAGACACTCATGAAGAGGTATAGCTCATTTAGGTCCTACCCAATTGAGAATGTATTGGTCAAGGAAGATCATGATACCATTGAGAGGATATCACACCCATACACATAGAGGGATACCATAGGTCATGCCCAGATACACTAGGGGATACCACACACCCAATATGGATCAATTTGCAACATAGGGTATCACACCTGTACACCTTGGGGGATACCACATATCACACCCAGACACTCTGGGGGATACCGCGTACCCTATCGATGTGGCCCGCTATGTGTAGGATCAGCACCCTACTCACAGAGGTTACTTGATTCCACAGACTCTAGTAGGGGTGATAGAGGATCACACTCAACTCCAGGGAAGTATTCCCAACTCTATCTGGCACATGACATCTAGAAGGGATTACAATCCAGTGATTTGGATGTAATACCAAGTTGAACACTCAAGGAAAGTACTAAGAGAACAATCACTGTAAAAATCAAAACTTTTATCAATGAAATTTATCTGTTCTTATAATAGTGTCATAATCATACAAAATCACATCAAGAAACAAAATTCAACAGCATTCTTAAATGAACTACAATTTGACCTTTAAACATAAATTTTCCACTTTGGTTTTTTGAATTTTGAAAATCTGACATACACGGTTGCGATCAGTATGATATTTGGATTTCAACAAGATAGACATAATTTTTGGTGAATAGTAACCTAACCTTATGAATAGTAACATATCCTTATGAATAGTAATATGACCCTTATGAATACTAAATTGTCCAAAATAATAGTAACCTCACCCATGAATTATTAAATAATGTTTATGAATTTTATAAGTAAAAATATGACCATAGTAAACATATTGGTTTTTTATAAGTCATAAATATTTAATTATAATTAATTAAATAATTTAAAAGAAAAATTATTTTCATAAAATTTGTTCATAAATCAATATTTTGATGTCCTGTGATTATAATATAATTTTATGACATATTTATTAATTTCTCAAAGTGTCTGAAAAGTAGTTGTCATTTTAAAATTTGATTTTTTCAAGATAATTATGATTTTATTTAAAGATTATATTAATGATATTTAGAAAATTATTTTTTGAAAAAAGGAGTACTTTTTTGGATTCTACACATTTAAAAATGGTTAAGGTGATTTTTTGGGATTTTCTAAAATACATGAATTTTTATGAATAGTGAAATATTATAACTTACAAAATAAGCTAAATACATTAATTATAGAGTCATGGATGAAGTTATGCTGATGTAAGCCCAATTAGTTCGAACTCACATGCACTTATATTCTTGGTCATGTAATTATCATTATAGATTCTCTTTAAGAGAAAAAATAAATTAATGAAGAAAATATTGAGAAAAATCCACTCGCATCCCCTATAAATACCACTCCTCACACCCTCATTACTTCACACCTGTCAAGATTCAAGACTTGTCAAAATTTTTACCAAAACTCTTTCCTATACCCTAAACCAAGTTTATCAACCCTTGGTGTAATAAAAATACCGAAACCTCTTCCCTAAAGAGGTTCTCAAATAAGATATAATCAAGAGGTTTTTTCTCTCTATTTTCTTTCAATTTCCATTCAAATTTCATTTATTTTCTTCTCTTATCCTCAACTTATCTTATCCATATGTCATGATAACTCTAGTTTGATTGATATACTATTATGATATCATGTTAAGGTAATATTATTCAATACAATCCTCCATCTATCTCTTTTTTTATAAAAATGAAATCGTTGGTCGTGATGTGTTAATTTATATACATCAAGGGAGATGCACTTCCATTATCCTTTAACTCCTTCAAGGATGTAAATGATACCATTAAATGTTTGATAAAATACTGTAAGAATTATTTTTTAACCCCTTTTATGTTATGTAAACATCTTCTTTACATAATACTAATTGATAAAACAAAAAATGTTCGTTGTGATGCAAAAACCCCCCAAGTTAACCTAAAATGATCATCATTAAATTTTAACTAATGATTAAACCACATTGAATATAAAATAATTCATTAAAAGATCATTTAAAATCCTTCAATATCATTAATAACTTGAAATATTAGTTCTTGATGTTTATCCATGTTCTACACAGACTTTCATTCATGTGTACAACTGAACCATTTAGGAAAACTAAGAAAAAGAACACTCCAAAACAATGGATTTAAACTATATAACTCCTCAAAAAGCAAATAAAATGACATAATGAAAATAAAATGAACCATATTCAGGTATAAAAGGTTATGTAATTTCTAATTAATTAATATAATGTCATTATATAGGACATTAATGTGAATAATGTGTTCGGATATATGGTAAGGGGAAATTCTCAAACCCAACATTTTTTCTTCGGGTTGTCCCTCTTTCACTAAATTTTCAGTATAGTTACTCCTTAAAAATATATTTTTCATCATTATCTTACCTTTTCTAGGATATAAATGTTTTATACTAAAGTTTATGTCATAAAATTTGTTTTCCAAAAGAACTCCTCTTTCAAAAACACACATTTTACTTCTCACTCAAGTTTGATGGTTCTTATAGCTAGTATGTTATTCCCAATTTCTTTTGGGATCCCAAAGTTTATGAATGTTTTATTATGATATTAAGCCCATTAATTTACATGGTTTTTTTATTTTCATTATTTATATATGTTCTATGAGGCATACATGATAATTAAAATATTCTGAGGTGAAGGGTGCGCCAAGAATTATATAGCGCAATATGAATGTATGAATGTGACGGGTGCACCGAGAATTATACAATGATCTAATGAATTGGGTAAATTGATGAATGTCATGAGTTAAATTGAAATGATGTGTGAACATGATTCTATATTTGTTTTAAAACTATATGTGGTAGTTAACCACTAAGATGTTATGTTTCATTTTTTTATGCATTCCCTCATTACATGTCTTTTCTTAATGTTTCCTCTCATGATTATGATCCTATGAATATGTTATGATGATAATGGTTCTTCTCATCTCATGTTATGTTGTTTCATGTTCTTATGAATCCACTTACTAATCTTTTAGATCATCCATTTTTTATTTATATCTTCAGGTGACTACATGTACTAAGGAGAAGTCAAGATCTAATAAGATGCTAGAGAAGAAGGAATTAAATAAATGTTTTGTGTTGAAAATTTTATGTATGGTCCTAGTTTTACCAAGACACTAAACCTTTGGATCCTTGATATGTAATTTTTTTATGTTTTCTATCACTAAAATGAAGTAAAATTAAGGTAAGAAATTAGGTTTTATGTAGTTGGTATCAGAGCCAAGGTTCAGTAAATAAGTTATTTATTCATGAATTGTAAACTTATATTTTGTTCTATCCTTTTCTATTTTAAAAACTGGTGGGAACTAGGAGAAATCAGGCCAATAACCTGTGTGAGGTCCAATGCAAAGATTTCCTAAATGAAATCCCCAATGCTTTGGGAGGTGTATTTTAAAACATCATAGTGATTCTTACCCAACTATCTCAATTTATGAATGATAACCTGAATAATGAGGTACTTCCTCCTTCAAAAAAGAGGGAGAAACTGGCTATTGTGTGTTTTATGAGGCAATGACCACTAACGTTTAGTGGATCTTCTGATCCACAAGTTACGAAATGTTGAGTCAACTCTGTGGAGATGATCTTTTATGTTCTTCAATATTTTGAGACATTGAAGGTTACACTAGACATTTAATGTCTAGATGGAGAAGCTGATCTGTAACACCCCATTCTTACATCGTACGTTTCCCATTTAATAATTCAATAGATTTTGTTGTATGCAAATTGGTGTTTTTACACACCATGACCAATCAAACTAGCCGTTATTAATAGTAATACCCACATTTTAAAATTTTTTAAATTTTATTTTCCAAAATGGACTTCATTTTTTGATTCAAAATATCAATATTAGATTAGGGGGAATTTTTGGTATTTTTCTGAAAACATTCAATTTTTGATGAATAGTGAAAAACACTGCATAATTGTTTAAATCCGACTTTTTATTTAAATAAATAGTTATTTTATTTAAATTTATATTATGTAAAAATAGATTCATAATACCTATATATGTTCAATATAATTCATTTGAGTCATTTTATAATAATATTATATATATATATATATATATATAATTTTATTGAACTTTCTACCGTCTTTTACCCACCTTCTAGGCACATTTTCAAATTTGCATAAAACATAATTTTACAGCTTCTTTGAATTGAATTTCAAAAATCATAGAGACACATTTGACATTATTAAGTAAAATGTGGTTCAATAAGATGAAAATAAATTTTGTGAATAGTAACTTTTGACTTTTATTTACCATGTTTAAAAGTAAATAGGGTTATTAAAGGTAAAAATGAAATTATTATTACCCTAACATGTGTCTTAATTCTATTTTATAAGTGTATATCATCCAAAATCAACATTAGGAATAAAATATGATCCTTTTGGTGCACTTGGATTTGATTAGGACATTTATTATTATTTTATTTAAAGAAGAGTTAAAAGTGTTAAATTCAGAGTTTAATAACTAAATCATTTTCAATATAGTGTTATATATAAGATAAATTCAACCATAAGTATTTATTATAAAGATAAAAATATTTCATACATAATGGTATTTTATTTATAATTTTTAGATATTCAATAAGTAAATTTATTTATGACACAATGATGATCCAGCAATTTCATTTTTAATGAAAGGCTAAAATAATTGATGTTATAAATATCCAAATAAATGTAAATTGTGACTTTTGATGCATTAAACTAATTTTATAGATTAATATGACATTTTAGTGATGATTCAATGAATTATTTTTGATGTAATCATGATGTTATGACTTTCACAAAAATCAATTTCCAAATAGAGTCAAAATTGACATAAATGGGTTTTTAAAACAAATACATTATTATTAAATGATATAATAGTCCTAAAAACTAAGGTTCGGCCCAAAGACTTTTATATTAATAGATATATAATTCATGATCCACTTGGAGTTATCTTGGAATTTTATAGTAAGATTATTAACCATATATTATAATAATACAAGAATATATGGTAAAAGTTAAACTATTTAACAAAGACTTAAATCTATAAGATAAGTTTAATATGATGACCTAAACCACTCTAAAACCTATTGTTTGAGATTTTTTCTACCCATACCCACATTAACCTCGAAACAAGTCATTTTGGAGACATTATAAAATGAATATGAATGTATAATAAAATAATATTTCATGCTTTTCCTAAAGTGACCCTCAGCTCTCTTATAAAAAGGTACCTATCCTTCTCTAAAAATCACACCACCAAATACATTTTTATCGGCCAAACCCTGCCCAAATATCCTCCCAACTACCATCCCTTATACCTATATGCCTTACCTTGATCATAATTCCAACCTGAGGATCCATTTTGATCAAATCAAAATGAAAACACCTGAAGAAGAGGTAATAATTTCACCATCTATTTCAAAGTTCTTTTCTTCTTCCACTTCCTATGTCATTGTTGTTTCTATACCAAAATAATAACTCTAGTACCTTATAAATATTGTGATGTTATTATAAATATTTTAAAATTATATTCATTATTCTATCCATCCTATGAATGACAAATCACAATATGTGCGTACGTACGGTTTATTGTCTCCACATCGTGTTGTAGTTTGTTATTCAAACACTTCATTATTTGTATGGGTATAATAATGAGTATAAATGATGTAAATAATAAATATAACATGCTAAGGATTATTTATATGTGATATAACATCTAATTACATACAATTTCACCATCAATATAATGGTATTGTCGCTCGTGCGTACGTACAGATTACCATCTCCACGAAGGCGATGAGATTCATTCCCCATCGTAACCATTCAAGAATAAATTTCCTTTTATGATTAAAGAATAATTTTTAAGAACTTCATATCATTCTGGATATGAATAAAATACATCTTATCCATAACAAACATGACTTACATAACAAAAGTTATAAAGGAAAATGAATAATTTAACACCCAAAATGATGATACTACTGAAATATTGTTAACAAAGAAATATTAAAAGATCATATATGATATCATATTAATATAATTTTTTCTTGTATAATTTATTAAAAATTATTTAACTATTATACAGGAGGTTAACATTCCCTTGACCAAGGAAAATTACTAGTTAAGGGTTAATTCTACAATCTCTTTATTATTTGAGGTTGTTTATACATTAGTATCAACTAGGACCTCTTTATCATCCACATCTGTGTTTCTTTAAAATGTATTTAAAAACATTTTTATTTTTTCCTAGACTATTGGTTAAAGTCATTTATACCCTTTTTTTAAATTTTATAATATTTTTATAAAGTAATCTTTCTGTCGTTTTCCAAACAAGGTCCTTTACAACATTTTCGACAAAATTAAGGAAAGAATGTTTTTTTAACTTACATGGAGGGTGCAGCTATTTTCCAACATTATAACACCTTAGAAGATTCAGTTACAATATTATAAGAATATTTCCAAAATAAATTCCTTATTTTATAATTATGTGACTTTTAAATGGTTTCAAAATAGAAAGAGGTATTTCTTTCAAATAGTTTTCATTTTATCAATGTCAACATCATTTGATGGATTTTAAACATGTTTGAAGTTGGATTATTATGATACAAATCTTCCATATTGTATTGAAGTTTTTGTGATATTTTTTACTATGGGTATGTTATTTTTATACCATTATTGGTTTATGGATAATGTATTAACAATTCGTATGCTATTTTAAATACGAATTTTTTTTTATGTTTAAAACATTTCATATTAGGAATTCATTGGACATAGTAATTGACAGGTGGAGCCCACTATAGCTCCCCGATGCATCGATAGGTCTCATTAGACAAACATGTGTCTTTCCACAAGGACTTGACAAAATATTATTTTTATTCTTGGCACGAGGCCATGACTTTGTAGTTATGAAGTCTGGATTATACATTCCATCATTATGAAATTGGTTATTGATATTTCATGTGATTATTCGACTAGTAGAATATCCATGTGAATAAATATATGGAATTAATTGATTTATATTTTTCATATTATGCTACTGTTTTAAATTTAAAAGGATTATGTTTTAGTATTACACATTACCTTAAATTTTTATGCTTATTTATAAAAGTTTCTGCTATATTGTTCTCCTTATTGTGCATCTGAGCTCACCCATTTCTATGTTTTATTTTTTCTAGGATGTGAAGAATTATTTTATGGTTGACCTACAGGTATAAAATAAGGGAAATAATTGTGTTAAAATGGTAAAAATGGTTTGCTTGTTTTTATCTCATGATATAATATAAAACTTATGTATGCATCTAATACATACAAGGCTATCTGTATTTCAGGACATGATTCCTTGTATCATGCCAATGTTATGTAATAATGCACAGACTCTGGGTAACTGGGGTTGGGGTGTTATAGTTGGTATCATATGAAGTTTAGTACAAACATTGAATGCTATATTTAGAAAAACTGTGATTAGAAAACATTACCCTAAGACAAAATCTGAGGATTAGTATAGACGAACTTCTTAGAATTTTGCTAATATAGAGATTTTGTGAGTTTTCCAAGAAATACATCCCTGTATGGATACGAGCAGGTAGAGGAGGCTCTGGAACACATGTACCTAGTAGTGAAAACTTTTACAAGGTGTTTTGGGCTTGACCTGGGGTATCCTCGTACACGACAACGGGCCTTGCAGCACTCTTGGTTATGAAACTCCTGGGGGATATGCTTAAGATAATTAAAATTTTCTTTAAAAACAATTATGAAGGATTTATGAGTATATAACTCTTCAAAGATAACATTTTTATGTTTATGTATTATATCTATAAACTGTTCAATTTATGTTAATTTTTTTACATGTTTGGAATTATGTATTGTGATTCGTAAACTAATCTAGAGTATTCCATTGTTTAGAAATGGTTCCTAGTGGAAGGAATGAAAACCTTATCATTGCATGTAATCCCTGTAGGGATTTCCCTCCTACTCAAGATAATTATAGTGGAGCTGGTGATACAGCTATTGCTAATCAGTTTATCACCATACTAGGACAAATCACTCAGGTTATGAATGATAAACCTACCTGTATGGCGCACCCTGATCCACAATGAAAAGGTTCAATGTTAGACCGCTTCACGAGGAAACAACCACCATTATTAAATGGGACTAAAAATCCATTTATAGGTGAGAAATGGATAAGTTCCTTAGAAAAAATATTTTATGCTTTGGGGAGTAGCGAAAGTGAAAAAGTTTTCATGGTAGTTTATCGCCTCATGGGAGATGCAGATCAATGGTGGTCATTAATTCAAAACAAAAAGGAGGATGATGAGGTATCAAATATGGAATGGAGGGAGTTTAATGAGCATTTCATGGAAAAATACTTTCCTCTTGGCCATATATCGGATATGGAAATAAAATTACTGAGTCTGAGTCAAAAGGAGGATGAGAATGTTGCAAGGTATGAGGCTAACTTTACAAAGTTATCAAGGCATGTAGCAGATTATATACATAACCCAAAGAGTAAGATTGATCGATTATTTGATGGTTTAAAACCATTTCTCCATCGATAATTAGTCTCACAATCCTTCTCATCATATGAAGATATTGTCTCATGTTATATTAAGATAGAAAAGGAATTCTCTATGTCTTATGACTTTAAAGAAAGCAAGAAAAGAAGAGACCTGATGAACACTCTAGAAATGGAAATAAGGGGAAGATGGGAAAAGTTTAATATCCATCCTACGGTAAATGTGGGAAGAAACAACATGGTACTTGCATGAAGGGAATGAGAGTCTTTTACAAGTTTGGTGAAAAAGGACACCAAGCTCGTGATTTCAAGGGAAAGAAAGAGGCTATCAATGTTGAATGCTATAATTGTAGAGAAATGGGGCATTATACAAATAAATTTCCTAAGATCTAAGGAAATTTACCTCAAAAAAGGACAAGGGAGAAAGTCCATGTTTTTTCGATCACTACTGCTAAGGTTGAATCTCCAAAAGACGTGGTGGCGGGTAATTTAATGGTTTCCTCAAGTTTATCTGATGCTTTATTTGATTCTATATCATCGCATTGTTTCATATCTTTCCAGTTTTCTTAGAAAATTGGATATTTCCAATTTGATTTAACAAGGGAGTTGTCAGTCAAAACTCCTAAGGGAAGCATCATTTCAATAATTTTTTCTGAATCAGTTCCCATTAGAAAATATAAATTTTCTTTATATTTTGATCTCATCGTCATACCCATTATTGAATTTGATATAGTCCTCAGAATGGATGGGATTTCGAACCACGATGTGAAAATTTATTGTAAGAAGAAGGAGGTTACAATTTCAGATGATGATAAGGAGTACCATATCTTTAGATCAGAAACTTCACCACCTGACTCTTACCTCGATCCACCCCCAGTAGCTCTACTAAATTCAATTATTGGGGAGGAAGATAATGAAATAACTATGGGCAGGGAAAATAATGTTCAAATATAGGATGTACCCATTGTGTAAGAATATGTTGATGTGTTTCTAGAGGATTTACCTATACATCCTCCAGAACAAGAAATTGAGTTTTCCATTTATTTAATTCCTGGTTCAAGGCCTATATAAAAGACCCCCCATAGAATTGCCACTGTAGAATTAGTGTAACTAAATAAACTACTAGATTAATTGAGTAATAAAAGATTTATTCTCCCTATAATTTCTCCATGGGGAGCCCTATCATTTTTGTTAAGAAGAAAGATGGATCTATGAGGTTGTGCATTGAATACAGTGAGATCAATTCTATGATAGTAAAGAACATATATCCTATACCTTGGATTGATGATTTATTTGATCAACATCATCGAGCTCAATATTTTTCAATTATTTAACTTCTATCTGGATATCATCAGTTGTGTGTGAAGAAGTAAGACATTCTGAAAATAGCATCTCAAACTAGCTATGGGCATTACATCTTTATAGTAATGCATTTTGGACTGACTAATGAACCTATGTTTTAATGGATCCAATGAATAGATTTTTCAAGGAACATGTTGATGACTTGGTAGAATTATTTATTGATGATATCTTGGTATACTCAAAAAGCTATGAAGATCATGAAAATCACATGCAAACTATTCTGAAAACACTAAGAAGAAATGAATTATATGGGAAGTTTATAAAGTGTAAATTTTGGTTTCAGGAAATTTATTTTCTTGGATATATTATCTCTAAGGATGGAATCTCTATCGATCCTTCAAAGATAAGAGCAATACAAGAATGGCCAGCACTGATGATTATAAGTGAGGTACACAGTTTTATTGGTTTAGAAGGTTATTATCATCATTTCTTCCAGAATTTTTCCCGATTGGAAAACCCATTAATCAATCTCACGTGTAAAGGGGTTAAATTTGATTGAAAAAAGAGTGTGAATAATTTTGTGTAAAACTGAAGAGAATATTATTCAATGATCCTATCTTGACTCTACCATCAGGGAATTATGGGTTAGTTATTTATAGATATTATTCAATGAAAGGACATGGTTCTGACCTTATGTAAAATAATAGAGTTATTGCCTACGCATCACGGTAGCTAAATATTCATGAACAAAACTATGAAACTCATGATCTTGAGTTAGCAGTAGTAGTCATTTCTTTGAAGATATGTATACACTATCTATCTGGTGAAAATGTGAGATATATACAGATCACAAGAGTTTGAAATATATTTTCTCACAAAAATAACTCAACATGAGGCAAAGGAGATGGCTCGAAGTACTCAAGGATTATGATTGCACTCTACACTACCAATCGACGAAGGAAAATAAGGTGGAAGATCCTTTAAAAAGAAAGGTTCATGGATTTTTGAACAAGATGAGAGTTGAAAGGGATCCTATTTTCATGGATCTAGTAAATATGGATGTGGGAATAACCATAGAAGGTAAAACATCAATAATTTTTCAAATGGTTTTCAAACCATATTTACTAGAAAGTTTAAAGAGTTCTCAGACTGATGATGAGGAGTTTCAAAATAAAATTAAAGCTGTGAATGATGGGAGATTGATCAAATTATTATATGAAGATAGGATTTTGAAATTTGGGAAGAGGAATTCGGTTTCTGACATTCCTGATCTAAAAATGGAATTGTTGGATGATGCTCATAGCTCCAATTTCTCTGTACACCCTGGTAGCACTACGATGTATAAATATTTAAAGGAACATTTTTGGTGGGACAACATGAAGAGAGATATTGTTGATTATGTATCAAGATGTATGGTTTTTCAACAAGTGAAACTTAGAAAACAACATCCTAGAAGAATCATGAAATCTATTCCCATACCTGAGTGGAAATGGGATCCTATTATGATGGACTTTGTCATGGGACTACCAAAGACACCTAGAAGAAATTACACAATATGGGTCGTTGTTGATCATCTTACCAAGTCAGCACATTTTCTTTTTATAAGAGTAGATTTACCACTTAAACATCTATCGAGACTATATATTAATGAAGTTGTAAAATTTCATGGAGTACCTTTATAGATTGTTTCTGATCATGATCCCCGGTTTACATCAAGATTCTGGAAAAGCCTTCAGAAGGCCTTGGATACTGAACTTCATTTGAGCACTACCTACCACCCTCAAACTGATGGAAAATCAGAACCAGCTATTAAAACCTTATAAGACATGTTGAGATCTTGTGCACATGACTTTCAAGGTATGTGGGATCAATATTTACATTTGGTAGAATTTTCTTATAACAATAGCTTCCATTCAAGTATTCAGATGGCACCATATAAAGCGTTATATGGAAAGAGATGTCGCACACTAACTTGTTGGGATGGTGATGGTGAAAGAAAACTCATAGGCCCAGAACTTGTTGAGAAAACAATGGAAAAGGTGAAGGTTATCCAAACCCACATCAAAGTAGCTCAAAGTAGGAAAAAGAGATATGTTAATAACCGAGGAAATGATTTGGAATTTTAATTAGAAGATCATGTTTTCTTGAAGGTATCTCCATGGAAGGGTGTCATATGATTTGGTAAGAAGGGAAAATTAATTATTAGGTACATCAGACCTTTCGAAATTTTAAAACGAATTAGAGTTGTAGATTTTCATTGGGCAATGCCTCCAAGTCTCTTCAAAGATCATGATGTGTTCCATGTATCAAAATTAAGAAAATACATGTCTGGCCCAATGCATGTACTCACATATGAAGAAATAGAACTAGAACCTGATCTGTCTTATTGTGAAGAGCCTGTTAAGATTCTTGATTCAAGAGAACAAGTGATAAGAAACTGAATGACTCATCCGGTGAAAGTTCAATGGAGAAATAATATGATGGAAGAGGCAACGTGGGAACCCGAGGAACTTATGATGAAGAACCACCCAAATATTTTTACATAGTAATATTCTAGAAATTCTGTGGACAACTTTATTTGAAGAAAGGGAGAATGTAACACCCCAAGCTTCCACGGTACGTCTCCCTTTGAATAATGAAATAGCTTGTGTAGTACGCAACATGGAGTTTTAACACACCATGATAAATCAAACTAGTCGTTATGAATAATAATACCCACTTTTTTAAATTTGATAAATTTTATTTTTAAAAATAGACTTCATTTTTTGGATTTAGAATATCAAAATTAGCTTAGGGTGAATTTTTGATATTTTTCTGAAAACATTCAATTTTTGATGAATAGTTAAAAACACTCAGTTATTGCTTAAAACCAACTTTTTATTTAAATAATTAGTTATTTTATTTAAATTTAAATTAGGTAAAAATATATATATAATACCTATATATTTTAAATTTAATTCATTGGAGTCATATTATAATAATATTAGAAATATAAAATTTTATTGAACTTTTTATCGTCTTTTACCCCCCTTCTAGGCGCATTTACAAATTCTAATAAAACATAATTTTACCAGTTATATGAATTAAATTTCAAACATCCAAGAGACACAGTTGATATCATTAATTAAAATTTAGTTCAATAAGATGAAAATAATTTTTGATGAATAGTAACTTTTGACTTTTATTTACCAAGGTTAAAAGTAAATAGGGTGATTAAAGGTAAAAATGATATTATAATTACCCTAAAACATGTCATAATTCTATTGGATAAGGGTATTTAGGCCAAAACCAACCTTATAATAAAATATGATCCTTTTGGACCACTTGGATTAGATTAGGATATTTATTGTTATTTTATTTAAATAAGAGTGAAAAGTGTTAAATTCAAAGTTTAATAACTAAACCATTTTTAATATAGGGTTATAAAAGAGAACAATTCCACTATAAATATTAATTATAAATATATAAATATTTAATACATAATATTATTTTATTTATAATTTTTAGACATTAAATAATTAAAAATATTAATGTCCCAATGATGATGCAGTAATTACCTTTTTAATGAAGGGTTAAAATAATTGATGTTATAAATATCGAAATAAATCTAAATTTAGACTTTTTATTCATTAAAATAATTTTATATATTAATATGAAATGTTAGGGTTGATTCAATGAATTTTTTAGAAGTAATCATGTTGTTATTACTTCCACGAAAATAAATTACTAAATAGTGTCAAAATTGACAGAAATGAGTTTTTTAAACAAATACTATATTATTAAATGAAATAGTGGTCCTAAATATATAAGGTTTGGCCAAATGACTTATATAATAATTTAGATATCATTAATGAACCACTTGGGGTTCTATTGGAATTTTATAGTAATATTATTTACTATATAATATAATAATACAAGAATACATGGTAAAAGTTAAACTATTTAACTAAGAGTAAAATATTATTAATAAGGTTAATATGGTGACCTAAACCTATCTAAAACCAATTGGTTGAGATGTTTTCGATCTATACCCACCTTATCCTCTAAATAAATTATTTTTGATCCATTATAAACCGAATATGATTCTATAATAAAATAATATTTCATGATTTTCCTAAAGTGACCCTCACCTCTCTTATAAAAAGGTACTTCCCCTTCTCACAAAATCACACCTCCAAAGCCATTTTCTCGGCAAAACCCTACCCAAATATCCTCCCAACTTCCCGACCTTCATCCTAGACTCCATACATTGATTATAAATCCGGCCTAAGGATCCTTTTTGATCAAATAAAAAAGAAACACCCGAAGAAGAGGTAATAATTTCACCACCTCTTTCAAAGTCCTTTTCTTATTCCACTTAATCTTTCTTTGTTGTTTCCATAAAAAAATAATAAATCCAGTGCCTTATACATATCGTGATGTTATAAAAAATATTTTATAACCATATTCACTATTCTATCCATCAAATGAACGACAAATCACTATACGTGCTTACGTACGGCTTACCGTCCCCACATCGTGGTGTAGCTTGTTATTCAAACACTTAATTATTTGTATGGGTATAATAATGAGTATAAATGATGTAGATAAAAAATATATTTTTTTAAGGATTCTTTATATATGATATACCATCCAATTACATATGATTCCCCCATCAATAGAATGTTATTGTCGCTTGTGCATACGTACGGATTACCGTCTCCACAAATGTGATGAGATTCATTCCTCATCGTAACCATTCAAGAATAAACTTCATTTTATGATTAAATAAATAATTTTTAAGAACTTAATATAATTCTAGATATGAATCAAATACATATTATCCATAAAAACATGACTTATGTAACAAAACATAAAAAGTAAAAAGAATCAGTTAACACCTGAAACGATGATACTACTGAAATATTATTAACAAAGAAATTTTAGAAGATCATATATGATATCATATTTATGTATGTGGTTCTTGTATAATTTAATAACAATTATTTAACTATTATATAAGATTTTAATGTACCCTCAACCATGTAAAATTACAAGGTAAGGGATAATTCTACAATCTCTTCATTATCTGGGGTTGTTTATACATGAGTATCTACTGGGACTTCGTTATCATCCACATTTGTGTTTCTTAAAAATGTATTTAAAAACATTTTTACTACTTCCTAGAATATGGTTTAAAGTAATTTATACCCTTTTTTGACTTTTTATAAGATTTTTTTAAAGGAATATTTCCGTCATTTTCCAAACAAGGTCCTTTACAACCTATTCGAAAAAATTAAGGACAGAATGTTTTTTTACTTATATGGAGGGTGCAGCTATTTTCCACCATTATAACACCATAGAAGATTCCCTTGAAATATTATAATAATATTTTCAAAATAAATGTTTTCTTTTATAATTATGTGACTTTTAAAAGGATTCAAAATAGAAAGAGTTATTTTTTTCAAATAGTTGTCATTTCATCTAGGTCAACATCCTTTGATGGATTTTAAACTTATTTGAAGTTGAATTAATATGATACAAATCTTTCATATATAATTGAAGGTTTTCTGATATGTTTGACTATGTATATGTTATTTTTATACCATTAACGGTTTATTGATAAAGTATTTACATTTCGTATTCTAGTTTTAATATGAATGTTTATGTTGTGTTTAAACCTTTACATATGAGGAATGAATTGGAGATAGTAAGTGATGGGTGGAGCCTGATATAGCTCCTCAATGCATTAGTAGGTATCATGAGAGAAACTAGTGTCTTGGCACAAGGCCTTGACAAAATCTTATTTGTAGTCTTGGAACGAGGCCTTGACTGTGTGGTTATGAAGTCTAGCATTATGCATGTCATCGTTATGAAATTGGTTATTGATATTGGATGTGATTTTTTGACTAGTAGAATATCCATGTGAATAATTAAATGGAATTAATTGATTTATATTTTGCATATTATGTTGAAGTTTTAAATTTAAAAGGCTTATGTTTTAGTCTTATACATTTCCTTTAATGTTTATGCTTATTTATGAAAGTTTCTACTATATTGTTATCCTTACTGAGCATCTGATCTCACCCCTTTATATATTTTATTTTTTCCAGGATGTGAAGAAGTATTTTATGGTTGACTTGCAGGGATAGGCTAAGTGATATAAGTGTGTTCAAAGGGGACAAAAATGTGGTTGTTGTTTTAATCTCATGATATAATGTAAAACTTATGTATGCATCTAGTAATTCCAAGCCTACTAAATTGATTGGTCTTTCATGACATGATTCCTTGTATCATGCCAACGTTATGTAATAATGCACCAAATATGGGTAACTGGGGTCGAGAAATTACTTGATCAATGGTGGGATTTTATTAAGAACACCAATCCAATATACAAAATTAAATAGACGGAATGGTAATACTTTAAGATCATGTTTTGTAATAAGTATTTCCCAAGAAATCTTTATGAAAATATGGAGAGAGAATTCAGAGAGCTTAAGAAAAAGGAAGGAAAATATGTCAATGACTTCAAAGAAAATTTCATAAGGCTTGAAAGGTACACTTCGGGTTCTGTTATCAATAATGTTAGAAGAATTGATAGATTCTTTAGTGAATTAAAACCTCACCTTCAAAAGGATCTTTCAATTTGAGACTTTAGGAGTTATAAAGTTTTTTTTTTGAGAACTCAAAGTGAAGAGGGGGTTTGGAGAATGGTACCATGGATATGGTGATAAGAAACAAAAGATGTATTTTCAAGGTAGAGGATATAATGATAAAGGTGGGAAGAAAACTCAACTACCCACATGCCAAAAATGTGGGAAGATGCATCATGGTAACTTCCTCAAAGGGATGAGGAAATGATTCATGCGTCAGAAAGAAGGAAACCATGATCAAGAGTGTCTAAAAGACATCAAAAAGAAGGATAATATAGTGGAAGAAATGAGGGCACCACCCATGGTCCAATGCTACAACTATAGGGAGTAATGGAACTATAAAAGACAATTCACTAAACCTCGAGTCCTCAAGGGTAATTAGCATCAGTACCCACCAAATCCAAAGGAACAAGGGAAAGCTTATGCCATCACTACTATGGAAGCATAGCAAGATAATAAAGTTTTACAGGGTACACATCCTATTCACTCATGAATGGAAAAAGTCTTATTTGATTCAGGTTCTACGCATTCCATTATATCTTGCAAGTTTTCTAGAACTATTGAATCAAAGACCCAAAACCTTGAAGTAATGATATCTGTAAAAAACAAGTGCTTCAATAATTACAACCCAATTGTTTGAATAATCTCTTATTGGCATATAAGGGAAGATTATTCTAGTGAATCTCGTAATAATTCCCTTGGTGTAATTAGACACTATAATTGGAATGGATTGGCTCTCATTATATAGATCACATATCAACTATATATAAAATGAAATATCTTTTCATATTCCCAACCATCCCATGCTCCACTACAAATGAAAGGAAGATCATTAATCTCCGTTGAATAATCCTTCAACATTTTGGGTGTGGATTCCATGTGGAGAGGCATACCTCGCTCAAATGGTTGATTCAAAGGAAATTATCAAGCTAGAAGAAATTCCCATCATGAGGGAATATTTTGATGTATTTCTTGAAGATTTACCCAGACTTTACCCATATCTTGAGGTAAAGTTCTCCTTAGAAATCCTACCTGGAGTTACTCATATCTCAAAGTGTCCCTATAGGATGGCTCCTGTCAAACTAGAGGAGTTGAAGAAGTAGCTACAAGATCATTTGGAAAAGGGTTAATACACCCTAGTGCATCACATTGGTGTGCACCTATGCTCTTTGTGAAGAATAAGGATATAATAATGCAGTTGTGTATCAATTATTGGGAACTCAACAAGATAACCATAAAAAACAAGTATCCTCTTACAAGGATTGAAGACTTGTTTGATCGGTTATGAGCAGCTCAATACTTCTCAAAGGTGGAAGTTTGTTATGGATATCATCATATAAAGGTGAATATGGAAGATATTCAAAAGACTACCTTCCGTAAAACGTATGGGAACTTTTAGTTTTTGGATATGCCCTTTGGAATTACTAATGACACTACAATCTTTATAGATTTGATGAATATAGTCTTTAGACATTACCTTGAAAAATTGTAGTGTTTATTGACGATATTCTATTCTACTCCAATAGAAAGGTGGAACTTTAAGAACATCTAATTTTTGTGTTGGTGACATTGTGAAAGGAGAAGTTGTATGCCATGTTTAGAAAGTGTGACTTTTGGATGAAGAAAGTCATGTTCTTGGGACATATGATCAAAAGTGAGGGAATTTCTCTCGACCCTTCAAAAAAAGGTGATTGAGGAATGGTCCATACTCTCTAGTGTCACAAAAATTAATAGTTTTCTTAGATTTTCTGGGTACTACCAACGTTTTGTGAGAAATTTATCATGGTTTTCAAGCCCACTAACTAATTTAAAAGTTAAAGTGGTAAAGTATATCTAGATGGAAGACTGTGAGGAAAGCTTCAAGGAGCTAAAGATAAGGTTGATCACTACACCTGTACTCACTTTACCGAAATGTGGAGAATGTTTTGTGATATAAAGTGATGCTTAAAAAATGTTTTGGGTTCTGTAATCATGAAAAATGATAATTTGATAGCCTAAAACTCATGAAAGTTGAAGATCCATGAGTAGAACTACCTGATACATGATCTAGAGATGATAGTCATTATTTTTACCATGAAAATCTGGCAGTACTACCTTTATGGTGATAAGTGTGACATATACACCGACCACAAGATACTAAAGTATATATTCACACAAAAGGATCTCAACATGAATCAAAGTATATGGTAAGAGTTAATCAAAGACTATGATTTCTATATTCACTATCATCCTGAATAGGTGAACGGGGTAGCTGATGCTCTAAGTAGAAAAGAACCTACTACTATATCCATGTTATTGATTGAGAAAGACTGTATCTTCATGTATATGAAAAGGTTGGATTTGGAAATATTAATGGTAGGGAATAAATCCTACCTTTCCCAAATTATTATTAAACCATCAATCTAAGAGATGATTAAGGAGGCACAAAGGGATGATCTAGAGTTACAAAAGAGGGAAAATTCAGTAAAGGATGGGAAGCTTCTAAAGTTCCTTATCGATTATGATGTTGTGATTTGGTTTGGAATGAATCTATGTGTGCCTCCATCACCCAGGATAAATAAGGAGCTATTGGAAAATGCATATAGCTCAACATTATCAATCCATCCTAGAAGCACCAAGATGTACCGAGATCTCTGAGAACACTTCTGGGGGGATAACATGAATAAAGAGATTGCAGAATATATATCAAGGTACTTGGTATGTCAGCAAGTTAAAGAAGAGTGAAAAAATTCCAATGGTATGATGCAACCATTGCCTATAACCATGTGGAAAAGAATTAATGTCACTATTTACATTGTTATGGGTCTCCTGAAGATGTTGAAGGGAAATAATGTGATCTGGGTTTTGGTTGACCACTCACTGGGACTACCCGTTTTATCACTATTCTCGAAGATATCTCTCTTGAACAACTTGAAAATATATATGTTAAGGAAGTGGTGACACATTATGGTGTTCTACTCTCTATTGTATCTAATCATGATACAAGGTTCTCATCTAAATTCTGAAGGAGTCTTCAACATGCTTTGAGTATTGAATTAAATTTCATCGTGACATATCACCCCAAAATTTATTTCCAATTTTAAATGACTATTGAGATGCTTGAAGTCATGCTAAAATCCTGATCTTTCAAATTCAAAGGTGGAAGGGATAAGAATCTCCCATTGGTTGGGTTCTCATAAAACAATAGCTTCCACTTGAGTATTCAGATGGCTCCATATGAAGCACTGTATGGAAAGTGATGTAGAACTCCAACCTATTGGGATGAAGTTGGAGAAGGAAATCTACCAAGACCTAATCTTGTTCCATAGATGATAGAGAAGGTTCAAGTCATCCAGAAACTTATCAATGTTTCCTAGAGTCATCATAAGAGTTGTGTGGACAACCGTCAAAGGGACTTGGAGTTCGACGTTAGGGATAATGTCTTCCTTCGAATATCACCGTGGAAGAGAATCATGTAGTTTAGAATGAAAATGATACTAAGGAAAAGGTAAATTGGTACCTTTTATATCCTTGGATGCATAGAATCAGTGTCCTATCAACTTCCATTTCCACCGAATATTTTTCAAATTCATGATGTGTTTCACGTATCACTCATAAAGAAGTACATACTGGATCCCTTTCATGTACTAAACACATAGGTGGTATAGTTGGAAGATGTCTCTCTTATGGGGAGAATCCAGTAATGATTCTGGATGAGAGAGATAAAGTCCTATGCAACAAGAAAACTCATCTTATCAAAGTTTTGTGGAAGAACTATATGTATAAAGACGAAACATGGGAACTAGAGGATGTGATGAAGGAGAAGTACCCTCACCTATTTTTGTAAAATGAAATTTTGAGGTCGAAATTTGAAAAGGTGGGAAGACTGTGACAACCCAAACTTTTATCAATGCAATATATCCCTTCTTGTAGTAGTTTCATAATCATGTAAAATCACATCAGAGACAAAAGTGCCACATCATGCTTAAATGAACTACTATGTGACCTTTAAACATAAACTTTTCACTTCTATGTTTTGAATTTTGAAAATCATACAAACACGGTTGCGATCAGTAATATATTTGGAGTTTGACAGGGCAGACTTATTTTTTGATGAATAGTAACATACCCTTATGAATAGTGACATACCCTTATGAATAGTAATATGACCCTTATTAATAGAAAATCTTCCAAAATAATAGTAACCTCACCCTTGGATGATTAAACAAAATTTAGGCATCATATATGTGACAATATGACCATAGTAAAAGTATTGGTATTTTTATAAGTCATAAATAATTATTTATAATTAATTAAATAATTTAAGTGAAAATTAATTTTCATAAAATGTGTTCATAAATTAATATTTTTTTGTATTATGATTATAATATTCTTTTATGATATCTTTATTACTTTTTTCATAGTGTAAGAAAAGCAGTTGTAATTTTAAAATTTTTGTTTTTCAAGAAAATTTGGATTTTAATTAAAAATTAAATTAATCATATTTAGAAAATTATTCTTGAAAAATGGAGTTAATTTTTTGATTTTGAACATAAAAAATTGGTTTGGGTGAATTTTTGGGTTTTTTCCGAAATACATGAATTTTTTATGAATAGTGAAATACTACAAGTTACAAAATAAGCTAAATACATTAATTATGGAGTCATGGATGAAGTTTAGATGATGTCAGCCCAATTGGTTCTAACTCACATGCACATATTACTATTATTTGTCATGTAATCATCATTATTAATTTTCTTGTGGAGAAACAATGAATTAATGAATATAATATTGTGAAAACCCCTCTCCCATCCACTATAAATACCACCCACACCCTCATTACTTTACACCTCTCAAGATTTAATATGTGTTAAACTTTTTCCCAAATATATTCTTTATACCCTTCTCCACTTTTAGAATCTCCTGGTCTAATAAAAATACCAACACCTCTTCTCTAAAGAGGCTCTCAATGATGATATATTCAAGAGGTAATTTCTTTCTCTTTTCTTTCAGTTTCTTTTCAAATTTCATTTGTTTTCTTCTCTTATCCTCAAATTATCTTATCCAAATGTCATGATTACTAGTATGATTGAAATACTAGTATGATATCTTTCTAATGGAATATTTTTCATTATACTTCTCCCACTCTCTCTTTGATTATAAAAATGACGTCATTGTCTGTGATGTGTTAATTTACCTACATCATGGGCAATGTGCTTCCATTTTCCTTCAACTCCTTTAGGGATGTCAATGAAAAAATTAAATGGTTGTGAACATATTGTAAAATATATTTTTTTTAACCCCTTTGATGTTCTGTAAAAAACTTTTATTCATAATACTAATTGATCAAACAAAACAATTTCATTGTGATCCAAAAACCGCAGAAATTAACTTAAATGATCATCATTAAATTTTAACTGATGATTCATCCACATAGAATATAACATAACGAATTAAAAGATCATTTAAAATCTTGTAAGGTCGTTAATGACAAGTAATATCAGTTATGTATATTTATTCATGTTCTACACGAACTTTCATTCATGTGTACAAGTGAACTGTTCATGAAAACTAAGAAAAATAACACTGCCGAAAAATGGATTTAAACTCTATAACTCATGAAAAGGACCATAAAAGAACATAATGAAACCATAATGAACCATATTCATGTATAAATGGTTCTTTAATTTCTAATTAATGAATATAATGTCTTTATATAGAACATTAATGTGAAGAAAGTGTTTGGATACAAGGTAAGGGGAAATTTGCAAACCCAACTTTCATTATTCGGGTTCCCCCTATTTCACTCCATTTTCGGTATGGTTACTCCATAAAAATAATTTTATCATCATTATCTTTAATTTTATGGGATATACATGTTTTTCACTAGATTTTTTTCCAAACATAATGTTTTCCAAAAAAAATCTTCTTTTAAAAACATACCTTTTACTTCTCACTCATTGTTTAAGGTTTTTCTATCAAGTATGGTATTCCAACTTTATTTTGGGAACCCAAAATTTATGAATTAATTTTTTTGAGATGAACCATATTTCATTACATGGGATATTTATGTTCATTATTGATATATTTTATATGTGACAAGCATGATAATGAAAATATTATGAGGTGACGGGTGTGCCCAGAATTATATAGCGCAATATGAATATTTGAATGTGACGGGTGCACCTAGAATTTTAAAAGACTCTAATGAATTATTTAATATCATGAATAAAATGAGTTAAATTGAAATTATGTGTGAACATGATTCTATATTTTTTTCATAACTATGTGTGGTAGTTAACTACTAAGACATTACGTTTCATTTTTTTATGCATTGCCACATTACAAGTCTTTTCTCAATGTTTCCTCTCATGATTATGATTCTATGTCGATGTTATGATGATAATTGTTATGATCATATCATGTTATTTTGTTTCATGTTCTTATGTATCCTCTTATTGGGCTTTTATCTCACCCCTTTTTTATTTATATCAACAGGTGACTGAATGTACTAAAGAGAAGTTGAGAGCCAATAAGAAGCTAGAGAATAAGTAATTAAATAAATGTTTTGTGCTGTAAATGTTATGTATGGTCCTAGTTTTACTAAGACACTAATACTTTGGATCCTCAATGTGTAATGTTTTTAATTTGTTTATCACCAATATGATGTAAAATTAATGTTAGAAAAGAATGGTTTCTATACTCACCCTATACTAGTCCAAGTTAAGAACTAACCACATTAAGTAAAATGACCATCTCAACATCAGGTTCCAAATGTCGTAGATGGCTCATAAAAGGGATATACCATTTTAATTTTACGGGGGTTTGATGTTTCAAAGGACGGGGTGTCACTGGGCTGATGGACCGACCGTGGCAGAGGACCCCCACAATCGACTACTCCCCTAGCTTTCATGGTCACGTGTCAACTGGATTGACTATAGCTCATGGTTGACCACCCCAGTTGAATATAGCTCAGTCCGTCCATCTTGGGTCCGACCTGACCCATCGGCTCTAACCCGGACCACTGGGTTTGACCCAACCCACTGGCTCCAACCCAGATGGCTGGGTCTGACTCGGCCTACTCTACTTGGACCAGAACACTTAACCTTGCCCATCCCCTCTTCGTCTGGACCATCCAATTCCACCTGGGCCCGACCAGTCTTCCCTAGACTAGCCCACCCATGTACAGGCCACCTGGCCTAGCCTAAACCATTGTCGGATGCATCCCACGTAGATGCGACTACTGCTGCATCTCAGAGCTCCTTCACATCCCCATCCCCACATCAAGCCCCTCTGCATCCCTAGCTCCACTCTACTGCATCTCACGGACCATTCCACCACATCACACACTTCTTACTCTACTGCATCCCATCTGGCCCACACCATCCCCCTCGTCGTCTCATGTAGCCATCTCTACGTCCGGTCATCGTACCACCATCGTGCCACCTCACCGAACCGCAGCACCGAACATGTACCAGTAGTCCCTTCAATGGATTGTTGAGCCACCTTCGATGCTCATATTTTTTTAAAAAAGGCATATCTATGATACTCATGTACTGATCTACATATATCCTGCCTCTGTTTTAGTTTTCATTCAATTTGGTGGTTCGATTGAGTTCCGAACCTCCCGGAAAGTCGAGCATGACCCTGAGGGTCCAACGGTGAATAACACAAAGAATGGGGGATATAAAAGCATGAAGAACACTCTAGGGAACAGACCTCTATATTTGTTCACTTCCACCTTAATTCGTTCTCATTAGAATGAGGATGAATATGAAACTGAAAAACTTCTGAAAATAATCCCCACAATTTAATAACCATCCTGTAATGAACAAACAATGAATTAATCTATTTTTGGATTGACCCATGTTCATTCTCAATATTAAGAATAAGGAAAAGGAACAAGAAATAAACTTCCCTACCTCGATTTGGACTAGCCATTAAATAAGGATGATTGTTCCATCATCTTTGTCATCATCGTCATCGTTGGTGAGGTTCCTTCGAATTGGTTATGTGTCAATCGTCGATTCATGATCTTTCAACGTTTGTTTGAGAGAGTTATGCCAAAGCTCTCCCTAGAAATTCCTTGGAATTCCCAAGGTTATACAGCTAACCCTGGGATTTTTGTATAAGGATATATTTAAGGAAAAATTCATTGCACCAATTGAAATAATTTTATTTAAATTATTTAATGAGGATTACGTCCTTTTGAGTTTTTTCATAGAATACCTACACCGACCATGGTTAAGTAGCTCATATGGAAGAAACCACATTAATAACTCAATGGTGGTCAACGATTTCAAATATGAGCCATTTTTAATGTGTTATTTGTATTTTAAAAATGAAATATTGTTATTTAATTATTTTATTTACAGTTTCATCATTAGTGACTTTTGCTACTGATGACCTGCTCCAACAAATGTTAAGTCAATCCAAGGGTAAATCTTCCATTATTAGCTCAATGGTGCCCTCATATTTCTCACTTGGGACTCGTTTAAGAGTTATTTTACTTTTTCAAGAAAACCATGTGCACGATCTGTTAAAAGTTTAATATTTTTCAAACAATTATTTCAGGAACACCAGGCCTCGGAATCACACACCGTCTCAGCACCTAGTCTCAAAATCATTCTATACAATTTCTAAAAAAATGTAAGATCAGAGACATTATATTATCTCTATCTTGGGGTTTATTTCATTGAAATCCAAAAAAAGTGCAACCCAAACAAATTTGGGTACTGAGCATGATTCTAAGCCTACTTCTCCCATGTTCTCTTCATGAAATTCCCATACTTCTACCCAACACACTCTATAGGAATCGACTTCCCACAAAGGATCCTCGCTTGCTGATCGTCAATATCCACTAGGCACTCAGCAGAAGTTGTCATATCATTGACATCCATCTCTCCCTAGTCGATGACATGTGGTATGTCATGCACATACCTCCTGAGTTGTGACAATTTGAAGAAATTTTGTACAGAATCTAGCTATTGTGGTAGATCCAAGAGGTAAGCCACCTTTCCAACTCTACTCAGAATCTAGAAACGGCCAGTGAACCTTGGAGATATCTTACTACCTATACCAAATCTCTGTAATATTCATTAAGGTGATACCTAAAAGAAAATGTGGTCTCCTTCCCCGGTCAATAAATTACACCACTACCTATCGACATAGGACTTAGGATGGCTATGTGAAGTCTTTATCCACTCCAATATTATCAACAGATTCTCCATAGTAGCTCACACCAACTTCGGCCCCATGAGTGATGACTCTACTGGGTTGGTCCAGGAAAGTAGTGACCTACAAGGTTACCCCTACGAGCCCTAGAATAGTTACATACTATTGGTTTATTCATAGCTGTTGTTGAAAGATAACTCCACCATTGGTAGGTTATCCAAACAATATGGCCAAAATCCTACCGAAATGCCTGTAGCATGTCCTCCAAAACCTAAATGGTCTACTCTGTCTGGTCATATGTCTATGGGTGGAATGTTGTTCCCAAGCTTAGCTGAGTCCCAAATGTCTCATGTAATCCCTTCCACAACTGGGATGTAAAGAAAGAAATATGATCTGAATCTATCATTTATGGGACTCCATGGATTCAAACTATCACTAGCACATAAATGCGCCTTTTTCTCTCTGTTGAACTCTACTCTCAGATTGCTAGGATGTGGGCCAACTTGATGATTCATTCAACGATCACCCAAATGGAATCATGTTCCTTGGACATATGTGGTAAAAATATCATGATGTCCATCAATATCCCATCCCACTTCCATTCTAGTACCTCATGTGGTTGCGCTAAACCCACTGGAACCTGGTGCTTGACCTTCACTTACTAAAAAGTGATCCATCGAGAGATGAACTATGTTACTTCTTTCTTCATCCCTATCCACTAAAATTGATGTCATAGGTCCTGGTACATCTTTACCACATCATGATGTACCTATAACTGGGTCATGTGGAACTCCCTTAAAACATCCTCCCATAATTCCATTAATACAACTTTTTAGACTCTGAAAATAATGACATGGTCTCCACCTTTTGAATATCCATCAGAAGCATGTCCTATGGACAAAGGATCACATAGGGTCTTGTAGTCAGTATCCCAAAGTTGTTCCTCCATATCTTTTTGTAAGAGTGGGTCATGACAAGAAATGATTAGAGGTAAGCTTATATGTCTCCATCCACAAAGGATATCTACAATGAGGATAAGTACTCTGACACCTCATTTAGCAATTTTAGGCTGGATCTCCTACTGAGAGAATCCTCAACCATGTTCCCCTTCAAGGGGGTATAGGCAATCTCAAAGTCATTGTCATGGATAAACTATATCCATATCCTCTATCTAAAGCTCATATAACATTGATAGAGGATATACTTGAGACTCTTATGATCATATTATATGATAAACCATTCGCCCATCTAGTAGTGTCACCACATTTTCAATACAAAGGCTACTGCTGCTAGCTCAAGATCATGGGTCATGTAGTTTTTATCATGAAGTATCAACTGTAGTGAACCATAGGCAATAAGTTATTTACCTTTCATCAAGATATAACCAAGTCCAGTCCCTGATGCATTGCAGAACACCACGTAATTGACACCCTCCTCTGGCAACTTTAGGATTAGCGCCCTCATCAACCTGTGCCCCAGATATTAAAATCACTGCTCTCACTTCTCTATCCACACAAAAGGACACTCCTCTAGTGTAAAATATTTCAAATGTGATTCTACTATAGAGAATTCAGGAACAAAACTCCGATAGTACCCTACCAATCCAAGGATACTTCAAACCTTAGTAACACTCTTGGGTTGCTCCAAAGTAAGAGCTGCCTCAACCTTCATTGGATCCACTACAACTCCAGCCTCTATGATTATGTGTCCTAGGAAATGGGAATATTGAATCTAGAACTAACACTTTTATTGATTCCCATAGATTTTTTGTTTTAGGAGTGTTTCAATGACTATCCTAAAGTGACTCATGTGCTCCTCATCAGATGCTAATTACACTAGGGTTTCATCGATGAAGACTACCATGAAATGATCGAAGGAAAAAGGATCTTGTTCATGAGTCCCATGAACATTACTAGGGAATTTTTCAATCCAAAATGCATCATTAAGTACTCATAGTGGACATAATAATACCTGAATTTCATCTTCGATATATCCTCATATCGTACACAAAGATGGTGATAGCCCCATCTGAGGTCAATCTTTGAGAACCATTATACCCCTTTCAACTGATCAAATAGGTCATCGATCCTCAATAGTGTATAATTGTTCTTAACAGTCACCTGTTTTAACCACCAGTAATATACATGAAACCTAAATCTCTCATCTGTCTTATTGGGAAATAAAACTAGGGATACCCAAGGTGAAACATTGGGTCTCATGAAGCCCTTCTTCTATAAGTCCTCCAACTACACCATCAACTCAGAAAGCTCTATGGGAGCCATCTGATATACATGTTTAGATATAAAAGTTGTACTAGGGTGTATATCAATGAATACGTCCATCTCTTTATGGGGAGGTAATCCTAGAACATCTTCAAGAAAGACCTACTCACACTCCTCCACCGTTATAGGAAACTGAGGACTCATATTATCCACTACACTGATGTGAGGCTAGACACTTGGTGAGTAATCATCTGCATTCTCCTATGTGTTAATCCATCATATGCTTCATGCATTTCCTTTTCTCCAATGAGAAAAACCTAGTTCTATCACTGTGGAAACATAGCACTCTGTGCCTAAAATAGTCAATCTGAGCATGAACTGTAGATAACAATTCCATACCAAGAATGAAATATTAAAGCCTCGATGCTACTACCAGGATATCTCAATAGAAAATCTCACCTCTAAGAGGCAGGTCCCACTATAGGCACCAATGTGTGATCATTGAATATCTTATCGTAGGAGTCTCTAAGTGTAAGGGTTGAGTCAAAGGCTCAACCGGAATCTCTAAGGCCCAAACAATGTCAGTGGAGAGAAAGAAATGACTAGAACCTATGTCTATCAAAATTGAAGCCAATGTGAAAAAGATATAGATTTTACCTGAAATCATCCATGTAGAGTAGGGGTCACAAGCCTCCATCGCTTATATCTAGCCTCATCCCATTCCACTAACTCCATGAGTTGGGCATGTACCACCTAGGGATGGTGGTGGTAATAGGTCAAACCTCTGACCACCTCCTACTACGCTGAAAACTCCTCTTCCACGTCCACTACCCTACAGACCACCCTGATCATGTATCTACCTCTTTCTTAGTGTTCCCTAGACCATCCCTCAATCAACTATACGACAGGTCAGGAAATATCATGCCAGATGTCCCTAACCACCACATGGGTAACACCACCTATCCATGGGATGAATCGAGATGCCCTAGAAGCCCTGCATTGTTGACCCTACATCATGGGATCATCTCCTAAAGCACCTGAACCACTTGGATACCTTTGACTATTGTCGGATGCCTACTATTGAGGTCTCAGCTACCTGGTTCCCCCCTGAAATCTCCCACTATTGGTGTTCACTTTTCTGGAAAACTCTTTACTAGCATGGCTCACTTAATTAACCAAGCATAATTTGGAATACTAAGGGATACCACTGATGCCCGGGAATCCCGGTGTAAGCCCTTATCAATTTTATTAGCCCTGATGACCTAGACTCGCACCTTGTCCATTGAGTAGTTCAAAAGGTCAGTAAACCTCACTAAATACACTGCCACATTTATATGACCCAATTGTAGATGTAGAAGCTCCTATATACAAACCAATCACAACATGGATGGATAAAACACCTCTATGAATAGATGTGAAAATTCTATCTAGGAGAGATATGTATCATCATGATACTATGTCACCAAGATCCACCATATCCCCATAGATCACTAAGGAATCCTCGTAGTGAGGACTGATATCTATTCAGAATGATTCCTCACAATGTGGAAGACACGGGCGCCTTCTTGCAGCCAATCTTTATCCAATTGGGGGTCTGGCTCACCCCAAAACTAAGGAAGTCAATAACTATGAAACTTTTGAAATTTTATAAGCCTGTATGAATCCTCAGTAGGTATTTCTCGTAGTAGCTACTTCCGGACGGGTGGTGGTATAGCTGGTAAACCAACCATATGTGATGTCTCTAGTGCATTACCATGTACAAATTCCTCGTCACTAGGTGGATCATCCTCTTGAGCACACAGTGGAATCCTAGATAGCTACTTACATGGAGGCATCCTAAAATAAAATAAGATGTGATACAGACAAAAGAGTATATCTGGAGAACTAACTCAAGAGGGAAATCAAAAACACAACCATTCATATATGATGCATGTACCATTGTTTTTTTTTTCACAACCAGTTTTTTTATGATGAGTCCAAAAGTAGGTAATCAGAGTCCTAGTGTATGGATATTTATGCTTCCACACCAACACTAGAGTCCCTGGCCAAAAATAAAAACTTGAAACACTCAACACTGTTTCCCGAAACCAACCTCAGAGACTCATGTTCCTAAAGTAGAACCGACCTCCTCTAATACCACCCTATCACATCATGTCCCAGAGGGGCCCATGTGGTGACAACCCCAATCCTTCCTCCAATAGGATTGGGTCTACTTACTTTCACCATGTAGGCATATCGCACAAATGGGATTCATTATCCCAAGTACTCATACGTATGCGCACAGACATCTCCATGCCACAGATGCTGAAAGATAAAAACACTACATAAATAATGAATGAAACCACTAGGATCCCATGAATGGTTATGAAAAGAAGTATAGTAATGTAAATAGGTCCATAATATAAGCCAACCAAAAACAATCTATAAACAAAACAAACAAAACATAGTGAAGTGATTTCCACATCATCCCAGTCGAGGAAATTGAATGTACAAGTTCTTGAAACTCATCAGTAGAAAACCCTACTTGATACAACCTATGGTCAATGGTACTACGACTATTGTATGAATCCACATTAGTATACTTCATCTATCTATACTCACTAAGAACCATCTGGCCATGGTCCAAATAGGACACCATCAAAGGTTTTATCCTCTCCACAAGACATGACATGTGTGAGAAAATCCCATAAAGGGGTGAGTAAAATAATACTCATTATGACACTTTGAAACAACCAAGGAAATACCAAAAAGTAAATACCAAAAAGGAAATAACATGAAGGAAATACCATGAAGGAAATATAAGATTTATCTTCACACAGGTATATGTGAACAACACATATAACCAGAATATCTAGATATACTCATTTCCAGACATACAGTCTAGAGGTAATACATAACCAATTACCAACCATAGGATTCAAGTCAAATCATTCTCATTCTAGGATAACTCACCCATCAAGCCATGATATCATCGGAGATGATAACAAAGAGGTCTAACTCATTTGGGCCTGACCCAAATAAGAACGTATAGGTCAATGAAGATCATGATACCCCATAGAGGGGATCGTACCCATAAATGTTGAGGGACACCATGGATCACACCCAGATACAATCGGGGATACCACATACCCAATCTGAATCAATTTTCAACATAGCGGATCATGCCCCAACACCCTAGGGGATACCACAGATCGCGGTCAGACACTTTGGGGATACCACATACCCTACCCATACAACCCTCTAGTTGAAGGATCAACACCCAACTCATGGATGTTATGAAATTACACAGACTCTGTAAGGGGTGATAAATGATATCACTCCATCCTTGGGTAGATATGCCTAATTCTATCTAGGAATCAACCTCTAGAGAAGATTACAATTCATTGATGTGGACATAATATTATACTAAACCCTCAAGGAAAGGACCAAGGGAACGCACTCACCCTATAATGGTTCAAGATAAAAACCCACCACATTGGGTCAACAGGACCGTCTCAATATCAGGGTCCCAACGCTGAAGACGGCTCGTCAAACAGACGCACCATTTGAATGTTATAGGGGTTTAAAGTTTTAATGGATGAGGGGTCACGAGGCCAATGGAACAATCGTATAGTCGGTCCAATGACCACCACAATCGACCTCATACCCACCTACCATATCCTCATGATATCTAGATCAACTATGGATCATGGTCGACTACCTTGGTCGATCATGGCCTGGTCCAGCCACCCTGGGTCCGACCCAGGTTGGACTCAGGTCTGACCCAACCTACTCTGCATGGCCCAGCCTGTTTTGAAAGACACATAACATCTTCATTAGGCCAGGCCCATTCCACCTAGGCCTTGGATTTATGCCCTAGACTATCCCACTCATGTGTGGGGCCCATGGCTCAGAAGATGTGATTTCCATCCATGTCCCACACAGCTGATACCACTCACGCATCCCATGGATCCTCTACATCCCTGCCCCCACGTCATGCTCCTTTATATCACCATCTCCACTCTTCCACATCCCATAGATCGTTCTAACACATCACACATGACTCGTACCATCGTCATCATCATCTCCTATGGCAGATGCCTCTGGTCATCATACCACCATCGTACTACAACGTTGGACCGTTGTGCCGGACCCGCACCAGTGGTCTCTTCTGCGGACCATCAATCCACCACTAATTCTTGTATTTCTGAAAATAAGGTGTATTTACAATGATCAAGTCCCAATCTACATAGATCTAGCCTATGTTTCTGTTTTCATCCAATATAGGGGTCCAATTGCATTTAGAGCCTCTTAGTAAGTTGATCCACGACCATGAGGGTCTAATGGTGAAGAAAACCAAGAACGGAAGAGATAAAATCACAAAGAACACCTTGAGTAATGGTCCTTGTCCTTTGTTTGTGTCAGCCTCAATCCATTATCTTTTGAATGAGGGTGAAGATAAAACTTGAAAACTCTTAAAAATAATCCCCACAATTAAGTAACCATCCTACAATAATGAAACCACAAATCAATCTATTTGTTGATTGACCCGAGTTCCTCATGAAAATAAAGAACTGGGAAAAGGAACAAGAAATCAACCACTCTAACTTGATTTTTATTAGTCACTGGTGTAGTATGATCATTGTGTAGTCGTCATTGTCGTCGGTGAGGTTCCTACAAATCGGTTGTGTGTCGATCATCGATTCATGATCTATCGTTGTTTATTTGAGAGAGTTCTTCCAAATCTCTCCCTAGTGATTCTCTAGAATTCCTAGGGTTATGCAAAAAATGTCAGGATTTCTGCATAAGGATAAATTTAATGGAATATTCATTGTTCCAATAGAAATAATTTTTATTTAAATTATTTAATGACAATTATGCCATTTCAAAGTTTTTTATAGAAGACCCATGTCAACTAAGGTTAATTAATTCCTAAGAAAAACAACACATTGTGAACTCAACGATGGAATTAGATTTAAAATCAGAGTCACCGTTTATGAGTTATTATGATTTTAAAAATAAAATTATTTTATTTAATTATTTTATTTACAGTTGTGTCCTCTGGACTTTTCTACAGATGACCCTCACCGACCAATGTTCGGTCACACCTAGGGTAAATCATCTATTTTGAGCTCAAAGCAGCCCTAATATTTCTGATCTGTTCACCTGTTTAAAAGTTATTCTTCTTTTTTAGGAAAAATATGCATGAGTGCTATTAAATATTTCATTTTTTTCAAACAATTATTTTAGGTGCACCAGGACTCAGAATTTCATATCGTCTCAACACCTGGTCTCAAAATAATTCCATATAATTTCAAAAACATGATATAAGGAAAATATGAGACATTGAAAAAAATAGAAAAAATATCCTAGCTAGAATCATGATCCTTGTCTCGCTCACATTCTCCCATGCTCCTAAGAATCAATTAAGAACCTATAGTAGGGAGCTTTCCATTATCCTTACCCACAACAACATTGTCTATTAAGGTACCCAAGTTAAGCTGAATGGGTTGTAAGACTAAATCCCAATAGACAACCACCAATGGTCAAGCATTATCCAGTCGATGAGTATATAACAATCACAATGTGCTGATAACATTATAATATATAAAGGAAGTAGTAAAATTAAACATCCTATAAATTCTAGGTTCTCACTTTTAATCAATTACATTTAATCAATTTCATTTAGATTTCAATTCTATTAATTAATAGTTAGGCCTATATTATTTATTTTCATGTTCAATTAATTATTCAATTTCATTTAATCAATAAGTCTTGGGACCTAGTGCATAGTCCAACATCCCCTATATAGGTTTTTAATAAAAGTATTCCTAAAAAGGACATCCATAAAGTGATATTCACGGACTAATACATACTTATGATTTGGACTAAAAGATGCATCATATAATTCATTTTGTTTAATAAATAATTTACAACTGAAGCCCATCCATGGAATTCCTAATTTGGAATCTAGGTATCACACCAGGTATAATATAATCCAACACCCTATAAGCCCATACATGGAGATACTCAAGAACCCAGATATCTCTCTAGGTATGGTATAACATCTCTTCCATTCGAGAATGTCCTTGTAAGACCTCAATTGAATCCCAAATAACACACATGGCATAATAATAAAAATCTATTTGAGTCCATCCTTGGAAATCCATATGGGATTCCATGTATCACTGGCTATATAAAAGTCAATCCCCATAGTCCATCTTTGGAAATCCACTAGGGATTCCATGTATCACTCGGTCGTAATCATGGTACATGCCAATTGTGTCTACCCATGGAATTTATATAGGAATCCATGTGTCACCCCAAGGAATTTAATAATTAAACGAATTCAATACAATTTAATAAATTAATTTAGTCAAGTCAAGGTCATCACATTATTAATTTCAATTCCAATGCACGTCAGTAGGTGGCTCAAGGCATTGGACATGCTTTGAAGACTTGCATCTCATTTACTCAAGTGGTCATTTCATTACCTCAAGCATCACATAAATAAACAACCATTGCAAGGCAATATTCAGGTGTCATTTTCATTTCATCCCTTTATATTTACTAGTTCAATTATAATTGATATCACAGTTAAATTCACATATCCACTCACAATTTAAATCATAATTTTATAATTTAATATTAACATCCCATGATAAGGGGAAAGGACACACCTCATGGGTATCCAATTAGCATGCCACCCACACTGTTTTATTGATAATAATAAACACAAAAAATGGGGGAGGTATTTCATTAAAGTTTCTAAAACTATAAAAATTCAATAATGGCCACTTTAATTACATATTCTATGCTAAACAATTCATTTCAAGCATTAAAACTCATTTTAAGGGAGACACTCCAAGAATTGGGTGTGTGGAACAACATAAATATATAAACATTTAGAATTTTAATAAAAGGAATGAGACCACCTATCGTAAGTCCATAGTTGATAGATCGTCTAGTCTTAGCTATTGATTTGACTCATATTGGTAGAAAATCAAAGAACAAAAGAAGAACCTATTAGTAGGGAAAATTAGCTTACACAAAAATAGTGCAACTGAAACCAAATCAAAGGAGGAATGACAAAAAAAGAATTGATAACTCACTGATACAAATCCAACGAGATGAGTAGTTCTTGAATCCAAGATCATATGGAGATTCAGTGGTAATTCCTGGAATAGGCTTCAAAGAGGGCTCCCAAATGAAGAAGTTGTTGTGCAGGAGGAGAATGAAGAATTAGGTTTAGAAATAGATTTAATTATGGGATTTTTTTAATTTCAGCCAGTACATGGGGTTGTATGGTTAGCCAAACTATATTCCAATAAGGCATCCTTATCTATAGGAAAGGGTGAATTGCATGATTTTTCCACATGATTTGACTAACCATGCCTGAACCATGAAAAACATAGCTGTCAAAATTGAAGACATGGTTACATGAGCATGGTCCTAAATTTACATGGTTTGATATAACCATGTGTCCCATAGATCCCCACTATCTAGCCTCGCATGATTATATCTAACCATGCATCCTACCCCTTATGGTTTGAACTAACCATGAACTATGATTATTTCACCCCCAAAATATGGGTTTTGGGCTCCAATCTAGCCTCAAGAACCCCCAATAACATGATAACCTCAAAGGGAATTCCTATTATGCCATAATTAAACATTTAAACTAAGAATTGGTGGAAATATAAGGATCCATACCATAATGAAGAACCAGGTTCTTATAGTAATGTAAATTAACAACATGATATAATTGAATAACAATTTTATGAGATGAAATTATTAATGGAAATGGAAAACTCCATGGATCCTCAATGTCTATCAAAAAAGAATAGTGTAAAGAATATTTAAATATTTCACATGGGGAAAAAACTTATCACCTAGAGAATTTAGATGGATAACTGGAGGAGATGGATTCTAGGATTAATGTCCCCGATGGATATATTCATATTTGGAAAGTGAATTCATCTATAATTTGTTAAATATAACTTCTAGAATTTCATTATAAAAACCATAGGAAAAGGTGAACTTCTTCATGGGTAGAACCAAATATATGTTAAAGCTTAATTTAGTTATATTTTTGATTAAAACCTAAATATTGTGGATTATTTATTATAGAACATGTGATTATTGAATCATAATCCAAATACTCCAAAGTCCGGGAAATTGTTCTTATTTCATTGTTAATAATTGTTTCTTTTTTTATACTGGTGCATCCAAATTTTTTATTTTAGGAAGAATAGAGGATCAATTAAATAGTGATGAATTAAATGAAATTCATGAGTACTAATGATCCCTAATATAAAAAATTTGTTGTGACTTCTTTATCCTTGAAAACGTTATAGATTTCTGTATTTCATTAATAGCCTAGCTGATCTAATTAAAATCCTTCATTGGCTACTATAAAAAAAGATTGAATTTTGCTTCAAATAAAAGAAGTTTCTACCTACTTATGGGTTAATAGAATCTATTATTATACCATGTTAAAACAAAAAAAATGTGTTAGTAACTTTATGACCTCGGTATACATGAATAGGGAAAGCATTGGTAGGAAATACTAGTATGGCGGGGAAACAGAGACATGGAATTGTGGGGGGCATATTAACAATTATAGAGGATACTCACACTTAAAAAACAAGATTATAACATCATAACTTCATATTTAAGGTTTGATTTTTTCAAAATGATGCCAGATATTTTATAAAGAGGGAGAATGATTTTAACAATGTTTATCGAAAAGCATTAATAAAAGATTCTTTTTATTGGAAGTGGAAAAAGTAGTATTTGTTAGCTCTTATGTTTTAGCGTTGATAAATACTAATTTTATAAGTGATTTCTTGACATTGAAAAATCATAACATTTATCAGTGCTAAAAAGTAATGAAAAAATTAAAAAATGAACAAATGAATAAAAATGATTACAAAAAATAAAATACATATAAAAACCAAAATTATTTAACAATAATATACTAACAACTTAAATTATGAAAATATTAATGAATGAATTTATAGGAATCAATTATATAAATTACCAACATATGAAAAATATTAAAACTAAATAAATTTATAGTGTATAAATAAATTAAAAAATTGATAAATTCCAAATATATTAAAAGTTCTTAAATAATGTGGAATGAATGAATATTAAAAATGAATAAATAAATTTGAATAAATAATAAAAATAGTAAAATAAATAAATTCATAACATCAATTACATAACTTATAAACATATAAAATTTAATAAATAAATAATATTAATTATATAAATAGAAATTTTTTTAAAAATGAATAATATTAACTTTTTAAAAATTAAAATTGTTAAAAAATTAATTATTTATATAAATATCAAATACATTAAAAATGTTAAAACTTAATAAACAAAAATGAAAAAAAAATCAAGTAAACTAAAAACATATAAAAAATATTTAAACATAGTTAATAAGTGTGTATAAATAAAAATTAGAAAAGGGTTAATTTTAGAAAATACATAAAATTATGAAAATGAATAAGTAATATTAACTGAATGAATATAAAAATGAATAATTAAGATTTAATTGATGACCAAACTATTAAAAAAATGAATTCATACGACTAATTAGATGAATTGTAAACACATAAAAAGAGTGTATAATATATTAAAATATGAATTTAAATAAATAAATTATATAAGTTTCAAAAAAAATTAAAAATATTACAACATAACAAATAAAATTGAATAAATATTAATGATATAAATTGAAATCATGCAAAATATATTAAAACATAATAAATAATTATATTAAAATTAATATTATAATATTAATAAATTCAAAAAATGTTAAAATTTAATAAATATTTAAAATGAAAAAAAAAATTAATTAAAATAATATTAAAATTGAATAATAAAAATTGAATAAATTTAAAAAATATTTAGAAATCGATTTCATAACATTAATTACATAGATTACAGAAACATAAAAATGAATAAAAATGAAAAAATATATAATATTATTTATATAAACAATAAAATTATTAAAAATGAATTATATTGACTATAGATAAATATTAATAATTAAATTAAATTAAATTAAGTTATATACACTGATATATATTTAAAATGAATTGATTAACATAAATATAATTACCTGATTTTTCTAATTAAGTAAAAAATATGAAAAATTAGTTAAATAATATTTAATTTTCATAATTAAAAACTGAATTTAATATAATAATATAATTAACTACCTAAAAAATTAAGGGTTATATAAAATTAAACAAAATCCCGTTTTTTTAATATTATAAAATTATTTTAAATAACAATTTCTTATTTAAATGACATTTAATTAAAAATGCATAAAACTAAAAAAAATGAAAACCTGTAAGGGTAAAGAGAAGTTATGTAGGGGTAAAATAAAGTCTTTTAATGGCAAAAAAAATTGTACAGGTTTGTTAAGGTTAAAATATTTTTATGTATGGGTAAAATAAATTCATGTAAGGGTAAACTAATGTTATATAATTGTAAATAGAATCTAAGTGTAAGTGTAACATCCTGAGATTTTAAAAGGAGACACTATGTGCATAAATGAACTACTAAATACTATTTGACCTTTATAAACTAACCATTAAACACAATTTTTTGGGTTTTCTGTTTTGAATTTCAAAAAAAAAAGATATACACGGTTGTGATCATTATGTTTTTTGGAGTCTGATAGAACCAACATGTTTTTTTGGTGAATAGTAGCATACCCTTATAAATATTAATATGAATAGTAATATGACCCTAATGAATAGCAAATTGTATTATTATTTTCTTTTCTTAAGTCTTTAAGATAAAAACATCTTGGTAAATTTTTCAATGTGATATAAAAGCAGATATAGTTTTAAAATTATTAATTTTTGAATAAAGTATGATTTTATTTAAAAATTAAAATAACCATATTTAAAAAATTATTATCAAAAAATCAAGTTCATTTTTTAATTATAAACATTGAAAAATAGTTAGGGCGAATTTTTGGTATTTTATTAAAATTCATGAATATTTTATGAATAGTAAAATACGGTAAAATACTGTATATTCAAATTATCACTTACAAACACTATTTATGAAATCATAAATAATGTAATCCCACCTGTTTAGAACTCACATGATCTATTTACTACATTGATTAGAATAACGAAGATTATTCATAGTCTTGGACAAATATATTAAAATAATGATTAAAATAATGTAAAATCCCTCCTCTCCTCCACTATAAATACCACCATCATTCTCCTCTTTCTCCCACACCTCTCAAGCCTTTATCATTATCTAAGTTCAACCAAATTCTATCCTCAACTATATTCCCCACGTCCAAGACCTACTGGTCTCACCAAGAGGCCAAAACCAAAGGCCTTAAGGAGGATCTCAAGGAGAAGAGATCAAGAAGTAAGAATCCTCTTCCCTTTTCATGTGTTTTCCTTTCAATTCCTTTATTTTCTTATACATTATTCCCCATACCTTATCCCATAGGTATGAAATCTCCAGAATATTATATATTATTTATGTTATCATGTTCATGTAAAAATTTCATCACCTTTCATCATCTCCTCTCCCTCTTGTTCTAAAAAAGAAAAACATCATCCGCGAAATACCGATTTACCAAAATACTGGATGATGTGTCTTCAATTTCCATTACTTCCTTCAAATATGATCATAAAACCCTTTTAATTGTTGAAATAGAATGTATTGTTTATTATTTAACCTATTTTATATTCTATAATGAACTTCTATACATGAAATTAAATTAGATAATGAAACAAGTTCATGATTATCGAGGAACTGCAAAAAATGATCTAAACAAATATCATTAATGATTTATTGAATGATTCATCATAATATATGATAAAAATGATATATGGTATCATTCAATTTTTCTGTAAATATATTAAATCTATTTTATTCCAATTCTGGAATTTCATTTCCATACAACAATAAAATTAAATACAAATTGGCCATGAAAATCGTGTAAAGATCGCGCCCAAAACAATGGAAGGAACAAAATACTAAAAATTAAAAGATGAAATAATGTTATGAAATTATAATATAAGGTATTATAAATATTAATATGTTTTTTTAATATATTAATAACATTATTTTAACAATTATATAGGATTTAAAAATATGATGTAAGAAATACCCGAGGTAAGGGTTTCTTCGTCTCACTTCCATTTTTTTGAGATATTATGTATTCACTACTACTACTTGTGTATGGTGTATGTATACATCTCATTGATATTTCATATCATTAATGTATCTATTTTAATTGTATCAAATTTATCATTTGAATATTTTTAATTTTGGTGCATACGAATCGATTGATTACAAAGTGGTAAGGGAATATTATTTAATTTCAAACATATATTTTTCAAAAATTTTATTTATACAAGGGACGTGGTTTTATCCACTTTTTCTACTAAAAATAATATAAGTATATTATATAATTTTTTGAAAGAATCTAATATATGAAGACTTTATGTCAAATTTTAATTTTAAATTGTGCAAGTGATAGTTCAATTTTATTTTTAAATTTTCATTTCTTTAATGTTTAATTTTAATGTTTAATTGTAAGGAATTTTTTATAATTATTTTGTCAATTTTTTTCTTCCCAAGCTATAATTGAATAAGGGAGTTAGTTTATTTATTTTAAGTTATAATATCTAATTCTTGCTTTTGTGTATAGGAATTCTTAACTCGATTTCCATTCTTGGGGTGAACCAACTAATTCATTATTTATGTGGTATAAAAACTATTTGTGTGATGAATTTTGTTTATATTATGTTTAAATATGGTTATTTATAGTGTATATACATATTCTATCCACTATATTAAGTGTCAATTCAATTATTATATATTTTAATGGGAATTGTCATTTAAAAACCTCTTATAAAATTCTGTTTTACAAAATTCAAAAAATATATTGTTATGCAATTATTCATGTTGTATGATTGTGTTCTGGTTCATGGAAATTGTTTATGATGAATGGTGGGACCTATATTTCACTCCAATTCATTGGGTATGTGTATGTTGGTGGTAGGACATATGGTTACTCCAAGAGTAAGTTTGATGGGTACATAATAAGGTAGTCGTGAGGGTTACATTGTAAGGTAGTCGTGAGGGTTGCAATTTATAAGGTATCTGAGAGGGTTAAAAGATTATGTAAGTAATTTCCCAATATACCTTTATTGTTCTATTTATGTTCTATATTTTTTATTGAAATCTCTTAGAAATATTAAGTTTCACAGAGTAAGTTTATATTGGTGAAAATTATGTATTTTTGAAAATGATTTCATACATTACAAGTATTCAGGGACTAATGTGGCATTTCCTTATTTTTATGTCCCTTACTAAGATTTTTGTACTCAAACCATGTTTATAAATTATTTTCATAAAAATCCTTAAAATTTCAAAGGATAGTTAAGGTGATACAACTGATGAATCCATTTAGTTATATTTCAATTATTTTTTTAAACTCTGATTCAATATGTGAATGTTGTTGTCTAATTCCCCAAAACCTAGGCCAAATAAGGTCCTCATTTGTGTAATGTACTATGATTTCTTATTTATATGTTATATAAAAAAATATACAGCATGTTTTAGTACTAAATCTAGAAGTGCGGTTTCAGGGCTTTATTGTTGGTATCAAAAGAATGGTCCAGACAACTTTAGAGATTAGAAGTTGTCATTTTTTTAGAAAAAATTAAGTGGTAGTGTTTACTTTTAAACTTCTAGTTAATTAAGTTCACATAAGAAAATATTTTTTCATAATTATCAATATGTAAATTCAGAAATATTAGTATCATGAACAAATTGTGAGGGTGAAACTCATTTAAGGGGAGTATAATGAAATATCCTAAGATTTTGAAAGGACACACTATGTTGTTAAATGAACTACTAAATACTACATGACCTTTATAAACTAACCATTAAACATAATTTTTCAATTTCTGTGTTTTGAATTTCAAAAAATGGACATATATTGTTGCAATCAGTATGTTTTATGGAGTATGATAGAACCAAATTGTTTTTTGGTGGATAGTAACATACCCTTATGAATAGTAATATGAACCTAATGAATAGTATCTTGTATTATTATTTTATTTTCTTCAGGATTTAATGTAACGACATCATGGGTATTTTTTCAATGTCATATTAAAGCAATTATAGTATTAAAATTGTTAATTATTTAATAATGTATGATTTTTTTAAAAATCAAATTAATCATATTTAAAAAAATCAAAAAATGTAGTTACTTTTGGAATTCTAAATGTTAAAAAATGGTTAGGTTAATTTTTTTTATTTTTCTGAAATCCTTGAAATTTTTATGAATAGTGAAATAAGGTAAAATACTTTATATTAAAATTATCACTTAAATACAATATTTGTGACATCATAACTGATGTAAGGCCACTTATTTTGAACTCACATTCTCTATTTACTATTTTGACCATAGGAATAAAGACTATAATTAGTCTTGTTCAAAAATATTAAAATAATGATTAAAATAATATAAAATACATCCCCTCCTCCACTATAAATACCACCCTCATTACCCTCTTCCTCCCATGCCTCTTAAGCCTTGACATCTTTCTATGTTCTTCCAAATCCCCCCCCCCCCCGACTCTTCCCCACATGCAAGACCCACTGGTGTCACCAAAAGGCCAAAACTAAATGCCTTAAGGAGGACCTCAATGAGAAGAGATCAAGAGTTAATAATCCTCTTCCTTTTCCATGTATTTTCCTTTCAATTCCTTTCTTTTCTTATACTCTCTTCCCCATACCTCATCCAGGAGGTATGAAATCTCCATAATCTTATATATTTTGTATTTTATCTTTTCCATGTAAAAATTTCATCATCTTTATTCATATCCACTCCCTCTTATTCTAAAAAATAAAAACATCATCCGCAAAATTCCGATTTACAAAAAACGTGGATGATGTGTCTTAAATTTCCATTAATTCCTTCAAAGATGATCATAAAACCCTTTTAATGGTTGAAACAGAATGTAAAGTTTATTATTTAATCTTTTTTACACTCTGGAATTAACTTTTATGCATTAAATTTAATTATGTAATATAACAAGTTCATGATAATCGAGGAACCGAAAAAAATGATCTAAAGGTATTTCATTAATGATTTATCGAAATATTAATCATCATATATGATAAAAATGATTTATGGTTTCATTCTGTTTTTTTGAAACATATGAATACCATTTTATTCCAATTATGTAATTTCATTTCCATATTATAGGAAAAACAAATTCAAACTGACCATGAAAATCGTGTAAGGAATGCTTCCAAAAAAATGAAGGAACAAAATTCTAAAAATGAAAAGATGAAATAATGTTATGAAATGATTATAAAATTTATTATAAACATGAATATGTTTTTGTAAGATATTATTAAAATCATTTTTACAATTTTATATGGTTTTTAAACACGTTTCAAATAAGACAAACCCGAGGTAAGGGTTTCTTCATCTCACTTCAATTTTTGTGAGAAATTTCATGTTCACAACAATTACTTGTGTATGATGGATGCATACTGCCCATTGATGTTTTATATCATGAATATATTTATTTTCATATTATCCATTTTATCATATTAATATAATTAATTTTGGGGCATAATAATCGATTGATTACAAAGTGGTAATGGAATACTATTTAATTTCAATCATTTATTTATCATAAATTATATTTATTCAAGGGAAATGGTTTTATCCTTTTTTTATAATGAAAATAATATAAGGATATTTTATAATATTTCAAATAGATATAATTTATGAATATTTGATGTCAAATTTTAATTTGAAATTGTGTAAGGGATAGTTTGATTTTATTTTAAAAATTTATTTTCTTTAAAGTTTAATTTTAAAGTTTAACTATAACCGATTTCTTATAATTATTTTGTTGATTTATTTTTATTCCCAAATTATAATTTCATAAGAGATTTAGTTTATTTCTTTAAAGTTATAATATCTAATTTCTGGTTTTCTGTAAGGTAATTCTTAACCTAATTTCCAGTCTTTGGGTTAACCTACTACTTCATTATTTATGTGGTATTAAAATTATTTGTGTGAAACATTTTTTTTATATTATGTTGAAATATGTATATTTATAGTGTATATACATATTAAATCTACTCTATTAAGTCTCACTTCAATTATAAGTTATTTGAATGGGGATTTTCTTTTAAAATCCTCTTTTAAAATTTTGTTTTAAAAAATTAAATAGCAATGTGTTTTTGGAATTATTCATGTTGTAGGATTGAGTTATAGTTATTAGAAATTGTTTATGATGATTGGTGGGGCCTATATTTCTCTCCAATGTGTTGGTTATGTGAAAGTTAGAGGTTGGTTGTATGGTTACTCCAAGTATAAATGTGATGGTTACACATTAAGGTAGACGTGTGGGTTATATTGTAAGGTAGCCATGAGGATTGCAAATTATAAAGTACCCAAGAGGGTTACTAGATTATGTATGTAATTCCACAAGATACCTTTATAGTTTTATTTATGTTATATTTTTTTTACAAAAATCTCATGGAAAAATAAAGCTTCACAAAGTAAGTTTATATTTGTGACGAGTATGTGTTTTTGAAAATGGTTTCATATGTTACAAGTAGTCATGGACTAATGTGTTATTTCAATATTTTTATATCCATTACGGAGATTTTTGTGCTCATACTATGTTTATAAATTATTTTCACTAGAATCCTTAGATGTTCAACGGACAGTTAAGGTGCTACTGATGAATCCAATTAGTTATATTGTAATTATTTTTGTAAACTCTGATTCAATATGTGTAAGTTGTTGTCTAATTATCCAAAACCTATATTGGAAAAGGATCTCATTTTTATAATATAATGTTTATTTTTTAGTTATATATTATAAAAAATACATAGCATGTTTCAGTACTAAATCCAAAAGTGTGGGATCAGGGACTTATAGTTAAAACACATTTATTAAGGGTAAATTAATGTTATTTATGGTTAAACATAAGTTATGTAAAGTTAAAAAAAAGTTATCTATTGGTAAATAGAAACTTATAAAGGTTATTTAAGGGTAAAATAAAGTAAAATAAGGATAAAAAAAGTTATGTAATGGTAAAATAAAGTTATGTAGGTGTAAATAGAAGTTAAGTAGGGATAAAAAAGTTATATAAGGGTGAACATAAGTTATGCATGGGAAAAACAAGTTATTTAAGGGTAAACAAAAACTCATATATGTTAGTTAGAGGTAAAATAATGACATGTAAGGATAAAATAAGTTATGTAAGGGTAAAATAAAGTTATGTATGGGTAAATAGAATTTTAAGTATGGGTAAAATAGAGTAATATATGGGTAAACTCAAGTTATTTAAGGGTAATAAGAAGTTAAATGGTCGTAAAACATTTATGGAAGGGTAAATAGAAACTTGTATGAGTAATGTATGGTTAGAAAAAATTCAATTAAGGGTTAAAAAAATTATATAATGGTAAATTAAATTTATGTAAGGGTAAAAATAAGTTATCTATGTTTCAAATAATGTTATGTAAGTGAAAAATAAAGTTATGAAAAGTTAAATAGAAGTTATGTAAGGGTAAAATTATGTTTTGAAAGGGAAAACAAACACTTTTTAATGTTAGGTAAGGGAAACTAAAGTTATGTAAATGTAAAACAACATTAAGTAAGGGTAAACTAAAGTTATATAAGGTTAAACATAAGTTAAATTTGGTTAAAAATATAATATATGGGTAAACTAAAGTTATGTAAGGGTGAATTGAAGTTATGTAACTGAAAACCAAAGTTATGCATGGATGAAAAAACGTTTACATGTTCTGTAAGGGTAAAATAATGTTAGATAAGGGTAAAAAAATGTTAATTTAGGGTAAACTTATGTGATAAAAGGTTAAACGACCACGAAATGAATTGTGATTATTTACAAAATATAGCGTAAATTTCAATTTTTATCACTCTGGTGGTGTCTGAGGGGAAATATGGTAATTTATCTTGTTAAGAGATCTTGTATAATTTTTCACATAGTTGGTCTCAAAATATGGTTTTAACCCTAGGAAAAGAGTTTTTTAAAATTCGGATCCATTCGTATTTTGGTAGAATATATATTATATAATATTTAATTGAGTAAATATTATTTATTCATACATGCTCATTCAATGATATCCTTTGTTTAGAGAATCAGATAAGAATTCTCACATTTCTAGTGAGTCCAGAATGTGAGGGTTACTAGGTGAGGCATAACCACACATAATGATTCAGGAAAAAACAATGTCCCTTTTTTTCTTTTCATTTTCTTTTTTCTTTTACTTTTTCTTTATTTTATTCTTTTTCTTATTTTTTTCCCATTTCATCCCTTGTGTGTCACGTAAAACCCTCCCCTTGGGAGTCTTCTTTTTATAGATAGTAGGGAGAGTATAAAGATAGAATTGATAGATAGATAAAGAGAGATGCAGTGTTGTTGTGGAGCTCGGGTCATTCAAAATCATCAAGTGATAGCTGTAGATCGTGAATCAGATCAAAACATCATCAATTTCCAACAAAATTTAGTCCCTTTTAATTTTTTTCATAAATCCCCGTAGGTTAGTTTTTTAAGGTTTAAATCTTCATTTGGGATGTTGGGGAACCCTTCTGTATCGATCTGGTGGTTTTTCGATGAATCGGGGAGTCTCAGAATGTCTATCAGATTCCCATTTGGGAAATCTAGACCACACTATGTGTGGTTTGATGAACACATTTGGTTTGATCTTCCTATTCAAGAAATATGATATTTTTAGAAGTAAACACAATGTACCTCAAGTACATACCATGTATTATGGCTTGGAAATATACTTGGACATGTGGCTATATACATGGGTAGTCGAGGTTAGAAGAGTACATGTCGCATATCCTTAGTAAACACTATGTAGTAGGAGTTTTCCAAGTGATCAAGTGCATAGAAAGACACCCCATGTGAAAGGAATGGTCATGTAATATTACATAAGTAGATGGAATTCCCTTTTACTCGTACATAGGAAAATCTTGGGTGTTACCTTTCCAAGTATGAATACATGGCTAGGCACACCATTGAGTGTACATGTCATGTACTCAGAAGTAAATATTGTATACTTTTTCTGGCTATGGGTTTTGGGTGTTTTTGTGCCCCAGATTCAAATTTGGAATTTTGAGTGGTCCATTATGATCATATTTCCATATATGTCAAGATATTATAATCATTTTAACATCTAGAGTCCATCTGAATAGTGCTTGGGACTAAGATATTTTTGAAGGATGATTCCCTTAAGTTTATGGTTATAGAATCCTATTATAGGTTGGGTTATGTGTTTTGAGGCTCATGCGAGGGTGTGCATTGGTTGATTACCATGTATTGAGGATTCTATGTGAGTATTCTTGAGGTTCTTTGGATGGATTGTGAAAGACCGAATCAAGTGCTTTGTTGGATGAGATCATTCATTTGGTTTTTTGAGGATTAGTTATGATTGTTTAAGGTACGGAAAAATATTATTATTGGTGTGATGATGACATCTAGGGATGTCGAGTATATTGAGGTTCCATTGAGAAGAGTTTAAGATATATCTGAGGGATCTACTTGAGGAATTACCATTTTGGGAAGGGGGTTTCATGTGGTTTCCCTTCTGAGAGAGTTGTTTCTTTATGGTTCCCTTCAATGTGTGGTGATTTTGGGACCATGAGTTGTGAGACCTATTTAAAAATACTTGAAGGGAATACACACCTCGCTAGAAAACACCTCAGATGAATAAATTCAACTCATATATAGAGTATCATTCCCTGGGAATATGTAGATACATTACTCCATCAAAAACAGTTTCATACACTAACACTTAAAAAGGAATGAAAAAGGCCATCAACATGGTGGGTGGGGATAGCTAGACAGTCTTTAGGTCTAGGTTTGACACTCAATGTGTTCCTCACTACCCAATTCATGTTCCTCTGAGGTTACACAACACATGTCCCCTCTATAGAGAATGTGACACCACTTGGGTTACTTGGAATGTTTCCTCTTAATGTATAGGGATAATTTTCTAGGGTTACATGGCATGTGGGCATGGTCACACAATTATGTGGTATTTTTCTCATTTTTAAACCCTTGTGTTTCATAAATGAGACACATGACATCAAGTTTTCTGAAATCCCCATATTGTGGTCAATTTAGATGTTTAAATTTTTCACCTTAAATATTCCATCAAATTTATAAACCATTCCATTGAATTTCAACATACATAATAACCTCTATAAACCATGTCTTCCATATATCTGCCATCGTCAAAAAAATTGTCCACCGATCATTAGAATCCTCACTTCTTATTGAATCCCTAATGTTCAAAACATCACGAATCATAAAACAAATTTCCTCAATATTCCCTTTGATTATTATTTTCATTAAATATCATATATCATGTTATAATCCAAAATTTCAAATCTACAATAATAATTCATAGAACAAATAATTAGTCACATAATGAATTGGTCATAGGGAAAATTCTAATCACTGAACAAACTAAATATTGGTGATGAAAACATGAAGAATGGAGGGGGAAATCCATAAACCAAAAACGTTGGACCCAATGATGACTATAAGTGATTTCCTATAGTATACGGTTGTTTAATATGATAAAAAATATAAAAATAAAAAGTTCTAGAGTCAATTATTCACAAATCATAGGTTTAATAAAAATATAAAAATTAATATGTATTTACAATGGTTGATCATGGATTGAATTCTAGAAAGATTAATCCATGATAATAATGATATAAAATATTGGTTAAAATAATAAAATAAAATGACCTACCTTGGAATATGATCGATTATTGATAAAGAAAAATCTTTTTTTATTGTAATTGAAGCTGTGGTTGATCTATAACACTTTCATGATAGAACCTCTATTCTAATATCATCTGTCAATGTTCATATCCACTTCATTACCTCTCAAGACCACCACTTGGTTATACAGTTAACCATAGAGGATTATCTAATGATTTATTAAATAGATATTATCTATGGTTACTAAATTAATTAACAAATTAATTAATCCCCTATTTAATCCTTCTGAAACTATACACCGTCACATAACTGAATGTGCATGAAACTTATGTCACACCTATGGTATAATCAATGTTATATATTCAATTATTCCCTCTATTTCTCCATATGATACTTCTTTAAGGAAGAAATCTATTGATTCTAAAATTATGTGGGTGCATGATTTAATATATTTATTAAATTTATTATATCAACAACATTTGTACATAATACCAAAAACTCCACACCAACTATATAACTATATCCAAAAATATAACATAAAATATTTAAAGGGTAGAATCACAAAAATAAGTGTTGTTTCAATCTCCCCACCATCATGTATTTTCATCCCAAAATGTATGTCATACTAAAATAAGTTAGGGTACTTATCTCACATTTGGTTCTCCTACACCTAAAAGCTCTCATGAAGATTTTTATACTTCTTGGGAATATGAAAAATGTTAATCATTTACCTAAAAAATATATTCTTCTATCAATCCTGAATCTCCATTAGGATACCAAAAAAAGGTCTCACCATCCTTGTTATCTAGATCACCCAAGTAAATAACATGTGAATAATCATAAACATATCTTATTAGGTGAGAAACATTAAATATTCCATGAACTTGGTCCAACAATAGATTCAATTCTATGTGGTAAACAACCTTTCCAATTCCACACAAAATATGAAAATGTCTGTTAAACCTCATAGATAATTTTCTATCCCAACCAAATCTCCACAAATTGTGCTAATTTGAGACCTTCAAAAATACATGGTAACCCTAATTGAACCCAAAATTCCCCCATATTCTCTCTTCATAGGAATTATAATGTCTTTGAGATTACCTCATCCACTTAGGAATTACCTACACTTTCTCCATCATCACTGACACTAACTCTATCCCCATTAGTACTGATTCTATTAAATCTGAACAATATAGTGGTGACCGGAATTCCCTCCAATATAGGGAAACCAAAGGATTAGTACCAATAGTATATTAATATTTTTTTTATATTAAAACTCTATTAATGGTTTTTTATCCTCCTAGCTTCATCCAAAGTCCAACAAGAAATCCCAGAACATTTCCTCCTGACATAGAATTTTCTGGTCAGTCTAATAATTCTTTTGAGGATGGAATGTCATTCTCATCTATAGCTATGTCATTAAAGCCTAATTAAAACCCCTAAAAATAAATATATTAAATGGGAATCATGGTTTGATAAAATATTCAAGTTAACACTATAAAGAGAGATAATATCATGCATGTCTAAGCATTCAAATATTTCCACTAAACTCATCTCCCTTGTAAAGAGGAAGTGTTCCATCATAGTGATCCAATATATAACCACCCAGATGGAATTTTGTACCCATGACATTCAAATATTTCCTATCATAAAATTGATAGATATATTATCCCACATCCATGCTAGTGCCTCAAGGGTCTGGGCCAAACCCACTGGAACATGGTGATCGGCCTTCATCCATTGATAGGTGAGGCATTGAGAGATGAACACTATAACACACTTCTTCTACCATGACCATCAAAAATACCTCCAATGATCCTTTTAAATATCTTACATTTTTGGATATACCACTAAGGGAGCTATATATAATTATCCTTGTATCCCCTCTTGATATTTTACAAGTGGCATCGTTCATACATGGAAGTGGGTGACATGCTCCCCACCTTTAGAGAATCTATTATAACTTTATCTAATGAATATCTAGAAATGTTAGTTATGACAAAAAATATATGTATGTCATGAATCCCCTATGAGATATAGAATCATAAGCTTTATAACCATCGATCATAGGTATGTATATCATCTCACTCCAACAAGGATTACTATAGAGAGGCAAACTACTGCGATTCCTTTCCTAGAAACGTAGAATGATATTTCCTTCTAAGAAAATTTACCACCACATTACCCTTCTAATAAGTATAGACTGCCATAAATTAATATTCTTGTATTAAATCTAGTCATTTCCTATGTATAGTGTGGAGATCTCTATGATTTAATAAAAAACTAAAAATCTTATGGTTGGAGTAGATAATAAATTTCTCACCAAGAAGGTGATGCCTCCAAGCCTCTAGAGTGAACACAACATATTCTAGCTCCAAATCCTAGGTTTTATAGTTATATTCATGTATCATCTTACTATAATCATAATATATCAACATAGATACTATATCCTATCTCTAGAGGCATCACATAACACCACAAACTCAACCCTTTTTTGGAAATCTTTGGTCATGATCACCTGTCAAACTCGGAAAAAACTACTCAATGTACCTCTATGATATTTCTTACAAGATAAATGGATTCCCCTTTAATACAAAAGAATTTACGAGAATATAAATCATGGATAAATCTGGCATGAATCTTTGATAAGAGCTAGTTAACCTAAGGAATATTCATACAACCATCACTATCTTAGGTTGATCCTAGGGAAGCACTTCCTTGATTTTCATTATGTCTAAATCTTCTCCCTACGTGGAGATAACAAGACCAAAAAAGTATACCTCTCTAAAATAGAAATATAATATTTAATGTTTCTTACTATTCTGATTATCTCAACATATATTCAGGACCAACCTCAAATTCTATGCATTATTTACCTATGATGCTGAGTAAATGAGGATGTAATTCATAAATACCCACACAAACAAATCTAGGAAAGGTTGGAAGTTTTGTTTTATTAGCCCCATAAACATCATCATGGAGTTAATAATGCTGAATAGGATCACCAATTACTCATAATGACTTTATTAACCTCAAAATTTCATTTTCAGAATATCTGTAATGTAAGCCAAGAACTAGTGAAAACATGGCCTAAAATCAATCTTTTAGAACAAATTTTACCCCATTAAATTTAGATAAGAGACCATAGATTACCAATAGTGAATACTTATTATTGATGATAACATGGAATTGGTTATGGTAATTCACACACAATATTAGTATCCCATATTATGACACTTTGGACCCACACTCCCATATCTAATGCTCTTAGACGCATAATTTACATACATACTTTGATATCATCTATAAAAAATAGATATAATAATCCATAATTACAAATTAATAATGGATTTTTTATCTCTTAAATATAAAGGATATTTTAGGTTTATATATTTTGATAATTAGAAAACAACATAAAATGATAAATTCCTTGTTCTGTGTATCAAATGGAAATTTTCCCATGATCTATGAAACTAATTAATTCATGAAGACTCTTCAACATCTCCTATAAAACTATTTCCATTTTTTTATCATTATAAACATTTCATTTGTACTAATTTTCTATATAACCTGGGTAAATGTAAACATTAGAAGAGGTGAGATCAAACACATCGTAATGGAAACATATAATTGAATAAATCATGGTATAAAAATGGAATAAACATTATGGTAGTAATAGGCAGACAACATGAATCCAAAATCAACATCAAAACTAAAATAATTCTATATCCTCGATAATTAATGAAAATACATATACCTATAATATTGATCTCATATTGATGGAATACATAATGTCCTACAAGAAAAACCTAATATCAAGGTCTGGTTCCAAGAAACATTCCTTTTTGATAATACCACAGTCAAGACATCATATTATCAAGACTTTATACCATGAAACTATCAAATTTTGGGAAGATAAATACACTAAAATCCAAAAATATCCTTATGAGACCAAGAAATGAATTGATAGCCTATATTATTTGGGGACCCACCTTTCACCAAATTAAGTCCAATGCATTCACCATAAGAGTAGAAAATAAATTTCATACCACTCACTAAGGAACATTTGGATGAATAAAAACATTTTTATCTGTATAATGAAGATATGGAATATCAATACAATATCAACTTATATAATCATTCAATAATCATAAAGAATTACAATATTTTCCCCATGATAATAAAATGGATAACTTGATCATAAACCATCTTGAGAGATGTGGTGGATGGTTAAATAATAGATTTTCAACTTGTTAATAATAATCTATTTTGGAATAAAAACTTATTAAATGTCAATATCTTTCCCCATGTTAATAGAATAAAATTATTTCTAGGTGACCATCATCTGATCTTAATTGTATAAAATGTGATGTTCTTACTGTATAGAGAAATGAGTATATGTCAATGTCAATAATTTAATAACATGATCATAATATTTTAATCGGATAAAGGTGGATCATTTCAAAATAACATATCCTTAGTGTGGAAAAGGAAACATATAAGGATGCCGACATAAATGTAAAAAATCCTTGAAAAATAATTCTTGAATGATGAAACCAATGAAGGGTTTATAAGTTGGATTATTTAGTACCACAAGTTAATTTAACCTAAATAAAAACAAAAATATATATACTATATGAAAAATCATGAAACATAAACCTTATTAGGGAAAAACCTTTTAAAAATAGGAAGGTAAATAGAAGTTAAAACTTAAAAGATATTAAAAAAACATTTTTTTAACATTAATATAACAATGGAAGCAACGAGCCACTTCCAAATATATTTTTTACAAGGTTAAGTTAAAAATTAATTAAAAAATGTATATTTAAACTAATCTAAAACAATTTATCCATTATAAGGAAATAAATTTTCTTTATGAAATGTGGAACCAAAACATTTTATTGCATTTTAAATAATTGAAATTACCTTCATTGAAAACCTATATTGTAAAAGGGATAATAAAATATTCATTCAATTAATGGATTTTATAAATTGAAATAGTATTTTCAAATACATTATTTTACATTATAAATATATATTTTATATATCAAAATTTTTTTTCTTTTTCTTATATAGGTTGACGATCAAACCCTCTATTATTAAAACAAAAAATTAAATCTTCTTTTAAACTAGAAAAAGAGGTAACTCAATGAATGAAATATAGGCCTAGAGTGACATTGGAAATAGTATACATGACTCGAACGTCCTATCATGGTCTAAAGGACCCAATGAATCATAGGCCCTAAAAACACTTCCCATGAAGGGGGTGGCCCAAAGCCCAAGAGGTATCACACTTCATGTCCCGCACCAGTCAGAATAAACTAAAAAATACACTCTAAGATTATTTTTATCTGATGAATTAAAAATTTAATTTTAATTTATCAAATTTAAATTCAAAAGTTTATGAAATTATATTTTTAAAAGAAAATATATAATTTAAATAAACCCACGTTTATTGAAAATAACCATTTCAATATAAAATTATTTTATTTATTTATCTTATAACGGATATAACTATTAATGGTTTATCATCTTAATGTTTATTATAGATTTATTAATAATTTGTTATTAATAAGTTGTGTTTTTTACATTGGGTGTAGTGTGATATTCAATTTAAAGAACACATTGACTTATATAATGTTAATTATAATTTCAGTGTGTTACATTCTCTCCCCTTTAAAAAAATTTCATACTCATAATTTGAATCATTATAACAAAGCAATTTATATATGGAACATATAATTAATCATACACTATTAAATGATCATGGTTTTATTTAGGATGTGAAATTGCATTTATATATATGAAAAATAATTATAATCACATTATAAAGATAACTAACCCATTCATAATATCACATACAATTATACTAAGATCTATATCACTAAATAATAACTTCCCACAAACCCTAAAAATAGTTTATATTATAAGAATACCACTATGATTTTTATTTATAACTCAATATCTAGTAGTTGGTGAAAACGTACATGACATAAAACTCTTGATAATATAGAGTGAAAAATCCCTATCTTTTTCATTAGTAGTATCTTTATAGAATATTCCTTGTTCCTATGGTTTTTAGGGACTATATCCCTCATCATCCCTTTTATTGGCACTTTGAGTTGAATAATTCATATATCTCTTACAATTTAAGAAATTATGTTTTTTAGATTCTCTATTTGACTTATACTTGTGAGTTATATGACCTTAGTCACTTAATATTTCACGAGATTCCATCTTTGTCTTCCTAGGTGCGTTTGGGAAATCGACTATGTTCACATTGTTAATCATATTCCATGATAACTAGTTAGGAAAATCACATGATTTCATAGTCCATAAACCATTCTGTTGGGATATTTGTTGATGTAATATCTTTATTGTCCCTCACTCCCATGGTTAATTCTAGTTACATCCAATACTAAAACTAAAATGGTTAACATGAGTGGTGAAAAAAGATCATTATGATAGAATTATCATAATCGATAACATAAAATATATTTGACCTCAAATACTTTTACCCTTATCATCGCGTTATCCTTTCATTCCTTGTTTTCAACAGATTTCAATCTTAGTTTAATCTATATCATTCTTGGTTTATCCTAGGTAATTTTGATAGGGGTTATATAAGGCCCCATCCTTAAACCTTACTTAATCTTGAGTTATTACAAGATTACACATTGAGGATCTTTTCAGGTTTAGAGTTTTAGAGAATTAGATCATAAAACTTGCATTACATTCCACATATAAACAAAGTGGTTACATAAAGATAGTATTCTTCATTCCCATCAATGGAAACACATTTAAAATAAAACATGGATTATTTCTTGACACATCCTTGACTCTATCATCTTATCATGTACCTTTCCCTTGACCTGTGAAAAACATTTCAAAAACTTGGGTTGAGCATAAAAACTCAGTATGAGTTATAAAAAAAACATGGAAAGGAAACATGAGTTCATATATACATAAGAATGAAATCATACTTTACCCATAAAACATAGGCACTTTAACATACCTCATAAAATCATGAATAAATCATAGAAATCATAAGACATAAAGGTAACTTGAGGCATTCATAACATTCTTACGTAGGGAGTAACCCTCTAAGTTACATTTGGAATACCCATCACAGTATATTCCCTAAAATCTCTTCGGAGAAACCTTAACGTTTCACTCCTTCGCGTTACCCAATGCATTGGAGAGCTATAACGGGCTCACCCACCCTTAGTTTATCACGGAACCACCCGTCTTCATAATAATGCCCAAGAACCATAACATAATCATATCACATAAAACATGCATAAAGGAAACATAAAATTTCCACATTTCAATCACGAGATATCAATACAACACATGGATATAATAAAAACATTATGAAAACCATTTTCAATACCAAAGTAAAAGAAAAGTAAAACATGGTATTTATTTTTCTTTTAAAAAGAAGGTATGGCTTGTAGAGGAAGCCGAAACTCAAATAACGGTCATGACGGCGGAGAAGTCGTTGTCGCCGCATACGTACGACAAAAACATTCCCTTTTGTCTTTTAGTAAACACTTCGTATAAAAATGATTCCTTTTGAATAAACGTAAAAGTCAAAGGGGTTTATACACCGTATAAAAGAAAGTTGTGTATAAAATAAAATATGCCTCAATGAAATGAGATTGAGACGAAGTCCCATACCTCGTATCCGACTTGACCCGACCGTTCTTTAATCTCCTGAATAATAAACTTGAGTTAATTTATAATTCCTTAAGAACCTTTTTCAAGTTCATTATTACTTTTATACCACTTATTACCATGTCATAAACATTATGTAATCATTTAAGTTAATAATATTTGTTTTGTCGATATTTGGTTCTTAAGTCGAAAGTGGACTTCTTACAATTACATGTTGTTCGTGTGGACAAATGTTTATTATATCCAGAATTGTATTCATTATTTAGATATCATATATGTCATATATATCCAGTATATGCATGAATTTATAACATTACATAATCATTTATAGGTAAGAAATGAAATGCACCGTTCATGGAGACGGTAAGCCGTACGTACGCATGAACGCTACTTTCATTTCTATTTCGTATTTTATAGAATGGAATAATAATGATATAAAGGTGTATTATAATTCCAGTATAATATCATATATAATATCATATTTCCATACTTTATACATCCCACATATGGTATTTAACGAATCAAATCACTTTGAGGGGGCGGTAGTCCGCCCTTCCTTAAATGAAGATATCGTGTATACCCATAATAGAAGCCATAAAGGTAAGACAAAAATGAAAAATACAGAAGAATAAATAAAACATAAACATATTATATATCATATATAAAAATAGTGACATCATAATGGCCACCTTTGAAGGTGTTAAATGAGTATTGAACAATCATCATTTCGGGAGGCAGAATTTCACCATCCACGGAAACCGTATGTTCTTTAACCATATGATGTAGTTGTGTGAGAGTGTAGCTCAAATAAATCTTATAACAACATCCTAGTATATTTAAGATACTGGTGTTGTTACAAAAGAAGTAAATAAAAAGAGTTTAGGGGGTTGGAGAAGCAAAATAAAACAAATGAACATGAGAGAATGAATTACCTTTAAAAGTGTAACTCCTTTTGATTTGAGCCTAAAGGCTTCCTTTGAAAGGATTATGCCCAAAGGGAATGCTCTAGGATGAGGAGAGGGATGTGGAGAGAGTAAATGGGCAGGGGTTGTCCGAGCCAAAGGCTTGAGGAGTGTGTTAAATGAGGTAGAGGTGGGGGCCTTTTATAAGAGGAGAGGAGGGGTACTTTTGGAAAGTAAAGAAATATTACTTTATTTGAAAATGTGTTTCGGTTTCAAAAGGTCCCACATTGATATAATTCGTGGATAAGGTGATAAGGGTTCTAAATCCACTCATCCAATTGGTTTTGGCCATGTGTAGTTCATATATTTTACATCATCTTTCCATTTTATTTAAATCGTCAAATAATGATGTCATTGCTGCATCATGATTATGTCATAAATAATTTAATTTATTTAATGTCTAAAAATTATAAAAAAAATACTATGATGTAGGAAATATTTTTATATTTCCAATTAATATTTATAATCAAAAAGATGACTTGTATAACCCCACTTAAAAATTGTTTTAGTAAAACATATCATGTTTGTGTCAATTTTACTTTTACATTAAATAAAATGTTATTTATGTCATTTCCCAACCAAAGTGGATCCATGGGGTCCCCAAGTTGACCCATGGCTTGTATTGGTCGGCCATGATACAACCAATGAGGGTAAGACATGTGTCAAGCTCATCTCATTTTATTAAAGCATTATTTTTACCTTAAACTACACTAATTACCACTAATCGCGATTAAAAACTTAATAAGTTACTATTCACCAAAAAATTATTTTTATCCCATTGAACCACATTTTACTTCTTAATGACAACCATGTATGTCGGATTTTCGAAATTAAAAACACAAAGATGGAAAAATTTCATTTAAACGGAAAAATCATTTTTTATAAGTACCACTTAGTGGTTTCACTATTCATCAAAAATTGAAGTTTTTCAGAAAAATCCCAAAAATTCACCGTAAGCTATATTTGATATTCTGAATTCAAAAATGAAGTCCGTTTTACAAAATTCAAAACATATAAGTCACATTAATTAATTTAATAATTAATTCCCGCTGTCATGACAAATAGCGTGTTTTATGAAACAATAAGTATCAAAAGATTGACACTAGTTTAAGTCTGATTTCAAAGTGAAATTGATTCCAACGACCACTATTGGATTTAATGGTAAAAATATTTTCTAATTTCACTTTAAAACCAATTCAAAATATAATATAATCATATAAATAAATTATATTAAAAAGTGGTTTTGAATTAAAATACAACATTTTACACTATTCATTAAAAAAAGAACTTTATCGGAAAGATACAAAAAATTTACACAAAGTAAATTTTGATGTCCCGATTCTTAATAAGAGTTTTATTTGGTCCAAAAGAATATTTAAGAGTGAAAAAAACTATATTTAATGACGGTTCTCCATCAAAAGGTGATAAGTGAACCTTTAGTGAAAACTAGGGCATATACGCCTAAAATTGAATTCTTTCCGTATTTTAAGCCTTTATCTTTTATTGTACAAATGTAAAAATATTTAAGAACATATATAATCATATTTTAGTTATTTCTATCCATTCCCGCCATTACAACGGCTACATGTTAACTACCATTTAAAATAATATTATTTTATCATTAGAGTGCAACGTAAGATTCCCAAGAAACTCGTTGTTGCGTGTTGGGTACGCCATCGATCATAGAGTCCCCTTTAAAGTCATATCAATATTTTATTCACAAATATGGATAAATATGAAAATGTCATATTCTTTATTTACCTAGGGTGTTACATCCTTCCCCCCTTTTGGGAATTGCGTCCTCGCAATTCTAAAATTGCGCTTGGAAACATCCTTGAAAGTCCCACATCGGAACAAGAGTCGGTAAAACAACAACTTTAAAACAAAGGAAGATAAGTACAAAGGTCACCCGAGTTAACCCATACTAGGACTCCATGTAGGAAAACATGGACATGGAGGAGAAAACATAGGGTCATGTTCTGATGGAGAGTGATATAAAACATGTTTAGGAGAAAGTTAACCACAAGAAAATCACAAACTTGTGATGGGTTAAACGGTATTCGATTCCCCAGTAGGAAAAGTTAATAGACAACATTTTTGGTTTAAGTTACTTTTTATTGAGGAATTTATTCATAAGGAAACATAATCACTTATCATGTTGACTCTCAACTTTTACTAGATTCCTTAATCAAACTCATATTTTTTCCAAAAGACGAGTATTTAGGGAGACTTGTTCGCGTTAAGAGTACTATAATCAACTTCTAGAGAATAACCTAATCCCCAAAAGAGAATTATATACATCCCATGTATTTAGGCTTTAACCAAATCAAAACCAAAAAGGTTAGTACAAGATCAGATAATCCAGAAAAGGATAACCCCTTATAAAAAGAAAATCTATTCTTAATCTCCAAAATTTGTCCAACAAAACCCAAAGTTCAATGAGGACCATCCGATAAACAATTTGTCCATAAAATTCTTCAAAGTAAACCAATATAAGATTGAAACCCAAATATTTGAAGGATTTAGTCACATAGTCTTCCAAGTTAAATCGTAACATTTATCTCCAAACAATATCAGTTGCTCCTAACGTCTCATATTGAAAAGTAATTAACCTAATCACATATCCTCCATGATAGGTTAATCATTTTCATAAATAACCCAAAATCAACTTACTCTTAATTCATAAAATCATATAACTAGAATGAATCAGTCAAACTAACCAGGGACTTCACGTAGTCCAGTGGTAGGTGATAAATACCAGTCGCACTTTGGTTGTGGGTTCGATTCCCGCAGCTTTGTCCGACGCGACGGGTTGTCACACGGTCTGCGTGTTGTCCTTTTTCCAAAAATATATAATTCTTAAAACATTCCCCAAAAGAGATAAAATCATCAAAAATGATCATAACATATTTTAACCTCAAGTTTATCTCATGCTTTTCATTTTCCAGCATATCATATAATAACCCATAATTACCTCAAAAGTAAGGATCATATAAACCCAAATGGTTCTTTATAACTATGTCCACAAAAGAAAAGATAACTATTACTTGAATAAAATTTTCCTATATTAAACATCAGGGTTACACATAATATAAAAAGTCTTCTAATGTAACCCTATCATCAAAAGAGACTTAATACTCTTAAGAATTTCACCATAACTCTTGAATCCCTTATATGTTGACATCTTACTCATTCAACATTCTTCATGATCCATTATCCATTCCTTTCCAAATTATTCCGAAATACATCTTTCCTACAAACAAAATCATGAATCATATCCTAAGATTCCAAAATAGGAAAACAATAGTCATGAAATAGTACACACCTTTGATTGGTCATTGTCAGTTTCATCATCCTCAATCGGAATGGCATTAGGTATTGGTAAACGAATATTGGTACGCTCTTGGTGACCCCATTCACGAAACTTCTTCATAGGACATGTGTTTGCATAATGACCATGCACACCACATTTAAAACATTCAATTGATCCATCAGAAAGAACTTCTTTCCCTTTCCTCGAGTCAACTAGATGCTTCCTTTTTCCATGGCAGGTTCTTGCTTTATGACCTTAATTTCCACATCTATAGCATATTTCTGTCCCTTTGAAACATTTTCCTAGGTGTTTCTTTCCACATCTTTGACACATAGGTTTTTGAACACACTTACCTTTATGATTATTACCTGTACTTCCGTAGGGATTTGTTTCTTGCATATATGACGTCTTAGAGAAATATCCAAGGTTTAGGTGGTCAATCATGACTCCAGATAGTTGGTTGAGGATAATCACAAGAGATCTCATTACAGCTCCCATATCATTCAGTTGCTTGCTCAAAAAACTGTCACAGTTTCCTTCACATCCACTGTTACTTTGGTGCCTGCTAGATCCAGCCATTTACTAAAACCAAAAAGTTCAGTGTCAGTATATCAAAAAAACCATCATGTACTAATGAGTATGATAAACACTAAGATATACTTACTCATTCACTTTATCTAAAACTAGGAATCTTTCTGAAATCCTAACCATTATGGTAATGCCACTTATGCTTAAAGAATACCCTAACCTCTAAAGTTATCTAAACCGACCTTTGATACCAACTATAAGGCCCCAGCCTTAAACCTTACTTAATCTTGAGTTATTACAAGATTACACATTGAGGATCTTTTCGGGTTTAGAGTTTTAGAGAATTAGATCATAAAACTTGCATTACATTCCACATATAAACAAAGTGGTTACATAAAGATAGTATTCTTCATTCCCATCAATGGAAACACATTTAAAATAAAACATGGATTATTTCTTGACACATCCTTGACTCTATCATCTTATCATGTACCTTTCCCTTGACCTGTGAAAAACATTTCAAAAACTTGGGATGAGCATAAAAACTCAGTATGGGTTATAAAAAAACATGGAAAGGAAACATGAGTTCATATATACATAAGAATGAAATCATACTTTACCCATAAAACATAGTAACTTTAAAATACCTCATAAAATCATGAATAAATCATAGAAATCATAAGACATAAAGGTAACTTGAGGCATTCATAACATTCTTACGTAGGGAGTAACCCTCTTGGTTACTTTTCGAATACCCATCACAGTATATTCCCTAAAATCTCTTCGGAGAAACCTTAACGTTTTACTCCTTCGCGTTACCCAATGCATTGGAGAGCTATAATGGGATCACTCACCCTTAGTTTATCACGGAACCACCCGTCTTCATAATAATGCCCAAGAACCATAACATAATCATATCACATAAAACATGCATAAAGGAAACATAACATTTCCACATTTCAATCACGAGATATCAATACAACACATGGATATAATAAAAACATTATGAAAACCATTTTCAATACCAAAGTAAAAGAAAAGTAAAACATGGTATTTATTTTTCTTTTAAAAAGATGGTATGGCTTGTAGAGGAAGCCGAAACTCAAATAACGGTCACGACGGCAGAGAAGTTGTTGTCGCCGCATACGTACGACAAAAACATTCCCTTTTGTTGTTTAGTAAATGCTTCGTATAAAAAAGATTCCTTTTGAATAAACGTAAAAGTCAAAGGGGTTTATACACCGTATAAAAGAAAGTTGTGTATAAAATAAAATATGCCTCAATGAAATGAGATTGAGACGAAGTCCCATACCTCGTATCCGACTTGACCAGACCGTTCTTTAATATCCTGAATAATAAACTTGAGTTAATTTATAATTCCTTAAGAACCTTTTTCAAGTTCATTATTACTTTTATACCACTTATTCCTATGTCATAAACATTATGTAATCATTTAAGTTAATAATATTTGTTTTGTCGATATTTGGTTCTTAAGTCGAAATCGGACTTCTTACAATTACATGTTGTTCGTGTGGCCAAATGTTTATTATATCCAGAATTGTATTCATTATGTAGATATAATATATGTCATATATATCCAGTACATTCATGCATTTATAACATTACATAATCATTTAGAGGTAAGAAATGAAATGCACCATTCATGGAGACGGTAAGCCGTACGTACGCATGAACGCTACTTTCATTTCTATTTCATATTTTATAGAATGGAATAATAATGATATAAAGGTATATTATAATTCCAGTATAATATCATATATAATATCATATTTCCATCCTTTATACATCCCACATATGGTATTTAACGAATCAAATCACTTTGAGGGGGCGGTAGTCCGCACTTCCTTAAATGAAGATATCGCGTATACCCATAATGGAAGCCATAAAGGTAAGACAAAAATGAAAAATACAGAAGAATAAATAAAACATAAACATATTATATATCATATATAAAAATAGTTACATCATAATGGCCACCTTTGAAGGTGTTAAATGAGTAGTGAACAATCATCATTTCGGGAGGCAGAATTTCACCATCCACGGAAACCGTATGTTCTTTAACCATTTGATGTAGTTGTGTGAGAGTGTAGCTCGAATAAATCTTATAACAACATCCTAGTATATTTAAGATACTGGTGTTTTTACAAAAGAAGTAAATAAAAAGAGTTTAGGGGGTTGGAGAAGCAAAATAAAACAAATGAACATGAGAGAATGAATTACCTTTAAAAGTGTAACTCCTTTTGATTTGAGCCTAAAGGATTCCTTTGAAAGGATTCTGCCCAAAGGTAATCCTCTAGGATGAGGAGAGGGATGTGTAGAGAGTAAATGGGCAGGGGTTGGCCGAGCCAAAGTCTTGAGGAGTGTGTTAAATGAGGTAGAGGTGGGGGCCTTTTATAAGAGGAGAGGAGGGGTACTTTTGGAAAGTAAAGAAATATTACTTTATTTGAAAATGTGTTTCGGTTTGAAAAGGTCCCACATTGATATAATTCGTGGATAAGGTGATAAGGGTTCGAACTCCACTCATCCAATTGGTTTTGGCCATGTGTAGTTCATAGCGTTTACATTATCTTTCCATTTTATTTAAATCGTCAAATAATGATGTCATCGCTCCATCATGATTATGTCATAAATAATTTAATTTATTTAATGTCTAAAAATTATAAAAAAAAACTATGATGTAGGAAATCTTTTTAGCTTTCCAATGAATATTTATAATCAAAAATATGACTTGTATAACCCTACTTAAAAATTGTTTTAGTAAAACATATCATGTTTGTGTCAATTTTACTTTTACATTAAATAAAATGTTATTTATGTCATTTCCCAACCAAAGTGGATCCATGGGGTCCCCAAGTTGACCCATGGCTTGTCTTGGTCAGCCATGATACAACCAATTAGGTTAAGACATGTGTCAAGCTCATCTCATTTTATTAAAGCATTATTTTTACCTTAAACTACACTAATTACCACTAATCGCGATTAAAAACTTAATAAGTTACTATTCACCAAAAAATTATTTTTATCCCATTGAACCACATTTTACTTCTTAATGACAACCATGTATGTCGGATTTTCGAAATTAAAAACATAAATATGGAAAAATTTCATTTAAACGGAAAAATCAGTTTTTATAAGTACCACTTAGTGGTTTCACTATTCATCAAAAATTGAAGTTTTTCAGAAAAATCCCAAAAATTCACCGTAAGCTATATTTGATATTCTGAATTCAAAAATGAAGTCCGTTTTAAAAAATTCAAAACATATAAGTCACATTAATTAATTTAATAATTAATTCTCGTTGTCATGACAAATAGCGTGTTTTATGAAACAATAAGTATCAAAAGATTGACACTAGTTTAAGTCTGATTTCAAAGTGAAATTGATTCCAACGACCACTATTGGATTTAATGGTAAAAATATTTTCTAATTTCACTTTAAAACCAATTCAAAATATAATCTAATCATATAAATAAATTAGATTAAAAAGTGGTTTTGAATTAAAATACAACATTTTACACTATTCATTAAAAAAAAGAACTTTATCGGAAAGATACCAAAAATTTACACAAAGTAAATTTTGATGTCCAGATTCTTAATAAGAGTTTTATTTGGTCCAAAAGAATGTTTAAGAGTGAACAAAACTATATTTAATGACGGTTCTCCATCAAAAGGTGATAAGTGAACCTTTAGTGAAAACTAGGCCATATACGCCTAAAATTGAATTCTTTCCGTATTTTAAGCCTTTATCTTTTATTGTACAAATGTAAAAATATTTAAGAACATATATAATCATATTTTAGTTATTTCTATCCATTCCCGCCATTATAACGGCTACATGTTAACTACCATTTAAAATAATATTATTTTATCATTAGAGTGCAACGTAAGATTCCCAAGAAACTCGTTGTTGCGTGTTGGGTACGCCATCGAGCATAGAGTCCCCTTTAAAGTCATATCAATATTTTATTCACAAATATGGATAAATATGAAATTGTCATATTCTTTATTTACCTGGGGTGTTACAGGTTATCTCGTACTTCTTAACATGATCCCCAATATATAGATCCTAAATTACCATAAAGTTGGTTAAAATTTACTAAATCCAAAAATAATTGAAATTTTTTCTCTCAAAATCAAACTTTCTATTCCTCAAATAACGTTATTCATTCCTACAAGAATATACCAAAGTATGTATATTCTCCCAAAAAAATACATTTCCCAAAACCTATTTGATTAACTAATACATTAAACCACAACAAGATTATTTATTTCTCAATAAGTTATCTCTATATTTAACCCTAAAATGGTATTAACCACAAGTTCATAAGGTTACACACTAGCCATATATATCATAATCCCAAAAAAGAGATGAAATTCTAAAAAAAATAAAATGAATCAATTTTCAATCCCAATATTACCAATTATTATATAACATACTTCTTTGAAATAAAACCAAACATTATTATCTCAACATAAAACATATAATAAACCTAAAACTTAGTCATCTATGAAATATTTGTTCTTAAGTAGTTATATCCAAAAATATAATTATACCATAAAATTATTTATCAAGTTTATTAGTAAAATTTCATATATGATTTCAAACTATTAACACAAAACTACTGAATAATGATCATTATATGTTTCACATAATCCTTAATAACACTTATAATATACAAAAATTCCATCGATAAATATCACTTCCTTAATTAAAATGGAAAAGAGTACTAAGAATTCAATTCAATTATGATATTAACAATGATACCATAGGTAAGACTAGAAAAATCAAATTTTCCAACAAAATAGGTACATACTAAGTCCTATAATTTTGAATTGATTTCTATGATTGAAATCTTAGGCCAATTCTTCATGCATCAAAGTGATAATTGTGTCAATGCTCAACTAACCCTTTTGGGGGGATTTACCCTACATGTATTTGTTACACATCTTCAACCACTTTCCAGTATCCTGATAGGGATGTATTTCTAGGAAAAAAACATAATATATATTTTATCAAAACATTATGATGTTATACAACACATAGACTTATTACCAGGTTTTTACTGAAGTTTTTTTTATCATAATCCCAAACAAATTTACATTATTTCTTCAAAATCAAATAATATACTTACCCCAAATGGTTATATTTACCTTTGACCTTACGATCAAAACTAACTCTTCAACCCTTAAATTTTCCTAAATGAATATTATAATCCCTAAAGTTATTTAAACATTTCCTTTGATACCATCTATGATGCCTATGACTCTAACTCCAAGATATGGTTCTCTTAGACACATACTTCACATATTTAATTTGGTACCAGCTAAAAAAGTATTGATATTACGGTCTATAATTGTAGATCAATAATGATTATTACATCACTTCCATATTATGGATCATTTCATGTTTAGTTCTTTACATAATTAGAACACAACATGAATGGTTAAATCTCATTTTCATTGTATTAAATGTAAAATTTAACCAATAAATGTGAAACTACTTAATTTATGATAAGACATCAATGTATCCCATAAAACACTTTTATGTGTGTTTTGATTATATTAATGTCACATGTATTTCTCTATAACCTAGGGAAATAGAAACATAATAAGAATAAAGATCAAATACTAGTTAATGGGAAATATATAACTGAAACAATCGTGGTATAAACTTTAAGGTAGGAATAAGTAAACAATATAAATCCATAATAAACATGAAATTGAAAGTATGTTATATCCATGATAATAAATTAAAACATAAATATCAATAATATTGATCTCATTCTAAAAGAACATATAATGTAAAACATTGAAAAAATGTTATCAAGGCCTTGTTCCAAGACACTTTACGTATTATCAAAACCGCGGTCAAGTCATCCTACTATCAATCTCTTATTCCAAGACACTATCATGTTTTTGGAAGACTCATACACTATAACCCAACATGTTTTGTCAAATGAGTCATATCGATACATTGAAGGACTGTATAATTTTGGGACCCACATATCAACTTGTTAAGTCCAATGAATTCACCATAAGATTCCAAAAGACATTTAATACCATTTCCTAAGGAACTTTTATCTGAATAGAAACATTAATATCTATATAATTAGGAATACTAAATATCAATACATTATTATCCTACATTAGTAGTCAATAATCATCTAGAGTGTTGATACACTTCTCTATGTCAATAATAGGGATACCTTGATCGTAACCCATCTTAAGATAGAATTTGGATTGTCAAACAACACAATTTCAACCTCCAATAAGCATCCATTTTGGAATAAAAATATAAAAAATTCCAATACCTTACCCTTTTCAATATAATAACATTTTTCTAGGTGAACATCATCCAATATGAATAATGTAAAATGTGACGTTCATACCGTATAGATAAAATAGTATATTCTAAGTCAATAATTGAATAACATTATCATAATTCATATATTGGTAGATGTTGGATTATTTAAAAATAACATATCCCTCTTTTAATAATTTAAATATAAAATGTTGTTAACCTCGATAAAAATCACCCTTGAAAAATAATACTTGAATGAGACCACCCGAGAAGTGGTGAAAAATATGATTGTTTGGTTCCATGAGTTTATTTATCCAAAATGATAACATATATGTAATATCCTAACCATTGATTTCAGGTATTTTCAATGATTCATAACATTTCCCCTTCTTCTCCTCATTTTTTTTATTTGATACATGTAAGGGTTTATGGGATTTGAAAATCATTGGAAATTATAAATTATTTTTTTCTAAACATTCTACAAAATTAGGTTGTGCCACACTATAGCACTCAAGAACACTCAAAAGGGGATGTGTTTGTGTCGTGGAGTTAGTTTTTTCACCATAGTAGTACTATGGTATTGAGTTTAAGTCTCCCCATGCATATGGAAATGTCGTAGCAGGCATGGCACTATCGTAGTGACCCCAACTATGGTATATTTTCATTGTAGCCTATGTTGTGGAGGAATTTTTGGGAAGGGTTATTTTTTTGTGTCTAAGACCATTACTCATGACATGTTCAATGTTAGTTATAAAAAACATATAATTCTTGGGGTTCTCACGTTTTATTTGACCATTTTATTTTTGATTTGGGGAACATTTTTATTTTAATTTTGGATGTTCATTTCATTTTATATGGTGGGTATCAATAGTTATCAAACCCTTATTTATAACCCTTTCATTCCATTCACTCAGGGTGCATCCAAATATATAAATAAAAACATCAATGGTAATCACGTTCCCCAGTATCCCTCTTTTCACCATAAGGGTCTAGTTTTAGTGAACCCCACACCATAGTCCCCAATTTTTCACTCTAACAGTTCTTCTCAGGTAGAAACAAAACTTATTTCACTATGGTGATCTGCTCCTTGTGTACCACTACACTGAGTTGTTCCGTCCTATATTGTGGTGGTTGCCTCTACATTTCAATACCTATATTGTGAACTAGAGATTTTCAAGGAATAATCTCCTTCATTCTTATAAAACATTCATCAGGGTCTTATGATATCATTATCAAGTAAAGTAGTTTCAAAATTTATTCCTATTATTTGTAACCTTTGATTCTTATATTATAAATTGATTTTTAAATAAATTTATAAAGTTTGAGATGGGTTTTTGATAAATGGAATGATTTGTGGTGAAAAGTTATTCATGGAGATTAACTGCAAGTTTTAAGGCAACGTTTTTTTGAATTAAAATTATTTTTATGGAAATGATTTTTTCAAAATCAAAGTCATGTGATATTTATGGTTTGAATTGTGATGATTCAATAAGTTTTGATAAAATCCATTTCATATAGGGTTTGGATAAAATGTAATGAATTTTGATAAAAACCCATATGATATTGGTTTTTGAATGAATATAATGTGTTTTTGATAAAAAACCCATTTTAATTAGGTTTTTAAAATGAATGGAATGTTTTGAAAAATAAATTAGGATAAGTTGAAATGATGATTGAGATGTTTTTTGATCCAATGATATCCCTTTATAAATGGTTTTATTTATCTTGAAGCATGTGGGAGATGGTAAGGATGAGTTGGAAGAACACCCACTAGGTATGTATTATCTCTAACTTGAAATGGATTAAAGATGACAATAAAACCAAACTACTTGAGCGTGGAGTGACTATTCCTTAGGTATCTTCTCTTTTTTAATCTTACGTATTTTCCTTGTGCACATTGGAAGTCATACTTCCCCAAGAAGTGTAAGAATACTTTTATATCGTACCCTTCAGTGTCTTATCCAAGGTTCTATGATTAAAAATGATTTTATATGATTTATGATATAAATGTATTACTCATGTCTATCTATATTGAAATAATTATTCTTTCCCTATTTTGATAAATATTTTAATCAAAACTATTTGAAAAATATTTTTTATTATGCCTACTATGATGGACAATTTTTTATACCTATTTTATAAAAGTCGTTGAAAATCTTCTTTTAGGTATGTTTTGATTTGAACTATGAAAATATATCCTTTCAATGTTATATTTACATCATGATTACATGGTTTATCTAATATATAATTCTTATTAAATTATTGGTGAAAACCTACCGGTCTTGAAGCTTACACCTTAACTTTGCCTTTGGGAATTTGTAGATTTCCTTATGACATGTCCATTTAAAGGGAATACACCCCATGGAGATGGAGGGTGTACCTGACTTTCAAGGCCTTCATAATACGGTATCTCATAATTGATTTTGTGATCCACTGATTTCTTTGGGTTGTATTACTATCTTGAGACTCATATCAGAGTTTTGTGGACCCCATTTTTCTATGGATTTTTTGACATATCAAATGTTTTATTGTTTCAATATTTGATTCTTTTCATTTACTTGTAACTTTTTTGGGGAAATAATTCCCTCTTTACTTTTATTGATGCAATAGTGATTGTTTCTATCCTCGGGGAATCGAGAACACCCATTAAGTCATGTTAGGATGGGGTCGGGTACCATTTAGGTATGTTATATAGGTTAGTTCATTAAAAAGTGTTATAAAAAGTGGTTTAAAATCATCCCTCATGTTTTTATGTAGTTTGGGACAACATTTTCGGGAGTTAAATGGTATATTATGATTGACTTATTGGAAAAACTCATCCAAACATGGCTTCAGTTTCCATGAGTTGTTGGGGAAAATATATTGAGGGAATTTATTGTTTGATTTTATAATTATCCTTGTGATTGATTTGAATTTTGAATAAACCTGTTGAATATATCTTGAAAGATTTTATTATCTCATGTCTCTTGATTAATTTTTTCAATATTTTTTTGTAGTACCATTCCCCTAAGAAAGAATTTTAATAGACCTCAAGAGGGAGATTATAGTGAACCACAACAATCAAACCCACCAATTTATTAGAACCTTGTGGAGGTTTTTGTGTGTATGGTGTAAGATATGGGTCAGGTAACAACCCCTAATTTTTACCAACACATCAAGCTTGTTCCTAGGATGAATGATATTAGATATATTGGCCATGATTTTGTAAATCTAAAACCCCTATCTTTACAAGGTACCAAAAATCCTCATGAGGTGGAGGATTGGTTTAAGAAAGTTGAGAATAGATTTGATTTCTTCTATTATCCAAATTATATTAGGGAAAAATATGTCACTTTCATACTTGAACAGACTATAAAAAGATAGTGGGACTTGATAGTTGAAATGGGGAAGAATTTTGTCTTGGAGTGGGAAGATATCAGTGTTCCTTTCATAGAGAAGTTTTATTCAGATTCAATGGTCTCTATTAAATTGAAGTAGATCCTTAAACATGAGAAACTTAACATAACTATGACCTGATATGCTAATGTATTTTTCAATATTTTTTACTTCTCACCTGAGGTGGTATCAAATGAAAAGATAAAAACATAGAGATTTGATACGGTTCTTTGACCAGATATTTTATCAAAGGATTTTCTACTAAAACACATATTATATGTCGATATTCTAGAAAAATATTTGACGGTGGTTCTTGATTTAGCTATGATGTTAGGGTTAAAGGGAGTTTATCCTACTCCAATTGGTGGTTTCATTGATTCCTTTAAAGGGAATTAAAAGTGGTATTGTCATGTGGTAGAAACTATGGTGTTGGATATCCGTAGTATGCCTCATTTAAATCATCTGAAGAGTTCATTAATGGTTATATTACCTACTATCAAGGTGGGAAGGTTAGGAAGACAAAGCATTCTTTCTCAAAGGAACTAATGAATTTATGCACTTACGGATTCTTAAGATATTTTTTGAGAGTTTTTCATGTTATTTCCACTCCACCTAATGGTGAAGGTTCTTCAAAACAAATAAGAACAAAAATATGGTTAGATGATTCAATAAAAAGGGAGTTTTAGTCATAGTCATCAATATCGGATATTCCTCATATCATGAATGATTCTCTAGTAGATGCGGATGTGTGTCCTGTGACAGTGAGAGGTGTAATTACCATAGCTTCATCCTTAGTAGATAGATTATTTGATATTGGTGACACTTATTAATTTATGTCCACCCATATAATGGAATTGTTAAATATTTATACTGATCTCATTCATTATGATTTGGATATTTCTAGACCTCAGGGGATGAATAATGAGAAGGTTCTTTGATGCACTTCTTGTACTTTCTCTTTTTCATAAGTAAATCTTGCTTGGTAGTTTTTGGTTCTATATGTTAAACCTCCATATGAAATTATTGGTATGGTTCAGTTAATCATCCATATATCTCATATAAACTATTATCATCAATAGGATTACATTTCTAGCATTAATGGAGTGATTCGTGTCTTTCAGGGTGAATGATACTTGATTTCAAGCTGATCCAGATCTTCTATTCTAGAATTGGGTAAGATGATATCAACATTTTCTATTAAACTAAAGAATGAAACTTAATATGGGGTTCTTTATCTAGTAGTTTTTTACTTTCCCAATGTTTTTTATCTAACTTTTCTAGTTTTGTACTGGTAATAGAAGTATAATTTTCTATCAACTTGGTACTATGTACTCAACCTGTCTTTATTCCCTTTTATCATATCGAATCAATAGAACCTAAGGAGTTAAAAACACAATTGTATAATTTTTTCCAAATGATTTAATTAACCAAGTATTTCACCTTGGGAAGCCCCCATTCTTTTTATTAAGAAATTTTATGGGACTCTTACCCTTTGTGTTGACTATTGAAAGATAAATTATGTCATGATAAATAATATGTATATATTACATCATATTGATAATTTGTTTGACCAATTAAAATGGGAGAAGTGTTTAAAAAATGATCTTTGATCTAATTATCACCAGTATAGGATTAATGAGTCTAACATTTCCAATATTGTCTTCATAAGTAAGTATGACCATTATGAGTACTAAATTATTCCATTTGTTCAACCAATTATCATATAGTATTAATGGAATTAATGAATAGGATATTCCAGGAGTACCTTGATTCCTTTTTTTTGGTCTTCATGGAAGATATCTTAGTCTAATATCAGACCGTAGAGGACAACATACATCCTTTGAGAGATGAACTTGATATCTTGATAAACCAAAAACTTTATTCCAAGATTTCCAAGTGCGTCTTCTAAATATGATAGGTAAAATTTCATGGGAAATGTGGTTTCTGAACATGGTTTCTCTATTGATCCTGAGAAGGTGAAAGTTGTTATAACTTAAGAGGAACCACAAAATGAGTTTGAGATCAAGAGATTCTTAGGATTCAAAATTTATTATGATTGTTCTGTGAAGGATTTTTCTATGTTGGATTCTTCAATGACCGTTGTTACATGGAAGGGATTAATTTTAATTTTGGATTAAAAATTTTAGGTTTTATTTTATGAGTTGAAGCATCAGTGGACTTCAGTTACCATTTTGAATTTTCTATAATTATTTTAGGTCTATATAGTTTTATGTGATGCATCAGGTTCATGTTTGTGGTGTATTATTATGAAGGGTGATCATGTGGAAGTGTATGGTTATCATAAATATCAGCCTCATGAAAAGAACTATATCATTCATGATATTGAGCTTTCAATTGGGATGAATGCCCGGAAGAGTTGGTGTAATTTCTTTCTTCGTGAAAGTTTTATCTTCTACTCTGATTATAAAATCTTGAGTTATATGTTCTCTCAAAAATATTTGAACCTTTAGTAGAGACGGTGGGTGTTATAACACCCTAATACATTACGATATATTTATTTTAAATAAATATAACCTCTTTGATAATTTTTCAAACATAGAGCCCCAATATTTTAAAAGTATAACTTTATGTTTGATAGTGTATATGAAAAGTAATGCTGAGCTAAAATGACCCATGAAATATATTATTTAAATATAACCATTATATCCAAGAGATTAAAATGGTGGGACTGAATATGACTAACTAAATTATGTAAATTATTATTTTTACAAATAAATAAAATAAATCGATTAGTTATCAACCTATTATAAATAAAAATAAAAATAAAAATTGAATGAGAAAAAAAAAGAAATATTTTTTTTTCTGAAAACAAATTTTTATGAAAGAAGAGTTTTTATCATAATAAATTAAATTAGTCACTATTGGTGAATTATTTTCATGAAAATTATATATTATATATTCAATAAAGTCTTTTATCATTCATATAATATTTTTTTGGAATCATATAAGAATAATCCTATTTTTATTCAAAAAAATTAGTTTTTCTAAAATGTTGTTTCATCTCATTTTGCACGGATATTTTAAAATTTAAATTTTCTAATTTTAGAAAATTTATAATAAAAAAATATTAAATATTCATGTGAAAATATTAGATTGATTTCTTTTAAAAAGGTTGGGGCCGAAGCCACATTTTTATTAATAAAGCAAAGCAAAGACCTCTTTTAACTGGGTAGAGGGAAACCCATTACATAGCCTGAAGGCCTAGTGGGCGTGAAGCCCATTACATAACCCGTAGGCCCAAATTTTTGGCCAAATTCCTATTCTGTGAATAGTAACCCAGCTGCTATAGTACCCGCACAGTACTGCCGCCGCTACAGTGCCCTGCCGCTGCTACAGTACCCGCCGATCAATAGTACCATTGTTGCTATAGTACCCGCTACAGTACTCCTACAGTAACCTGCGCCCAATGGGTTTTGAACCCCCATTTTTCATTTAGCATTACGGGGTGCTTACCACTAAGCCAAACCCCAACTACATATTAGATTGATTTTATTATATTAAAGACAAAAAAATAATTATTTTTGTTATATTGAATATTAAAAATTAGATTGATTTTTTTTGTAATTTTCAAAAAAGATTAATATTTTTTGATGAATAGTAAAAAATATTTATTTTTGTTGAAAACTTCCATTTAATTTCAGGAATTTGAAATTTTAAATTTTGTTAAAAATATGAATAGTTAAATTATATCCTAATTAATCCAATTTTGGTATTTTGAATCAATTTTATGTTAATTGTGTATTTACAAAGGTATATACTTTTGAAAACATTTTCCTTTCGAAAATAGTTTTTTCATCCCGTTTATGGGTTTAATTTCAAATTAAATTCAACCACTTATGTCAAATATAATATGGTAAAATTTTTAATCCAAATAATTAATATTATATAACAAGTCCAACTTAATTTCTGATAATAATTAATTATAAAACAGTAAATGTCAATTATTACAGTTAACGTTGAACATTTTTTCTGGGGGTTAAACTAAGAAGATAATGGTTAAAATAACTTAATAACATTTTTAATTCCTATTTTATGGACATATTTCGGCCTTATAACATCTAATGTTATATAATCATCTATTTGGGAGCTTTTTGGCTTTTAAAAAACGTGTTTACAATTTATTCTTTTCAAAATTTCTAAATGTATCCTTCCCCATACTTATAGAAGGGCAACCCTCTCCTCTCTACTTCACACTTCCAAATAACATTATTTCATCCAAGAGATGTTATAATACATTATTTAAATCCCAAAATATTACATGGATTCATTTTTTTGATCATAAAATAAATCTAGGAATCCTTTAAGTATAAACCTAAAAATGTTGTCTGCTAAAGAGGTATAGTACTTAACAATGCGTTTTCATTCTATTTGTTCCCTTAAATACTGAAATTCTCCATAAACTATGAAAATGTAAAATTAAATGTATATAAAATATACATAGATTTTTTTATGTTAATATAATTACCTAGATCCTTCAATTATCCCATCAAATGAGAAACAAAACTGTTAATTGTCTGTGCAGAAGACTACCACCTCGCAAACCGATGTAATTAATTTTCCATAACCACCTATCATGGATACATATAATGATGGATTTAATATATATATATATATATTATTTATCAAATAATTACATTTATGTAATTATAATATCATATCTACTTTATTACCTTCTAATGTTTTGTGAAACAATAATGTCGCTTGTGCATACATGTGGTATACAGCTTCCACGAAGCGATGTGGAGCATTTTTTATTTTATTTTGTCATCGATAGTAATAAAGATAGATTAAATAAATATATATGATATATATTATATATATGATATAATAATTATAATCAAAATGTGAAATTTTATTTAAGTGTCTATTTTTACATCTGTCAAACAAATGAAAACAACATTCATGCGTACGTTTGACCCATCGTCTCCATGAACAATGCAACTCATTTTTCTACTTCTAACTTTAATGTTCTATTTTTAGTACTTATATAATAAATATATATGATATTTATATCATGGGTAAAATTTTATAGATTATGGAACTATAAATACCCAAAATTCTTACACATAGATGTTACATCTTTTTAGATGAATATTCAATACATTTAACAAATACATTCCTATGGACCATATAGATTTAATTTATTTTGATACTAGTCAAAAAAATATAATAATTTATTCAATGATATTAAACATATTACATAAATATCATCCCAAATAGTAATGTTCTTATAAATACACTAAAAACCCATTCTTCATAACCCCGGGAAAGGAAACATAATAAAGGGTGAGCATAGATGAGCAATATAGGTAAATATGGGAGATAAAAATATAAAATGGGAATATTGGTATGTGAACATGAGAATAAAATTTTAATACAATACCCTATATATCATAGATCATAAATGCGAGTCATGGAATAAATATTAGAATATTATAAGACATGAAATATAATGGAATCAAAGAACATGAACCCTAAGAACATAGCATTGTCCTAAGAAATATATATTTCCATACACATAATCATAGAAAATCATTTCCTTAGTAGTCAACACTCATTCCCAAAACATTAATAGTGGAATGGGTTCAATCCCCAAACCATTATAGTGGTTAGGGATAACTCAAAATACTATCATAGTGGACATATTCCCTTACTGAACTTGGTTCACTCTCCATTATTGTCCTCTTTATCTCATGAGATATCAATATTTACCAATTTCATTAGAGGGAGATATAGGTCTGACTCATCACATAATGAAAATTATAAATATGTGTGACAAAAAATAATAAAGTATTAATCATATAAAAACCCATTAAAATAAGTGATCTTCTCAAAAATTTAATCATAATAGAACCCATGAAAATTATTGGGTTACATAAACATTTAATCAAACAATAACATGTGTAAAATAAATAGGTTTGATAATAATTATATCATTTCACCACACTATAACTCATAGAAAAATAATTGGGTTTCATAATAATTTTATAATGGTATAACCTATGGAATATGAATGGGTTTCATAAACATCATATCATCATAAACATAGATCATTTAGGGAATGAATAATATTGGTTTTCTTTGATCATATCCCAAGTAAAACATAGGATACATCAGAGAATGAATTTTAGATGGAAGTGATTTTTAAATTTTACATGGAACATTTCATGAGGAAAATATCCTTTAAAATTTTAAAACCCATTTTTAAAACATAAAAAATTTTATAAATCCTTTTCATTATAAATTAACTTTGGAAACTTATGAAGGAAGCTTCAAAAGTCATTTAAAACATTTCTTGAGGAAAATATCATTCCCACCTTGAAAAAAAAAATTTAAGAACATAAATCAATTTAAAAGTTGTTTTCTTTGAAAATAAAGTTTTAAAATTATAAATTTTTCTCAAAATTTTTAGTGGTCATGATAGTGTAAAATACAATTCAATTCAAACACATTAAAACAAATATTATTTTATATTTTCAGTAAAATACAAACATGCCTTGTTTGGAAAACAACATGAAGAATCAAATCAAATTTTTAAAAAAAAATCAAAAATAGGAAAAGTTTATTTAATAAATCATATGGGATATTTTAAAATCATTTTGGAAAAAAAATTAGAAAACATGGTTTTCGAAGAAAAGTGATTTTTGATTGAAGAGTGAAATAAAGTCATATTTTCCTAAAAACATTATTTTGAAATATAGATTACATAAATATAGAAAATTAATTTAAAACATATATTCTCATGAAATAACCAAATGAGAATAAAATAAATGAGTTTATTTAGATATATATTATAATATTTTTTCACTAAAAGCATAATCTTGAAAAATCCAGATAAAAGATTAGATTGTGTCATAAACCATTACCACTTTGGTAACATTAAATCATAAGCCCCCATGAAATAATAACATTAAATAAAACATATAATATCATTATAATAAATAAATTCATGTTATTACGTATCCAATAGGCTTCATATAAATGTCATAAAATAAAATAGTTTCATAACATAACATTTTTCTCAATGAAGGCAAATTGAGAAAAAAATCTCTTTCCACTTTGGAAACTTTTGAACGATAAACCCAATGAAAAAGAGATCATAAAATAGATATTTAAATCCCAATCATTATTATCTGAAGCATCATAAAATACATTCATTTTCAATATATACACCACATAAAAGAAATAGGTGGTGAATATGGCATGTGTCTCACAGAAGTACAAGTGATTGGGGAATCCCTTACCACAAGTCTCGAATTCTTTCATAAAAGTTTGAAACTAATTTATAATAAGATTATGTTTTTTATGAATATAATATATTACTATAAATATATATATCATATAATATATTATTTACTCAAGAACTTTTATTACTGGTTTATTAACAATTCCTTGTTAACATTTATAATAATAACCGCTTTTTTTCATGTATGTTTTAGTTTTGTTATTTTTCACTCCTCTTACATTGATCGTGGTTACATGATCTCCATAATTATAAAAATGATATTAATATAATATATATTCAATATATATATATATTAATCTATAATATTTTTTAATAGAAAATTAAATAAACTATTCATATAGAAAGTAGGTCGTACGTACGTATGAATGTTATTTATATTTTCTAGATGTTTTGAAATAATGGAAGGTAAATAATATATTAACATTATAGAATATTTTTATTTAATATATATATCAAATATTTTTATTTAAACCTACCCTTATTACCTCTCATGTATAGCGTATATGAAGAACTAATCACATCCATTCTTGAGAAGATAGTCTTCCATACACACGAGTGAAGTTATCATATTCCCACGGAGTTAAAATAAAATAGGTATATGTGAAATGATATACAAAAGTATAAATTTTTTACCAATATCATATATATTTATTTAATCCATCCCTATTACCATATACGTAAAATGAAAATGAAAAGCACATCACATCGGTTCGAGAGGTGGTTTTCCACTGTCTGCACGAGTGGCGTTATTATTTTCCAACATGATTAGAGCTAAGAAGGTAAATATGATATTATATTTTAAGATGTTTAATAATATCATAAATATGATATATAAAAATTAAATACATCATTATATCCATCCTTGAATAGCAATGATGGAAAATGAATAAAATCATTTTTGGAGGCGATAGTCAACCATACACACGATTCCTGATTTCATATCCCATTTAACGGATTTGGGGATGTATATATGTAATGGATTATATTTTATATGTATTATTGTTGAATATTTTATGGATTAATTTCGAGACTAGGTTCTAAGACGATGTGCGATCTTGAGGTCTAATTTTCCCAGAATAAATGTGTGGAATATATTAAAATATTAAATAGCACGCACATGCAGTTTTCCTGAAAAAGTAGAGTATCTTCTAAAAGGTACATGGATCAGAAATCTGAGGGCACCGTTGAGTTCATAATTTTGGCTTTACCCTAGGTCTGACCTAAAATTGGTCAGCGTGGGTCGATTTTAGAAATTCATCAAGGGTGTTTTAAATGAATTAAATAAATTGAGACAAAAATATATTATTTTATTTTATTTTATTTTATTTTATTTTGTCGATCCAGCAATGCAGTGATGGGATTTACCTTAAATAAAAACTTTTTTAGATATCCAAGGTTAGTCTCATAACCCTGGAATTCCTTGGAGACATAGGGAGGAAACCTCTGGAGAATCCCATTGAACAGACGATGAGGGGACCTCATATCAAAAGTCAACGAACACCGATCATGGAAAATCTCATCAATAGTAATGACACTGTGACTGATCGTCATTAGTGAACAATATGAATCTAGGTAGGATGTGTTTTTTTGATTCATTTTTCCTTTTATTGATTCCTGTGATCAACACAAACTAATCTATGAACATATTAGCTAGAAGGTCGATCATTTATGTAGGATGGGATTATTTGGAGGAGATGAAGAGTGATAATTCATGTGAATATTGGTTCTGATTCATTTATCATTCTTACAAAAATAGATCAAGGCTAGAATGAACAACGGTCAGAGTTCGTTCCTCTAGATTGTTCCTTGTGAATTTTTCTCTCCCAATATTCTTGTGTTCTTCATGTGTGTTCTTCGCTCTTCCCCTGATTTTGAACAATTTATCATTGCACCTTTGATTCTTGGCATGAGGATCCAAAATTGGAGATCCAACATTGATATGAATCAATGGGCATGTGATGAGGAAAAAGGCAAACAAATCTAAGAGATTTGGGAGCACCCGTTCTTTGGGCCAATTGCATCGGGATGGATGAAATCTAATTTCTGAGCCGATTAAAGGTCCTAAACCCATTGATTTGGTGTTGGAGTGGTGAAACAACCTTAGATCTGGAGTTTTGAGGTGAATGGACCATAGGAACAAGATCCTGAAGATCATCTGAGGAATGCAATGGAAGAATGTAGGTTTCTATAAAACCCAATACACACGGAGTGTAATACCAAATACATGGAATGTGTTCACTATTATATGAATCAACATTTACATGGAAAGTACACAGACATAGGTTGGAGTACACAGGTTGACTACACGGTGTGTACTCCCCTTGCTAGAATGTGCTAGACTAGTTACATGGACTACCTATTGTACTGGTATATGGGCATGAGTACATGGGTTGATGTCGTTTACTGGAACACGATCAAAGTACATGGGATGACCTCAGATGCAAATACATAGTGTGTGTCCCATTCTACATGTCGTGTACCCCTATTCTACATGACATGTTCTAAAGACATAAACCATCATACATGGGTAGTACCTGAGGTCAAGGGACATAGTGTATAACCATAATACTCATCATGTACCTCTTCTTACACGTATTGAGACACTTTTCCTTCGTATCTTGGACAAGTTTCTTTAGGTTTTTCCCCTTATTTGTTTCCCTGAAGGTTGGTATGAATCATTTTTTACTCATTGGACTATAATCCCTTCAGCAAAACATCTTGTATATAGTTTTTGGAATCCACTGAGAGTCCTATAGCAAGAACCTCTATTCATTCTTCGTTCCCTAGGTGGAATTCTTGGTATCAACATTACCAACACTACATGGGCTTCAATCCTCTACTTAGCGGGTCAACTGAAATTTAGTTTTTGGTATCCCCCCATGGACCTGAATGTGATCCTAATTTATGTATCGTATCTCCCTTTAGATCTATCTGTGTATCCCTCTCATGGTGAGACCTGACAAGAAGTACCTCTCATAAAAACATCATCAATTTTATTAGACATAGGAGTGTGTTCTCCCAGATTAGTGCTTTATGGAATCTTCTATCTGAATTCTAATGGTTGGTATGTAGTAGTTGTGACTTACCTCTAGATTTTGTGTCTTGGTTGAGTATATCTGGATATTCTTGTTATATATTTTGTAGAGATATACATGTGTAAATCTAGCTGTTCATTCCTTTTTATAATTATTTGTGATTTTGTGGTGTCTTACTGAGTATTTTTACACTCACCTATGCACAATATTTTCCCACATGTGTCATGTCATATGTAGATGATCGGCCCATTGATGGTGTACTAGGTGGACCAAAACCAGATGGTGCTTTGTGAGACTAGATAGACTGAGGTGTGTTTCTATGGCTTTTAGAAAATATTCCTAGTACCCTTTTCTTACAGGTTCTACTTGTGGTTACAACACTTTTTGGTGGGATTTTATTATAGTGATGCTTATTTTACTTACTTTCTAGCGTACTCTGGTTATAGGATATAGTGGAATTCATACATTTTTTACTTAGTGGTTTTTTACATTTCATCTTTTTTGGGATTATAGATGTGTGGATGAATACATGTACATAAGAAATGCCTCTCATGTTAGTGATATTCCTACTCAATGCTAGTCATCATCCCCTTTCCAATTGGAGGCGAGATTGGGTAGTTGTGGCACAAGCCCCATTGGGGTGGGACATGAAAAAGTGGTATCAGAGAGGTCTTTTCTACTATAGGACCAAGATTCTATGATATTGGTTTAGGGAAATGGGGTTAAGTGTTTCAAGTTTTCATTTCAAGCTAGGGACTCCAGTGTTGGAGTGGTGTTTGATGTATTTGTACACCAATACTTTTATAACCTGTTTTTCAACACGGTGCATGAAAACACTAGTTTTATGGAAAATAATGGTACATGAATCATAAATTAATGGGTTGTGGTTTCCATTTCCTACTTGATTCATCTCTCTTGATATACTCATTAATTGCGGTACATCTTTATTTATTACAGGATGCCTCTATGAAACATAGTGGCTAGGATTCAGTAGCTTGATCATCTGGTTGACACCCTCAGTGATGAGGCTTTATACTTGGACCAGTTTCTTAGATGATACCTCTAGTTAGTGCACCAGCCATACCGCCACCTATAAAGAAGCATGTGGTACCTGAAGTACCATTTTTTGATGAGCGCAGGTTGAGCACACTTCACGAGTTTCAGAAATAGAGACCCCTTAGGATCTAAAGTGAGCCTGAACCATAGGCAAGTGAGGGTTGTCTTAAGGTGGATACCCATGTTTTCCATCTATTCATGACACCAGAAGATTAGATGGTGGTCATAGAAGTGAGCCTTCTACACATCTCAACCAGACGATGGTGGAGTTTGTCTATACAGACTCACAAAAAGGTGACTCTTTGTGGATAGATTTTGACAGCTACTTCGGATAAGAGTTATCACTAGTTATTCTAATAGTTGTGTATATTTAGAAGGTTTTATAGATCTAGCAGTGAAGCATGTCAATGGAAGATTATTCATCGAGGTTTACCAACCTTTCTAGGAACTCTATGGATATTGTTAGATATCAATACTTTATGTCTTGGACCATTGATCAAGGTATTTGTAGATACATCTAAGCCAGCATTATCCCTCTTTGAATTTTGGCATATGTTGTGGTGCTTGTGTAGGATTTGGTGGTTGAAAGCTTCTTGGATGAGAATGTAAAACTGGTGAAATTTAGTAGTGGGAAAGTAGGAACAGAGACCTCAGCAACAGGGAGCTATCATCAGTCCTAGGGAACATGTTGTGGGAGGTATTTTAGGAGAATGTCCTGAGACATAGGATCTGCAGTTTAGGCCTCACAGTGTGGGTTTAGTCCAGCTAGAGAGAGGTGATGTTATTAATTTGATGGTAGGGTACATATCTCTTGAGATTTTCCAACCCATCGTACTGTTGATAGGTAGTTTTTTGTTGGACCATCGAGGTAGAGACAATGATGGTAGCAAATAGACATGTGGGGTGGTGGATGTGGAGGTGGAGCTATGAGAGAACCCGGAGGTGGTCGATATTTCGACTTGCTACCACCAGCACCCACAAGTGGTCCATGACAGTCTTAGGGATCTAGAGGACAGGAGAGGGGATAGATACATGCAATAAAGTCATATGACCTAGGTTATCCATGAATGATTTGAGGTGCGATATGTGTCTTATCAATCGTAGCTTCCGTAATGATAGAATATGGTTCTATTCATTCATTTCACACCACATTTATTGTACGAGGCCTATATATTTTGGTTTAACTATTGACTCAACCATTACGATTGGATAAACCCACTAAAGGAGACACAATGATCACACACCAATGATGGTAATATGAAATGACCCTTAGAGGTGATAGTTTTAGTTGTAACCTATTGGTGGTGGAGGCAAGGCCTTATAATGTAATTCTTAGTATGGATTGGTTATCTATAGTCCATGCCTGGATTGGTTGTTTTTGGAAAAGGGTGTGGTGTGTCCACAGTGATGGAATGAGTTTTACCTTTTTCGGTGAAAAGGAAACCTAGGAAGTACATGATGGACTCATCCATAGGAGGGGAAATAAATAACTCATTAGTTGGCTATCAGAACCCTTGGTGCAGTAGATATTATGAGCTTCCAGTTTCCATCTTTGGTGGTAGAGTATGAGGAAATCTTTCTTAATGATGTTCCAGGATTACCTCCCCACGGAGAGATATAATTATTCATTGATTTATATCCTAGTACAAGACTGATATCTAAACCATCATATCGGATGTCTCCTGTAGATATTTACAGGTTGAGGGTGTATTTTGAGGACTTGCAGATTAAGGGCTTTGTGAGTTCCATTGTATCACCCCTGTCAGCCATACTTTTGTTTCCCCAAAAGGCAGATCGGATTTTAGGTTGTGTGTAAACTACTGGATCTTGAACTGTAAGAGTTGGTGTCCTAGAACCATCTAGTTGTACTCTGATTTCATGGATATTTAATGTATTTAAATATTTAACATCTTATTACAATTAACAATATGTAATAAGATGTTTAATATTTAAATAAATTAAATATCAATGTAATCAAAGTACAACCAGTTGGTTCTAGGACACCAACTCTTACAAAATCTCACATGGACAAGAGCCAACTGCCTACGACTTTCAGTCCACTAGATCTCACAGGGTGATCATGTTTCTACTGAGTCAAGGCTTTAGTCAAGGGGTCTATCATGTTGTCATACATGGAAATACTCCTCACTAGTTTGTAAATAAAACACTTATTTAAGAGAATAAATTATTTTTTTTATTTTGGTGTTCAATCAATGGAAGTGGAGTTCGATCAAAACAAGGCCGGTTTGGGAGTAAAATAATTATTTTCAAGATGATAAATAATTATTTAACTAGTCAGAAAAAAATAAAATAACACTATTATTATCATGTGATACATATTTGTTTTATAACTCTATTTTCACAAGTTGGCGCACCATAAATAATGACGCAGTATTATTATTAATAACATGGGTTTTCTCTAATATATTTAATTGCTATTATGAAATTAAATATTATAATTGAATCCCCATGTCAATAAATATACAAATACGTCTATTGTGCCATTTACCGAACCGCACACCCAGTGAATTGAAAATTGTTGAGGGAAACAATTTCTCTCTTGAATCCTATTCCCGCCCCTCTCAAGATCGAGAGACATTCTTCAAGGCCATAGAAAAAGCAATCAAGAACAATAGACACAAGAAACTCTCTTCACCATGCTGGCACCCAGATAATGAGTGGTGTAGATTGGAGTCCATCAAAGCACGTGTGGATCACTGCAAGAGGGATTCTAGTTTGGATCCTTGAAAGTGCAATACGATAATTCAGAAGGGTCGTTTCAGATGACCGACATCATTAAAGAATGAAATACTGAATATCCAAGTGTTATTTTTTTTTGAAATTAGTTAAATTAATTATAAAAATTATGTGAAAGATCTTATATAATGTTTTAGGGCCTTTTCCTTGTTTATCTAAATATTTTATTCTATTCTGTGGAGACTGGCATTCATCGTCGTATTGATCCCGGAATAATCATTGATCATGGTAAAAATTAAAGTTGGGTTCTAGCCCAACCGCGCTTCCGCTATGCCCGGAACCTACAAGTGGTATCAGAGCAGTTACAACATAGTTTATAATTGTTTAAATAATTCGTTGATGTTTTACGGTTTAATAATTTAGTTTTTCAATTCAAGGTTAATCGTTCTTATAATCTAAATTTCAAGATATGTTCTCCCTCTTTTCTTTTCTCTTTCACCTTATATAAATGATATTTTCTTTTAATTTTGATTAAAATAAAAGAGAGTATTGCATCCAGAGGTTCCAAATATTCCTGGTCATACAACACTAGAAGACACGGTGTGTAGTTAGATTCACATGCTGTGTATCAAGGTTCAATGCGTTAAGACTGGTCCTATAAACCAAGTCACATCATTGGAGTTTTTATAAGTATTAAAGACTCCATGTATTGAATATGAGTTGGTGGGACATAGTTTCAAGATTACATCACATGTGGCCCACTGGAAACAACATGTAGTCCCTTTGAGTTAGGGTTAGACTATGTACCCCGTACATGGCTTTCCTGACTGGAGACCGTGTAACAAGGATACTATATGGCATGTGGCCCACTGGACATGCCATGTACTCTGAATATTTCTGAAGTAAATTTACACATCGTATCCCTAGGTGGGAACTTTGGACGGATGTTGAATGATAGTACACACCGTGTAGTTGGAACTATACACAATGTACTAATCCAATTTATGCAGATTTATTAAAAAAATTATTATATTATACAAACCCTTGAGATGTGTACCATGGTGCAAGTTTAAAGCTGAGGCACAACATGTGATAGGTGTTTTATGTATATGTATTTAATTTAATATATGTTTAATGTTCATTTCTACTCATTAGGTTGTTATGAATGGGAATTTACATGGTTTCCTCCAAGGTACAAGTTATGTAAAAATATAATTTTAAAATGAATTTATTGGTTTAAAATTATATTGGAGAGAATATAATTAAAATTCAGAGAGTAATTAAGATAAAAGTATTGATTAATTAAAGATAATAATTAATCGATTCAAGTGCAATTTATCTTAATAAGAATGATTAAATAATTGAGAACTGTTTTTATTAAATTCATAACTTATTGCATGTATGTGGGTGATCATGATCTAGACCAATACCTTTGTATGTGATTGGTTTCCTTTTGATTTATTTTTTAAAATTAACTATTGGCCTGGAATCCATCTCTCCTCATTAATATGTAGGGCCTTTTTACCCATGGTTTCTTTTATGTAAACCCCATTTTTTACACCTCACCTACGTGTGAGTTTAATAGAATATGTAATGTATGTAAATCCCTTGATAGAGGAGGTGGTTCAAGCTAGAGCCATGGCCCAACCAATCCCAAGAGATACAGAGAGGGATAGGTGGAAAGATTTAAACACGAACTCAAAAGGTACAAGGTGTTTCTCCTCTAGGTCAGGGTTAGTTTATCAACTTCTAGATAAACTAACTGTTATAAAAGCTCATGATCATGCTCTTTTCTTTATTTTATTTATATCAGTTTCATGGTTTATCATTATGGATGTGTTGTCACAATCACATAATTACTGTATTAAACAAGCATGCAAGATGGAACTAAAATAAACAAGGATTATGAGTAAATATTATCAAGAAATTCTTAATCACTTAAGTAAGTTCCATTTAATATTAACAAGCATGTGATAATGATAATAATAAATTCACACATAATAGATAAAAATACCTCAAATAAAATATTAAGTCTGACCATGCCTTTCGTTGCTTGATTAATGGAAAAACTCAATAAAACAATGTGTTTGACCAACCATTGTTGGGACACTTACTTTTATAAAGGAATCCCTTATGAAAGGTTTAAGGTTGACTTAACCATATTAAATCAAGGGGAGTAGCCCTTGCTAGAATTGGTGTAATATTAGAGGCAAGAGTTCATAAAATCCAAAGTCATGATTTCATGATTGGGGAGTCCACTCAATAGATCAAGGAGATAGAAGCCCACAGTTGGAAAAGACATGCTTACCTAAATACCTTCAAATAGCTTGACCAACCTTTTTGGGGTACTGTGAAGGGGAATATGTATTTTTTTCCAATAGTATTTCATGACAAATAGACATTCTGAGTTCAATGGTGAGGGCCATTAGGACTTGATAAAATAGTGCGAGACTTAATAAAATTAATATATTATTTCCCATAAAAATTAAGAAAGTACTAATGATCTGCTACTTTAATTTTAGAATAAAAATAAAAAGCTCATAAACCAAACCATCCCTATTATCAATTCTAGATAAAGACAAAATCCTCATCAGTATTAGCTTCTAGGAATGGTTTAGATTCCTCCGGGTTATCCTATGCCATGAAGGGTAGTCTTACATGTTGGAGTCAGAATTACCTGATCTGCCTGCCAAAGAGGTGAGTGGTGAGGATTTTCTGGTCTATAAGAAACATATGAATAATGTGGTTGATGTCAATGTTTAATTCAATCATCAATGTCTAGTGAGATCATGAAGTCTCGTAAAAACATGGATGCTTATAGCATGTTGGACCACCTATGTGTCTTACTAGGAGAGAGAAAGACATGAAAGGTTTGAGATCTCCATATCACTCTTTCAGATTAATAGTGGTGAGTGTTCCCCAACTAGGCCTCATATAGTCAAGATTATTGGCTACATTTATCACTTGGAGGTTCTAGGGTTTAAACTCCCCGAAGAACTGGGCACCGATCTCATTCTCACATCACTCCCTGAGATCTTCTCCAACTTTTTTTCAATTTCAACATGAAAATCATTGAGAAGTCTCTATATTATTTTATTATCCTCATTCACCAAGTGGAAAAATATATGAAGCACAAAAATCCTTCTATACTTATAGTGAATGATAGGAAAGATAAGTAAAAGATCTCTAATCCCAAGTCTTCTTCACGGACTTCTAAGAATAGAAATATCGAAGGGGAGGCAAGGGAACATGAGGCCGTTTGTTTCGCATGTGGTAAGAAAGGTCATGGGAAGAAGAACTGCACCTAGACTAAAAAGAAAGGGGATTGTACAAGTGTTTTTTTTATCGAATGAAATCTATATATTTATACAAATTGGGTATTAGATAAATATTTTGGTGCTCGCGTTTGTATCCAAATACACAAACCAAGTAGATTTAGAAAGATTGACTGAGGGGAGGTACATCTACTAGCCACCAATAGAGCCATACTTTTTGTTGTAGTGGTTGGGGACTACCACCTCATGTTGCCAACTGGGATAATATTTGTGTTAAAGGATTGTTATTATGTGTCATCTATTACAAAAAACATAATTTATGTATCCAGATTAGATACGGATGTATTTTTTTCAAGTATGGAAATAAATTTTTCTTCTTTTTCAAAGATATCATTTTTTGGTAGGGAACATTTATACAGTGGTCTTTACCTGTTGGATTACACAAACCAAGTAATTTCAATCAATAAGAAATATACTTCACATGACTCATTCTACACCCCACATTGGACTAACTGGCTAGGTCATATAAATGAGAAATGCTTGAAAATTTTACATCAAGATAGATATTTAGATTATTTCAAACTAAAACCACTTGGCTTGTGTCATGCATGTTTTCAAGTAAAAATGAACAAATATCCATTTAGTGGGAAAGGTGAAAGGGCTAAAGAAATACTTGAATTGGTTCATACTGATGTGTGTGGGCCATTTCTAGTTGAAGAAAGGGGAGGGCACTCATACATCCAAAATTGTTCTAATGATTTTAGTAGATATGGATATATCTACTTAATGAGGTATAATTAAAATTCTTTTGATAAGTTCAAAGAATACAATAATGAAGTTGAGAAACAAATTGGTACAAAATTAAGAAACTCATCTCTGACCGAGGTGGATAATATTTTAACCAAGTATTCATTGATTTCTTACGAGATTTTGGGATCCTATCTCAACCCACTCCTTCTAATATGCCTTAGTGGAATGGTGTGAGTGAAAGGAGGAACCTTACCATGTTGGACATGGTCAGATCAATGATGAGTCATGCGAGTCTTCCATTATCCTTTTTGGGATATTCATTACAAACAGCGGTGGACATACTAAACCAAGTACCAACTAAATTGATAAATGGTATTACATATGAGTTTTGGACTATAAATAAATACATGTTATTGAATTTACATGTGTGGGGAAGTGATGAATTTTTTGTGGCCTCTTTAGGTAACAAACATGCACCCTGAGGAAAAAAGTGTACCTTTAGAGGATGCCCTAATGAAACAAGGGTATATTACCTATAAACCCCCTCATACAAAAAAGGTTATAGTGGAAAGACACGTAATATACTTTAATATGGAGAACATATACAAAATAGATAGTGGTAGTGAGATAGACTTCGATGAAGTTGAAGCTCAGGGTACACAAGAGTTAGTATATAAGAGGATTCCATAATGCCCCATGGATGAATGAACTATTCTAGAGACACAAGAACTACATAGGAGTATAAGAGAGGCTAGAGAACTAGAATGGTATGGTTTTATAGTTACCGAGAATGGTGACTCATTATTTGTAGATAATAATAATCCTCTAGCCTACAAGGAAGTTGTAAGTGGCACAGATGTTTCCAAGTGGGAAGAAGACATGAATTCTGAAATGAATTCCATATACCAAACCCATGTTTGGATTTTAGTAGATCCTCCAGTTGATGTAAATCATGTTGGTTTCAAATGGGTATTCAAGAAGATACTGTACATGGAAGGAAGAGTCAGTACCTATAAGGAACGACTGTTTGCAGAAGGGTTCAAATAGCATTAAGTATTGATTACGATGAAACTTTTTCACTAGCTACAATGCTAAAATACATCATAATTCAATTGGACATTTTCTCTTACCATGACTATAGGATTTGTAAAATGGATGTCAAAATAGTCGTCCTTAAGAGTAACCTTCAAGAAGATGTCTACATGAAATGACCTGAAGGGTTTATGACTCTAAAGGATGAAAATAAGGTATGGAATTTGAAAAAATCCATTTACGAATTAAAGCAAGCATCCAGGTCATGGAACATTAGTTTTGATGAAGCCGTAACAAAATTTGGTTTTATCAAGAATGAATGTGAGCCTTGTGTCTACAAATGGTTTAGTGATAGTCAAGTAATTTTTCTAATAGTATATGTTGATCACATATTACTTATTTGAAACGAGATACTAGTCTTATAGTCTGTTAAGTCATGGTTGAATCAATGCTCCTCTGTGATAGACTTGGGTGAGGTAGCATATAGTCTTGGGATCAAGATCCATCGTGATAGATCCAAGAGATAGCTGGGCCTTACTCAAAGTAAATAAATTGATAAGATACTGAATGGATTTAGTATAAAACAATCCAAGAGGGGATTGTTTCCAGCATCCCATGGAATTCATCTTTATAAGAAAATGTTTCCTCAAAAACATGAGGAAAGAAAGATAATGGAAAGGACTCAAAACACATCAGCGATTGGGTCAGTCATTTATGACATGCTATGTACTAGGATGGATGTTTCCTATGCATTGAGTGCGGTAGGAAGATATCAAGATGAACTTGGTGATCTTTGTTTGATGGAATTAAAGACTATCCTAAAGTATCTGAGGCGTACAAAGGATATTTTCCTAGTTTATGAGGGATATGAGGAACAAGTAATTATAGGTTATATAGAATCTAGTTTCCAGATTGATCAATATGACATGAAGTCTCAAATGGGATACATCTTCACTTTGAATGGAGGTATAGTGAGTTTGAATAGCTCTATGTAGAGGGTGGTCGCAAATTCTATAGCAAAGTCTGACTATATCGCAGCTTCTGAGGAAGATAAAGAAGAGGTTTGGATATGAAGTTTCATCCAATAGATGAATGTGATACCTATCAGTAAGATCCAATCATGAGTGGAATGTTATTAATGGATAAGTTGAGGAAACATTTGTCCCATCCATTTATGAAAGTTGATATCATGGCCCTTTTATTGAAATAGAACCGTTGTGTGAAGTTCCATGTCCATGGTGTAAAAATGAGTTTATTTCATGTAGTCAAATAACAATGTATCAAGCATAAAATTTGGTGATAGTATCATAAAACCTTCTTGATGAGATATTGAGACAAAGGGATTATATTAGACAGTGATCGTTCGTATGTGGATGTCATTTTTGCGACTTTAAGTTATTTATCATGGGTTCCTTAATCCATTTATAGACATTGCTCTTGGACTTTAGGCAAGCCCACCTAACGCCAACGAGAAGGAATCCTAGAGGATTACACACTAAGTGTTTCTAGTGGTCTAGGTTAAATTATACTTGAATTTAATTAATAAATATTATTCCCATGATAGTAGAATAATTTTATTCATGTTTAAATGATTTCATAAATTAAATAAATCTTTATTCAATGGATTGTGGGTAAAATATATTTATTTATTTATTTTATCAAACATTTAATAAATATTTATTTACTAATTTGTAAATAAAATATTTATTTAAGATAATAAATTATTTATTTATTTATTCAAGTGTTCAATAAATGGAAGTAGAGTTTGAGCGGACCAAGGCTGGTCTAGTAGTAAAATAATTATTTTCAAGATGATAAATAGTTATTTAACTAGTTGGTACAAATTAAAATAACGATCAAATTATTTTTTGACACATAGTTTTTTTATAATTATATTTTGCGCAAGTTGGAACACCATAAATAATGACACAGTATTATTATTAATAGAATGGGTTTTCTCTGAGGTTATGATTGTATTTAATTGTTGTTACGCAATTAAATATTATAATTGAAGCCCCATGTCAATAAATAGACACATATGTCTATTATACCATGTACCGAACTGCACACCTAATGAATTGATATTTTTTGAGATAAACAATTTCTCTCTCAAATCCTCTTCCCTCCCATATCAAGAATGAGAGACATTCTTCAAGGATAAAGAACAAGTTATCAAGAACTACTGACACAAGACACTTGCTTTAATGCGCTAGCACCCAGAGAATGAGTGGTGTCGATCAGAGGCCATCAGAGCTCATGTGGATCATTTATAAAGGGATTCTAGTTTGGATCCTTACAAACACAATAAGATAATATATAAGGGTCATTCTAAAAAATCAAAATCATCAATGAAGAAAATATTGAAGATCCAGATATTATTTTATTTATGAAATTTATTAAATTAATTATAAACATGATGTGAAAGATCCTCTATAAATGTTTATACCCTCTTACTTATTTATCTATTTCTTTGATTCTATACTGTGGAGACTGGAATTCATCATCGTATTAATCCTAGAATAATCATTTATCATGGTAAAAATTAATGTTGGGTGTCGGCCCAACTCTGCTTCCACTATGCCCGGAACCAACATGAACCAGGTGATCATGAAGAATAAGTATCCACTACTAAGGATCTATGACCTATTCAATCTATTGAAAGGGCAAAGATAGTTATCGAAGGATTAACTTAGATATGGCCATCATCAGCTGTGAGTACGGGATGATTATATACTGAAGACAACCTCCAGATGTCATTATAGTCACTATTAGTACATGGTGATGCCATTTGGCATGATTAATTCCGCAGTAGTGCTCATGGGACCCATGAACTGGATTTTTTAGCCTTACCTAAAACAATTCATTGTAGTCTTCATCAGCAATATCCTTGTGTAATCAGCATCTAAGGAGGAGCATGTGAGAAAATTAATGATCATTCTAGACATACTCTATGTGCAACAACTTTATCGGAAACTCTTTATGTGCAAGTTCTGGATTTCGGCGATCCACTTTCAAGGACATGTTATCTAAGTGGATGGACTGGTAGTAGATCCATCCAAGGTTGAGGCATTGTTAACATGTGATCCATCTAAGAACGTAACTATGGGGAAGATATTCCTCAGGATAGAAAGCTATTATCAGATATTCATACCTAATTTCTCAAGGATATCAGCACCTATGACATCTTTGACTCAAAAGGGGCATCCTTTTGTGTGGAAATAGAAGTTCTAGTAGGATTTTCAATAGTAGAGGCAGAGTTTGATGAGATGTATGATCTTGAGATTTCTGGAGGGGGGTTTCAAGTGCGTAGTGTTATACGATGCATTAGGAACCAGGATTGGTTGTGTCTTGATGTATAGGTGAGTGGTGATTGTCTATGGTTCACACCAATTGAGACCACATGAGAAGAACAACATGGTCCATGATCTTGAGTTAGAAGTAGTAGTCTTCGTGTTGAAGATGTAGGGACACTACCTAATGGTCAAGCAGTTTATCATCTACTCTAATCCAAGAGTCTCAAGATCATGTGTTTATTTATATGGGATTATTTTTATCATCATTTATTATATCCATATTATTCTTCATGTTCAATTTATTTACTAAATGGAATGTGTTTTAATTATTTACCATTCCATATTGATTATTCCTTATTTTTTATGATAACTTCCACTATATGCATACCCTAAAAAATTAATTAGATCTCATCCCTTTATTATGTTTTCTTTCCATAGGAATCTAGGAAGTTTATTATAATTTTTATATAGGGATATCCTAAATATATTAATTTAGTATTAAAATGAAATTTTATGTTGTTTTTAATGTTTTCAAATGTAAGGTGTGTTTTATGTTTGTATATACTTTTCCAATACTACTAAATTATTTGGTCCATGGAGATGTGATCTCTTCTATATAGCACCAATGTAATAAATTAACAACCAAATATGAGGCTACTAGGATCAAGGTCATTACATTTGGTATCTGAGGATGTTTAGTATAGACCATGGGAACTAGATTTAGGAAGACATGGATTAGACAAAATATTCATATGATTGACATTGAGGATAATTTTAAGTATATGATTACATCCAAAAGTTTTTTTAAGGTAGATATTTTATAGATTTCCAAGAAATACATCCATGTATGAATACTACATGTGTATGTGTCTCTAGAATAGTTATACCTAGGGGTAATAACTCTATAAATGGTATGTTGATATTTGACTCGATAAGAGGAATTTAAAGTGAGAATTCCCCCATTTTCTCCTAGGCAGCTCTCTTCACCTTGCTTTGGTGATTTAGGGATTCTTAGTCATCTTCCCTAGGAAGTAGCCATATTCTCCCTCCCTCGATGATTGAGGGATTCTTATTCATCTACCTAGGTGGTGGATCTCTCTTTAGTCCCTCCTAATCTTCATTGATGTCTTTCTATTATTCCACTTGTGGATTGTTTTTTTCTATATTTCATAACTTTCATTGGTGTTAGGATTCATATTTATGGACATGTTGTGTTTCTATATCCAAGGGCCTTATTCAACCCCATCACTACTCTTTTTTCCTTCTCTATTATGTTAGACCCCATTTTTGGTCTTTCATGATGTTTCACTTAGAGGATTGTGGTTATGAGTTAGATTTTTTTGTGTTCTCAGTTGTTCCAGGTTCATGTGTAGATTTCATAGTTTGATTCTTAATCATCATGTTTTTTGGATTTCATTCATTTTTTTCACTTCTCCTTCCACTAGATTCACTAATCTTGACCCTATTTGGTTTTGTGTGATGAAAGTCAATGGTGGTTTCAGATCATGTTGGGGAAGTGTTTTTCTTCACAAGTGTCCAACCTATATTTGAAGCACTGGCTTTCATATCTTTTGATGTTACTCAAGGTTGATGTTAGGCTGGGGCATTGGATCTTTCTCGATGATTGGCGATCTGACTTAGGTGGTATGGGCTTCATCTTAGTGTTATCCAGGGGGGGATTATTGTCTTTTTTGAACCTATGATGTATTGAATCTTAATCTAGTGATAATCATGGAATTTTTGGTTGGTTTTTTAGTGGTTGATGTATAATGGGATTATGTATTCGTCGATGATGATGATGGTTTGTTGATGGAGGATCAAGTGGTGTTGGTCTCATCAGATTTTTTATGACGGTTTACAGTAATGATAATGTTTGGGTTGACAGCCGGCTTTAGAAATCGAGGATATGTCTTAGGGCATAGTGATAGCACTGGTCTTGAGATTTCTCATATACAATAGCGCATTAAATTTTATGTTTTCATTTTGATATTTTATTTTTTAATTTTTTGGTGTTTTTGGTCTCTAGTAGTCTATGTGGGTTACCACTTAACCCCATAAAAGTGTATTTTCTAAAAATATCAAAAAAAATGGGTTTTTATGGATGTTGTAGACTCAATCATCACCTGTTGATTGATAATGGGCCTTACTTCACACCTGGTATGACACTCCCATGGGATATTCTTGAGTTAATTCACATTATCTTTATAAACCATTAGAGAGGATTTGAATAGATGATGAAAATGAATGAACTAGGTTGAAACTTATGTGTCTTATATTGAAAATAAGGTTTCATGATTTAAAAAATATATAAATAATTATATGGTTTTACACTATGGTTATTTTTTCTCACACTAAACTTTTTGGTTTTATTCAATGGTTAGAACCTGAAGGAATCATGTTAACATTGAATATGATGAAAAAAGTGATAATTTTTATAAATGAAATGGCATGATGAATTGAGTAAAATATATCATTATTATTATTAATTTTTTTTTCAATATATATGATTAAAAACCTACATCTTAAATTACTCTCAGATTTACAAAATTAGAGAACAATGGAGTTTATTGAGAGCTCGGGTGGTGGGACCATGGAGGAACGAAGGAAAAAAATCACAATGTAAAAAATGATGAAAGTGAAACCTATGAGAATGTCACAAATAAATAATAAAATGTTTTACCTATGTAAAAGAGGGGAATATATCAATAAATTGTCAATGAAAAGTGAGGATTTAAATGAAAATAAATAAATTTCATCATAGTGTTCCATTTATACTTCATTGTCTTAAATGTGTGGAACCTGGGAACTATCTGAGTGAATACCCTCTTTTAAGGATAACTCTTAGACAATGTACCAATTTTATACTAATCATTGATGTAAAATGGTTCGAGTGTTTTTATATTGGGACCCAAGAATTATATTGTACACATATTTTTATCAATGGTATTTTCTTTATAATAATCATGAAACATATAAGGATTCTGTTACTTTTTAGAAGAATATATATCTTCATATAAGTTTAAATATATGATATTTAGATATCATCATGGGATTGTGAGTTTAAGGTTGGTCATAATTTCAATTTTTTAGTCACCCCTTTTAGGTTTTATGTGATGTAAGTCCAAGATGATTTAGAGTGTTTTAGTAGAAATTTATTTTAATATAACACTTGATATTAGTATGGGTTTTTAGTGAAAAATTATTGTGAGGAAGGATTCCAATAAATTTTTTGGAAATGAGCTTAAATGTATTGATTAGCTTTTGGGTTCATATGATCATTGATGTCAAGGAAATAATAGTCAATTATGATTATTGGATTTCGTGAAAATAATAGAAATACTTAGTGGTTAAAAATTAATTTGATGATTAATTTTATTTGTGAGGATGGTCATCAAATTTTTGTGAATTTTATAGTAATTGTATTAATATTGTTTAGAAAAACCTACATATCAGTTGATAGAACATCACGTTTGGTAAGGCCATGGGTATTGAACCCACAACCAAAGGGTGAAAAGTGTAAAATAACTACCACATGCCTATATTATGTACTAGTTAATATGATGTTGTTTTTTCCTCTAATGGTTTGTTTGATAGATATTATTTTTATTAAATATTTTTGTATTTTCATGATTTTGAGGTGATTACTGAAATTTCAAGAGATAATACATTGGGTTGAGATACATATATAACCATTAAGTTTAATATAAAGGATTATTTGGTAAGAATGATATTACATATTTTGAGATGTAAGATGAAGGGTTTTAGGGATAAATACTTATGTAATGGATTAAATTTAACTTTGGGTGTTAATATTCAGGTATAGATATTATGGTACTATATTGGATAACTTGTACTATCCATTTTTTATTCTAATAAATATTTAGAGATATCTGGAAAGACTTGTCACTCTTTTATCGATATTGTTATCAATTATATGTTAATTTTAGTGCATCAAGAATAAAAAAATTAATCTTGGATATTCATTTATAGGAGTAATAAATAAAGTGGGTGTTTATTGAATCATAACTAAAGGATGAAATTATGATTATGAAATAAAAAGATATCTGGTAATAATTTCATTCATTACCTTTCTTTATATTAAAATAATCCCTCAACATTAAGAAAATTATCTTGAAATAAAAATGTTATATATTTAACAATGTTTATGGTGAATCAAAATGCATTCTTCACACCTCATATATTTATGGTTTTGTGGTTGTTAACTTTATCTAAGTCACACAATTTTGTGTTATCGATGATCTATATCACTTCTCCTAATTATTTATTATTTTATTCCATGTCCCACTAATTTTTTATTACTAGGAATCCCAGTTATGTGTTATTCAAGATGACTTCCATATTTCTATGATTCCACTTTTTTATGAACTGGTTTTTCCATAAAAGGTGTTTTCAAATGTCAAACCATTCTTTTTTAAGAGAATTTTCATATTGTGAGGATACAATTTATTGGAGGGAAGAATAAAACACCATGTAACATTATGATATATTTATTTTAAATAAATTTAACCTCATTAAAAACTTGTTATATATAAAACCATCATATTTTAAAATAATAACATTATGTTCCGTAACATATATCACACACATCATCAGGCTTAAATGACTGTGAAATATATAATTTAAATATGATCATTATAACCTAGCAATTAAAATTGTTTATATGAATTGTAATAACTAAATTATTAAAATTAAATGTCTTAAAAATGTATAAAAATAATTATTTTTCAATTGAATGTAAATAAAATTAATAATCATTTTAATGAAAAATAAATATTTTTCTGAAAAAACTTTTTTTATGCGTGCATTCACTTCTTATATTAATATATAAACTAGTCACTATTAGTTAATTATTTTAAATAAATTTATATATTATATATTAAATAAAATAATTTATCTTTCATTTAATATTATTTTCATATCATGATATAAGAATAAACCCATTTTTATGCTTAAAACCTGTGTTTTTCTAAAAAGCGGTTTTATCACAATTTTTGAGCATATTTTAAAATTAAAATTTTCAAATTTTAGAAAACTTATTTGAAAAAATAAATTTCATTTTTTAATAATAATTTAAAAAATATACTAGATTTTATTTTTGATAATTTATGTAAAAAAATTTTATTTTCAGATTAAAAGTGAAAAAATACTGATTTTTGTTGAAAACTACTTTTTCATTTAGAGAATTTACAATATAAAATTTTGTTTAAAATTGTTTTAAAATTAAAATTAGTTCAATTACATCAGTATTAATCCATTTTAAATAATTTGAGTCAATTTAATGATAATTTAGGACATAAAAACCTTTCATAATTTTGAAAACATTTCAATTGGAAAACCATTTTTTCATCACATCAATAGGTTTAATATTAAATTAAATTCTTCCACTTCTGTGATTTTAATTTCATAAAATTTATTCCATATTTAATAAAAATAATTAATATTATATAGTAATTTTGACTTAACATTGTTCATATTGAATAGTAAGAAGTGCAAATATTGATTATCTTTGTTAAGTTTAAAACACGTTTACTAGGTGTTAAACTAAGAAGATAAGGGTCTCAAAGACATAAACACTTTTATAATTCCTATTTTATGGATATATATTTACCTTGTATAATATATGTTTTTTTTTAATGAGATATTTTTTATCCTTTTGGAATACAAAAATTGTGGGTACAATTTATTATTTTCAAAAATTATGATTGTGTATCTCCCCCCACTTATAAAAGGGAACCCCCTTTCTTATCTTATTCACACTTTAAAAGACCGTTTTCTACAAATAAATCCCAAAATAACTTACTTGTATCCATTAAAATTTCCTATAGTCGTTTTCATTATCATAAAATCAATATAATAAAGATTTAGTTATAAACCTAAAGAGGTTGTCAGAATAAGCGGTATAGTTCTTAACAATGAATTTTTATTTTATTTCTTCCAATAACTCATTAAAATCTAAATAAAATATGCTAAAATAAAACAATTATATCAAAAATAATTATATATTGTTATATTAATTTCATTACATGTATCCTATTCCATCAAATGGGAAACAAAACCATCAACCGTGTGTATGGGGGACTACCGCCTCGTGAACAGATGTAATTAATTTTCAATCACCATCTCTCACTAATAAATATAATGATGGATTTAATTTATATATATTATATTTAATTACACTTATTTAACAGTAATATCATTTCAACATTATTACCTTCAAATCCATCTGGAAATAATAATATTTTTTGTATACATGTGGACTACTATATCCATGAAGTGATATGAAACGTTTTTTTATTTTTACATGGATGGTAATAAAGATATATTTGAATAATATATATTATATATATGATATAATAATTATTATGTAAATTTTAAATATTATTTACCTTTCTTGTATTCCATCCGTCAAGAAAATGAAAACATCTTTCATGTGTACATACGACCAACTGATTCCATAAATGGTGTAACTCATTTTTATACCTATTTATTTTATAGACTAATATAAATACTTATATAATGAATATATATGATATTTATATCATAGTTAAAAAAACTATATGATTTAACCATGGCCAATGTACATGGATAGAAACTACCAAACCAAAACATACCTGAAAAACAAAGCTGTTATCACTAGAAATACTATTTTTAATACAGAATTGTTAATAATATGGTAATACAAATTTATAAGAAAATCGCACTTGGTATGATATATATGAGTATGGTTATTTAAAATTTTTATCATAAATTTATATTTATTATATGTGTGGTACAAACACATACAATGGAAATCAGAACTATGGTAAGGGTTTCTCATCTCAATTTTACTTCTATATAACATATGTCATATTCAAAACTATTTTATTTTTTATGGTTTATATACTACCCATTTGATAATTTATACCATTAATATCTTTATATTCCTAGTATTTAAATTTTTAATTGATTTTATTTATTTCATGGGGATTATAAATAAAAAGTTACAGAATTGGTAAGGGTTTATATCACAATCTCATCATTATTCAGGATTGTTAATATTAATGTCTATAATGGGAGAATTATTTGAATATTTATAAATTAAAAAATATATATTTTATTTTCATATGACCATTCATTAAATTTTAATGTAATAGTACCATATTCCTCTAGTAGGTACTTAAATTTATTGAGAAATTTCTTTAAGAAAATATGACTTTATTTCTCTCTTTATTCAAAAATCCTTTTTCATTCAAATATATTTTTTATAAAAATAAAATAGAATTATATTTAACATTTTATAAATGTTTTATTAAATAAATTTTGACCCATGTTTTACTTTATACGAAATGTTTTGAAATGAATTATATTTCATTTTCCATAAAATGTGCATTTTAACCTTTATATAATAATTCGAAAATAATTTTTGTTCATCTAAATGGAATGTATATAATTACCCACCATCATAACCACTAAAAATTTGGAAACCTACTTTACAAGATTAAAAGTTTGTTTTTAGAGAAGATATTATTCCAAATATTCTTAAAATTTATATCTTTTGAAAGTTATTTTCAAATTGTAAAGGATATTTTTCCTCAATATTAGTTTTAATAAAATTTTTATTGTATTTATTGACATTAATGAAAAAATCATTCTTTTAATTATAATCCATTTGGGGTATTTTGAAATTATACCATTCACATTTTGTCTCTAGATAGTTTATGATCATTTTGACAGGGTTTGAGCTATTTTGATACCATTCTTCTTATTACTATGGATGGATTATGAATATGTTTATTGATTGGGGAAAGTATTAATATTCATAAGCTACTTTTATAATACGAATTCTTATATTGATTATTTTTGTTGATAGGAAAAGGTATTAGCATTTTTTATGCCTGTTTTTAATTTGAATTCACACATTTAGTATTTTTCTTCCCTTCCATATGAGAAATGCATTAGACATAGTAAGGGAGAAGTGGGGCCCACTATATCCCCTCGATGTATCAATAGGGCTCATAGGGAAAACTTGTTTGGGTATCTGTCCAAGGCTTTACTCATTGATGTAATATGTCTTAGCATGATGCCCTGAAATTACTGTAATGATGTCCATCATTATACATTCCCTCATTATCAGATCAATTATTTATGTCTATATGATTATTAAATTAGTTAGAAAATCCCTAGATATGTTTCAAAATCATGTGATTATTTTATGGAATTATTTTAATCATCATTTATTTCTATGATATTATTCTTGATTTTCAAGTTATTGATTAAATGAAATGTGTTTTAGTTATTTAATTCTCCATATTGATTATACCTTATTTGTTTATGAGAGTTTCCACTGTATTCATACCCTTACTGAGAAATGTATCTCACCAATTTCTTATGTTTCATTTCCCTAGGATTCTAGTAAGTTCATTATGATTGACTTATAGGGATATTCTAATTGGAATAATGGTGTTCTCAAAGGAAATTATATTTTGTATTTTATGTTTTCAAATATAATGTGACTTTCAAGTATATATCTTGATTTCTGTTACTACTAAAATATTTGGTCCTTTGGTATAGGATTGATTTTATCTAGAACCAATGTAATAAAGATACCATTTACTCAGGGCTACTAGGGTAAGGGTCATTATAGGTGGAGTACCTATAATATTTTTATTTTAACATTTCCAAAACTCTTGTAAATGGGAACGTCATTGATGATTCTTTGAGTAAAAACCTTACATTCTATACCATCAAAGAATATTCTAAGGATTTGAAGTTAATGGACCTATTTTATCATATGTATCTGTGATTCCAAGAGGATGACACCAAGATTACTTTGGTGAGTGTTTAGTTGAATTCCATATTACTTGAGTTGATCCTTTAAGAATAGTAGATCTATGATTAGTTCTAGGTTATTATAGAATATTTATATAGAGGGGAGACTATTAGTGAGTGTTTACTATGTTTATAATGAAATCAATTCTTCTAGAATCAGTTCTTAATTCCTATAACATTGAGGAAGGATTTGATGAGAGATTTTTGGGACTCCCAGATGGTTGTACGCCCTGGAACCATAAAGATATTTTATGATATGTGACAACATTTTTTGTGTCTAGTTATAAAACATGACCTATATGATTTTTTTCCCTAAAGTTTAACACTAATTGTAATAATCCTTAGGGGTTTACTTTATCCCCTTATAGTTCCAACATAGAAGCAGGATAAGATATGTGTGGCATTTTTTTGGATTACCATGTACACCTCCAGGTAAAACTAAAATATGGGTGGTGATTGGATGATTGAACAAATCAAATCACTTCATGTCAATCTGTGATACCATCAATATGAAGGACTTGAAAAAATGTAAGTCTGTGAAACCATTAGATTTTATGGAGTCCCATCTACAATCATTTTCGGTCAGGATCCCTAATTCACTTCTCACTTATGGATGTGGCTCTAGGAGCCAATGGGATTCTAGGTAAAGTTGAGTATGATATACCATCATCAAATAGATGGGCAGATAGAATGGGTAATTAATATTCTTGAGGAAATGGTATGAGCTTTTATCCTTGAATTTTAGGAGCTTGGGATAACCATTTTGGATGGTAAAGTGTTTATATAATAACAATTACCATTTATCGATCAAGATGGAGCACTGTGATACCTCATACGATCAACCATGAGAATATCCACTTTGTTGGTATGAGGTTGGTGAAGCATCCATAATGGGATCCATTTTGGTCCATGAAATGAGTTATAAGATAAAAATAATCATTCATATAATGTTAATAGAACAAATCCATTAAAAATCCTATTGTTATCATCATAAACTCCCTTTCAATTTTGGTGTTGGTTATCTGGTGTTTCTGATGTTTTCATCATGGTAAGGTCACTGATGGCTTGGGAAACAAGAAAATATGGCAAAATGATATGTGAGACCATTTGGGGTTAAAAAAATGGTATGGTGGATTACCATGTGAATTTGACACCACAACTAGAATATATCAACAATTTTTTCCATGTATCATAGAAAAAAAAGTATATTTTTAATACATGACATGTTTTAAGTTGGGAGAATCTAGATGTGGACCTTGATTTATCAATGACCATTAAACTATATCATATTGTTTATTCTCAAAAAAAGTTTCATCAGGGGAAATCTATACCCATGATTCAGGCATTGTGGAAACATGGTTATGATTTTTTTGATAATTGGGAGTGTGGGGTATTGATGAAATAATAGTGGCCTCAACTATTTGATGTGGAGTCTTATTGATGGGATTTTAGGGGGAAGAATAATTTTATGGTGGGATTGTAACATCTTAACCATACCTTTCATGTATATTTATTGATTGTTGATGTTTTCCATACTTTTTCCTATTTTTAATTGATACTTACTCATGTAAGTGATTATGGGATTTGGAAATCATGGTAATAATTAAATGAATGTTTTCAGAAACTTATTTCCAAATTATATGTTTCCATGACACAACACACAAGTCCACACCATATAGGTGGTGGCTTAATTTTGGAATTGGTAACTATGTCTTACTAGTACTATAGTAGTTGAGGACATACCAAAACATTCATGGATGTTCTATAGTTACCCTGACTATGGTTCCCTTTCATGGTAACCCATGCTTTGGAGGGATTTTTGGGAAGGGATACACCATGGTGTCTTGGACCACAACACATGACCCATTCAACATTATCTATAGAAATATAAAATTCTAAGGTTTGTTTCCTTTTATTAGTATTTTTCATTTTTGATATTCAGAAAAAAATTTGTTCTAATTTATGATTTTTTTTCATCTTTAATTTTGGGTTTCCATGAGCATTGAACCCATTTTTAAACCCCATTCATTCTCTCCACTCAAGGTTTTCCAAATCTCCTAATAACTATTGTATAGATGATACCATACATAAATATCCCCGTTTTCACCACAAGGGTCTTGTTTTAGAGACCCCTATGATACAATACCCCTATTTTTCACCATTGAGGTGTTATCCATGCCATTTCAAAATTTCGTGCACTGTGGTGTTCCACCCTACACCGTGGTGGTTTCCTTTGTGTCATATCACCTAGACTGAACCGTATATATTTTCTAGGATGACTATGATTTCTTATTATTAACCATTTTTCAAGGTATTATGATATAATTATAAAGGTATTTGGTTTCTAAAATAATTTTTATTACTTTGATCCTTCTATGTTTATAATATATTTCCTTTCAAATAAATTTATAATGTTTGAGTTGGGTTTTTGATCAATAGTCTTTGAAATGGCATGGTGTGCGATGAAATGGTCTTAATAGAAATTTATTTTTGGTTTCTTTGATAAGTATTCTTGAATTGAAATTATGACTATAGAAAGGATAATTTTTTTAAGATAAATTAAAGTGATGTTTGTGGTTTGAAAGGTGATGACTCAATAGATTTTGAGAAAAACTGTTTGATATTGTTTTTTCAAAAAAAATACAAAAAAATTATAAATACATACAATGATGTATTTTTAAAAAATGAAATGATTTTTTGATAAAAACCATTTGAGTGTGGTTATTTAAATGAATATTATGTTTTGAAAATTAAAATAGGGCTGGATGAAATGATTATTGAAATAGTTTTTGAACCAATGATATCCCCTTGTAAATAAATTGTTTTACCATGAAGCACATGAGATACTAGGTAGTTCAATGGTAACAACACACACTTTTAATGTATTGTCTCTACCTAGAAATGGATTGATAATGATGATGTAATAAAACTACATGAGGGTAGGGAGATTATCCCTTAGGTATATTCTCCTTTTCATCCTTAGGTATCTTCCTTGTGAACATTTGGAAGCCATAATTCACCAATATATATGAGAATACATGTATTATATACCCCTAGTTATCTTAATTATGGTGATATAATTGGAAATTATTTTACATCCATTATGATATAAATTTTTTACTCTTATCATTATTGATGTAAATTCTTATTCATGCTCTATTTTGATAAATGTTTTATTCATGATTATTTGAAAAATATGCTTTATTATTCCAACATTTGTTGAAAATTTATTGTACCTATTTTATAATAGTTATTGAAAATGTTCCTTAAATCATTTTTTGATATGAAATATGAAATTTTTTCACTCCATGTTTTATTTACAAAAATATTAAATGGTTTTTCTAATATGTAATGCTTATAAATGATTGGTGAAAGCTTACTGGGATTGTAAATCACACCCTACCTTTTACTGATGGTACTTGTATATTTCCCTATATTATTTATAAGTAAATGTAGGTAAATACTCAGAGATAGAGGTTGTACCAGACTTGTGGGAACTTTGGAAGTTTTCATCACATGATAGAGTTTGTGATCCACCATTTATGTCAGGTTGTCTTACTATTTTAAGACTTATATCAAGGTTTTATAGACCCATTTTTTCTATTGTGTGTTTTAATATTGATAGTTTTATTATTAAATTATTTGTAAATCTTATTTGACATATAACTCTTGTAGTTAAATCATTCTATCTTTACTTTTACTATTTTCATGGTGCTTTTCACCAACCCATTGGGACTAGGAACACCCTTCGGGTCATGTTAGGTTCATTTTTCATATCTTTTTTGTGTAATATCCAAGTTGGTTTATAAATATATATATTTATATATTAGTATATATCATTAAAATTAAACCCTATAAAGTGTAAATTTGAAAATGTAATGGGAAAAAGCTGTGAAATCTTAAAAGATATTTAAAAAACATTCTTTAACATTAATGTAAAACAGGGAGTAGTAAGTTAGTTCAAAAATCAATTTTCAATAGGTGGAGTGAAATATAATTTAAAACCATTAATTTTAAATGAAACATTAATAATAAAACCTTGAAAATGAAATAACTTTTTCTTCATGAAATGTGGATCAAAAACATTTAATTATGAAATAGATGTATTTAATTCTTAAAATTACCTTTTTTTCAACCCCCATATTGTAAACAGAGTAATAAAAAATAATTTTAATTAAAAATACACATTACCAAAAAATATTATAAAATAATTTAAATTATTATGGTTGTATAATCCAATAATTTAAGAAAAAAATTCAAGATAATACTTTTTAAATCAAAGAAGGTGATTTTATTTACCAAAAATCTTTACAACTAGGGAAACAATCTTATCACTAGAAACTTGAATAATCGAACATCATCTGGTTAGTCAATCCCATGAAATAAAAATTTAATTAGAAAAAATAACCATGGGTAATAAATGAAAAATACAAAGGAAACAAGGTCCTAAAAATGTAACATGTCTCAAAGAATCATATTTAAGACCATGAAAAATATTAAGGGTTGAGTAACACTTTAATCAAAACCCCTTGAAAATGAGGGAATTTAACTAAACTTAAAATATAATTATTAAAATATATTGTATGATATGACATTGAGAAATCCTGAAAAATTAAATTAAATTCATTAAATGGATACCAAAGAGCCATATTCTTCTCTATTTAATATTAAATTTTAATTTAAATATCATATGTTATTTATCTAAAATATAGTTTCTTTCTTGTATTGGTTACTTGTTGTTGTCTGGTAAGTTTTTCCATAACTCATTACGTATGACAACTATGGTCGTGCGTGTTGTAAAATTGTATCATAATATATAGAATAATAATATTTTTATGTAATTATTTTATATATATTAAATATATTTTTAAATCCAACCATGATGGGTGGTGATGAGAAAGGAAACTCATTGCTCATAGTGGTGATAGTTTTCAGGTACGTACAATTAATATTTCCATTTCTCAATGAATGGAGAGAAAATAATATAGTTGATAATATTAAATTTCATAATAATAGTTATGTTATATATTTATATATTATTTATTCATCCATTTTTTCCTTCTAATAATCTATTAATGCTGACATTAAAAAATGGAAGGCATTGCTTTGTAGAGGCGGTAGTTCGTGCAACACACAAACGATGATTTTGTTTTTCTTAGAAGAATGAGAGTAATAAGGAATGGTTATTAAATTAATACAATAAATTATAATAATAATAATAATAATAATTAATCATATTATTATGGTGACAACATATCGATAATATTAATATTAAGAAGAATAACTTAAGAAGGATATAATACTAACATTGGAGACTTATCTTTCCTTAGAAGTCTCCTTTAAATTGAAGAGAATAGGCTGAGTTAGGGTCAATATGGTATTAATAATGTCTAGGTAATTTATAAAAAATTATATTTTTTATATTTTGAAGGGAAATTATAATGTGGGGTTCATGTTTGAAAGGGTTTAATTGACCCCCTTTTATTAGCGATGAAAATAGCACTTCATGAAACACAGTTTATATTTTAAAACTTCTAAGACAATATTGCAAGGTAAACGGATCCCAAGATTCAATTTAATGAATTTTTGGGTGTATTGGGACTATAAATACTCAAAAAATTCTTTACACTCATGTTTTAAACATGTTATATAGTTTTTAACATTATGTTCTTACATTTTACTCTTCTATATTAAGGGTAACTAGATTTTAACTATGTGATTTTTAGTTTTATTAAAAATGTAACATAACCCATATAAACAAATTTGGGTGTGATGGTACCAAATTTTACCTTTATTTAATACATTTTAATTTCTAAATATTATTAAATTAACTTTTAATTTAAAATGGATAATGTGTAGAGAAATATTAGTATAAAAATGACATTTTGATCAGTGTCTATTCTTAATATTATTTAGTATTGATTTAAATTTAAATGATTATTACTATATTTATTTACGTTTTTAAAAATAATATTAAATTCAATAATTAAAATATTTAATTTTAATCTATTTTTTATAAATTCATTTATATTAATAAAATAATAATTTTAAAATAATTGTTTCATCATTATCATGGTAATTATCATTAATTAGAACTATCTAAATTTTATACCCCTAAATTAAATTGTCCATATTAAATAATATGAAAATTATTAACTCTAATATAAGAATTATTTTACCAAATTAATATTCTATTTTTAGGGAAATTAATCTTCACATTAGCATATTCACCACATAACAACCCGTTTTTAAGAAAAGTGTATTTTTAAGTATAAAGTTCACGTATAGGAAAAAAATATCAATGTTATTAATTATAATGAAATTAAAATTTTAATTAATTTTAAATTAATATTCATGATAAATCAAAATAAAACCAAAACCTAATTTTTTACTATGTGTATATTTAATTATTGGAATATATGAAAAATAATATTCATCAAATATTACTTGATTTTCTATAATAATATTCAGGGGTTTTATAAATTAACATAATATATTTAAATGATTTATTTTTCATTAAAAATTTATATTTGGTATATATAAATTGTTTAAATTACTTTTAAGACATATAAAATTGATGATATTAGAAAAATTGGTATTTTTTTACTATTAACCTAAAAATCGATTATTTTAGAAAAAACTCAAAAAATACATTATATGAAAAACAATTGTGAGGAACTCAAAAATGAGTTTTAAATTATCTAATTTAAATTATAAAGTTAATAAATTTAATGTTTTAAAATAAAATATATAATATAAATAAACCTACTTTTATTAAAAACAATGATTTTAATATTAACTCAAATTAATTATTTACCTTCTAAAGGTGATAAAATTAAATTTTTTACTATATTAATGTTCATTTTATATTTATTAATAATTTATTATTAATATGTTGTGGTTTTTATATATTTTTTGTACTATGAAGTAAAATTTATCAAACGCATTAACTTGTTTAAAGGTAAGTATAACATTTTGGGGTGCTACACACCTACCTTTATAGTGAGTAATATCATAGCTTCCCAAGGGGACACATTAGGTTTGATAAATACTTTTTTGCTAAGGTCCTCTAACTCAAACCTCAATAATATTATCTCAACATGATGATAAAAATATTTTTATTGAATATTTCTTGATATATTTGTCCGAAATTATGATAAATATGTTTATTCATAGAAAATATGGGATTAGATCGGGTAATTAAAATTTTTATAAAAATTCCAGATGTGACCCTTAAAATTAAACTCTGGTATTTTGACATAAATATTATTTTATATGTTATTTGGAATTTCATTTTTCAAAAGTTACATTAGATATTCAGGATATAATATTTATTTATATCATCCTTATTAGTTTATAAATCTGATTAGAGGAGATGGCCCATGAAGTCAATGATGGAATGGACTTATAAACATGGACACCACTTAACCATTTGGGTAATATTGTCTTAATCAAGGCATGAATTGGTATAAAATTTGTAAAGTATAAATAGGATCCAATTCTTAACAAATAAACCTTATGGAATGAAAGATTTTTCATGTATTTTTTATGTAAAAAATGTTAGTTAAATTAGCATTAGAATATTAGCATGAATTTTTCTCACACTTGTAAACTCATGTAAACCTAGAATCCCCTACACTAGATAAATTTATATGTTTATCATTGTGGGGTTATTAGAGGATTGTGATTATAGGAGATGTGCTTCCATGATATACCACTACACCATTTTAGTAATGATGCTCTCATGCTAGGATCTCTTTTATAAGTATCTTATCTTTCTCTTTGTGGTAATGTTTATATTCTTGTAGTAAATTATCTATTTTATCTGTTTCTTTAATTGTATTATTATTTAATTCACTCGTTGGTATAGAAACCATGAATTTGAATGTGATTGGGTCATAAAGGTTTTAGGATTTTTTATATTAATTTCATTCCGATGATGAGTACTTCACCCATGGAAGAGTATATTTTCTTTGTAATTAATATAATTCTCACCTCCTTTATTGATTTTAATCCTGATAACATAATCTTAATTATAAATAAAAAAAATTGGGATCAATTTTTAGACTTAGAATATAATCCATAGACTAAATTCATTCAAAATTATAATGTTCTATGTTCCTTAATTATGAATTGTACATAAGTTATCCTTGGAATAACAGTCAAGTTTGGGTGTTAATATTGTACGTTTCATGATTAGCCTAAGTTTTAACAACTTTCATCTTAGTGGTTGTGTCAATTTCTTTAGGTTTTGGAAGTTGATAAATTAGTGGGTTATATTTTAATTAATTTTAATTAAAAGGATAATAAATAATGAATTGTTTAATGTGTAGGGTTAGATTTATTTCACCATTTAAAAATATTTTATTAAAACCACATCTTCTCATTTATCTTTTATCAATTAAATTTCAAAAACAATTAAAATAGTATTCTTCAAACACATTTATTCTTGTTAAATAAACATCAAACAACCCCAATACTTTTTATTATTTTATTTTTTCCATAATACCTCTTAAAAGTTTTTTTATGTTCTGCCTGCACGAGACACTGAACTTGGTCAACAACTATATGACACTTGAGTACTAAAAATAAACATCATTTTAGATAACCAACTTCAACACTCTTTAAATTTTAGCAATTTTCATGGATGGAGTTACTTTAATTCAACCAATTATAGGTATTTATTTAATTTTATTTAATTATCTTCTTCTTATTTTTATTATTCTATCTTTCCCCTTTCTCAATTTTTTTACCATCAATTAAAATTTATTATTCTTATTATATTCACTTTTATTATTTTTTATTTTCTTTGATTAATGATTTGATCTCATATTAAGGATGTCTTTGTTATATATCTAAATATTTAACATAGCCTTATATCTCAAATTAGATATTCTTGGTCTATAGAAATTGTCATCATTCACCTAATTGGAGAATTACTCAATTCTGGGAAGATTATAATTAGAATAATGTTTGCAAAAAATATAAAACCACAAAAAATGTTTGTAAATAATAACAAGGAACTTGAAGGAACCATTCAATAATTGGTTACACAAGACATTAATTATCAACCAACTTGTATTGTATACCCAAAACTATAATATGTCATTAATTTCAAATATGAATTGATACAAATTTTTCTAAAATTTCATTGTCTTTCTTTCAATGATCCAAAAAAACATATTAAGGAAATTAATGTGGTTTTCTCAACCTTGAAACCAAATAATTTCTTTTAAGTCCAAGTTAAACTAATATCATTCCCATTATCACTTTTTAGAACTATAAAATATTATATGTGTTATTTAAAACCTCAAGATATAACATATTGGAACGATTTGAAATATCTTTTCTTATGGAAATTTTTTACAACATCAAGATCCACATCCATTCATAAGGGAATTTTAGGGTTCAATGAAGTACAAGTTCAGTCACTATATGTGTACTAGGAATGATTCAAGAAGTTATGAGAAATCTTTACACATCATTACATTTATGAGAAACTACTAATTTTATATTTATATGAATTCCTCACACATATGAAGAAAAGGATGGTAGATTCCATAGAAGGAGGATAATTTTTTAAAAACACCTATAGTTTCACACACGTTGACTGAAAATATATAACAAGACTCCAAAAATTATTGTGAACGTCATACACCATGTATAAGTGGAGTATATATGGTAAGTTCTATGGAAAATTATTTAATTTCTACCAAGTGGAAATAATTGACCTCTATGGTGAGATAGTTTTTTGTATCAATTGATATCACATTCCACTCATATGAGTTCTTATAGAATTTACATTGATCTAAATAATCCTATATATTTTTTCCCAAATTAAAATAGATAGTGTATTTTTTTAATTTTATTCCCTCGGAGACCATTTCAGAAACAATAATATCCACCCCTTCAATAAATTATTATCCTATAACACCAAAATATAAACGAGGATAAAAAGATAACCCAGACATGAGATATGTCTTTGGAAGACACTAATGTCTCCCTTTTTTATAAAAATTATAGAAACATCCTCCTAACTAATTTGGTTTTCCACAAACCAAAAAGTGGTTCAAATCCAAATCATAAAAAATTGATCAATAACAAGGGTCATCCCAATAATAGGGAGATTATTATACTATTGATTTTATGAAAAATAGATTATTTAAAATCAAAACAATGATATAAATATTCAGGGTATAGAGTTAAGGGGGATAAACATGGAAATGATTAAAATTTCCAAATATCTTCTTGAACTTCTATGAAATAAATCGGACAGTATTCCTTCCCAACATACTCAAAATCATAAGGGAATTTTTTATTCCATCACAATTAGAAGAGTTAATCAAACAGGAGAGTCATCTACTCTTATCTATTCAATATAATTCACCATAACTCTATATATTCCCCATTAAATACCAATTGATGAGAATCTGAAGTATATAGACAAGGGTAAGAAAAATATTGATTATAATCCTTCTAAACAAATTCCATTTCTAAATATAGTTGTATAAAACAAGACGATGGATGAAGATGTAATGAAAAAATTTGTTCTGGATACATTCAAGTGTGTTGCGATCAATATCATTCTACATGAATAAGTAAATAAAATTCCATTGTATGATCAGTTCTTGAAATAATCGAGTATAAATAGAAGAAAGATAAAAATAAATTAGTGGATAAACCTTGGGATGGATGTCTCTGAACTCATTACACATTCCTTCGTAAAGTTACATTTATATAATGATTTATGTATTTTGGTTACCTCCATTAATTTTATTCCTCACTATATTTTAAATTCCATTTAGTTTTTTCATAGATGAATCTAATGACTCTGATTGTGTAATTAGAAAATAGGTTTATAACATACCTAGAAGGATTTCTCAAGGATGTACAAGTTTGAGTGAGTGATAATATCTATCTTGCTAATTTTTTCATGATGAATCTGAAGGGTGATTAGGTATGTTCTCATAATTCCATAATTATTTATAGAACATTCCTCAAAAATTTCAATAAAACCATGAACTCCCATTAAGGTGGACTTTTTTTAATCTTTGAGTAGGAGATCATAAAATTTAATATTTTAGACTCCATAAAATACCCCTCAGAATACCATTCTCATCTCTTCATCTAACACTGTGATTAATCTTGTAATGATTCTATAGAAATTTAGTTCATATCTTTTACAAATGAGTATAATTTTATTCTTAAGTATATTTTTATTATTGGTGATGGATTAATGTCTCAAAACATTTCTACCCCAACTTCATATAGTCAAACCACTATTGTTTTTGATTATTCTATGGATTATTATTCTTATTATTTACATATAATTTCTAACTATAACATGTTTTTTTGTTTTCTAGATGTATTTTATAAATTATTCATGGATTTTGATGATGTAAATTGTGAAAAAATAGACATTCCCATGACATTTCCATCAATATATCACCCACCCAAAGTAGAAATCAAACCATTGTACCCAAATTTTATATATTTATTCATATTTAATGATAAATATTTTTCATTTAATTATTTTTAATAATATCTATCCTAAAAAAGAAACAAAAATTTCAAATATTTTGAGAGTGAATATTAGGGTAATTTTGTGGACCATAGTAGAAATACTAGGTATTATACCCTCTATTTTCTTACATAGGATTATTTTAGAGGATGGGGATAAACATGTTATCCAACGAAGAAGTATAATTCACTCCAAACTATTATAATTTATAAAAAAAAATAAGTGTTAAAATAATTTAAATTAGGTATTATTTATCCTATTTTTTGACACTAAACTATTGTGTAAAATTAAAATGATGAGTTAGTTCCCATGCGAGTGAAAAATAGTTAGTGAGAATTCATAGATTATATGAAACTGAAATAATACACTTGTAAGGACTATATCCCCCTTCTCTTCATTAACAATATGATTTATAGACATATAGATAGGATACACTGTTGTTTCTTGGATGGTCTCTAGCTATTTTAAAATTCATGTTATAGTATAAGACTATGATAAATGACATTCACATACCCATTCAGTATATTTTCATACCAAAGGATGCCAATTAGAATTTATAATTCCATAGGTACCTTCCATATGTGAAAGGTTAGTATCCTTTTTGATTTAATTAATAAATTCATGGAGGTGTTTATTTATTACTTTAATGTGTATGTATATTCATTTTATTATTATCTCTCTTTCTTTGGAAAATTTTTGTGTTGATGTATTGAAAAATATATAGTTTCAAATTTTGAAAATTTTCATTTAATTGTAGAAAATGAAATTTTCATAGATACTATAGTTTCATAAAATGTTACTAATGTTGATAGATCTATGGTAGAAATTATTACATCATTTCTATATTCGACATTTGTGTGTGTTGTTCGATCATTCCTTGGGCATGTTAGTTTTATCGACGCTTTATGAGAGATTTCAAATTAATAACTCTATCAATTTATTGATTGATTAAAAAATATATTGAATTAATTCTTTATGATTATTTTAGTAGATAATTTAATTATATTAAGAAGAATCTCACCAAACCAAATATCATACCACTCCCATAATGGGAGATTACATTTGAGTTTATGTTTGTCGTGTTAAACTTCATTGTTGCGTCTGTATTATTATTGAGGGTGGTGGGGGATTTTTAGGTGATTTATTATACAACAAGGACATTGAATTTATCCCAAAATAAATAATCAATCATAAAAAATAATTTTATTTATATAAAATTTTCTATAGATAAATTATTTTCTTATTTATTGGGTTCTAAAGTAGTTATTCTTTATATTCATGCATCTTTCAGGTTTATTTTGAAGAAGCTAGATACAGAGCCCAAAAATATCTATTAGATTATCCTACTTTAAGAGTTCAAAATAAATATAAATTAAAATAATGCTTCATATAACATAGTGTAAAATCACATGAGTTTGATCACTTTCATTCCAAAGGACAATACCATAGACTAGGTACCACTTCGAGACACATTTTCTTATGGGAATATTTATGCACTCTCTGGTACACATCCTTGTTATGTTGATTTAGATAACTTTATAGTCTCTAATTAAATAAATTGAAATATAACTAAAAAATAAATTAAAAAATTAAACTATGATTATATGTTTTATGGGTTGGATAATCCCTATACCTAGCACATGTGTATTGACCATGTTAATAAGAGGTGTGTTCCTAATAGTGAGTTTTATTTATTTTTATATTTTTTTCATATAATGTCTTGTATTGGAAAATTTTGAACCCAAAGGGAAGCTTGTAAAGCCTTATACTTAGGATTATATTATCCTATTTTGTTTCATTATTCTCCTATCTTTTTCAATTTATAAACACATTTCCAAAATAAATGTAGAATTTCTAAGATACATGTGATACCTCAATAGCCCATATTATTTTGTGAGATTTTTTATGAATTTAAAATTGATATAATGTGTTCATTTACTATATAATTTTGGTTCTTGTGCATTGTTGTTTTTTAATTATGTTATTAAATGGGTAGAGGATAAGGCCATGAGGATTGATGATTATCGTGTTGTAATAGACTTTGTCAAGGATTGGTATTTTTTGTAGGTTTAGAATACCAAAAGAAAAAATCAGTGACCAAGGGAAAAAAATTCAAGTGAAATTTGTAACCACTCCATCCTAAGTATGTCGTGACACACAAAACATCGACTCCTTTCTACCCCCAAACAAATGGTTAGGATGAAGTTTCAAATTTGGAGTCGAAGATGATTTTGAATAAAATTGTAAATAAAAATAAAAAGGATTGGATAAAGATCTTAGGTAATTTTATTTGGGATTATAGGATGACATAAAATACTCCCATCATTATATCCTTTTTTTAAAGGTCTTTTTGAAAGCATTCCATCCCCGTATGGGGGATGAACATCGTGATTTTTTGGAAATAAACAAATGAAACATGGATTTATCCCTAACAGGAGATCAAAGGAAGCTTAAACTTCATGTTCTTGAGGAGATCTTGTTATCATCATATGAGGACTAAATGATCTAAAAATAAAGATAAAGGGATAAAAATAAACCCATGATAGTATGATCAAAAAAGGAGTTTATAGGGGTTATGAAGTCCATTTCTATAGTTATTCACTAAATATAATTCTCGGTAACTTTAATTCTATATGTGTAGGACCTTATATTGAAATTCATGTTTTCCCTTATGGTGTAGTGGATATCACACAAGAGAATATGATAATGAGATTTACAATTAGTGGTATGTTTTTAAAGAAACACATTGAGGGTGTTGAGTCAAAAGTTCTTGTGGACTTTTATATCTTGTTTTGGAAATCTCAAATGTCTTTTACCATGCTGATCATACTAATCATATTGATCATACTGATCGTATTAATCGTACTGACCTTACTTATCGTACTGACCATGCTGACCATACTGACCATGCTGCTCTTACTGACCATGCTGATCATACTGACCATACTGATCGTACTGACCATACTGATCTTACTGACCATGCTGATCGTACTGACCATACTGATCATACTGACCATACTGATCGTACTGACTATGCTGATCATACTGACCATGCTGATCGTACTGATTATAATTATCATACTGACTCTAGAAATTGTATTGATTCTGTTAATCTTACTAAGTTTTATAAATCATACTTACTTTGTATCATTTCAATACATTACACTGAGTAATACTTATAGTACTCATACTTTTCTTTCATTACTTGCTTGTTTTGGTTCTTAATCAAAAACACATGTTTCATATTAATCGTACTCATGTTTATCATCTTCATATATCTGTTGTTTTAACCAAAACGATGTCGTGGAGTTAGTTATAAACTAATCAAAACGATGTCATGTTTTCTGTTTCAATATGACCGTTATAATGCCAGGTGTCCAAGTCCTTCTGATTTTTCCAGAGAAATATGACCCTTGGAGGAAATATGACTTTTGGATCCTGAGGCCTGTAAATAGGAGGTCATTTGAAGCCAAGAAAACAAGTGTGTGAGACTTTTCTTATATCAAGTTCTAGAGAGAGATATTGTGACTTCTCTCTTTCTTCGTGCGAAAGCCTTGAGATTACAAAACGTGAACAGATCATTCTTAGTTTTTGTATTTATATAAGTACTTTGTTTTTATTTGTGTGTCCGATCAAGTGATAATGATCGAGGGCTGTCAGGGATAGGCAGACGGTGCTACCGATCATTGTATCGAGGGCTTTCAAGTGATTGAAAGATAGAGATGTCGATTACCTACAAAATCGAGGGCTTGCGGGGGTAGCAATACATACGTACCGATCATCATATTGAGGGCTTACCAAGGTGGTGGTGAGACAAACCTCTTATCCTAGGTGAAAGGATAACCCTTCTCTTTGGGTCAAAATAATTGTAATACTTTTACATTTCCGCTGCTGTTTGTTTTAAGAAAGGGAATTGTATTGTTTTCCTTTCTTCATTCAATATTCATTTGTAATTGTATCAATTACATTCATACTGTTACATATGGTATCGATTGATTCTATACGCTTTATGGTATAATCCTTCACTATTGTATTACTCTGATTATTGTATTCATCTTGAATACAATTGCTTTACTTTTCTTATAGTATTACATCTTATCATACCATTATATTCAATACAATTGTGGTTGTTAGTTTTTTTGTGAATTTTGTTATAATACTACATGACCCCATCATCACTTGAAAAAAATATGATTGTACTTAACCCTTTCCCTTTTATGTTTCCTTTCATAATAAAAATTGTAAATTTTGTTATGATATATAATTATATAGGATTACATTGTGTAAAATGTAACATTTCATTTGTGCGTCAGGGGATGAAATTTTAGGTATCTCTTTTTTATTCCTTTTTCAAAGAAGAAATAGAAAAGAAAATTATATAGAGTGTGTCTTGTTTTCTTAGAAAATGTCTGATATTTTACTAAATATTAAAATAATATAAAAATGAATATAAAAAATATGATGGAGTTGGGTTATTCCAAAATTTCATAACTCTCATGTTCTAAAATACCAAGGCTCGATTCATCCTCACCCTATCAAATTCCATCTTGTTTTTTTAAAATAAAAAAGCCTATCATTTATTTATTTTTTAATTCCATGTATGTATATATTTAAAAAAAATCCAAAAGAAGAAAACATATAATAATAATGAATAATCATTTCTCTGTGTTACTTTTATAAAATTCATGATTTATTTTCCCAATCTCATTGGTATCATGTTAATAATGAGAAATATTTCTTCATTATTAGTTTATTTTTAGAAAAATATAAGATATCAATCATATGATCAGTTTTATCATTATAAAACCATTTATGTTTTGAAACTATTCATTTTGATATTGGTTTATGAAAAATCAATTCATTTTGTTTCTCTAGGAAATATCACACGCAAGCATCACTCATGAAATATTTGATATTCAATAAAAATACCTTCATAAAATATTCTATTGTCTAGAAGTCAATATCATTCTCTTGATTTTAATTATTGATATGTTCCCACCATTTATTTGATTCTTCTTTAAAATGATATAATTTGAAGAAAACTCTTTCATGTTCCAAACATTGGAAAATAGAAAATTTATTCTAGTGGTACTAATCCATTGCTTAGTAATTAGTGAATCAGAGGAACCCCTAAAGGATGGTATATGTTTTTGTATAAAAGACACAAGATTGATGTTTTCCTTACATTGGTTTTCTGGAAGATCAGTATGATTCATGTTACCACTCTTAGCTTGAGAGAGTTGAGTTAGAATAACTACAATATTTTTCATCCTCGAACCCATTTCATTTGGTTTCTTATGAGGAAGGTTGTTTTATTTATCCTCACATTAAGTGTTAACATGATTTCTCTTGGGTCTAAACATTAACAAAGACAAAAAAATATATACTGTGTAAAACAACTATCATATTTAGCAATCATGGAATTATGAAAAATAATTCATAGAATTTCTAAATCATGGTATATGCTTTTAAATCAATGACACATTAGGTTTGATCTCGGTCATTCATGGTCAGTATCTATTCAAATCCTTTATAAACTTCCATACATACAATGTGAGCTAACCTAAGAATATCAACCTAGAATGTCTATCTAGGTGTGTAGTCTTAGGCCCACTCATTTTTCACCAATGATAATTGAGTAAACGTCTAATACTCCCCTTTTCAAGTTTTTAACCCTAGGTGCAGATGTCCCACATATGGTTATACCTTTTAATATCCATATAGGGATGTATTTTTTAGGAAAAAAACAAAATCTCTACTTTAACAAAGCTTCCATATATTATACTATACATAGACATATCTCTAGGGTTTATACAAAGTTATCCAATCTTAATATCTAAATATTAACTAAACCCTACTCGGATACCAATTCTGGGGACCTGATCATTTCATATATAGATATTACATCTTTTCCTAGAATATTCGATATATCTCATAACAAAACAAACCCCTGAACTGGAAAGGATTAGAGTATTTTGAGACTGGATACATAATCATCTTATTTTCTAAAATACCTTTAACATATTCCATAAATATATTATCATATATTACACTTCTTATATATACACTACACAATAAAATTCTTTCTAACCTAGGGAAAGGAAACATAAAAAAGGGTGAGCATAGATGTTTAGTAAGGGTAAACAAAGAATATATCAACCAATCTTCATGAGTGAGTATAAGATACATATAAGGGTATGAGAGCATGATCAAAATATATAATCATTATACCCAATCATTAAAAGATCATTAATCGTAAATCACGGAATAAAGATTAGTCATAAAAAAATATATAAGTAATAAGTGTGTGGAATCATCAATAATTAGTCATATTTCATGAGAATATATCATAAGAATAAGATATAAGTTTTTGGAATACAAATTAGCATAGAAATATATTTCCTCAGTTAAATCTCACTTCTAATTCTATCATAGTGGATTTGGTTCACTTCTCATTCAATAATTTTCTTAATTAGATGTCTAGTCACAAGACTATCATAGTGGATAGAATCCATTATTGAATTACATTCACTCCCCATTCTAGTGGTTATTATATCATGAGATATCTATCCCTACCCAAAGAATCAGAGGGAGATATAATTCTGGCCCCATAGATTACATATTAACAATCATACATATGTGGTCCACAATATCCTAAAACATTCATCATATCATCATATCATAGTTCATGGAAGTGAAATAGGTTTCATGAATATTTCTTCATTTCAACAAAGCATAACCCATGGAAAATAAATAGGTTTCATAAATAGCTCACCATCCCAATTGTAAAAAATCTAGATAAATAATAAGGATAGTGACATTTAATAATAAACCTAATAAATCAAAATTAACATCAATGTATTTTATCATGGATGAAAAACTCATTTAAAATATCATCGGAATATTTATTGAGGAAAAAAACCTTTAATTTTAAATTCACATATTTAAAATCTACAAAATATCAAAAATATTAAAGAAAAAATTTTCATTGAAAATAAATATTAAATCATATAAAGTATGATTTAAATAAAATAATGGTCATGATGGAAGGAAAACCTGATCATGTTGTATGCGACAAATAAAAACATTCCTTTCCCACCATTATAAAACATCAAAAATGTCTTATTCAGAGAAACAATTATTTAAAATATTATTTCTTTAAATTTTATAAATAAATTCAAATTTATTGAAAATGAAAATTTTAAAACATTTCATGTGTAGTTAATAATGTAAAACAATTTTTAAGAGTATGTATATGGATGAAAAAAAAGACTAAAGAGGAAATATGGTTGTCTTTTATTTAAAAACTTTTGATAGATAATTTTATGTATGAAGGATAGGAAAATTGTAATGATAAATAGAAAATAATGAAATAAACTTAGAAGAATAAAATACATGGGGTATAAAGGATAGTATCCATATAATTTCCCTAAATATAAATTTAGTATCTCCAATCTCAAAAAGCAATGAGATTGTAAAATAACCCTTACCTCAAGATCTGTATCGCTTCATACATGTTCAAATATCCTGTAAAATATATATATATTTATTATTCATATATTATAGAAACATATTCATACATAACATACTAGGTATCATTCTTTTTTAATTTCCAATTATCCTTTATTAAAATTTTCTTCATTAAAATGAATTTTCGGGTGAAAATTGGTATTTTTCCATGAATGTTTTAGTTCGATGGTTCTGATATTTTCACCTTTATCATGGTTTCATCATATATATAATATTAGACTTCAAATAATTATCATATTTATTCATCGTATACACTATAATCATTATTCATATAAATTTATGACAATTGTTTTGTGGAGATGGTTGTCCACACGTACGCATGAGCGGCGTTATCTTTTTCCAAAGAATGAATATATAAGGATGTATATTAGAGATTATAATTATAAAAGACTAATTATTTCATAAATATAATATATAATCATTAAATGCATCATAATGACAACCATTAATTATAGTGATGGAAAATTAATCATATCACTTCGTGGGGGTGGTAGTCCACACATATGCACGAGCAATAATTTCATTTCCCATTTGATGGAATGGTTAGGGAAAATTGTCAATCCATCATAATAATAATCATTAATTATATTGAAGTTACTGAATTCAATATTTTATAATAGATACCATAAATTTATATTAGGTAGAAGAATAATTAAAATTGGAAGTACTCCGTTAAGAGTTATAGGTCTTTATTAAGAAACCTTGTTTCTATTACACAATAATCCTTGAAAGGATGCTATTATTATCAAACCAGGACCTCTAAGACAATGGGAGGTATGTTAGGAATGTATTGTTTTATTTATTTCATGGTTTAAAAGTCTCATTTGTTTTTTAAGTGGAAAAAATTAAAAATAGTTGAATATATAAAGTCTAATTTAGAAATACCATCAAAAAATAAAATTAAATAAATTGTTTTGGGATATATTAAACATTATCTCCTTGTATAACCCTCCAGTAGACCCTTTTTAACCCAAACCCCTAATAACAAGATTTTACTATTTTCACTACTCATTATGACCAAATGGAGTTTAACTTATTCAATTATATTAATTATTATTATTCAAAATATTTTAGTCATTTTAAAGGATCCAAATTCTACTACTATCATAAATTAATTTTAAAATAATAATGTAAAACACAATGAATTTTTTTTTTTGGAAAAATTAATTTTTAACCATAAAATTGAGTTTACCTTCATTCCATTACATGTAAAAACTATTATATTAATGTTAAAATATTTTTCTGAATTTATTTTATAAAATTTTCATAAAAATAATTCATCAATTGAGATTAGTTTAATTTATTAAGATAAAAACATATTGTGTGTATAAAAAAAATTTAGAAAACACTTATATTGTTACCTTCAAGTGTTTTTATTTTCATTTCAATCCAATAGATAACCAACAAATTCATTTTATACAAGTGTGAAAAATAATTTTTTACTAATTTAGTTAGTAATATTTGTACCCAAAAAAACCAATGGCTAGATGATAATTTTCACAATAAATTATAATATTTGAATATTATATTTTAGTTCATTTATACTCAGTGTTGCGTATAAAGAAAGTAATCAAAGAAATAAATTCTTTTTAAAGAGAGATATATCATAAAATATGAGTTCATTACATTGTATCCTATTTAAAACTTAAAATATGGATACTATATAAATTCAAAACACTACTTTGATTCTATTTTGTAATGAACATGACTCGGTTCCCTAAAAGATACCATGTTAGGTTTTTAAATCACCTCAGTCACACCTCCCAGTCATAAGTGGTTGGTGTAAACCCTAAGGGTTTAATTATAAAACGGTTGGGAGGTGGTTTTCCCTCTCAAAATAACAAGAAAAAAACCAAAACTATAAACCCCTAGAAAATTTAGCATAACATCTGTTTTCAATGTACATAAAAACCCTGATAATTTTGAAACCTGATAAAGGGGTACCTATTAGACAAACTATAGGGGAAAACACAATGAAAAAACTATATATAACATGATTAAAATTCAACCTATCTGACAACCCAAACAAGGTCCATAAAGGCTATAAAAATACCAAAAACTAAAATTTCACATATAAGGTAATCCTTACATGGACTAAAAATCAATAAGATAAATCTCACTACATGGAAAGTCCTATATGATCATCTAGGAACAAACATGGTCTATATTATCTATATAAGCATCAAAGCCTCCAAAATACACCATTAATGCTCCAAAATCAAATAGTATTTAACTTTTATATCACATGATCCCTAAAAGAGACACAAACAGTCCCTATGTTAATGAAATACCTGAAATAAATCTTATAAAGCTACATGTACACTACATTGTTCTTTTAGTTTGTAAGAATTAACAAAATAAATATGGCTCCACCAATGTTTTGTAACTCAAGGGTTAACAACCAAATGTATGTATGAACAGTTCCACTCATTTACATAAGCATAATATAATGATTCTGAGAAATTGGTAAAGAAACGTTTAGTAGTAGATAAATATTATGGAAAATCATAAACCAATATCTATTACAATCGATATCTCCCTATACTAGGAGGCTCTATACATTACATAATTTCCTCAAGACACATCTTGGGATCTCATATGAGTATAGCTAAAAAATATTACAATCATCTATACTAAATAAAGATAAAGTATCATGTGATAAATACCCATCCCATAGGGGATAAGGGATCATGTATACTTGAGTAAAGGTGGTCTTGTACCTCATCACTTTAGTAGTAGAGGAAGGGGTATAAGAGAGTCACATAAATATTATATCACATCTCACACCAATATAAAAATTCATCATATAAGGATTAACTTCCTATAGTTTATGTAAAATTAATATATACACACATACCCCTTATATAAATCTAAAAAACATAATAAGTAACAACCGCCATGAATAGAAATGTTAAATATATATATATTATCTCATATGTTACACCACCTATTATCTCAATAGATAATAATTTTAGGATGAGTAATTACATGGAATAATTCCTGAATATTCCCTGAAAACTTTATCATGAACTCCAAATGGGTATGAAAAATAAAAAACGTGAATACTTCAATGTAAAAAACATATTATGGGAGTGACAAAACCCAAATATAAACTAGTACACACTTTATATTCATTGTTTTATTCACTCCAATCCAAACAAATAACTATATAAAACAATGAAGTTTTAATTTTATACCAGGGGAAAATGCAGTGAGTATTTGATTATAGAATAGATCATAACTCATTCCTAATAGAGACAATCCTAAAGGAGAGTGGACATGGTATAATAGTTAAGTGAAGTTATTTATTTAATAGTAAGTTTCTTTCTTTTATAAATTAGATTTTCACATTAAACCCCCTTTTAAGAGAGTTACCCCATTTTTGAGTAATATCAATTTATAAATTATGTTCCAAAACCAAAACTTAAGACACTTAAAAGATGTATGATATTTATAGAAATATATTTTTAATTGGTAAAAACTATACCCAATATTTTTATTAAGTTAAGGAATCATACAAGGTTATTATTGAAAAAAAATCTTTTTTAATAAGGAATATGGGTTAATTTTAATGTAATATAAACTTTATAAAATTGGATCACTAGTTCAAAAGTTTTAATAAATTAGGGAAAATATTATTCCTTTAAGGAATAGATTTGTTTATTAAATACTGAAAACAACATGTTTTATTTGGGTTGTTATATAATTTGGAATATCAAGATAGTATAAATTATGGTCACATACCTCTACCTATTTATCCCAAATGTTATGTCACCACTAATGATACTCTTAACCCAAGTTAAATTTTTATCATTTACTTATAACTTATTCATGTCGGGTGAAATAGAGAAACCCTCTTAGGAAGACATGGTAAATGCATGCAAGAGTGTGACCTAAAGTACATGGATGATCTTCTAATGCTTCAATGTGATGTTTCAGACATATTCAAAATTAGTAACCAATAAGGGAATAGAATATTCAGTACTATTTATATAAAACTATCCAAAAAACTTCTTATAACATTTTATAGGATGAAAGATTTAAAAAAAAATTAAAATTACTATAAGAATCTAGGAGTGTTCTGGAATACATGGAAATTATTAATAATGTATTCAATCGTGACTATAGAGCTCTATAAATATTTAAAGTATAGTGGTCAGTGTCAACAAGGAAGTCTTTCATAGTAAAAATGTTACCAAAACCCTATTTCTTAATAAAACCAAAAATATTATGTTTAATTAATAGTTTGTAAACAATTTTATAACATATCCTAAAATCAAATTAAAGTATTTCACTTGATATATAAATATCTTGATAAAGTATCAATTTATGCTCTAAAAATAATGTTTAGTATTTATTAATAATTTTGGGGATAGAAAAAAATTAATTCCCATTGTGACCCAAGAATAGTCTATAAATTCAAAAAAGGGTTGAGAACTCCTTACCTTAACTATACGAGAGATTCAACATCTAACAATCACTATGTATATCTCAGTCACTAATAAACAACCCCTAATAACCATTATATACAAAACTATAAAATAAAATTTCTAATTATAAACCCAACAAAAATTTAAAAATATAGAACCCCAACAAAAATATATGTGGTCCATATCCTAAAATTTATTTAAAATAATAATATGTAAAATATCCAATTTAATCTACTAGAAAATTATCCAATTACAATACTATGTAATGAAAACCCTATAGTAATCAAAAACTAGTTTCATTACATCACAATAGTGGAAAATAGATGTCCAATAACCACTAGAATCCTCTTAGAACCAAAAAAAATGGAATAGATAGCATAAGATTTGATTTATCCAGGACTTGATGAAATCATAGAAGAAAATTTCCATCCAAAATAGAAGAAATTATTGGTTAAGGATATAAGATAGTATAGGAGAATATAGAGAGTTAACCCACCTAAAACTAGTTAAATCAACCTCCTTGAATCACCCTTAATCCAGGGAATGAAGGTGGGATAAGGAGAAGGGGAGGATAGTCCTCCTAGGCACCTGAATAAAGAGATAAATATGAGGTTTAGGGGGTCCCCTTTTGGGGTTTTAATGAAATTAGGTTCATAAATAAAAAATTTCCTTTTTTTAAAAAACTTCATATGCTCCACCAAAATTCTGGTGAGAGCTACTAAAACTCTTGTAGTTGCCTATATTATTGATGTATAACCCGCATAGCATCCCATGGTATTTAATTGAAACTAGAATTTTTTTTATATAATTTTTATGAAAAAATTATAAAATAAACCTTGGTTAATTTTTTGAAAATAATAATACACAAAAGAATCAAATTGTGTAACACCTTTTCTCTAGATTGATGACATGGAAAGGTCAGAAAAGTAATTATCGTGCTAGACACCATTCATATATTTGTAGGTGAAAGGTTTTTTGAGTGAAAAAACCCTTCCCCTAACAAAGGAAATTAATTTTTGGTGTGGTAATAGTTGTCTACCCACCCCTAAAAAATCCACCCCCCCCCCCCACACACAGAGCCACACTCCCTTCACTAAATTTTGGATTCACTCTCTCTAAACATCACCCTGAGTATCTATGTTTTTCCAAAAAATTTCTCCTGTGTGTGTAAATTTTTTTGTGATCATAAAGGGGTGCAGAATTTTTTGAAGCATCATTTAAAATTATTTTTCAAATTTATTTAAAATTTAATTAATTTTTTAGTTGTTTAGTTTTTATTTTCATTTAATTATTTTACATATTTACTTTTTTATTAAGTTATATAAAATTTATAAATAATAATTAACATTAGTATGTAAATTATTATTAATTAATTATGACTATTTATTATTAGTTTATAATTTTTCTTGGTAATGGAATTATTATTATAAAGTGATTATTATTTTCTATTACTTAGTAGTTTTTAAATATTAGTCACATAATATTTAACAAATTTATAATTAACGAAGTAATCATTATAAACATATGATTAACTAATAAATAACTAATAAGTAATTATATAGTAATTTTTCATTAATATTGATTAGTTGATGAATAAATATCAGTGAAATAGTGATTAATAATAATTAACTAATAATAAACAATTAAATAAAAAATTATAAACAATTGATTATCGAATGATTAACTAATGAATAACCAATTATTAACATAGGATTAAATAATGATTATATAATGTTAAACTAATAATTAAATAACGATTAACTATTGATTTATTAACCTATGACAAATAATTATGTAATGATTAAGCAATATTAAAACAATCATTAACAATTAAATTACTATTAATTAAGTTTAAACTAACTACTTAATAATTATTTAATATTCAATTATTAATTGAGGATTAACTAATGCTAAAATAATGATTATATATTGATTAACTAATTAATAAGGTATTTAGCTAGGAATAAATAATAATGAGATAATGATTAACATAGGATCAAGTAACGATTAACTAATGATGAAAAAATGATTAACTAATATTTAATTAATGATTAACTAATAATTAAATATATAGTAACTACTTAATAAATATTAATTGAATAATGATTAACAACTGATTAACATAATATTATCTAATTTATAACCAATTATTAACTAATGATTAATGAATGATTAACTATTAATTAAGTATAAAGTAACTACTGAATAACCATTAATTAATGAATGATTAATAAATGATTAGAAAATGATTAATGAGTAATTAAAGAATTATTAATCAATGATTAAGGAATAATTATCTTATGATAAACTAATAAATAACCAATATATAATTAATGATTAAAAATTAATTAACTATAAACTAAAAACTTAATGACTATTAATTAATGAATTCTTTGTGAATTATTAATGAGTGATTAACTATTCATTAACAAATGATTGAAGAATTATTAATTTAGGATTAAATAATGCTTAACATAGTATTAAGTAATGTTTACCTTATAATTATTTAATGATTTATTGTTGATTAACATAATACAGTCTAATTATTAACTAATGATGAAGTAAGAGTTAGCTAATGATTGACCAATAATTAATTTATGAGTAACTATTCATTAAATATTATTTAATTATTAATTATCTATAAACCAACTAAATAATAACTATTAATTAGAAACTGATTAGTGAATTGTTAACAAATGATTAATGAGTGTTTATATAATGATTATGGAACGATTAACTTAGGATTAACTAATTCTTAACTAATGAACAAGTATTGAATAATTATTGATAAACATTGGATTAACATAGGATTAAATAATGATTAGATACTAATTAAATTTGGATTAACATAATATTAACTTAGGATCAAATAGGGATAAATCCATCAAAAAGAAGCCTAAATGCACCTCTTGTTTTTTAATCCCATAGGATCTACATTAGATGATTCATACATTTAGGAAGATTGAAATATATATAATGAAACATTACTATAATCATTGAGTATATAAGTAAACATTCTAAAATTTTAGTAAATAAAGATTATATGGTTATCTGAATAGCAAAATATATATATGGATACAACAAGTGGATGTGACTCTCGAATAGCTATAACTAGGGGTAATAAACCTGAAAAGGGTGCATTGAGGTTTAAATTGAACATCAAATAGTGCAAAACAATGAACCTAGATACACACCATATTTTATACTCTTGAGGGATATTATTTAGATGATTCAAATTATATTTATAAACTACTGAACTTACCATTAGAAAGATTAAATTTTATACTATAAAACAATAGTTTCATCAATAAGGATATAAGAAAACATTCTAAAATTTCACAAATATAAAGATTTTGTGGTTATCTGAGTAATAAAATCCAGGTATGTATAGTAAAATTAGACTTGGTTCATGAATAGTTTTTCCTAGGGTTAATAATATCTAAAATGGAATATTAGGATTTGACTCAATCATCACATGGTCTATAAAAATAGGCCTTACTACACAGCTAGTTTAACACTTTTGGGGGGTATGCTTTAGATGATTCAAATTTTATTTATAAAATGCTAAAGAAACCATTAAGAATATTGAAATTTTCAATAAATAAATTAGAGTAATATTTGAAGATGCATGGAGAAATTATAAAAAAACTTAACTATGTGGTCAATACAAAATGATTATTCCTCATTATAAATATTACTTACACTATCAGAATCTTGATCAGAAATAATTTTCTGCATATACAACCATGTTTCTTAGTGTCTATTTCTATAGTATCCCAAAAATATAATAAATCATATACCACCCTTTTCATTCTAGATGAATATAGTGACACATTTTCTTAAATTTTACTGTAATATTATTAAACTATCAACTGAGTTTCTTAGATATTTTTGTTGAACTGGAAAAAATAATTAAACAATGGAAGATATTTTATAATAAAATATTCCTTAAAAATATACTAAATATTATTTCATATTTAGAGACACTATAGATATTTATTTTTGGAATTAAACTAAAAAAATACATCATATGGTGATAAAAATATGGTGATGATTTTAGATTTCACTTGAGGGTGATTCCTGGAATTTCTCTTAATGGTTGGGGAATTTCTAAGATTGAGGAATCTCATACTTGACTACAACCATACCTAACACAATATAATACATCATTGGATACTAAATTTAGTCATCAATTATCATCAAGATGATCAATACATTTCAATATGTTCTTATAAACCTTATATATGAGAGGATACAATAAAGGTTTTTATTATAAGATTTCATATTCAATGGAATTGATGGTGAAACAGAATGAATTTTCAAGGTGTATAGTGATTAGGAAGACTCATATAATGTGTCTCCAATTTTTTTCCATACTAAGAAAAAACAACCAACCTATCTTCAAACTCGATATGAACAAATATGTGTCTCAAGATAACCAAATTGATTTATCTTAGTTAAAATTTAATCGGTTTTTTTGGAATTCATTCCCATAGTTTCCTCATTTAATTTCTAAAAATTGTTTAAAAAAATTTATGGAAAATATCTATGTGTAAAGTATAGGGGAATGGTACTAATTGTGGAAAACCAAAATGGTAACTATTCACCTTTGTTACTTTCATTTTTATTTCCGAATAAGAAAAATTATAGATAATGAAGTAGGTTTTTACCACGTATTATTAATAGTTTTTCCCATATTCAATATTTTATGTTTGATATATAATTGTCATAAAAAATTAAATATAGATACTAATACTTTGAAATCATATAATACACATCATTAATATTGCATAAGACACATTTCCAGCAAAGTGTGAAAGACATTTCATGATGAACCTATAAAGAATGATATCACAAAGCTTCGTATATGATATATTTATTATTTTTTACTATTTCAATGTAATGATAATATTAATTTATGTGAAATATGAAGTTTTTTTAGTATCATGTGATCCAGATCAATGAAGATTTAAGTAATGATTATAATGAATCCATAGGACTAATTAGGGAGTGTATGATTACATCATGTGAATTCCAAAGGATAAATAGACATTAGCATATGATGGGGGAGAGGTATAGATGCGTGACCACACACATTATGGAATTTGTCAATGGAATTTTAAAGGGGATTTTCAAGAGACCTATAATTGGCCTAGTTCAGAATACATTTTATCATTTTGTAAAGCACTTCATAAAAAGTGGAAAACATACTGCTGATGTGATTTAGCGGGGTTTATAGTACGAATGGCACATTAGAATAGAGATTGAAAATAACATTGAAGATGATTATCCTTATTGAGTGCTTCTTTTAAATTGAGAAGACAATGAATTTGAAGTAAACTAGTATTAGGTGCCCATCAGAGGTATCATCTACTAAGTGATGGTAGCATTAGTGGACGTGAGGCATTTTCATTGATTAATCTTCCAGGCATTGTGGTTTCTATGCTCATACAATGTTGTGTAATGTGCCTCTATGAAAAACTTTGGAGTACCATATGTTGATCCAATGTCTCAAATCAACAACATTACTAATGGTTATGGTACACCATATATGCCTATCGGGGAGTTTAAACATTTCCCATTGCTCAAAGACAAGCTGAAATTGTTACCTTAAATCAACTGGTTATGACCATGAGGGAGACCTAAGTCTAAAAAGATGTTCAATGACATTGTATGGCTTCAAGAATAAGGGTAATGTTTAAGATGTAGCATATGTCATAGGGATGGTCATAATAGGAAATGATGCCCTAATATTTTTTAGAATTACTTCTAACTCTCAACCTTGATGATATATTTACTCCAATGCGGACTTTTCATATTATCATGTACATGGTTTTAATATAAATTACTATTTCACAGAACTCTAAGAAATTTTGGAATACTTTTACTTCAAATAACAAACAGTTCATAAATTATACAACCATTTACAAAACGCACACACTATCTAAACATGCTGAAATATTAAATCATTTTAATAAATAAGAAATTCTTCCACTAGTAATCCTACATATTATTTCTTAAGGAATTGGAAAAATAAAAGAATTGATATAAAAATCTCAATAAGGTAAAAAATAACAACGAGTCATTAAGGTTTATATCAAAAGCATGGGAGAAAATATGATTAAATGGATTAATAAATCATAATAGATGACCATCATGGTATGTAATAAAATATTCATAAAATAATTATCATGTAAGTATGTAATATATACCATTTATCAAAAAAACATGTGAAATTAATCATAAACTATGGAAATAATCATATTCTTTGAGAAACATTAAGAAATTCTACTTTTTTCAATGAGAAAAAAATTATAAAAACAAATTAATATCCATGTTATATCTTATATTCTATAAGTCGTAACATTATACTAACCATAAATTTATATTTAAATTTTACACTTATGATTTATTTTATTCTTATACATAGAGATGAAGGATACTACTTTATTACTAGGGAATATAGGCATGATTCTTGTAAGGTTTTAGGAGGTTATGAGGTTCGTCATATTAAAATGCATAGCGCATTCCCTTATCATAATATTTCACCTCCTGATGCTATTATAGCATACCAATTCCATGTTGGATTCTTTGGAATCATTGTATCTGATTATATATTCATTTATCATCACCTAATTTCTACCCTCTCCAAGAGATAGATACATGAGACTCACACATTCCACTTTCCCAGGAGATATATGGACATCACCCTTGAGGATGTAGTCATTATTTTTAGTTTTTATGTCCAAGGTGTTGTAGTTATAGAACTCACCAATGGAGACAAGCATAACCTTCTACAAAAACATCTTGGTCTTGACATTGTGAGGTATGATACCACTGCCGATGGAGGTTTCAGTCTATTAGTATATGGTGCAATCACATTATCTATTTAATTTTTGATGTTAATGAGAAGATTGTTATGATTCATTTTCATGAATATATCTTTCATCTCATTAGAGGGAAATTGTGCACTGGTCACTCTAATATTCATGTCCACGTGATAGATTTGGTTCTACTAGAGGACTTTGATTATGATGAGAGATATAGTTAGGCTTCTACATGCCTAGCATGAACATACTAAGCACTATGAACAATAAGAAAATAAGGTCTTAGTGATATAGGTGGATGTGTAATCCTAATTAAAATGTGGTTATGGGAGCATATCCCTCCCCTAACTCCTACTATTTCTAGTTTATATCTTTATAAGAATGTGTTATGTAACCCTCTGCATGGATGATGGTATTTTCATACATCTTTATTTTTCTGATGCTAATATGATTTATTATACTCTATTTCTTATTAGTTTCCACTTTCAATATTGTATATTATAGGTGGAGTCAATAACATCAGTTCATTAGGACTCCAAGACACAATTTGGTTGTATCCCATCACATTTTTTATAGTTAAAAACCCATTAATGACATTATATAAATTCATCTATTGACTAATCAATTTCATAATATTATCATATTTGTAAATTGGTAACAAAATATTTTAACAAATATCATAAGTCATTTCAGATTTCATGAATTCCATTCAAGTCTATATTAGACCAGATTCCCATATACTGTACAAATTGGATTCATAATGCTATGGTTTTAGTGTTTCTCATCCACCTTCATATTTTTTATTGAAACCATACTGATAGATTCATATGCCAATTTGGATGAGTTCATTTTATTCTATTTCCATACAAATAGTAATCAGTGCTTCATTCCCTGAAGCTGACGAGGAGGATGGATGTCAACTAGAACTGATGTAATGTAGAGCATCTCGATCTATAAGAAATACATGGGTCCTTTCACATCAAGGGTATGTGTAACATGTGATTTCACCTATCAAGTAGCTTAAGTATGATACATGGTATAGACTAAATTATATACTTTATATTATACCATGGGACATAGGGATTCATGGTCTATTAAGTCAATAAATTTACATTATTTTTATTATTGTACATTTTTTTTAGTTAAATTTGAATCTCTTTGTAGAATTATTAACTACAACACAATATCCATTGGTTTAATATATAGAAGGGTGGGGTTTTTTTACATAGTGTACCATGTTGCAGCATAGGATATGATGTCAGTGTATCATGTTCTACATAATAGTATCTTTTATTTTAAACCTTAGGGAGATGTTATTCCAGCATAGGTAGATGAGGTTCATTTTCATCAGCCTCCTCTAATAGCTGATGATGTTGAGGATCTGTGATGGTAACAATGTAGACCGCATCATGCTTCACATATGGCCTCACTTGTTCCACAGGATGAGGTTTCACCACTAGTAGTCCAATTTCATCTGATTGTGAATGTGTACTAGGTGTCATGGGATCCATTTATGTTGACATCATATCCATAGTTTTTATAGTTATAGATGATATGATCTCATATCCAAATTCATTTCCAATGCCTCTATCTTTCTTGACCGACCCTTCATAGGTCGTATGGTTCCCTCCTCATATGTTTGAACATCCTTCCACTTATTTAGTGGGACATCATGATATCCTGATAACTACTCCTCTTGATGATTTAAAGTTAGAGCATCGGACATTCAATCATCCAGCACCCAAGGAAGATCCCTCTCCATCTCACCGCATTCTACCCCAACACATAGGCCGGTGATCTCGATTCGGGAATCCCATTTTCACACTTGATTCTGGGATGGGACATCATCATAACAATTGATTGTAGAAATTAATTTATATGTTTTTTGTTGAATTAAAGGTTTTTGAATAAAAAAGAATTTATTTTCCATATTATTGATTGTTTATTATATTGATGAAATTCTTTTTACTTTCAACTATTTTTTATATTTTTGGCCTATGTTTTAATTTTAATTTATATTATACTTATAGTTATAATATGTTACTCTTGAAAATTCTACTACTTGAAGCATAAGAAAACTTATTAAATCTTAATTATAAATATTTAAAATTTTATAAAATATAAACTATAAAAAATATAATTAAAACTTAAAACATATATTAATAATCTAAAAATATTTGAAAATAAAAATATTTTGATCAATATAATAGACCAAAATTAATTTACATGACACAAACATTGTTTATTAATATAATAATATTTATATATTAAAAGATATGTCCATATAAAATATAATACAACTAAAATCGAAATGAAATTTATAGAATTAATTAAACATATAAAAAAATTGAAAATCAAAGGAATATTAAGAAAAATTTATTATAAATGAAATTTTTTAAAACAATAATATTTTTTTCCTTAAAATTAATTGTCATTAATTATTTTTATGAAATTATTTTTTTTTGAATTATTTTATATATTATTAGTAATTGTGTAAAATTTCATTTATATTATATTTATACATTATATTTTATTGGATTTCAAAGTCACCTAATTGAAGAATTATTATGTATCATGTATGTGAGTTTGAAAGAGTATAAATTATGATGTATAAATACAATATAAATGAAATTTTATAAATTAGATTAACATATAAATAATAATTGAAAATAAAAAAAATCATAAATATAATAAACAAAAGCTAATTTACATGTCAAAAATCGTAATGCTTAAAAAACACTTAAACTTTAAAATATTAATTGGCATAATTATTATTTATTACTTCATTATTAATTATGTCATTATGATGTATTATTAATTATGTTATTATAATTTAATGTTCGAAATTGAATTATTAATAAATAAAAAATTATATTATTAAAACTCTTAAAATATTAAAATAATAAATAGTAATAATGATTTAAATAATATAATTACTAATGTAACTAATAAAGTTGTTAATGATATAATTTTACAATAAATATTAATTTATTTTTTAATATAGTAAATTTAATTAATAATAATGTTATTGTTAACAAATTGTTATACAATTAACAATAATTTATAATAATAATAACATTCATGTTTATTTGTATATATATGTATATAAACTAAAAAAATAAAAAATAAAGAATTAAATATATATATACACATAATTTATACAAACATATATTTTTTCCTTAGGGAAAAGATGTTATGAACTTTGATTTATTTTCCCAATGTTTCTGGAAAAGGATTTAAGGGCCTTCATACCTTTGTACTAAGAAAAAAAGAACAAATGATTAAAGGGACTCCAGCCTTTCTGGATTTTTTTAAATTAACCTAAGTTATTTTTCTTATTTTTTCAACATAAGTATATGTATATATATAATAGACACATGGGGTTAGATATTCCAAATCTCGCATATATGGGGTGGTTCGATCTTCATTTCTCTACCAATTTTAAAAACATGCTTAAAGAGGTTTTTTAAAATGAGCACATATATGTACAAACAAGATAATATGGTCCGGCTTTTTCTATGGGCCTATTCAAATATATAAATATTTTTTGGGTTTTTGCCTACCCTACCCCATCCTTTTCCCATCCCACCTTATAAGATCCGGGATTTTTCTTATGGTATGTTTTTGTTTATGTTTTAGATTAAGCCATTTTTTGGTCAAATAAGTGTTTTCCAAAGTTCATGAGAAGGATCAGGGGTGTTATGGGGGTTCAAGGCATGAAATATGAGTAAATAGGAATTTTTGGGCATGTTTCACAGTTTTCACAGGGTTGGTAAAAATCGTGTCGAGAATCCCAGGTTACCATGTAGCCTTGGACAGAGGCTTCTGTATGGTTACCGCATGGTCAAGCTAACCATGCATAATTACTAGAAAACCATTCGAAGAGAATGTTTTGGGATAGTAGATTCCATAGGGTTTTGTGCATTGTTTGGAAAACTATGTAGGTAAACCGTGCAGCCCAAAAAAGGTGAGAAATTTACAAAAAATCTGTAATGGGTTTTTTAACCTCAACTCGGGATTTCCCCATTTCTTTCTCCTTTAAACCCTAGTGATAAAACAAATCTCCCAAGATCACCCAAGAGTTTTTCTCATTCATCCCTAGGTTATTTTGGGTGTTGTTGGTTGTAAATAGAAGATTCAGGTAATTTTAATCTCTCTCTAACTTCTCTTTTTAGTTTAGGGTTCCCATTTTTTCTAGTATCTCCATCTGAATCTCCAAAACCTTTATTTTCCAGTGAGATCTTGTTTGAAGCCTTGATGGGGTTTATATTGGGATACAAGGCATTAATTAATGGTTCATTCACCAATATATTTTAGGTAGGTGGTCTACAAGTTGTATCTCATAGTTTTTATTTATATTTGTGCATGTAGGATTTTATTCTTGTTCCATTTTTGGTAATTTCTTGATTCTATGTGAAATATGTGGTATTTGGGGTGTCTATATAACCAAATGAAACCCTATAATCCATGTGGGATTCATGGAGGATGACATGACTTATTTCAGCACCAGCCATGTGGTGTGCCGACCCTCCCAAATGGGTTGAATGGAATGGTAATGTCTAAGGTATTGTTTGGTTGGAATGTTAATTAGTTAAATGGGATTAATGGGAATATGATAAAAAATTAAGTTTACACTTGAATATTCTTAGTGAAATAGTCATGGGGAAATGGGAATTAGGGTTAAATGGTTATGTGATATAAAATATTAATGTGTTAATGGATTGTAGCATAATGTTAATTTCTCATTTATTGATATTGTTGTGATTTTGCTAATGATATTGGTTATACTTGGTTGTAATGTGGTTAATTTTAGAGAATAATAAATAAGAATGTTCACATATCTTGGTAGATTGGGGTATAAACATGTGTTTCTATGCCCACGGGTAGAGTTAGACTGGTGCTCTAAGATACACCCTCTAAATTTAAATGTTAGTGAAGGGGAAAAAGTTATATTCCCCTAGCGGTTTCATTCCATTCTTACTGAGGACTTGAGGTAAGTATAATGTGTTCGTTTTGATGAGATTACCTAGTGAGATAAGACTTGATTTATTCCCATATTCCTTGAGAATATTGATCATTCCTAATCCACTAAACACTTAAAAATGGTGAGTTAAACCACGAGATGATTATGGAGTAAACAAGGGTTTAATGGTAGTATAACGTAGAGGAAAATAATTCACAATGGATTCTTAAACTGTATTTTATTTTACTTGACATTACTTATCCCTTGCATGAACTATCTATTAGACTTGGTATTTTGTATACACCTTTGTTGGTGGCCTACTGAGTTGTACTCACACCCTGCTCGGGCCATCGTTCGGTACCTGAGTGGATTTCATGCTTGCAGGCCATGACAAGGGAAAGGGCTCTATTCTTGGGAGTTAAGTTGGACATGGGACATGTATGGATGAGGTTATAAAATCAGTTTAGTACCATCTATGGATTCCACTATATTTATTTATTTTGGGTTTTGTTTACTTGGAATTGTATCTGGACATGACATATTTAAGGTTGCTTATGGATTGTACTCAGTTTGGGAGATGTTTAGCTATGCATGTTATTGATTGTTTCCTATTTTTTCTGTAATTTATATTGTGATCTATTATGTCTTACTCTGGTTATGAGGGTATAGTCTCCCCATATGATATATTATACCCTTTCTGATAGTCTAAAACCTCTGGTGTATGGGGAGGCACGCTTGAGGTCATGTGATGACCCAGCTCGGGGTAACGATTTAGTGGCACCAAGGTTAATGATGTTACAAAGTGGTATAAGAGGACTTATTTTATATTTATTACTATTTGGGGATGGTATACATGATATTTGGACAATTTCAAGCCTTGGTAATGAGATCATTGCTGGGATTATCTAACCAAAGTACAGGGAAAAACCCAAGTCAATCAGGGTGGGAGTTTTTGTTCATGTTGGGTGTTGTTACATTTGATGATATTTCACCATTGGGTGATTCAAATGTGGTGTGTTGTGATAGTTTTATGATATTTTTTTCATGGCTGAAATGTCATGAGGTTGTTCATTCATGCATCATTTTAGGAAACTACGTATATAAGTGACATGTGTCGAAGTAGGCACACACACATGGGATGGGTGTGTGGGACATAGAGGGTAGAATGCATTTAAATTTCATAGAAGTGGTGAAAATTGGGTCTAATGAGACAATACAAATGGGTTAAAAGTGGGATAAAATGTTAAACAAAAATTAAAGAATTGTACTTGATAAAGGGTGTTATGTGGAATTAAATATTATTAAGATTCTTCCTTAATATTTGTATAAGCCTTATAGTTTGTGTTCTAAAGATCATGTTTGGAATTATAGAGAAATGACTCCACAAAGAGGTGTGATGGTTGGGTGACATGAGGACATTGCTGAGAATGCTCCCCCAGTAGTTGAGAAAGAGGATCTAGTGGTTCAAGATAACAAGGGTGATTGGGTCCATGAGAATGTTTCTCATTTTATGCAGATGATGGAATAGGACTGAGGGTGGATTATACTGAGTATGTTTGAGTTGACAAGTGAGTTTTAGCTACCACACCCACTGAACTTCACCGGAGAGGGTGGTCCATAGGTAGTAGAGTTTTGTATATAGTCTATCCAAACTATTCTTTACCATCTAGAGACTCCTATAGATAATTGAGTCTAGTTGGAAGATTATATACTGAGAGATCAAGCAAAGCATTGGTGGGAAATCATGGTCCAAATGAAGCAGGATGAAGGTATGATATGGAAGGATTTTTAAGAAAAAATTTCTTGAGAACTTTTACCCAGAAACCTTAAGGCGGGATAAGGCTGCATATTTTAGGAGCTTGACCCATGTGGAAATGTTAGTAATGTACTGTGCTAGTTGTTTCACCAATTTATGATGTTTCATTCCAATGTTGGTTTGAGATGAGGCAGCTGTGAAAAAGGGTTTCTAGGATGGGATGAGGCATGAGATCAGATATCATGTTAATATTCTCCATCTGAAAAGGTTTTCTGAAATTATGGATCAAGACCTCATTTCAGAAGGAAACTTTAAGGGAGATTTGGGTAGTGAAATTGTGGTGCCATCTAGGCGGGCGAGTGGTGCAACTTCTGAGAGTTAGAAGAACTATTTTGTAAACCTCCATCTGGGTAGATGTTCATAGAGAAGATAGAATAGGGGACCAGTCTCTTAGGGCTATGACCAGATATTCTGTTATCAGTGTGGAAGGTCGGGGAACATGTGTGGAAAGTGTCCCCTATCACGAATCGATTGACGAGAATGCAGCAGGCTAGGCCATGTGCAGACATTCTACAGGAACCTACAGCATTCAGTAAATGATTGGAGTCAGAGGCATTAGCTGAGTTTTGGTAGGGTTTTGGTTACCCAGTACCAGGAGGGTAGTCGGAGCCCACAGTTTGGACCAGTAAGGGTGGTGGATGTGGAACTCTGGGGCGATAGAATCCATACCAATAAGTAAATGCAATGCATGTACTCAAGCTTGATCCCAGGGTAGAGGGATAGTCCATATTCATGCAGTTCAGTCTACATCTAGAGGTGGTGTGGCTAGACCATCTACCATTTGAGGTATGCTTATTGTATCTTCCACACTCTCTAATTCTTTATTTTACATAGGTGACACACACTCTATTATATCTTCATAGTTCATGTTTATGTTTGGCCTAGACGTGGAATAGGATTGTGGGGTTGTGTCAATTGATACTTTTTTGGGGGTTCGAGATGAGGATATTAGATAGTGTAGAGGTTGCGCCTTAGAGGTTGGTGGTTATTATTTCCTATTGAACCTATTTTTCCTCTAGATCTCAACTTTTGACCTGATTTTGGGGATGGAGTGACTAGTTCTACACCATTACCATATCAATTGTTACCATTGTATGGTAACATTCACGTCTCTCGATGGAGACACTTATGCCTTTCATAGTTAGTGGGATATACAAGCAGGTCATGCATGGAAAACTATTTCTGAAATCGAGAGAACTCATAGCCGAAGTGGCATGCCTTATCTTGGATGATGGAGAGGTAGACCAACATGTCTTTTCTCCTATGTTGGATCGCTTTTAGGATGTGTTTCCTGAGGATTTCATAGGACTACCACCTGAAAGGGATGTCGAGTTCACAATTGAGTTGCTGCCATGGGTAGAACCAGTTTCTATTCCACCATATCAAATGACACAAAGAGAACTCCAGGAGCTTAAGGCTTAGCTGAAATAGTTAGAGAATAAGAGATTCATTCAACCTAGTATGTCACCATGGGGATCACCCATGCTTTTTTCTAAGAAGGCCGACATGTCATTAAGGTTATGGGTCAATTACAGAAATTTGAACCAGATTACAGTTAAGAACCAATACCCACTTCCCAGAATTTATGAACTTTATGACCAAATGAGGCATACTTAAGTGTTCTACAAAGATTGATATGAGATTAGGATACCATCAAGTGTGGTTAAGACCTTCTTACGTACCACAAACAGGTTTTTTAAGAAGGTGCAGGTTATAGGAATTTTTTGTGATGCCTTTTGGGATGACCAATGTGTCGGCTGTGTTTATGGAACTAATGAATCTAATATTCCATCATTATCTAGATCAGTTCATGGTTGTCTTTGTTGATGACATCTTGGTGTACTCACAAACTCTTGACAATCATGAAAAACATATTGACATAATATTAAGTACACTTAAAGAGAATAGGCTTTACACCAAGCTATAAAAATTTCAATTCTTGATTGATAGAGTTAAATTCATAGGACACGTCATTTTTGAGTCAGGTGTGTTAGTAGATCCATAGAAGGTGCAGGTTGTGGTGTCTTGAGATCAGCCCAAGAATGTTTTTGATATCTAGAGTTTTCTGGGTTTTGACAGCTACTACCGAAGGTTCATTAGAGATTTATATCATTTGGAAATTCCACTCTCAAGATTAACCAAGAAGGGTGTTAATTTTGAGTGGTCGGAGGCATTAAAAACAACTTTTAAAGGATTTAAGAAGCGGTTGACTACTGCACCGATTTTGGTCTTACCTGAACCTCTTAGGAAGTATACTTTTTTTTGTGATGCATCTAGAGTTGGAATTGGGGTCATTTTGATGTAAGATGGTTGGGTTGTTTCTTATGGTCCTAGGAATTTAAGACCACATAATAGAAATTTCCCTTCTAATGATCTTGAGTTAGCTGATCTAGTATATCCCATGAAGTGTTGGAGGCACTACTTATTGGTGGAGTGGTTTGGGGTGTTTACTGATCTTAAATGTATAAAGTACATATTCAATCAGTGGGATTTGAATCTTCGACAATGAAGGTGAGTTGATTAACTACAATCAATAGATTTTTAGTTGTTATACACATGAGGGAAAGGTAATAGTGTTGTGGATGCTATGAGCTATAATACTCAGAATTAGGTGGTTCAGGAATCCAACACTAAATGGAAAATGATAGCATTGTTTGCTGAGATGCACCTGGGGGTGTAGGATGGGCTGAGAAATATGACCCTTGTGTCTATAGTAATTGAGTTCGTGCTTTTGAGCCAGCTCAAGGAGAGTCAGTTGGAGGATCTAGAGTTTTTGGCTATAATGGATTGTCTTAAAGGTAGGGAGTCACCATCTAGTTGGGTTTTTGGTGCTGATGGAGTTTTCTATGTTCAGGTTCGTGTTGTAGTGCCAACAGATGTGTGAGAAGAGTTGATGTTCAAGTTCCATGCATCTAAGTGGGTAGTACATCCTGGATTGACTAAAATGTATCAAGATCTTTGATGGTAGTATTAGTGCCTGGGAATGAAAATAGAGGTTTCTTGTTTTGAGGATGGATGCCTTGCCTATAAATAAGTAAATTTTTAGCATCAACATCCAAAAGGGTTGTTATAGTCATTGCCCATTCCATAAAAGAATGGGAATTACGTAACAATGGAAATTGTAATGTGTCTTCCAAGGACGCCTCAAAATAATGATACAATTTGGGTCTTTGTGAATCAGTTGAATAAAGTGGATCATTTCTTACTGATCGGGGAAACTTATATAGTCGACCAGTTGGGTGAGTTATATGTTCAAATGATAGTGTAGTTTCATGATGTTCCAAGAACCATAGTTTCAGATCATAATCCACATTTCACATCACACTTTTAGCAGGGGCTACAAGAGGTTCTTGGTACCCAAGTGTTCTTGAGTATGAATTATCACATACCGACAGGTAGGCATTGAGAGCATAAAATTTAGGTATTTGAGTACATTTTGAGAGTTTTTGTCCTATATTGTGGTGGTTATTGGGAAAAGAACTTTCTTCTTGTCGAGTTTTCTTACAATAATGGTATTTAGTCTACACTTTAGATGGGCCTTTTGAGGCACTCTATGGGAGTCCATATAGATCTTTGTTGTGTTGGTTAGAAGATGGGGAGACTGAGTTGTTAGGAACAAGTCTCATACATGAGATGTCTGAGAAGGTTCAGTTGATTCAGAAGCAGATGGAAATAGCTTATAGTAGGCAGAATTCATATGAAGATTGGTGTCATAAACCTTTTGAGTTCATGGTAGGTGATAGTGTTTTTCTTTGTGTGTCTCCAAGGTTGGGTCACTATAGAATATAGAAGTAGTGAATGATAGCACCAAGTATGTGGGGTTGTTTGAAATTATGGAGAGGATCGGACAGGTGGCTTATCGATTGGATCTTTCAAAATGGTATAGTGGAATGCATGATGTATTTCAGGTTTCACAACACCAGCAGTATCAACCTGATCCATCTCATGTGAAAAACATTAATGATTTTGAGATCAAGCCTGAATCATCCTTTTAGGAGCATCCAGTTCGTATTTTGAACCATATTGAGAAGTTTTTTTGGGGAATGGTTATACCTTTAGTTCATGTTCTATGGAATCATGGAAACATTCGAGAAGAATATTGGGACCAAGAACTATATATACATGCCTAGTGGCCTGATCTCTTTGCTTCGGAATCTTAGAGATGCTTGGGAAGAGTGGATCTGGAAAAATCTATCATAATGTGGGGAGGTTGTAAGATCTGGGAATTTTTCATAAGGTATGTTTTTGTTTTTGTTTCATTTTAAGTCATTTATTTTGGTCAAATAAGTTTTTTACCAAGTTAATGAGAAGACTCGAGGGTGTTTCAGGGGTTTGGAGCATGAAATAGGAGGAAAAATAAATTTCTGGGCATGTTTCATCGTTTGCACATGGTTAGTAAAAACTATGCTTGGCATCCCAGGTAACCATGTAGCCATGGACAGAGGATTGTGCACGGTTACCACACGATCTAGCTAACTGTGTGGAATTCCCAAGAAATCATCAGAAGTGAATGCTTTTGGGATGTAGATTCTGCAGGATTTTTGTACGATTTCAAAAACTATATGGGTAAACCGAGCAGCCCATAAAAGTTGAGAAATTTACAAAAATTCCATTACATGATTTTTAACCCCAACTCGGGATTTCCTCCTTTATTTATCCTTTCAACCCTAGTGATGAACAAAATATCCCAATATCTCTCAAGGTTGATTCTCCTTTATCCCTATGTCATTTGGAGTGTCTTTGGTTGTTGATTAAAGATCTGGGTAAGGCTAAGTTCTCTCTTACATCTCTATTTAGTTTAGGGTTCCCATTTTTTCAACTATATCTATATGAATCACTAAAAAATTATTTTTCGGTGAGATCTAGGTTGAATACTCAAAGGGGATTTATATCAAGATATAAGGATTCAATTAAGGGTGTGTTCTCCAATGGGTTTTAGGTATGTGGTCTATAAGTTGTATCCCATATCTTTTATTTAGATTTTTTCATGTGGGGTTTTATTCTTCTTCTCGTTTTGATGATTTCTTGATTCCATGGGAAAGATATGGTATTTTGGGTGTCTAAATAACCAAATGAACCCGCATGATCCCCATGGAATGTATGGAGGATGACATGACTTATTTTAGGTCCACCCATGTGGTGTGCTGACCCTCCCAAATGGGGTGAACGGAATGGTAATGGATAAGGGATTTTTTTGTTTTCATTAAATGGGTTAAATGGGATTAATGGGAATATGATAAGGAATTATGTTTACATTTAAATATTCTCAGTGATATAGTATTTGGGAAATGGAAATTGGGGTTAAATGGTTATGTTATATAAAATATGAATGTGTTAATGGATTGTTGAATAACGTTAATTTCCCATTTATTGATATTGTTGTGATGTTTCTAATGAAATTGGCTATTCATGGTTGTAATGTGGTTAATTGTTGAGAATGATAAATATGCATGTGCACATGGATTGGTATAGTGGTGTATAGACATGAGTTTCTATGCCCATGGTTTGAGTTGGACTGAGGCTCTAAGATCCACCCTCTAAATTCATTGGTTAGGGAAGGGGATGTTGTTTTATTCCCCTAACAGTTGCATTCCACCCAGACTAAGGCTTCAAGGTGAGTATAATTAGGTTGTTGTGACATGATTCCCTAGTGAGATAAGACTTGAATTATTCCCAGATTCCTTGAAAACATTGATCATTGCTAATCAATTGAACACTTAAAAATGGTGAATTAAACTACAGGATGATTAAGTAGTAAACATGGGTTTAATGGTAGTGTAAATTAGAGGAACATAATTTAGAATGGCTTCTTCAAATATCTTTTATTTTACTTTCAATTATTTATCACTTTCATGCACTATCTATTATACTGAATATTTTATAGACATCGTTGATAGTGGCCTATTGAGTTGCACTAACACCCTGCTTGGGCTGCCTTTGGGTACCCTGGATGATTCCATGCTGGCAGGTCATGAAAATGGAAAGGGAACTATGATAGGGAGTTGTGTTAGACATGGGACATGCATGGATGAGGTTCTAGACTCAGGTCAGGGCCATCTAGGGATTCCATTGTTTTTATTTATTTTGGGTTTTGTTCACATGGAATTGTAGCTTGGCATGACATATTTACTGTTTTTTTGGATTGTACCCAGTTTGGGAGATGTTTGGATATGCATTTTATTGATTATTTTGTATTGTTTCTGCTATTTATATTGTGATATTCTATGGATTACTATAGTAAAGAGGTTATAGTCTCCCCACATGACCTATTAGACCCTCGCTACTAGTCAGCAACCTCTAGCATACGGAGAGGCATGCTTGAGGCCATGTGGCGACCCAACTCAGGGCATCAATTTAGTGGCACCTAGGTCGAGGAAGTTACACACCTATTAAAAAATTGGATTTTCCCCTCCCCGCCCTACCCTGCCAAACCAACCCCTTTCCAAATCCTGATTCCCACCTACCACAGTCTCTCCCAATCCCATCCACTATCATGTTCCTCATTACACACCTCATATTTTTTATGCCTACCTACTAAATACCTATATGAGGTTTATTAAAATGAACACCCGTAATAATTACACCCTTTTAGGCCCTTTATCAAACCTCAAATTCCATCTAAAAACACTCTGAAATCCATTCTCCAAATTTAGAATTGATAACTAATTCCTAAAATGTAAAATCAAACTCTCATCTGAAATATAAAAATTCAAATAAACCCCAACTTGTATTATCAACTATCCTAAAAATTATCCAAATTCCATTTTAAATAAATCCACCTAGACAAATTAATTCAAAATCTCCCCACTATAAAATTCCTCATCTCTAATTACCAAAACCAACAATTCATTTCAAAAATCACGATGTCACTAAATCCACAACCCAAATAAATTCCACCTATAAATATACCAAAAAATTCAATATAACTATTGTATAAAAATTTTAATTTTATCTAAAATCACCCAAAATCCAAAAAATCCAAAAATTTATAATATTAATAGTGACTAGAACATCAACCCTTACCCAAAACCACCACCAAATATCTAATGCGCATTCCCATGAATTATAAAACCCCATGAAAACAAAAACTCCCAGAAAATAAGAAATTCCTAGTAACCAAAGTCATAATAATCTTAAAACTCAAATGAACCATCTAAAAATTTACCCAAATTTTAATACATGATCTCCCAAAATAAATAAAATTCAATAAATTCTTTAAATTCAGCTGAAAATTTAACTATTAGGATTCTTAAATTACTCAAAGCCTCTTAGAATAACTACTCCCACACTTATGGAACTCCCCACTATAAGAATTATCCATGTATACATATTCCAATCTTACCACTTGATCAGATTCATTAAAGACAACAACTAATTTTTAAATGCCTTAAAAGAAAAAAAATAAAATTCAATATCAATTTCAAGTACATTTAAAAAGATCCAAGTTTTACAAAAAATGTTTAACTTATTAGGAAATTTTAGAAAACATTTTTCTAGATTTATTCTATCAAATGATTCCATTTTCTAATAGTCTTGATTCCTCATACGCATCTCAATTTAAAAATTATATTATTTTAAAACAGTGTTCCAAAAAAATTTACCAAAATGATGCTTCTTTAAGGAAAACCATCAAATTTAAAAAAACTATCTTTCTATTAAAAACACAAGCTAAGAACATTCTTTTATACTTTCAAAACACTGATATGATTTTATAAAAGTAATCGTGATTTATAACAAAAATATTTTTAAACAAATTTATTCCATTCTTATAAGAACAAATAGAATTTTCTATAAACACATTCATTTGTAGAAGGAATGTGACATGCTCAACCGTAGTATACTCAAAAAAATAAAAAACAGGGATTCCCAATAGGAAGATATTAGGAATATGACAACTAGCTTGTTAAAATACCAAGCATAAAAAATATACCAATATATCACTAACAATGAACAATTATCATGATTAGAAATATAATATAAGAAAGAAACCTGAAGCGTGATCAATAAAGAAATAATAACTTCATGTTACTTTACATGATCATAATTAAATAGTGAACAATTAGCATTATTATCAGTGAAACACTAAACAAGCCATATTCAGTATTATGAAGATTTTAATCTATATATTAGTTCTATAATACATTATTAAATATGGAATTCAGAAATTTTAACACCTGAAGATATGTTATTGCCTTTAATTAATTAGATAACACCTATTATGGTATACATAAAAACATTGTTTACTTTATTATTTTTTATCTAATTAAGTAAGATCATTCACATAAGATGATTATAATAATAATAAAAATAATAATATAAATGGAATACCAAAGTCTTAATGTTCCACTAGAATGTATGATGCATGAACCAATATAAGGAGTGGCTCGTGGTCATTCCCTATAACCTCATTCTAATGTTTTCTCCCATATTACATTCTAGACACTTAATATATCAACTCACCCATGCATATAGTTCCTAGAAAACACACCCAAATATCCCTAGTAACCTAAGATTTTACCATATCCATGTTGGATAGATATGCACATGATGTAACCCTAAGTCCCAACATCAAATATTACATCTAAACTTCAAAATACTAAATTCAATATAACTTCAAAACACTACTATGATGCTATTCTTTTTTATGACCATGACTGAGTAACTTTAATTGCACCGGGTCAGGTCACTACAGCAGCTCAGACGTACCTCCTAGTCATTAAGAGCTAGCATAAATATTGGGGTTTAATTGTAACACAGTTCATAGGTGGTTTTCCCCCTCAAGATTAAAATAAGAAACCAAAACCAGAAACACATTGATAATTTTGATTGAACCTTGGGGTCAATGGATAAAAACATCTTGAGTTTGATGTTTCCAAAAAAAAGGTGTACATGTCAGACAAACTAAAAGGAAAAACACAATGAAATAGCTATATATAACATTTTTACAAGCCAACCAATCCAAAAACCCAAAAAATATATACAAATGATATGAAAAAAATCAAAGAAAACAAAATTCACATATAAGGTGATAGAAAAATGACCTAAGGAGTCAAAAAGAGAAGGATCTTTGTGTGGATTTCCCATTATGATCAACAAGGGACAAAAATAGTGCATCTGCTCTATAGGAAAACCACGGGAACCAAAATACACAACTAGTGCCTTACGATTTAAGATGATCTAACTCCTAAATCACCCAATCCCCAAAAGATCCATGAAAATTACTTTTTTAAATGAGGAAACTAAAATGAAAAACATGAAGTTTCATTTCCATTGAAGTTTTTATGCATAGTGTGAGAATTTATATACACTGTAGGGATCTAACAATCTGTCTCAACTCAATAGTGAACAACCAAATGTATGTATCGACATTCCCAACCATTTATAAAAACATAATAAAAAGAATATTGTAAATTAGTAACCAAATCCAATAGATTATCAATAAAAAAAATATATACCATCATCTACTATAATTGAAAACTCTCTATATAGGGAGGATTTGTACCTATAATAAAAAAATTTAACTCCATATCAAGATCTGAGCTATATAGAAATATTAAATCTATCATTCATTCAAACTAAATATATATAAAGAAATATGAGTGTCATAACCATATTATAGGGTAAATAGGATCATTTATACTTGAGTCATGGTGATTTTTTAGATTTTCCCTTCAGGAATAGGCGAAGGGGTATAGAAGAATCTAGGAAATCTTTTATTGTATCCCATACCATCAGACCCACTCATCATATGAGTTATACCTTCTAACATTTAGTATAATGAAAATAGATTGAAACATTTCCCTTCTAGAATTATTCAAAACATAAAAAGTAACAAACATCATGCTTCACAACTTTAACAATTGACACCATATAATCATTATAACATTAGATTTTTATTCCAATAGGGCAAGAGACAAGGGACATAGGAAAAACAAAATAAGGCCTAGGGGGTATAAAGTAGTGGATACTAAGGGAATCCCCTCGAATAATATTCACCTATTGGGTTAATGTTAGATATTGTTTGAAGATAGGTGATATTGGAACCTTGGACGACCAAAGAGGTAAGATGGTCTGCAACCTTGTTCCCCTACCTCCATGTGTGGGATACACAAGAATTATTGTTAATGAGGGTTCTGCACATCCTAATCGTGTAAGATATCACCCACAGAGTGGGGCCCTTCCCCTTCACGGTGTCAAGTATAATCTTGGAATCCATTTTGACATGAGATATGCTTGCTAAGATTAAGTACTGTGAGTATAGCCTTGGACTCCACTTGCATAGAATTGCATTGTCCATAGTGGGATGTGAATGCAAGGATAACACTGCCTCGGGATTCGTGGACCACCCCTCCCCCTCGAATCTCCCCCACACTGTAAGAGTTGTCTGTATTGAGTTTTAAGATATTGTCATGGGGTTTCCACCACACCCATTGTCATTTCCTGATGAGGGGTCAGGTCATAGGAGAAATAACTTGAAGCCTTTTTAGGAAAGGAGCATCATTCCACCCACTGGAAAGATTAACCAGGTCGATCAGAAGGCATATTTCTTGGATAGTGATGGACCTCCCTATTGGAGATGACCCCTCATAGCGTGCCTGGTTATGAGAAAGCCATAGGAACCAACAACCCTTGTTGATGATGATGGTGTGATCCATCCTTTCCTGACCTTTATCATTTGTTCCATGGCACCAGTGGTGTAAGAATGTGTCATCTTGAGGTTCATGGGAGAAAGAAGTAATGAAACCGCCAAAGTACCTCCATACTTCCTAAGCCCAACCGCCTTCAAAGAAGATGTGGTTGATTCTTTATTCATTATTATTATTGTAGTATTGGCAACACGATGCCATATAAATTCCTAGTTTTTTTATGTTTTCATCCGTAGGAAGAGCTTGGTTCCTCATTCTCCAACTTAGAAAGCTATATTTTTTTGGGATCTTTCCACACCAAAATATCCCATTCCATGCATCATGGTGATCCTGATAGGTGAAGGTCTTGTGGAAGTCCCTCATTGTGAACTTCCCTGAAGTAGAAGGGGTGAAAAAACATTTTTCTGGCTTATCGTTCAAGGAGATTACCTCATAAGTACCAAACTGATCCTCATTCATTACAGCCTTGATGAACTGTGGGTACTGATTTGCCTCCTTGAAGGAAATGTCAGGGAATGGACTCCCAGGGAAGCTGAGAACATCCCCTGCCCAGTTGTAGTTCCAGAAAAAGATGTTCCCCTCTCCAACAACCCATTGTGAGTGCATCTAGAGGCTCGGAATAAGAGGTCATATCCTATCCCAGAGAGGGGATCCTTGAGTACCCACCATTTCCACACTTCTCCTAGTCAACTAAGACATTACCTCCCCCAAAGCGTAAATTATTTAATGAGTTCCCACATTATTTTAGCATGCATATAGAGGATTGTGTGTCTTAAGATTCTTACATTGATCCCACACTCGATGATGGTTCTGGCCATCTTGTCCCAAGATATCCAATGCCTTTTGCCTTTAGTGAGAGCATCCTAAATAAAGTTGGATAGGACATTATAAATGGATTTGATGACTCCATTCGGCACATAGGTTGATGTCATCGCATGCATGGGGATAATGGACAAGAAGTTGTTTGCCAAAGTTATCAGTCCCCGGAAGGATATGTAGTGACTCTTCCAGTTGAAGACACAGCTTGTAATCATGTTCACAACCTGATCAAAGTCACAGATTCTCAACCTTCCTGAAGCTATCAGGGTGAAAATGTACTCCATTATGAAGGAGTCGCACTACATTTCAATCCTACTGCCCAACTGCGTGACCCTTATAGAAGTTCATTTGTTGGAAATATAAAGGTTGATTTTGGATTCATTTATAATCTGGCCGCTCCAGTAGCAATACTCCTCCAGAATCATGTTGAGCCTACGAACAGATTGTTTCCATCATTATAAAAGATAATTGTATCATCAGAAAATGTCAAGTGGGATATAGGATGGAGGATAAATTTTCTGCGGAAGGGGAGGATAACCCCCTGGATATTTCTTTGTTCATGAGATGGCTTAGAGAGTCCCGCATGAGGTTGAAAATACTTGGAGAGAGGGGGTCTCCCTACCGGAGGAAACACATTTCCTTGAAGAAGCTATGGGTTCTCCCCATGAAAGAGACCTCCATCCAAGAGGAACTGAAGCATCTGAATAGGATATTAGAAATTTGGGAGGAGAAAACCATTCTCACGAGCACTCTGTAGATGAATCCCCACTCAATCCTGTCATAAGACTTACTCATGTCCAGCTTGACAGCCATGTTGGATCCATGAGTTTTCATGTTGATATCTCTCAGAATTTCCTGTGACAATGAAATGGAATCTTGGATAGAATGACCCCTCACAAAGCCATGTTGTTCCATTGAAATCCAGCGGGGAAGGAACTCGAACAGTCCCAAATTATTAGTTGAGGCCATAATTTTGTAAGGAAAATTTCACATGCTCACTAGCCTATAGTCGATCATAGAGGATGGGTCCTTGATCTTTGGTATTAGCACCAGAGTTATAGTGTTAGCCACCCTTGGAAGAGTTCCCCCATGGAAGAAATCGTCACGACCTGTCCTCAGGGCCCGTGCTGTGACTACCCCAAGCCCGCCTTCCATAGGCCAGGGGCTGGCGACTAGCACCAAGGCGTAATTCCCATTAAAAAGGGAAGGCATTGCCTTTATAAGTAAACAAACACACAGAGTAAGCAAGCAGAAGTAAACACTAAGTAAAACTGGGTACAATAGTAAGTTCGGAAAAGTAAGTGGGATAGAATACAAACCCCAACTGAAAGTAAAGTACAACTGGAAAGAAAGTACATCAACTGAAAATTAAAGCCGCAACGTTGAGCCGTCCACTGGAAGTCCCACCTAAAGGGTGGGTGAAGATATCCTCCTTAGCTCCTCAGTTCCAACCGTCCTCTCCAAGTACGTCCCGCCCAGTGGTCCAACTCCGTGTACCGACTTACTCCGCAAGACTCAACCACGATCAGCATTGTCCATCGTCTACAACCAACACAACGTAGTGCGGCCATAGCCCGCGTAGGGGTGAGTATACGCTACTCAGTAGGGACCCCGAGACCCCCGAAGGTCTCCCAGAATCCACAAAGGATAATCCACAAAGGAAAGATACAATCACGAAGTAAAATCCGACACTACTTAGGTATATGCCCATACATATACCTAAGTCATCAATTTCTGTTCGGCTCCAACATCCGAGCCCAAGTACAACCCAGTCCACACAGGAAAACATAACCCAATCCACACAGGAAAGCATAACGTAATCCACACAGGATAAGAATTCAATCTTATCGAATATAAGGATTGAAATTCAAGACTCAACTCACACAGGTATACTTCTTCGTAAGACGATAGAGATGATCAGATGTAGCCACTGATTCATCTAAGCCGTCGGACCCACATAGGATCGATAGGTACTAACCCCCGCAATGACCCACACAGGATCAATAGGTAATAACCCCCACAATGACTCACACAGGATCGATAAGTACTAACCCCCGCAATGACTCACATAGGATCGATAGGTACTAACCCCCGCAATGACCCACACAGGATCTGACCCACACAGGATCTATATGCGCTGGCCCACACAGGACCGCTGAGCGCTAACCCACATAGGATCGGTAGGCACTGATCCACACAACATCGTTGAGTGTTGTATTCATCTCTGTCGAACCCACAGAGGATTTCTGTACAGTCTTCATCGTCGTCGTAGTCGTAGCCAGCTCTAGGGTTCCCGCACACAGCAAGCTCGTTTTGGGAGGGTCCGCTCCATGAGGCGAGGGGATGATACATCAACTCACACGAATTCCGGATTTGATGTATCCCAAAGTTCTGTATCATCAAAAGGAACTCAACGTGAAAGATGGCACGTCAATCGGACGCCCAGTCTGAGAGTTATTGGATTTTTCATTCTGGGGGCCCGGTTGGTTTTTAAGTCAAAATAAACCCAAACGCACTCCAACTGTATCCAAACCTTGAGCAGAGTAATCCAAAAGGTTCTTCTCGCTAAGAGGAATCCAACAAAGTCGATAGTATGTCAATCGGACGTCCGGAGCTCAAGTTATAAGTGTTTCCGCTTCGAGGGCCCGGTTGGTTTCGTGTTCGAACCAACCCGGTCGTACCCAAAGTTCTCCGAAACCATGAGTGTAATATACCTAAATGACCATCTCCATCCAAGGATCACATCGCAGCTAAAGGTGCGTCGATCGGTGGTCTATATCCCAAGTTATGGGCGTTTGAACGGATCTGTTCGAAAATAGGGGGTCCGGGCCTGGTCCGACCCAGCCCGATACCCCCCCCCCCCGGGTCGACCCGCACCGGGTCCGGGTCCGGCCCACTAGGGCGTGGCCCGACCCAGTGGGCACGGTGTGGCCTAGCCGGTGCGGCCCGGCCTAGCGGCCCGCGTGGCCAGCTCGGTTGGCTAAGCTGAGCGTAACAGGGGGGCGCGCTGCCCCCCTGATTGAAGAGCCGCAGCCCCCACATGGGGGCCGCTCTTCTTCCAGCCAGGGGTTACGAACCCCCGGTCTCCCCCTAAAATGTTCGGCCCGTTGCTACTGCCGCGGGACCGCCGCGGTCCCGCCCTCCTGCTCTGGCAGCCGGTGGTTCCGATCGCCGCTTCCTGCACCACCGCGGCCATAGGCCATGGCCTTGTCTGATCGGCACATTGCGATGGTGCTGCGCCCCTCCGCCATGGCCCCGCTCCAGCCGTGGCCTCTTAGAGGTTCTTCGGTGTGGCGTGATGGCGTCAAGGCCTTGTCCGACTTCAACGGCGCCGCGCGACGGCGCCGCGCTTCTCCCCCCATAATTCATTATTTCGGCGTGGTGAAACGACACCTCACTGCCTTGCTCGTGCCGCAAAAAAATCAAGCATCAAGGGGGGAGGAGGGTCGGCCATTTTCGTGTCATCCGACCTCCTCCCGTTATTACGATAAAAGGCGGCTCAATTTATAAAACAATGAACGGTGACGAAAGTATTCACAATCAAAACCAAATAATCCCCTACCTCAAGGTGTCGTTGAATGAAGGTTCGTCGCGGAAAAGAACGTCGCGGAAAAAGACTCCGTAAGCGTCGACGGCGTCCCGAAGAAGAGATTCATCGGCGTCGCGGTACACAGTGTCACGGTACACGGCCTCGCGTCGTCGATCTCAGATGATAGCCTCTCTCACCGGCTTCGGAGAGGGAAGAAAATGGTATGATGAACTCCCCTTTTCGGTGACAGAGTTCTTCGTCGAAGGCTCGACGTTCTTCGCCTTCTTCGATAAGGAAGAAGAACTTCAAGACTTAGAGCTTTCTTCCCCCAATCCTCTCACAACAAGCTAACTAAATTAAAATAAGGTCACCCCTTATTTTAATTTTTTATGCCATTGTTTTCAAAAATACAAAATTCAAAACCTAACATACTTAATTAATTTATCTTAAGTTATCATATTAATTAGTCTTTAGGTGGAATGAATTAAAGTGGGAGGTGAGGAGTTAGGGAATTTGGAAGATGGGGACTCGTGTGGGCCCCACCACCCTCATAACCTCACATGGGAAGTTGGGTGGTTGTGTGCCCCACCAACAACTTCCCATGAGAGATTTAAACTACCATGGATAAAATAAATTGCACACAATTTATTTTACCTAACATTTAATTCCCTAATTTTTAGCAACTCCTCCCGAGCAAACGCAACTCCAGTAAAGGTCTTCTTAAGAAATTACTGGTGTTTTGGTTCCATCGGTGTCCTCGGATTTCGATTCTAAGCACCTGTTCAAAAGTTAAAAAAACACGCTCGTTCGTTCACTGAACGTACCCGAGCTAAACTTCGGTAAATGATTCCCGGCACACATGGCCTCGGAATCAGGTGCCATCAGAAACTGCGTACATGTAAAATCCCGAAGCAAATTAAGAAAAAAATTCCCTTGAATTTTACGGGTCTTTACATAAATCCTGAACTGCAGCCACTATGTCACTTTTAACCAACTCCCACGATTCTTTGTGAAATCATCCTAGAAAAAAATTAGGCCCCGACACGCTATCATGGTTTAGGTGCATCATCACCTCTTTGATTTCCCCTTCATCTGTCAAGGCTTACAGTGAGTCATTTTCTTGTGTAGAAACCAGGAGAGGGATCACATCCCAGAGGTTATCACTACCTTAGGGGCATCCATTCAACATCCTCTCATTCAGACCAACCAGGAGATCATTGAAGGTCGTGTGTTCCATCACCCCAACCACCTCCCTGTCATCGGTGTAGGACCCATTATCAAGTAATATATTAGGCTTAGTAATACGGATCTTCTCCCTGATGCTTTAATTGAAATATTTTGAGTTCTTATCCCCATCATAAATCCATTTTATTCTTGAGTTACCCCTAGCCTTTTGTTCCTCTGAAAGAATCATCTCTGTGAGGATGATCTTTTTCTCCAACAGGGAAGTGAAGGTCACATCGTTCCATCTCTCCTCCAAGATGACTTCATGTCATTCAATATCCCATTTTATCTCCTTAATATTTTGATCCACAGGGGGTAGATCTTTAACCCAGGCTTGCATTCTAAGCTTTAGCCGCCTTATCTTGTTATGTAACTCCACCGATGTGTTCCCCTAAGTTAGACCTCCCCATGACTGGGACACCAATTGTTGATAGCTGAGAATGCGAGTCCAATGGTCTGAGAACATGAACCTACTATTGTCTTCATACCTTGGAGAAAGAGAAACTATCAATGGTGAGTGGTTAGATATTTCGCATACCAGATGACTGATCGTGGGATTGGGAAAGATATTAATGGCATGCAATTTATCCAAGCAGTGATCCAGCCTACACCAGCATCGCCTACTCCCTTTTTTATTATTGAACCAAGTGTAGTAGTAACTAGAGAACCCCATGTATTCCATGCCATTAGCCCCTATGAACTGGGTGAAATCCATACTCTCTTTCCGAGGGAAAGATCCTATATCCTTCTTTTCATCCGGTTACGTGATGGTGTTGAAATCTCCACCAATGATCCAGGGACGATCCCCTGGGTTGAAAGTACTAAGATAATTCCATAATGACTCCCTCCTTTGCATATCACAACTACCATTCACAAAGGACACTAAGAAGTTAGTTGTACCATGGATAAACATTGTTGTTATGAATTGGTCACCAACCAGTACCAAGTCCATTGTTGTATCTTTATTCCAAAAAATCCAAATGTGTCGGTTCAGAGGGTCAGCATGCATGGATTCATGCATCTTGATTTTATGCGTTACTCCTTGAGTTTAGTAGTGTTTTTATTGTGTTCAAGGATGGCCACAATGCTTACCCTATTATTCTTAGACTCTGAAGCAATGGAATCTGTTTTAAATCATGCCCCTAGGCCACGAGTGTTCCAGATGATCAGTGGAATCATTAGGTGAGGTGTGGCCCGGCTTTGGCCCTAGGCACCATGGTCTCTATCGGATGGGAGAAGGAGCACTCCATGTTCTGACTTTGCTAGTTTTTTTATCACATCCTCATTCATACCTCTGATGATGGGGGAGTAGGATGGATATGGGTGGGCCCTGTGACCCAAGGTCTTGAGGATCTTCCCTCTCACTGAGCATGGAGGAGAACTCAGAGGGGATTCAACTTCAATAAACTCAGGAGAAGAAGGTCCAGGAACCCCCTCCTGAGAGGGATCATGGGCTTAAAAGTCACAAACCACATTTAGAGCTGAGGTGGGGCTGGCCCCCTTTCCTCCCGACCCCAAGAGATTCCCCCTTGTATCACTCAAAAGGATCACTGACTCTGGAGAGGGAAGACCTGGGGGCACAAGGAAACCGGATGGAAACCTCCTTATGTGCTCCAGAAGACTACCCTCTAAAATCACTTGGGAAGGGCTGAAGAGACATTCCCTGAGGCTATGCATAATGGGGGAGGAAACTCAAGGGAAAAAAGGAAAAAGATCCAGGCTGAAGGAGGCCACACTAACTAGTGAAGGTCCAGGGGGACTCACATGTGGGGGAGATAACCAAGGGGGGCTTTCCCGGAAGACCCCGAGGTGCCATTTTCACATCAGAGGAGGACCCAACCAGAGTTGCCGCTTTTACAGTACCCTTACCCTGAGAGCCTCTAGTCTCATACTACCAGGGGCCATGAAACTGTTTCCTGCACACTTTTGGGGAGTGGCCTTAGAGAAGTTAGTGAGGGCAGAAGGTGGGGAAGATAGGATAAACGACCTCCTAGATCCACACCACCTCATTCATCACCTTCAAATGGATCTTTTCTAGGACCATGAGGGATAGATCCATCTCTACGCAAACCTGAGCCACTAAAACTTCCTCACAGTTGTGTGTGTGGTCGTCCATGCATAGAAATACACTGAGATAATCTCCAATGACTTTGAGAAGACCGCCATTCTGAAAGTGGAGCGGGAGGCCAGGGAGGGTGACCCAAACTGAAGAGAGGGGACTTTCCCTCCCCTTATGGACCTCCATTGACCAAATGGTCAGGCTAAAATTCCAACGGCTTAAGATCCAGGGATCCTTGCACCATGCCTACACAAAGTCCCCTTTTGAGACCAGAACCAAGAAAAATGAGTTCTGGTGAACCATAGAAATGTGAATTGATGCCTGCAGCCCCTAAGAGTCCACAAACCATATGAAAATGAGGAGAGGAGGATTCCCAAATCCAAACTGCGCTACAAGGTTCCACTTTATACAGATAAAAACATCTTCATAAGCCTCGGCAGGTACCTCCCCCGGCAAGACTGAACCCTCCCTAGATTCCCGCGGAGCATCCGACCGCACAGCCAGGAAGCAAGACTTTCAAGAGATTCCGGACGAGGAACACAGTGCCTCCTTGAAGGAGATGGGATGTCGGGGCCAGGGAGTGCCTGAGGTAGGGAGGTATCAGCCGTTGAGTGGATGGGAGCGGGCACAGGGGCCGAAAGGTGTGGAAGTGGAATCGTGGAGCTAGTACCAGAAGTCCTAACAGTTGGCTCAATTCGAAAATCCCCAGGTGCATGGAGTGTGTACTTTTGCCGATCGGATCCCATCATCATATGTAATATATAATTGACACCATGTCCTACTCTACATCAACTATCATATAAATATATCATAATTTCAAGTTTCATAGTTACATACAAAAAATCATATGTTTTCCATGAAGACTATATCATGGAATCCATACAAGTATAAAATCTATAAATCAAGCATAGTGCAAGGAACTAAGCATAATAAGGGAGTTACAATACCAAAACATAAAGTATGGTACATGATGTGAGAAAAAATTTTCTAAAAAAATATATTCTTTATTTTACATGCCCATAATTTAATCACATTCCCATGTTTTTTTAGTTTTTTTAAAACTTATTTATACGATTAGTTTAATATAGAAATGGATTTTATATATAATTTTATTGATTTACTTTTAGAACCAAACATTTTTTCATCATGTTCAATTTAATATTTCAATTTAAAAAAATTGATGTGGAGGCCATAAAACATGAAAAAATGTTGGATCTACCATAGTGATAAGTTGAATTTACCAAGATTTTCCTTCTTATTGTCGATTTAGTTTTTAAAAGATGGAAAAGGAACACATCGACCATATCACCCCTTATTACAATCAATCCATCCACCAAGAGGGAGTTTCCATAAAAGTATTTTACCATAGGAAGAAGTTTAATATATCATTGGAGAAATCTCATTACGGTAGATCATTATACTGAAATATCCAATGTATGAAAATGAATAGAAATTTTTAGCTAAGATAAAAAATTACACAATAAAAATCACATTTTACACAACCAAAAAGGGATAAAAAAAGAGAAACATCACCATATATTTTCAAAGACCATACCTTTTATCTTATATCGATCATTATAAAAAGAAAACCAAAAAATATAAGAATCCTAGGCCTTCCATAAAAAACAATGGGAGAACTAAATTCACCCCTTCTCATAGTTGATCAACCTGATCGATGATGCCACCTTATTTCCATCAAATATCTTTACTAGCTACATTTGGTAAGATGAGGGATAATCATCTTTCTAAGGGATTCATTATTGTATGCTGAGTGGACTTAAAATATGCATCCACCAAAGTTGAGATCCATCTAGGGGTGTCGTAATTGAAATCATCATGTTCATTACACATATAAATATTTCCAATTCCACTCTTCCATGTAATATATTTCTACCTGATGCCACTCAAGAAGTATAGAAAGTAAACAAGCTCCCATTTTATGTTTGTACGATCGATCCATGCTATTTTTACCACCTGAACCATCAGATAAAGATCCCAGATTTGCATATTCACTAGATTAGATGGTTTTAGATGAATCTGGGAGAGCATCAAACAACATTCGAACTGAAAAATCATCACTATTTTATTTTTATGAGCATACCTCTTGAGAATATTATCTTTCCACAAACCATATAGACTCATGTAAAGAAATAATTTTGGACTTGAGGTAAGAAATATCATAGAATAATATACCCTAATAAGGGTGATGACTCTACTTCTACTTGATGGTTTGAATTCACCGACCAACTATGGAATTATTTGAGTCGAATATTCTCTTGATATATAAATATAGAGAAAAACAAAAGAGAGAATTAAATAATCTTGGAAAAAAATAGTAATATTTTTCATTTTTTAGACCGAGACCCAGTAATAAATCCGAATAACCAAAGGCCCAATTCTATTAAAAACTGGGAGTATTTTTCTCTCCTTAGGCCCATAATATGCTCACATGTGATGCTTCTCTCTTCCAATGAAGATATGAAGTAGTGAATGAACTGTATGAAAAGAACTGAGGATATTGATTATAGGAAAATAATGAATTTTTTGGGAAAGATGATCAGTACCAAGATAAGATTACCAAGACCCTTGATTCTAGAAACATGTGATCGTCCAATGAAAATGAAACAATTCATCATAGAAAATTAGGAAACATTGCCATGTTGATCATGTGGATGATTTAGAATCACACTCAGATGCCAGATTCTCCTTATTTAAATTTGGAACATTATGAATTTAATAAAGGCTCTCTCCCTTTCGAATTCTTCCTTCTACCATAACTCACTAAACACAGCAATTTCTCAATTTCCATTTCAATTTTTCCTTGAAATAACACCCATGATGTCATACTAAGACCTTAGTTGCTCATCCAAGTATATTCCCTTTATCCACTCTATTAATGAATTTTATTCTTTAACTATTTAATATCTTCTATTAATTTTGGTATTGATTCTAAGTGTAATTTCAATAGGAGATCTCTTATTTATTACACTTATAATTTTCCTTCCTATATTTATTGGATTGCATATAGAGGCCACTAAAGACATCTTCATTTCTCATGATCTGGCATGTGGGTTGACTTAAGGGTAATTCGAAATATTTGATTACTAAGATATGAAAATTTGTTCTTTCATTGATCTTCACACAGGTCTAATTAAACAAAAATTTGTAAAAATGGTTAATTGATAGATATTTAACTAAATTATAGAGAAAAATGGAGAGTATAATTTTAATAATGATTTAACAAGTTCGTTAAGGTAATATCAATTGTTATGTAACTTTTTATAAATTTAATTAACACCATTCCATTTTAATATTCAATATTGTTTTCAACAATTTAAACCCACTAAAAAAATATTTTAGGAACACCCACAAAAATTTATTCTCTATAGATATGTTAGGTCCCACTAATACAACATTTAATTCAGGTTCAAAAATTGTCTTGATGGGTACCTTGTGATAGGAATGCATCAAACCTAACACTATTTTTAGGGAGGCTAGTGTTTTTGTTTTAATTTTTCTTAAAATGTTTTAAAATTACCATATCATATTCTTCCAATCCCATTGGTTTATATTCTAATTTTGATATAATTTTTCTCAATATAATTAAAAATCTAAAAATAATTGAATAAGAGGAAAGATATTTTTTCACCAATCCATTGGATAACTCTCACTCAACAGCTTTTACCTCCACCAAAGTTTCATTGTGTAGTGAAAAAATAGTGGATTATATTTTTCAAGTCAACAAGACTCTAAGGAAAATTTATTCACTAAATTTTAACATTAATAACTTATAATTACAATTGAATGAAAAATATTATGAACTCAAAACTAGAATGATTGGAATACTATGTAAGTTTAATATATTATCATGTGAAGACCCCAATAGATCCCTGAAAACATTTAAATAAGTATGTAATGGATTCAGAACCAAGGGATTCACTTAGGCTCAAATCATCTGGAAGGCTTTCCCCTTCTTAGTCAAAGGGGAAGCCAAGGAGTGGGGCTTCAACATGAAACATGGAGAATCCACCTCATGGGATGAGATAAAGAGGGACTTTCTCCAAAACAATTATTCCCAACTTCAAGGAGTGATCAACTTTGGAAGGATATCTATGGAATTAAACAAGAAAATAGAGAGTATCTCCATGAATTTTGGGAAATATTCAGGAAACTAACCGCATCCTACCTGCACCAGCCCTATAAGGAACATAATTTCATTGTATTAATTTACCAATAATTTATGGACAATGATCATACCCTACTTTAGGATTCTTCAATAAGATCCACAATTGATAATTCACCAATTGATGTGAGATAATTGATTAAAATATTTACTCATAATTCCCAACAATTTGGTATAAAAACAACAACTAGAGGGGAACATGAGGTTAAAAGTTCCATATCACCTTTATTATAAAATAAAATCAATGAACTAATATATCTTGTGAGACATTTATTTGTGAACAAGGTTTGGGAATCATCACCCACCACACCCCTCAGGTCTTCCAACTTTTCTTTTTGTAGGAACAATTCACTAATGGATGCCCACAATTTAAAGGGATAAAAAGGAATGATGCCATGTTCTAGAGTAAATTCAAGAATCAACCATGTGGAAATAAATAATTTAAATATTTTCTCACCAATAAATCTTGATTTGGTAGGTAATATTAATAAAGGAAACCATTCCAACAAGCATTCAAACATGATTCTGAATAGCCTTACCAACGCCCTCTATTCCAGAGACAATGTTTCCAACTATACATAATCCACCATCCAAGAAAATCTCAATATACTTTCATGAAGTATTTACTAAGATAGGTAATAGAATATCAAAATAGTTAATAGACTACTCTCACCACTCATGGATCAGAGCTAAAAGAATTAAAAGGGTAGTTTAGTCAATTCATGACCACCATCCAAAATATAGTAAATCAGGGATTATGTAAGATTAATTCTCAAAAAATTATAAAACCTAAAGGAAAATTTAGCATTATTACATTTAATATTGGAAAGGATCTGTAATGAAGTATAGGATCATTCTCAGAGATTGAATCCAGATGTGAACAGTAGCATGTACCCAATGAAACTAAGCAAGAGAAAGAACTTGAGGAGAAAGTGATGAAGTAACCATAAAATAAATAAAAAGGAAAATATAAGATGGAAAATATATAAAAACCCCAAACCCCTTTCCTATAAATATGTAAGAACCCAAGAAAATCAAGGGTGAATCACTGCAATATGATATTCTTGAAGTGTTTAGAAAAGTAGAAATCACCATCCCTCTGCTAAAGGCTATCTATCAAATTCGAATGTATAAATATTTATTAAATACCTGTTCTATATTAGATAGATATTTCAATGAAATGAAGAGGTAAGGATAGGTGAGAATGATTTTTCTCTTATTACCCCTCAAATCCCCTAGAAATTCCATGATCCAAGTAATTTTTCTATCCCCTGCACAACTGGTGAGCTAAATTTTTTCCAGTTCATTTTGTGATTTGAAAGATTTAATTAATGTGGTTCCTTATTCTATTTATTATTCTATACATATGGGATAACTCAAACCCATATGATTGGTTCTAAAAATCACCAATCGATCCACTTCCCACCAGGTAGGTGTTCTTGATGATTTCCTCATAAGTGTACAAGGTTACCCATTCCCTACCAACTTTTACATTATCTACATGGAAGAAGGGAAAGGTAAAGACTCGTCTACCATAATACGAGGTAGAATATTACTAAATGATTCTAAAAATATAATAAATTTTAATTAAGGGACTATTTTAATGAATTTTGGTGAGGAAACAGTGGATTTCAATATCCTTGACTCAATAAAACACCTGCATGAATAGAATTCTATTTTGACATTAAAACATTTTGAATAACCTTATTCTTATTGGGAGGAAATTGAAATGTTTGATGACATATTAATATTAGGATAGTATTTATAAACACCCAACCTTCATGATGGATATTTTTTTAAAATGAACTTAATATAGAGATAGTTTTGAGTCTTGAACAATTTGAATAAATTGATGAAAGCTATTTTGATGAGTTACTCAAACATGATACTAATATTTCTACCTTACATGTATAGATTTACAGTATGAATAACTATGAACTAGAAATATCTCTAGAAAACACACTTGATTTAAAATTAATGTTTCTTCTATCAAAAAAATATTAATTTTAAAAATAAAATGAGAGACTTATAGTCATAATTTCAAATAATTTAAATTCTGGAGAAGAACATCAACTACTAAAAATTCTAAAACATAATTCTAGGGCTATAGACTAGACATTACGGGACATCCTAGGGATTAACCCAACCACCTGCATGTATAGTATTTTTCTGGAAGATTAATCTAACCTAATAAGATAGCCCCAATTAATTCTTAAGATGGCCCTTATAGAAGTGGTAAAAAAGAGGATGAAATTAATTTAGGATTAAAAATAATCTATCTCATATTGATCTCTCAATGGACGAGTCCCATTCAAATCGTCCTAATAAAACTAGTTACACAATTGTGAAAAATGAGTCCAATGATTTATTACCCTTGAGAATTAAGAATATATGGATATATTTCATAGAATATGGAATATTTAATCATGTGACCAGAAAAGGCCATTATCCAATACCCTTTATAGAAAAAATGGTGGAATGACTAGCTGGGAAGGGACATTATTGTCTCTTTGTTGGTTTTTATGGGTAATTTGAGGTTCCTATAGCTCCTAGGGACCAAGATAGAGCAAACTTCATATAATGATCCTGTCTCTCATTAAGGCTAAATGATAAGCCAAAATGTTATATATATTTTACTATCACTTTTCTTTTATTTTTCATTCATTTACTGGAAAATGCATGTAGTATATGTCCAATTTTTTAGGAAACATATCTTCATAAGATTCCAAGGAATAAAGATAGAAAAGCTACAAAAATGTCCAAGTACACATTGTGATAGCCAAGTACAGATCGTGTACTTGATGATCACTGTTTGCATCAAGCCGTGAAGATTAAGTCATGACCAACCACGATGATTGGAGGAATTTTCAGTTCACATCATGACTATACTATACATCATGACACTAGTCAAATCGAACGCTGAGAAAGCAGTGAGGATTTAATGAAAAAATCCATATTTCCATGGGGTACACATCGTGAACTACCTGTACATGATGTGACCATGGACAAACATCATTAATCCATGGAATATCTGCATGCCATGATGGAGATCCTCATAGAAAGAGAACGGTTTAAGGGTTCATGATGTGATGATCAAGTACATGTTGTGACCATTTCTGCCTATATAGGGAACAGGTTGGCAGCACTTTAAACGACACTTTGGGATCAGTTCTCTCTCTCTTTAGACTCCCATTGTAATTCTCATCTCTTTTCCCTCTCTAAACACTTTGGTTTTTGTAATTTATTTTCATTTTCAATAAAAGAGTCATGTATTAACTTTTCTTCAATTACTTAAATTACAGGATTGTTTCAATTCCATTTCATTCCTTTCATGTAAGATTTTATTTAAATTATTCTTGCATGTTCATTTTATGTCAGTACATGTTCAATTACATTTGCATTGTTTTCATGATTTCGTATATTCCTTTTATTGCTTTAATTACCAAAATGAGTAACTAAACGCATCAGGGTAGTGATCAATATTCGATGTACCTAGATGCTTAATAAAATTTATACTTCTAAACTTATTAAACCTAAATGGATTAGTAATCAGGATATGAACCAACAGTCAAACACTATTTGTGAGATTGTAACGTGACCATCAGACAGTCAAGAAAATGAACCTATCCTAATTGAAGTAAACTATAACTATGATCATTATCTTAGGGAACTTTCTAAAATAAAAGCTAAATGTAATGCATCTAGGACTGCAGATAGCCTCTTGACCATGGAATAGCTACATCCTAGGTAGAACTATAAGAGTGGACCAAGGTTGACTAGCGACTACCGCTTGCTTCACAGACTAAGAACGTAGGACCTTTCCAAGATTAGAACTAGGATCACCTTTATCTAGATACTCGGACATGATCTTGACCCTCTTTAATTTATTGAATTCAAACCCAAAATTAGTTAGAAACTCCCAAATAGTAGTCAACGAGTAGGGTCTCCTACAATGGATTTAAGACTAGATCTCTTTCACCCACAGAATAGTGTCCTCCTCGTGGGATCAACCCCAGACTTCAACCATACTATGACCTAGTAGTTACATATAGTTTGGGACACATATAAATTTCTAATTTTACTCACACCCTGAGGAATTAACAACGCCCATGGGTGGCCGATAAAATTTTGATGTCGTTGTCAGGAGCAACGTTATTTTTAAGTTTTTAGGATTCTGTTCTAGGTCTAGGATTACCTTTCCCTCACCCCATTTCTAGACGCTCATGAATATTTTCTTTTTTCTTTTTCATTCACCCCATGCATGTAATAATGTCCTTTGACATGTTCAAGGACTCTTTAATCACAATATCTTTTGGAAATTGATCTCGAGATCGAAAGGTATCTCTATTTTCTTAACCGGTCAGCAATGGACCAGCAATTCCACTTTGTAGTACTTAACTCGCCAAACCCCAACCATCAAGTCATCTTAGGGGAATACTTGATAATAAACCAAGAGAAAACTATCATGGGTTATGGATTTCTATCATGGGTCTGATTTCTATCATGGGGGAATTTTTCAACCCCCTATCCAATCCCATGCCTTAGAAATAAAATTTGGACTCATTCATATGATCCAAAACATAGGAAAGTTTAGCAGTCTTCATAGCGAAGATCCGCATGAACATATTTTCAACTTCTTAGAGGTAAACGATACATTTCGTAACCAGGGAGTCTCATCCAATGAAATCAGACTCTTAGTTTTCCCATTCTACTTATGAGACCGAGCCATGGACTAGCTAAAAGGTTAAGCTCCCGAGTCAATTACAACTTGGGAGGAACTGGCCATGAAATTTCTGGACAAGTACTTCCCACCCATCCAAACCTGGAAGCTTCAGATAGACATTCAAAATTTCAACCAAATTGATAAATAATCTTTGTGTGAAGCATGGGACCACTTTAAAGAACTAATGAGGAAGTGTCCACATTATGGACGCAATATGTGGATGCAACTACAAACTTTCTATCAAGGAACCTAGCCAGCGGCATGGAATTTTGTCTATGAAGATATTGATGGAGGTCTCATGTTCATGACTCCTAAATCTGGAAGAGCAATTATGGACGAAGTATATCACAATACTAGTCTGTGGCAGTGTGATTGTGGACCACCACAGCAAGGAATCCACCAAATTGCTGAGACCAAAAATCTATCAGCACAAGTGGAAGCACTCACAAAGAAGATATAAGAATTTCAGATACAAACTACTCAACCCCCTCCTACCCCTGTAATGGAATTACAATATTATGAGATGTGTAGTGGCTTGAATTTATATCAAGATTGAAATTATGTATATAAAGAACCATGGAAAGATTTTAATTACATCAATTAAAATCAAATGAACTAGACATTCTCATAGTAACAATATTATAATTAGAGGCCTACTTAGTAGAAACCTTAGAACAATAAGGGTTATTTTCAATCGAGAGGAGGGAAGAACCAATTAAGAGCTAAAGGACCACTAGGATACCCTCTAATGAACCATGTACCAAGACCAAATAATCAAAAACAACTATTCCATCAAAAAGCACAACAATTTCAGCCACCTCAGTAAACACTTATGCAAAGAAATCTAGAAAACCTCTTGGCATCATTTGTGAAAAGTCTAATCAAATAATGACGACCCATGAGACAGATATGAAAAACAAGAGATTTATGCTAAGAAATCGAGAATTACAAATGGGTCAAATATCAAAGACCTTATCTAATAGATTTCTAGGTACCCTACCTAGTAAAATTGAGACATATTCACAAGATGAAAGTAAGGAAGTATTACTGAGAAGTTGAAATATTCTGGACTTCCAACAACCCAAAGAAGTGAGGCCACAAGAATAAGTGCCGAGAAAACAACATTTACCTGATGAAAAAGCTGATGAAGTCAATCCCACCTTACCTCATAAATAATTACCCGCAGAAAAGGAACATATGATTGAGAAAAAAAAAGGAACATGTGAATGTTTTCCCACCTATATAACAGCCACCTCTTCCCTATCTGGAGAGAGAAAGACAACTTAGGCTGGAGACACAATACAAGAAGTTTCTAGATATTTTCAAGCAATTCCATATCAACATCCCTTTTGCTGAAGCTATTGCACAAATTCCCATTTATGCCAAGTTCCTAAAAGTTATTTTATCAAAAAAAATAGAATACCTAGGAGTCATCTAATTATATGTAGAATGATCTACTATTGTATAGTAGAAAATTCCACCAAAGATGAGAGATCATGGTATCTTTTCAATCTCTTATGAGATAGGCATGTGCAAATTTGGCAGAGCACTCTGTGATCTTGGAAAAAAAATTAACCTCATTCCAATGAGTACTTTTCAAAAGCTCGGACTCGAAGAGAAAAAAGAAAAAAGGGTGGCTTTACTATTAGTTGATCACTCGATCATGTACCCTTGAGGCATTCTAGAAGATATACTAGTAAAAATCAACAAGTTCATTTTCCTATTTGACTTCCTAGTGTTAGACATGAAAGAAGAAGGTGACATAGCAATTATACTTGGAACACCATTCCTAGCTATAAGAAAGGAATTTATTGATGGGAACCAAGGAAATCTCATATTCAGAGTAGGAGAAGAACAAGGTGTGTTTAACATAATTCGATTTTTTCAACACTCATATGACACTATGGATTGTCACACCATTTCTCTCACTCGAAATGAAGAAGAATATGTGGACATCAAGGAAGAAAGTGGAAGCTCTCTTACAAAAGTAGAAGGAGACTATGACTTTGAGGAAGTAAACTTTATTAAACCACCCACCATATATTGTTTTCCATCATTTACCCCATCCATCATCCAACCTCCCCAATTAGACCTGAAACCACTTTCTAGTACTTTAAAGTACTCATTTCTAGGGTAATTTTCCTCCTTTCCCCTTATAGTCAGCTCCAAACTATCTCGGGATCAAGAAGAAAGATTGGTTGATGTCCTTAAATGACACAATTAGTCTATCATTTGGGGATTGGCAGACATTAAGGGGATTAATCCCACTAAATGCACTCATATAATCTTACTCGAAAAGGATGAAAAACCAAAACAGCAACCTCATAGGCGGCTCAAACAACCTATGAAGGAAGTTGTCAAGAAAGAGGTGATGAAACTCATAGATGCAGGAATAATATTTCCTATCTTAGACAGTGAATGGGTGAGCCCCCTCCAAGTCGTTCACAAGAAATGAGGACTCGTAGTAACAAGAACAGATGACAATGAACTTATTTCAACATGCACCATCAATGGATGGAGAGTTTGCAAGGATTATAGATTTTTAAACTCATCCATAAGAAATGATAATTTTCCCTTACCTTTTATGGACCAAATTTTATAAAGACTAGTGGGGCATGATTTCAACTATTTCTTGGATGGATATTTAGGATATAATCAAATTGTAGTCAACCCCTTTGACTGGCCAAAAACCACCTTCAACTATCCTTTTAGTACTTTTGCATATAGACGGATGTCCTTCAGTATGTGTAATGCTTTAGCAACTTTCAAAAGATGTATGACACACATATTTCAAGATATGGTTGATGAATTTCTAGAAATTTCATGGATGATTTCTACGTTTATGGAAGATCATTCAATATCTTTCTCAACAATCTAGAACTAGTTCTTCAATGCTGTGAAGAAAAATTCTTAGTGCCGAATTGGGAAAAATTTTACTTCATGGTGAAAGGAGGAATCATACCGGGCCACAAAATTTCCAAATAAGGCATCAAAGTAGATCTATAAAAGTTCAAAGTTATCAATGATATTCTTGATCCATCCACTGTTAAAAGAATTATATGTTTCCTTGGGCATGCTGAATTCTACAGACACTTCTTAAAAGATTTTTCTAAAGTCTCACAACCTTTGAAAAACTTATTGTCAAAATATATTCCTTTAAAATTCAATTAGGAATGCTGAAAATCTTTCGATACCTTGAAAAAAATCTTTATGACATCTCCAGTCATCATTGCACCACACTAGGAAAAATATTTTGAACTTATGTGCAATGCCATCGACCTTGTTGTAGGAGTTGTTCTGGGAAAACATATGAATAACATATTCTACCAAATTTATTATGCAAGTGGCACCTTAATTGAAGCTCATATTAATTACACTACTATAGAGAAGAAGATCCTAACCATCATGTATTCCTTTAAAAAAGTATTTTCTTACCTTGTTCTATCAAAAGTTATTGTTCATACGGATCATGCGGCCCTTCAGTACTTAATGAACAAGAAAGATGAAAAAACAAATTTGATACGCTAGATTCTCTTGCTATAAGAATTCGACGTAATAATCAAATATACAAAGGGAATAGAAAATGTCATTGTAGATCACCTCTCTAGACTACCTCTTACCATAATCAAAGAAAAAAATGTAGATATCGAGGTATATTTTCTTGATGATATCCTATTTATAATTTAGAACCATCCTGGGTTCTCCAACATAGACAATTTTCTTTCAATAGGATTCCTCTCTCAATATTTATCTTATCAACAATGAAAAAGGTTACTTTCGGATGAAAAGAACTACTTTTGGGATGAAACTATACTTTTCAAGCAATGTGTTGATGGCCTTTTAAGGCACTACATTCTAGAAGAAGAGGCCTAGAATGAAATTGGAATGTTCCACACTTCTCCAACTAGCGGACATCGTGGGCATGAGCACACAGTGGCTAAGATCCTACAAAGTAGACTTTTTTGTACCTCATTACATCAAGACACCAGAAGATTCTATCGCCATTGTGACAGATACCGAAGGAAATGTAATATTAATAAAAGAAATGAAATCCCACAGAACCCCATGATGGAAGTTGAAGTCTTAGATGTATGGGGCATCGACTTTATGGGATAGTTAACCATGTCTCATGGTAAGAAATATATTCTAGTTTTAGTGGACTATGTATCTAAATTGGTCGAAGTTGAAGAAATGACTCATGAAACTTCTAAAGTGGTAATAAATTTCAGTTGGAAAAATGTGTTTGCACGTTTTGGATTTCCATGAATACTCATTAGCGATCATGGAACACATTTCTCTAATAAACCAGTGAGAAAAAGGATTCAAATATATTGGATTTGCTACAATACTGGAACCCCCTATCACCCACAAACGATTGGAAAATTCAAACTATCAAATCGGGAGGTAAATAAGATCATAGAAAAAATATACAATACAAGTAGAAATGATTGCAGTCAGAAACTAGATGATTCATTATGGGTTTATAGAACAGCTTATAAAACACCCATTCTCACCACCCCATTTCAACTAATTTACGGAAAACCATGTCATATTCTGGTGGATCTAGAGCATCGATCATTTTGGACCATAAAAAGACTAAATTTGGAGTTAGATAAGGCTGGAGAGAAGTGGTTATTTCAATTAACCATGTTGGAATAATTAAGGAAATATGCATACGATAACGCACAGATTTGTAATGAATTAAAAAAATAATGGAATTAACAATGGATTACAAGACACAACTTCATCCCAAGGAATAAGGTTATGATATTCAACTCAAGATTGAAACTTTTCCAATGAAAGAAAAATCAAGATGGACTAGTCCTTTTGATGTTAAATAAGTTTTTCTTTATGGAGCAATCGAAATTCGACAATATAGAGAGCCTAAATTCAATTTTAATGATCAAAGGTTGAAAATTTTTCAAGAACCATTCCATGAGGAATATGTCTTTAACCTCGCATTCAACAAAACTCTAAGGAAGTTTGGCTGATGACTTTAATGTTATTGCTTTATGGGAAGAAAACCATAGTTGTTTTTGAGTTTTGTTTGAGTCTTGGATTTTTCAGTGTTTCATTTTAGTACTTTTTAAAAACTTTAATTCAATAAATAAAAAGGTTATCATTATTACTTCTTTTCACACCTTCCTATTTTTCACCTATTAAAATGTTTAAACCTATGGATTAACATTTTTTCTATAGTGTAGTATTTTTCTACTAACATATTTTATAGGTACATCAACAATTCAATGTTAAGATAGCTCAGACACCCCCATGGCATACCAATTCATCTCATGGAGCTCTTGATTCCCTCTTTTAAATTCTGTCACCACTACCATGTCAATTGAATTTCCAAAATTACAGCCACACCACTCCCACCTATTATTTCATAGATAGTGGGGACACTTCTCCTTTTATGTGTGGGGGTCTTTATCATATAATCATAGTGAGAAACTTGATTATTGTTTGTTATCACTATTCTAGGAGTTATTTTTCAAATTGATAAGCATGTTGTAAATTTGAAAAAAAATGTTATGCCCATGTAAATTAAAAATAAATTTAAACGGAAAATTGTTAAAAACCATGTTTTACCCCTGCTTATAATTTTAGAATGATTACTGAGCTTATAAATTTAATTCAAATTTGAAATCTTTAAAATCATGATTAATTGACTCACTACTTAGGATTTATTCCCTTTTTAATTTCTAGTTTTTATTTTATTCTCGGTACTTGAGAGGATTATAATCCTTCAATCTCATTTTCTTTTCTGAGCATATTTCTCGAGAGATACCTGGGTCATGAAAACCTAATAGAACTTTCATTGAGATAATATAAAAATTATGACTCAACAAGTGTAATTTTAAATTTATTGAAGTATCCTTTGATAGCCAATTTACCTGAGACCCACCTAACCTATATCCTTCATTTATGAGATAATTTCCAGGAATGACCTATTAAAAGAAAAGATATTTCAATACTATTTCCCTTCCTAACCTTATCTTTGAATAATTCTTGAAGATTATATTTTAAAAAAGTGTGGGGAGGAATTTAGACAGTATGGGATGCTTTCAATTCCATAGATGTATGGTTCACTCACCTAAATACTAGGTTATGATCCATATGCCTTTTTGTTGTATCTCTTTTGTATTATGTTCCTTTGAAAATTTAAAAGAAAAGAAAAAATTGTATGGGTTGTGTACTAGGAGGGTCAAAAATCACCATTTTCCAGACTGATGAATCCCTTGAAGGATCATATGTGGTTAGGTAATGGATGTGAGATCTATCTAAGGCATAAATTTCAAAAAATAAAAAAGAAAAGGAAAAAAGGAAAGGAAGAGAATAAATTCTTTAGATACTTACTTGCAATACATATGGATCCAACCTAAGCTGATGGATTATAGACCTGACTCTCCAGATTAAGGAATTTTTTCACATTTATCTTGTTGCATCTTCATTGTACTTTAGAGATTACCCACATTTTGAGCCTGATTTTCACATTCTACCTACCTACTGATAGCCTCAGAGTTATCATAACCTTGTTGATAAAATTCCTAAAGATTATTTTTAAACTTCTCTTTACATAGTAGCGATGATAGAACCAGTGCAAGTCTATGTTTAGGACCATAAACTCAGAGTACGAGCATACCTCACATACATTTTATCCTAAGTGATGAGAGAAAATTATGGTGAGGTAAATTGAAACTGGGCATGTAGCTTAAGGAATGCTTAAAATATTATGATTAAAAGAATAGAATTTGTTTCGAAAATATAATCTATGAGATATACATTATTTACTAGGAATGATTAAAACTAGAACTTGACTAATTTTTTTCTTACACTTAATTTAATTGCATGGATATAACGTGCAATTATTTCTTTGAAAAATGCTTATCCTTTTGAAATATTTATTGTGAAATTTTTCATGAGGACAACAAATTATTCAAGTGTGAGGGGATTTAATAAGTCTAAATGTTATATATATTTTACTATCCCTTTTTCCATTATTTTGCATTCATTTAATGGATAATACACACTGTAGATGCCCAGTTTTTTAAGAAACAGAGCTTCACAAGATACCAAGGAAGAAAGGCAAAAAATCAACAAAAATGGCCAAGTACACATCATGAAGGCCAAGTATGAATAGTGTACTTGATGATCATTGCATGCATTATTTCATGAAGCTTAATTAGTGACCAACCATGATGACTGGAGGAATTTCCATTTCACATCGTGACTCTTTACTACACATCGTGACACTAGTCAAACCGAACACTGAGAAAGCTTTGAGGATTCAATGTGAAAAGCCAGCTGGCCATGGGGTACACATCATGAACCACCTTTACACGACATGAACATGGTCAAACATCATTAAACTATACAAGATTCTCATGCCACACTGGATATCCTTTTATAAATAATGCATATTAAGGGTTTACAACGTGACGATCAAGTGCACATCATGACCATTTCCACCTATATAAGGAGTTGATCAGTAGCACATTAGAAAACATGTTAGGATCAGTTATCTATCTCTTTTTAGACTCCCTTTGGAATTATTATCTCTTTTCCCTCTCTAAACACATTAGTTTTTGTAATTTCTTTACATTTTCAATCAAAGTGCTGCCGATTCACTTTTCTTCAATTCCTTCAATTATCATGTTATTTAAATTCCTTTTCAATCCTTTTAGGTAAGATTATTTTTAAATTATTCTTCTATTCTAATTTCATATCAGTACATGTTCAATTCCATTACCATTTTTATCAGGATTTTTTTTATTCCTTTTATTACTTTAATTACCAACATGAGTAGCTAAATGCATCAGGGTAGGGATCAAGATTTGATGTATCAAGATGATTAATTAAATCTCGAGTTATAAAATTGGTAAACCTAAATTAATTAGTAATCAAGATATGAACCAGAGGTCAAATAGTATTTGTGTGACTGTACCATGACCATAAGACAGTCAAGAAAATGACGATATCCTAATTGAATTAAAATTTGACTATGACCATTAGCTAGGGAACTTTCTGCAAAAGAAGCAAAATGTAATGAATCTATGACTTTACCTAGCCTCCTGACCATGGAATAGATACATCCTATGTAGAACTAGAAGACTGGGCCAAGGTTGACTAGAAAATACTCCTTGATTCATAGACTAAGCACTTTCGACCTTGCCAATATTAGAACTATGATCACATTTTTCTAGATACTCATACTTGATCTTGATCCCTCTTTAATCACTTGAATTCAAACCAAAAATTAGTTAGAAACTCCCAAAATATAGTCAAATATTAAGGAATCCTGTAAAGTATTTAAGGATATATCTCTTTCACTCAAAAAACAACATCCTCTTCATGGGATTGACCCCAAAATTCTACCATAATATACCCTAGTAGTTATGTAAAGTTTCAGAAACATATAAATTTATAATTTGAATCGCACCCCAAGGAATTAATGACACCTATGGGTGGCTGATAAGTAAACAAGGGAGATAATAATCATAAAATAAACATAAGGGTATGAGATTCTGACATAACAGTTGAAAATTATACCCTTAATATTAAATATCATAATCTTGAGTCATAAAAATTCATATGATACAAATCATAAAATAATAAATTTTTTTATAAAAAATAGAATTGGGGAAAACACATAATTATATGAAATAATTTCTATATTAGTCAAGGATCATTTATAATACCATCATAGTTGAAAATTACTTTACTAAACTGAGTTAACTCTCCATTACATAGCTATATTACTGAACTAAGATTACTCTTATTCCAATCTTGTATTTCTGAACCAAGATTAATCTCGTTCCAGTCCCGTATTACTGAACCAATATTTATCCCATTCCAATCTTGTATATATCATGAGATATAAATATTTACCCAAATAAATGGAGGGAAATATGGGTCCCACTCATTAAATTATTAAAACCAAACATAAGTGTGCCACAAGAACATAAATCATTCATCATATCAGAACCCATGTAATTAAATGGGTTTTATAATCATTTATCAATAATAATATACACCATAGAAAATAAATTGGCTTCATAAATATCATTCCATCATAAAAAAACCCATTATTATAAATAATGAGCATGGTATCATTTAATCATATCCTCAGTAAAACATAATCAATAAAAAAATTATCTTAGATATAAAATAATTTGGAACAATTACTATAAATAATTTGTGATGAAAATATCTTTTTTTCTTTAAAAAAACTTCCTTTTCTTAAAATTCTACACTATTTTAAAAGAAAAAAAATCATTGAAAATTAACTTTTAATTTGGTAAGGAAATCTAAAAATCATTAATTCTTCATGATGATAGAAAATTCTATTTATACCATATAAATTAAAAAATATTTCATTCATACTTTTTCCAAAAAATTAAAAAATTACCCAATTTGGAAAACAACAAAAGTTTCCTTTCAAACCATGTACTAAAAATTCAAAAATGGGAAAACATGACTTCAAACATCCATAGGAGGATATTAAAACATTTTTTTGAAAATATATTTATAAAATATGGACATGGATGAAAAATATTCCCCAATGAAAACATAAAACATAACAATCCAAAATATTTAAGATATTGTGAAATAAATTCTCATCACTTCATAATCAGTAGAATCATATGCCTCATGAAAGAAAAAAAAATAAGGTTATGAAAATAACATAATATTCTATTTATGGCTCATAAAATAAATTCATGGGTAGTATATACACTATGTAATAGAAATAAGTGGTGTATACATCTTGTGTCGCACATAAATAAATGTGAGACAAAAATCCCTTACCTTAGGTTTGATTTACTTGATTTGTATCCAAGACTCCTATATAATGTTTTAAATAATATATTTAACTTATTAAAATACCATATTCATATTTATAATATAATATATGATCATCTTACTAACTTGTTTTAATAACATTTCATTATTACTCTTTTTTTCAAGTGTTAACTACTTCATTTTCTTATGTGTGCTTTTTCGTATAAGTCCCAGTTCATGTGCATAGGATATAGTTATTTTATTTATAAAATGGTATTAAGATAATATGTAACATTTTTATGCATTATATATATATATATATAATAATAATTATTTAATGGTGACCATGGAGAATGAATTGCCTCGTGTCATAGAGACGGTATACCATACGTACACAAGAGAAACGATATAATTCCCTTAATTTTGAAATGGTATAGAAGTGGATGGTGTATATTTTTTTAAAAAATAAATATCATATAATAATAATCATATATAGTTATTATTTCCATCATTATACCCAGCCAAGTAAAGTGGTGATGAAAAGGAGACTACACAATGGTGTGGAGACGGTTGGCCATACGTACACACATGTGGTGATTTTGTTTTTTATAGGATGGATATAAAATGGAATGTGGTTATTCCATAATAATAATAAAATATAAAAATATAATTGATACTTGGGTTATTACTTTATAATGGAAACAACTCAAGAAGATGAAGTATAAGAAGAAATGATCTTGAGAGAGTCAGTAAAAGGGATTACCTCTTCTTTGATGAGCTCCACATAGATCTCTTCTTAGGGACACTATAGTTTGTCTTATAAAAGAAAAAAACCTCTATAATGTTTCTAGGTATGTTTATAAGGTAAATGGTCAGAGTAATTCTAATATTTAAGGAAGAAATTAATGTGAATAAGTGAGGGAGGAGGTTTCCTTTTATAATTGTGGTGAGGGGAACTTTTGGAATTTAAAAATATATTAATCTATAATAAATTAAATCTCAATAAAAATACATCCAAAAGGCCTTGAATTATAGTATAAGATGAGAAAATGTTGTAATGTAATCAAAAATATATTTTTTAAACGTTTTTATATTGTTTTAAACATTTTAATTTAGATTTACCCTTAGTTAACCTATTTTAAGTTTAACTAAAATATCAAATTTCTCAATATTAAAAAGTTGTATTTTTTACTTATGTTGTTTAAATTATACCAAAAATGAACAATTTAAAACATATTAGAGCATATTATAGATATTTTTTATTTTTTAAAGATATTTTATGATTTTTAAATAATTTATTAAAAAATTATTTTGATAAAATATTATTAGTGTCAATTTTGACACTATTCATTAGATAGATTTTTAGAAATATCAAGATTACAAGTTAACATGGAAAAAAATCTTTTATTATATCCATAAGAGATCAAGAAAATCTATAAAATTAATTGGTTATATTAATTAACTTAAATGATAGTTATTTTAATATTTTTAATATCATTAATTTTATTTATTCATTAATTAAATAATTATTGCATCATCGTTGTTAAAGAAATTAAGGTAATTATTTGTTCCCTAAAAATTGAAAATAAATTCCATGAATAATATAAATTTATTATATTTCAAATAACTATTTAATTTCAAAAAAAATGTAAAACCATATATTAAAATAAAATATTAATTAAAAACCTATAGTGTGAACAACTTGACTTCCTTTTAAATAAAATATTATAAAAGTATTATTCATATCCATTTGGATCCAAATGGTAATTAATTAGACCCTTTGAGAATAATTGATGAAATATAAACAACCAAAAATATTTATCCATGTTTTTGGGTCATCTAATAGTTCTTAAAATTTTAATTAAAATCATTTTATTTATTTTTCTTCTACTTGTACAACCACTACACCAGAATTGTATAAGCCTTTAAGATAATTATTTATTTCTTAAAAATTAATATAAAATACCCTAAAAAATAAAAATATTTTATCATTCAAATGAATATTTATAGTCTAATTTATCTTCATTATAAATATATATTAAATATGGTTTATTTATTAAAATATGAGTATGGCATCTTTAACTTTTATTTAAATAAAATATACTAAATATCTTACTCTCATCCAAGTGGCCTCAAAAGAGTATAATTTTTGGAAATGGATGATTTGAGTTGAAAACTAGTCATATAATGAAAATAGAACAAGTTTTAAAGTAATTTTATAGTATTTATAATATTATATTTTTAAATTTAATTACCCAATTTACCTTTTACAATGTTAATAAAAATTTACAAAAGTTTTTATTCATAATGCCCAAAAATAAAAGAAACTTATTTGTATAATTTTTAACCACTGATTATAAATACGGAAACCATTTTTCAAAATTCAAAACACATAATTTTTAGTAATTAATTTAAAATTAATCATGTTGACATTTAAAACATTCGAAAGATTAAAAAAATTTATATCTAAATTCAATGTAAAATTGATTCCAATGATCTAAATTATAATAATTGATAATAATTTGATCTAAGTATACTTTAAAACTAAATAAAAATATAATATAGGAAAATTAATTATATTGATGAAAAAACTTGTTTTCGATTAAAATATAGTATTTATTTACTATTCATCAAAAAATGAAACTTATCGTAAAATTACCAAAAATTAAAAAAAAAAGAATTTTTATATTTCACTTTAAAATAAGAAGATTATTTTTTCATATAAAAATTATAAAGGTTTAAAACTGTATATTTAAAATTTATTCTCCAATAAAAGGTGATAAAATTTCCCTTTTGAAAAATGTAGGTTTTTATGCATAAAATTGGGTTGGTTCTTATCTTATTCCTATAAAATATATTTGATGTATATAAAAAAATATTTTACTAAACATATAAAATATATATTTCATTAATATAATTTTATAATTTTAATCATTTTAATTATTAATACAAAAATACTTTGGGAGCATAAAAATAAAAAAAATCCTTTATATTAAATTGGTATATATTTTGTTTATAATTAATTGGTAACCAATGAATTCAACTTATAAAACATATATTTTCATAAGTTAGTTAACATTGTTCAAAACCGAAAATTTAAAATCTATGTTATATCTTATTATAATAAATAATAATATTTTAATAATATATTTTTGTTTGATAAAACTCAGTCTTGTGTGAAACGCAAGCTATCGAAGGAAATTGGCATTGTGTGTAACCCGAGACAAGAATAGTGTTGTGTATACCAAAAGTTGAGCCATTTTTTATGTATCACAATCTTATCTTGGTGTAGGGTATAACACAAGATATCAAAAAATCAAATTATTAAAAAAATCTATCATATTAAATTCTGGAGGTGTTACATTCTACCCCATTTAAAATAAATTTCACCCTATAAATTCATATGGGTGACTAAAGGATTAATAATTGAAAGTATATTTCATATAATCCCATGACATAAAAATAAATACTATAACATCCATTTAAAAAGGAAATTTAGAAACATAATGGTTACCTAAATTAACTCATTACTTGGTTTCCAAATAGGATAACATAGGTGGAAAGTGAAAAAATGGACATGGAAGAGAATTGTTACTATCAAGTTCTAATGGAGAATGATAGAGAACATGGTCATAATAAATTTGACTATAAAAAATCCATGAATCTTAGATGATCTAAGAGGCCATTTGATTCATCGAAAAATAAGGTACTAGGATAACATTTTTTTGCTTCAAGATCCTTTTCCTAGAGTTTAGTTTATTTTTATGTGAATAAATACTTACTTGATTAAGTATAATATCATCCTTTAATTTTTCATTGACCAATTTCCACTTCATCTCTTATTACAAGAATTGAAGGTGAATTTTCCATTCTACAATACTAAAAATCATGAGATTTATACATAGGTTGATAAGTCATCCCATCGATCTTTAGTTATCATCATAGAAAAATATATATCATAGGTTATAAACTATTCATAAATCCTCATAATGAAAGATAATATTTTAACCCCTAAAATGTCTTCTGAATATTAACATAAACATTCTATAAATGGTTAACCTTGTAAAGATTCTGAAATCTAAAAATTCAGAACATTTGAAAGAATGTCACAAATTTCAAAGATTTGTTCAACATTGATCTCCTATATATCATAAAATAACTCTTGATTGTCACATTACAAACATGTTAAAACTATTATAATTTATTCTCTTGAAATGTGTAAAAAACCTATATTACCATAAAACCTTAGTGAAAATAAGAATACCTTCAAAAATTAACTCTTTCCACATTTTCATCAAATCAATCCCAATGTCATTAACATAATAAAATATCTCCTTATTTCATTATCCCAACATTATCCACATATTAAGGGTTATCTTTCTTTTAATCACCTTATGAACTCAATCATCATTTATGGTTATTGATACCATTTTTAATGTCTAAAGTTTTCATTGCACTGTTGTTAGATATTATATGGAATGATTTTGATATGAAATGTTGAGACTGTGTGTGATTCTGAGGCCTAGTTTACCAAGAATAGTTGTTTCAAAAATATTTATCTTCTAATAGCACATGTGCGTGGTTTTCCTGAAAAAAAGAGCAACAACTCTTAAATGGGTGTCCAGATCAGAAATCTAGGGGCAACATTGAGCTCAAAATAGATGTCTTACCCTAGGCGTGACTTAATCATTGTAGGCATGATCCATATGTATAAAAAGTTACCAAGGAGTAACCATAAATAAAATAATTGAATGAAATTATTTTATTTTTAATTATTAATAACTCATTAAAGGTAACTCGTATTGGAAATATGAGACCACCATTGAGTTTTTAGAGTGGTGTTTACCCTAGGCACAACTTAACTTTAGTTAGCACAGGTCATTTTTGAAAATGTTGTCACAGGATGTAAATGGAATAAAAAAATTTCATAAACACAATTATTTTACAATGAATCATCAATTATCTTTATTAAGTATTTTTCAAGAATTCAGGGTTATCTATAACCCTATAATTCCTCTGAGATTTGTACAAATAACTCTATCGAAAAAACAGCACATGGTCCTGGATTGATGATCAACACACATTTGATTCGAATGAACCTCACCAACGATGATGAAACAGCGATCGTCCTTCATCAATGAATGATCTGAATCAAGGTGGAGTGGTTTTTTCCTTGTGATTTCCCCGTTCTTGATTTCCATGATGAACATGGGTCAATCCACAAACATATTGATATGTGGTTTGATCATTGTGGCATGATGGGATATTATTTGCAGGATTATCAGGAAATTTATTTTAATTCCTCTTCATTATCATTATAATGGAAACAGATTAGGGCTAACATGAACATTGTCGAAGGTTTATTCCCCATGTTTTTGTTTTGTGATTTTCTCTCTATGTTCTACGTGCATTCATTGTCGGCATTATTTTGACCAATTATTTTACAATATATGAGAGTACCAATCATTGTGTGTTCTTTATTTGACATAACAGATTGCAATCATGAATTCATACTTGGAATTTAAAGACATGACGGAGGTGATAAAATGATAATGGGAACCTAAATTTGGATCAAGTATCAATTGTTTGTGATTTGAGTTGAGAAGATCTCTTTAGAGGGTCAACGAGATCGAACGTCAGGCACACGAGAAGTGCGACTAGGGACATGTGTTTTCTATTTATTTATGGGGATGGTTTTCCTGAAAATAAGGACTAGAATCCAATTTATGACTGGTTTTGGAGGGTGGTTTGTGTTGTTATGATTTCATGTATAATAAAATGTGCTATTTTTTATTATTAATAATAATAATAATGGTGAGGAATGTTTTTATTAATGATAATAATATATGTGAAATAAAATAAATAAATTTAGGTGATCCATGTGGGTGGAAATTAAATGAAGTAATTTAATTTAAATTATAGGGTGTGGTGTGAACACCCCCACCCTCCTCGGGCATTGTATATGATAAATATGGGGTTATTTTTATTTAATTATTATTTATAATAATTACGTTGAAAAATAAATAAAGTGGTTAATTAAAATAAGATGAGGCTCCTTCTACACCACATGTGCAGCGTGTGATGGGGAGTTTGAGCTTGGGGTCTTTGGGAAGAAAATAATGGTTAAAAATGGTATAATAATATAATAATAATATTATTATTATTATTGTCAAAACAATAATTCAGTTGTAACTTCTTTTTACAATCTCTGATCGATGAACTGTCGATGAAAACGTGATCCTATAATTGAGACAACCATTTTAAGGCCAATGTTGGATACCTTTTTTTGGACTCGTGCCTTGGGTCAATGAAACAACCAAGAATAATAAAATTATTATAATTGTGGGATCTCGTATCTAATATATATCTCTCATATGATGTCAAAATAACGAACCATCTGTGATGTTGTGATCCTACTTTTCAAGATAATCTTTTGATACCAATTTGGGGTATTTAAATCAAGATCGAGTTGTAGGCCCCATGAAGACCAGTTTGGGCATATTGTGGTGAAATGTGATTTGTTCACTGGGATTCCGATTTGGAAAAATGAATAGTCAATCTCGTGTGTTTTTTCATGAGGACCACAATGGTTCAATATATATATTTTATTTCAGGATCAAGACATGGGCCCCAAGAATTGTTGTTCATGAGTTATTTGGTGAAATGTTACTTTTTCACCAGGTGTCCATTTGTGGCATGTGAATAGTATATTTTTAGCATTTTTTTTTCAAGGATCGCGATGGTGTGATCTGTTTGGAAATATGAGAAATTTTTAATAGTAATATCATTGGAATTATGTTTTAACCCTTTGGGCAGACGACAATCCCTGCATGTTCATCAGTCCTTTTCCAAACTCAGACACAGGTAGTGCCAAACTTAATGAGGCGCATCATGTACTCACAAACGGAAATAGATATGCTACATAGATAGGATACCATGGGCCTCTACACTCCATGTATACCCCTCTACACACCATTTAAATGGAGGCTACATGTCGAGTGAGGTTTTCCACACGCACAAAAAACTTGGGATAAATGGACACATCATTCACCCCCTCAGACACACCATGTACTCCCATCAAGAGTGCTTGAGGCTCTTCATTTTCCTTGTTTGGGCTAGTATAGTTTGGGTTTGTTACCTTGGTCCTTTCCTCAAGGGTTTTTTATGTAATTACATTCAAATTACTGGATTGTAGTCCCTTATAAAGGATGACTCCCAGATAGAGTTATGGTATTCCTCTATGGGACTGGAGAAGGATCCTCTATCACCCCTAGTATAATTTTTTAGAATTGATGTAACCTATGAGAGTAGGGAATTGGTCATCCATATAGTGGGATACATCTGTATTATAGTTTCAATTCCCCTATGTATTTGGGAAGGATCCCCATCCTAGTGAATTGATTTAGAAAAGGTTAGTGGTATTACCCAGTATAATTGGGAAGGATCCCCTCTCTAAGTATCATAATCTTATTTGAATAATATGTTCTCATTTGGGAAGGGCCCAAATGATATTAACTTCTTTGTGATGATATTTTATTATATCATGGAACAATGAGTGAGTTCTCCCAAAATGAGAGTGATTTGAGTGGAATATTGTGGGTGGTAGTTGGTTATGATCGCCTGATGGCATAGTGTCTCTCTTTAGTAAATCTGGATGTCACTGTTATATGTGTTGTTGACATATACCTATGTAGAGATGAATAAAATTTCGTTAGTGGTATTTCTATGTGGATTACTTTTTGGTTTTGATTTATCCTACTGAGTGTTGTAATTCTTACCCATGCATGGGCATTGCCTGCAGATGTCATGTCTTGTGCGGATGATCAACCCTTTGACAAAGTCCTAGGTAGCCCAAGACTGGATAGTGATTAGTAAGTCTAGATAGATGAGGTGTGTTCCTACAGTCTAGATAGTATTCCTAGTACCTCTTTTCTTACATTTTGGACTTTTGGTTATAGACTCTTTGTGGTGGGCTTGTTTTAGCCTTGTTTACTTTTTAGTACGTTAACTATTGTACTATGGTTGTGGGTATAGTGGTTTGAAATCATTATTTACTTAGTTTTTTTTACATTTAATCATTTTTGGAATGTATATGTGTGTATGCATACATCTGCTTTATGATAATTCCTCTCATTTTTAGGATATGCCTACTTGGTTCAAGTCACCATCCCCTGGACTATTGAAGGTGGGCTTGGGGTAGCCACGACATGGGCCCCAATGGGATGGTTCATGGCACCATTCAAAATAAAATTTCAAATACATAGGGAAATAAATAGTGTAAAAATCCTTATATGTTACATTAATCCATAATATTGTAACATTATTCTTGAATTCCAATACATTAACATGCAATCATTCCAATGTCTTCTTAAACCGTTAACCAATCATCATTGTTTTATTCCATAACACTTCATTCATCTCATATGTCATTCATAGTCTCTTCATAATTAGTAATATAACAATTACTCATGCAACCTTTCGGATTCACTTCATGAGATTTTCCCCTAGGGAATCGATTTTCATAATTCCCATACATTCCACATTTAAAACATTTAACTGTCATTGATTCCATAACAATAACATTGTACTTTTCTATTGTGTTAAATGAACCTTTTCTTTTGAAATTACATTCTTTGTGTCTTTTTTTCAATGAAATAATCTTCCAGTTCCTTTGAAACATTCTCTTTTATCCCCCTTCCGACATTATTTACATGAGAAAAATCGAACCATGAAAATTCATCTTTCTCTTATTAGGTGGGTCAAGAAACTCACCAAAGATGATATTATTGATCATATCTTATGGTTGATGATTAGGAATGATAATAATATTTTTCCTTCTAACTACCCATTCATTTTACTTCTCACGAGGAAGATCATTCCATTGTCCATCATATTCGGCATTAACATGAATCCTTCTGGTTTCAACCACTGTCAAAATCCTAAAAATCATAGTATGGATGGAGAAAATCATACTAGGAAAACCACATAATCATGGTAAAGTACTTTCAATCTCTAAAATATAAGTTTTAATCCAAGGTTATCCATGATCATTACCAAAATTATAGGATTTTAACCTATACTTATACTTCTCATTAGGGACATCCCGAGACATATCCTTAGAAATATCTCTAGGGATCTCACTTAACATCATTCATCCTAGTTTCCAAAGGTTAACTAAAACTTCACTCTGATACCAACTATAATGAACTAATCATGACGTATATAGATATTACATCATTTTTTTAGAATATTTCTTTCATTACTCAAACACTCTCTCAAATACCATATTAGTTTAGTGCCTTTAGAAACTTGGGACACATTCATCTAATTTAGTGAAAGAACTTCAATATCTATAAAAAATATCTTCCCCTTTAGTATTATAATCTAAAACAATTTTTTATGACCTAGGGTAAAAGAAATATATGAAAAGGGTAATCTCAGATGCTTAGTAAGGGTAAAAATGGAGATATGAATCATAACATAAGAATAAGGGTATAAGAGTATGAACATAACATTTGAAAAGTATACACTTCATATTAAAGATCATAATATTGAGTCATAAAAATTCATAAGATATAAATCATAAAATAATAACATTGTCACGAAACATGGTAACATAGAAAACACATAAGCATAGGAAATCATTTCCATATTAGTCAAGGATCATTTCCAAGACTATAATAGTGGAAAAAGTCTTTTAATGAACCAAGTTCATTCCATGTTCTAGCCTTGTATTATTGAACCAATATTACTCATGTTCCATTATTATATTACTAAACCAATATTACTCTGATTCCATTCCTTTATTAGTGATCCAATATTTCTCTCCTTTCAGTCTTGTCTATATCATGGAATATAAATATTTACCCAATACATTGGAGAGAGATATCAGTCTCACTCGTCACATAATGAGAACCATAAATTTGTGTGTCATAAGAATATAAATCATTCATTATATCATAACACAAGGAATGAAATGGGTTTAATATACATCATTTAATCATAACATAACCCATAGAAAATAAACGGGTTTCATAAATATAATTCCATCGTAAACATAAACTATAATTATAAATAATAAGGATGGTAGAATTGAATCATATCTCTAGTAAAACATAAGTAACATCAATTAATGTTATACTATATGGAAAATAATTTTTAACGATCACCTGAAATAATTCTTGAGTAAAATATCTTTTTTTCATGAAAAACACATTCTTTTATTAAAATTCAAAACAAGTTTAAAAGAAAAAAATTTCATTGAAAATTACCTTATAATATTTTAATGGAAGATAAAAATAATTAATTCATAATAGTGATGGAAAATTCAGTTCATGATGTTTAATTTAAAAAAAAAATCCTTCCATGTTTTTTCTAAAAAAATTCAAAAATTACCTCATTTAGAAAACCACAAAAGACTCCATTAAAACCATGTAGTAAAAATTGAAAAAGGGTAAAAATGTATTTATAAATACCTATGTGGATATTAAAAAAATGAAAAAATATATTTAGAAAATATGGATATGGATGGTAAATATTCCCCTACGAAGACTTAAAACTAAACAATCCAAAATATTGAAGTGATTTTAAAATAAATAATCATCACTTTATAATCAGTAGAATCATATGCCTCATTAAATAAATAAAATTATAATTTTATGAAAATAGCATAATATTCACTATAAGACTCATATAAAACATTCATGGGTTATATATACACCATGTAGAAGAAAAAAGTATTGTATAAGGCATGTGTCTCACAGAAATAAAGGTGAGACTAAAATCCCTTACCTTAGGTCTGATTTCCATGATATGTATTTGAAACTCCTGTATAATGGTTTTAATAATTTTATTGACTTATTACAGAATCATATTCATATTTATGATATCATATGTGATCATTTTATCACTTGTTTGTTAATAACATTTCATTATTACTCTTTTATCAAGTGTTAACTACTTTATTTTCATATGTGTATTTTGTTGTATCAATCCTGGTTCATGCATATAAGATATAGTTATTTCATTCTCAAAATTATATTAAGGTAATATGTGACATGATTATACATTATATATATTTATATAAACATTATTTAATGGTGATCATGTAGAATGAATCGCATTCCATTGTGGAAACGGTATGTCTTACGTACGCATGAGCGACTATATCATTCCACTAATTGTGAAATGTTATAGAAGTGGAGGGTGTGTATATTTTTTCCAAAATCAATGTCATGTTATAATAATCATATATAGTTATTATTTCCACCATTATACCCATCCAAGTAATGTGGTGATGAAAAAAATATTACACCATGGTGTGGAGATGGTAGGTTGTGCATACCCACACATAGTGATTTCATTTTTCATATGATGGATAGATGGTAGAATGTGGTAGTTCCATAATTATAATAACATCTCAGAACATAGTTGATACTTGAATTATTACTTTATAATGGAAACAACTTAGGAAGAGGAAGTATTAGAAGAAAAGATCTTGAGAGAGTTGGTAAAGGAGAATACCTCTTCTTCGGTGATCTCCCTATAGATCTCCTCTTAGGGACACTAGAGTTTATATAATGAAAACACCAACACCACTATAATGTGGATAGGGATTTTTATAAGATAAATTTTCATTGGATGGCAGATATTGAAGGCTAAAATTACAGTGAATGAGTTAGGGATAAGGTGATTTTTTATAATTGAGGAGGGAGGCACCTTTGTAATTTCAAAATATATTAATTTATGATAAATTATATCTTAATAAAAAATACCTCCAAAAGGCCTTGGATTATAATATAATATAAGAAATGATGTAATCTCATCAACTAATTTTTTAAAAAAAAATTAATATTTTTAAACTATGTTATTTTGATTAACCCTTAGTTAAACTATTTTAATTTTAACTAAAGTCACAAATTTCACAATATTAGATTGTTTTAATTTTTACTTATGTGGTGTTAATTAATACATAAATGAAACATTTATAAAATATTAGACCGTATTGTAATTATTTTTTATTTTTTAAACATGGTTTATCATTTTTAATTAATTTAATAAAACATTTTTTTGATAATATATCATTAGTGTCAATTTTGAAACTATTCATTACTTGGTCCACCTCAAGGCCTTCAGGATACATGTAATGGTGCTTAAAATAGACTGGAAGACTCTATGAGGGTTAATCTATAGATTAGGATTCAAATCATGTGAATTCACTAGAACAAAGATAATGGATTTTGATAAATTGGAGGGTATGGCTATTACCATCGGGACCAGCCAGTGCATGCATGGGAAGCCTCGCCAAACTGTCATGTGAAGGTGGAGAGTTTCCATCATGATATAGACACTTGGGAGGGGTAGTTCCAAGTAGTTATAGTCTAGATGAAATCCAAAAATACCATCACTTCATGTAATTTCATGAAGACTACAGTCTATGTAAGGGTCCTCCTTCAACCCTTAAAAGGTGGATTATCAAAAATGATTAAAAATAGAAGGCCTTAGGGTCATTCATAGTATAATGTGAACAAGTTGACTTCATTTTAAATAAAATATTATAAAGATCTTATTCATATACATGTGGCTCCAAATTATCAAAAATTCATCCCTTGTAAAACCATAGATGATATATAAACATACAATAATATTTATCCATGTTTTTGTTTCATTTAATCATTCTTATAATTTTAATTAAAATTGTTTTATTTATTTTTCTTCTTCTTGTACACGTACTGCATAAGCATTGTATAAGCCTTCAAGGTAATAAATTATTTTATAAAAATTAAATTAAAATACCATGTCAAATAAAAACATCTTATCATTCAAATTACTGTTGATAGTCAAATTTAACTTCACTATAACTCTATATTAAAAAAATTAGTTATTAAAATTTGAGTTTGACATCTTTAACTTTTCTTTATATAAAATATAATAAATGTATTACTCTCATACAAGTGGATTTAAAAGGGTATAAATATGGTCGAAGGATGATTTTGATCAAACCTACCCATATAAGGAAAATATAATAAGAGTTATGGTAATTTTATAATATGTATAATAGCATTTTTATCCTTAATTACCTGATTTACCTTTTACCGTGTTAATAAAAAATTACTAAAGTTACTATTCATAATGCCAAAAAATAAAATAAACCTATTTACATAATTTTTATCCACTGATTCAAAATATGGAATCCATTTTTTGAAATTCAAAACACATAATTTGATGTAAGTAATTTAAAATTAATCTCATTTACGAGGTGAGAAAATGGGTAATTAAAGTTAAAACATGTAAAATATTAAAAAATATATACATATATCTAAATTCAATGTAAAATTGATAAAAATAACCTATATTAAATTAAATGATAAAAACTTGATCCAATTATATTTTAAAACCAATCAAAAATATTATTTAACACTAAATTAATTCGATGAAAAAAGTTGTTTTCAATTAAAATTTTAAACTTTTTTACGATTCATCAAAACATGAAACTTATCAAAAAAATTACAAACAATTCAACAAAAGTAAATTTTTATGATCCAATTTCAAATAATAAGTTTATTTGTTCATATAAAAATTATAAAAGTGTCAAAAATTATATTTAAAATAGGGTTTCTAATAAAAGGTGATAAAATTAACCATTTGAAAAATATTTGTTTTTATGCATAAAATTGGGTTGTTTCTTATCAAATTCCAAATATATATATTTTATGAATACCAAAAAAATGTAATATATAAAATATATATTTCATTAATATCATTTAATAATTGTAATTAATTTAATTTATTAATAAAAAATGATGTTGGGAGCATAAAAATTAAAATACTACCTTTACATTCAATTGGTAAATATATTTTTTATAATTAATTAGTAACCAATGTATTCATCTTATAAATAATATATTTTCATAAATTAGTCAATACTATTCATAAACACTAATTTAACAGCTAGGTTATATCTTATTGTATTAAAAAATATTATTTTAATAATATATTATTTTTCGATAAAACTCAATCTTGTGTAAAACAAAAGCTATTGAAGGAACTCGATATTGTGTGTAACACAATCCAAACATAGTGTTGTATATACCACAGGATAATCTAGTATTTTTATAGCACAATAATATCTTGGTGTAGTGTACAACACAATATATCAATGACATCAAATTATTAAAAAAAATATCTCATAAAAATCATAGGGAGCTACACATCATATGTACATTCGGTATGTTTTCCTATAAAATGATGTCTTTTAGTATATTCAATGCCCCAAGTACCTTTTAGTGTTTCATGGTAATTATCTTCTCAAACCTGATTGAAAACTACTTAGAGTTATTCCTTGAGGACTTCACTGTATACGGGACTTGTTTTCAATGTTTTTTGGAGAGTCTGTAAAAAACATTTAAAACATGTATTGAGAAAAAAATTGTTTAAATTTTGAAAAGTTCCATTTTATGGTAGAAAAAATAAAAAAAATTGGACCATTAAATTTATTAAGATTATATTTAAGTATATAAATCCAAAATTAATGAAATTTTCACTCTTTCTTACCCCACCAGTCTGAAACACATTAGATCATTTCTTATCAATGTTGGATTTTATAAAAGTTTTATTACAAACTTTAGAAAATTTTATTTTACCCTAACTAAAATTCCCAAGAAGGAAATTTATTTTGTTTTTAACGATTCATATAGGGTAGATTTTAATATATTGAAAGAGTTCTTGACCACTGAACCCATTATCTATCCACAAAACTGAAGTTAACCCTTTGAAATTCTATTTGGTTCTCCCAACCAAGTTGTTGGAGATATTCTTTCCAAAAATATTGATAGATTTACACAAGTGACAACCAATACATCACAGACCCAAGAAACTACCCAAATTAACTACATAACAACAAATAATGTATTATTGTCCATTATTATATATTTATAAAACTTTTATTCAGATATTTTATGGAGTAAAGTAATTATTTATTCTGATATTGTATCCATAATATATTTCAAGAAGAAAACTAATGAAAATCCTAAACTATTGAGATGGATTTTTTTGTCATAAGAGTTTGACTTAGATTTTAAGGATAAGAAGGGATGTGAAAATATAGTGGTAGACTAAATTATCTAACTACCTCATGATATTAAGGTAAAACCAATCCCCAAGACTAATCTAGATGACTCATTTTCTATTTGGTGATGGTCCCAAAGGGTTTAATTATTTCTTGATGGGTATAATAAAAATAAAAAATTTATTAAACTCGAAATAGTGAAATTAATTAATTAAAATGTAGTATGTAGAAGGTCGAGGTAGAACCCCTAGAGATGGTGAAATTGGTTTAATTATATTTTTAAAGTAAATTGTTTTTTTCATTGATTTTAAGAAATAAGGAGAAGAACAAATTTTCATTTGGAAAGAAATTTTATAAAAGAGACAAAACACAGAAAAATAGCTTGGATTTTGAAAATCACATTTTAAAAGTGTGTTATAGTTTTTTAGTGTCATGGTTCATGTGAAATTGGTTTTTAAAAATAAATTTATTAATCCATGTTTAGTATCAGATTCAAGATGAGGTGGATCCAATGGTTATGGTATCCCCTACTTAACATGAAAATCACATATTTCCCTTAGTTCGGTAACTTATATTTTCACCGAATTGAGTTTGTATTGATATAATTTATAAACCTGGGAACCCTAAAATAGATAATGGTCATTCCTAAAATTAGGGTAAACACTTTCACAATTTTAGATTTCCTTTCAGATTAAATTATCAATATTTGTGGTAAAAAAGAATAGATAGGGATTGGAATTGGATAAATAAATTACAGAAAACCAAATACATGAATAGAATAAAATAAATAAATCCAAAGACAACTTCCTACTTCAGATACATATCCTTAGAAAAAGGAAATAATTACACCCTAATCTGAGTGATGATTGATTAATAGGAAAGTAATTAAATAAAAGAAAACATAAAAGAAAATAGGAGAGAAATTGGTGGAGGGTCCTGCAACACCATAGCTTCCCACCCTATATTCCGGTCTCCAGATCTATCTTGGAAGCAACAACACAAATATATATTTATAGAACTCTAAGGGGATTGAGTTACCTTTTCCATTAATACATCCCATTATTAGTTTTTAGTCCTCCTCCACATTTAATGGTTGTTTGGACCATTATTTTATCATTTTTTGAAATTTCCCATCAAAATGGTTCACAACATGAATTGGTTTTAGGTCGTGAAAGTGTCAATCTATCCTATAATTGACTTTTCTTCATATAAAACTTTATATTTGGTTTAAAGCTTTTAATTTTTTGATATCATTAAATATTTCCACAATGTTAATCTTAAATTTCCAGTGCCATAAGCTCATTTTTTCTTGAGATTATCACTTTCAAGATCCATTGCGACTTTAATTTCATTATTTCATGCTGCAGCGCTTCATATTTCAGTGTGAAGTATATTTTTATCTTAAAATTAAATCCTTTTTTTCTCATTTTACAAATAATGTTTATATCCCATAAATAATCATAAAAAACTGAAAAATCCACATTTTAATAATATTCATCAATTTTTTTATAAATAATTCAATTAAAGCACCCTAAAATATTTGCATTAAATAAAAATATTAGTGAGAAATTATACAACCACACCCAATTTCCCTAGTATGCTAATATAGTAAAATTTCATGCCAGAGAAATTTTACGCTCATTTTTTATACATAAAATTACAAAATTTAAATCTAAATTAAAATATTATGTTTCATGTGACCCTTATTTATGGAAATGTTTCAATGACTAAGTCATTAGAATTTTAATATTAAATAGACTATATTCTTTATTTTTTTCATACGATTACATGTGGAGGCCATCTTAGACATCAAATAACTGCTTGAAAATTTAGAAGCTAGATTATTTTGGCCTTTAATTTTTAAAATTTCATATGGTTTTTGTAAAAAATGTCCCAAAAGATATATTACTGGTGGAATTTCAAAAATAAATGAGATAACTATTAAATAATTAGTTTTTTGTGATTTTTTTAAGGTGTTTGGTGTTGAATTCATGGGCCTATTTTTAACATCATTTGTATTTTACTATATTCTATTAGTATTAGATTATGTTCCTAAGTGAATTATAGAAAAAGATACTCTAATAGATGATTTAAAAACTATAATTGAATTTCTAAAACCAAAAACATTTTGTAGGTTTGGAATAACTCAAGCTATAATCACTAAAAAATGAACCCACTTCTTCAACAAGAACATGGATCCCTGTATTGATAAATATGGAGTGAAACATAAATCTTAAATTTATTACCACACATAGAAAAATGGAATTTATGAGGTGTCTAATCGTTAATTCAAATAAATTTTGTAGAAAACAGTGTAGCCCAACTATGTAAGGACCTCTGTTATTTCATACTAGAGTTTTGAGAAGAAATTTGAATTTTTCCTTAACATGTGATTATAAGGGGTAAAATGGTCTTTTACCCTAAAAGATAATCTCAGATAATTTTTTTTCCAATAAATTTCTCATATAATAGTATTTTTACCCTATTACATGAGTTTCATGGAAATTCGAGCAGTTTGAATTTTAGTGGAATAATTAATAATTAATATTTGATAAATTAAATATTAATTTATTTGTGCATGTATGTCTATTCATATCTTCTGAATAAAGAATAATACTGATATTCCTTCACCTTTGGTGAGTCTATAACATGTAGTTTCTCCTAGATGGGGTGTAAAATGATGTTGGGTGTCAGGGCCGGGATGAGCACCCTTTTCTTTTCCTTTTCATTTCTTCTCTTCCTTTTTTCTTTCTTTTCTTTCTTTTCCTTCTTGGTCTTCACATGTACTATGTTACATATTCCCATTAAAATGATCAATAGATAGGATAGGGATATGGAGAAAGGGTAATATAGAGTTAGGGAGGGATATTTATCAATTCAAAGCTCAGGATGCATTGGATCATCGTGTGATAACTTCGGATCATAGAAACGGGTAATGGTTTAGAAGATTCCACCCAATGGTAGGCTATTTTTAATTTTTTTCCATAAATCTCATTATATTTTTTTGTTTTTAGTTTTAAATACCTATTATGTTTTATTATTCCCCATTTAGGGTCGATCAACTGTTTTTAGGGTAAAAACAAGGGTTTTAGGGTGATTCAAGGATTTTCTCTTCCAGAAAACATGTATATATGTTGTTTGGTCTAGGGAACACACCTCGTGTGTTCTTCCATTTTGGGGAAGATGGCCTTTATGAATTACACTTTGTTTATGGGGTATACATTCCATGTATTGGTACTTATCCATGTAACTGAGTACCCGACCTGGCTACCCATGTAAGAGGAACAAGTCGTGTAGAGTAAATGGCTAGATGTAGAAGTACATTTCCCTACTGAATACATGGATAGGTCATGTGAAAGACACATGAAGGTACCCCATGTAGTGTACACACCATGTACCCATCTTACATAACATGTTCTTGGTATTTTATCCATAAAATACTAGAATAATTACACGACCATGTGGGTCCTTGAGGGTATACGCTATGTACCAAGGTACACATGTAGTGTACTACTCCCTTACCACCCTTCTTACATGTTATCATATCTTTCTTCACAGAAGTCAGAATTAAACAAATTCGTAGTTCATTCTAAGTATTTTTTCCATTTATATCATGATGATAATACATTTGAAGTGTTTTGAGGACTCCTAGGTGGTGTTTTGGGAGTATTAATAAGGTCCCATGTAGGATTCATCTACTTGCATTTCAACCTAGAGGATCCTATGAAGGATGCCTCTATCTTATTCTATTACCAAGGATCCCCAAATGGGATTAATTTTATTATATTATAACCTAGGGAATCCCTTGTAGGATTTCTATGCACATATACTATTTTGAGTATCCCTTGTAGGTCGCCTCTGTTGACTTTCTGTTTGAGGATTCCATATAGGATTGCTCCTTTTACCTTTACAACTAAGTTTCCTAAGTAGGGTGTATTTTCTTATACATATACTTTGAGTATACTATATAGGATTCATCGTTTTAATTTTCTATTGAGTTTATTGATTAGTATACCTATTTTGTGTTGTGACTTGATGGACCCAGCGAGTACCCCAGTATTTGACTAACCCATAGTTGATATGCCAGGTTTGAGTAGAGATGGTAGTGGTTTTTACCTTATAAATCATGCTAAACATGAAATCCTAAGTTGTTGTGATATTAGTGTTGGGTTATTCTTTTGGGAACCCTCACTCTTTTGTTCATACTTTCACTTCTTTATTGTTGATGCAAAAATGATAACTAGAGGCGATTCATGGTTGGTGGTTATTAAGCCTGACATGAAGAATCTTTATTTCTTCTTAAGATGCCTAGTTGTACTTCCCTAGGATCTGGCTTATGATCTATGTTATTTATTTTATTTATTTTTATACCCATAGGTACTACCTAGGATTTGGATTTTGAGCATGTGTATTTGATTATTATATTTTTTGGATTTCTAGAGGTATTTCCTAGAATCTAGATATCGATCCTATGACTATGATATACGGCCATGGATTCCCAAGTAATGATACTTGTGGATGATTCCTCTCTCCTGAGTTATGATGATGATTCTTATCTCCTTGATTTTTTATGTGATGAGGATGATTACGCACTCCTTGATCTGATGACACTCATGGTTGATTACTCTCTCCTGATTGATGAGGATTACCCCACTCTCATTTGTTTGATATGTTATGAGGATGATTAAAATATCCTCGATATGATAATACGCATGGATTATTACTCTATCCCAAGTGATGAGGATTATTATGCTCTACCTGGTATATTTATAGATCATGGTCACGGACATGGCACTCTTCACAATTGATGTGACTTACACTCGATAGATTATTACACTTTCCTTGATCGAAATTTATGATACCCACTTGGGTTGGGTGGATGCACCAGTGATACTCTTCTATTGAATGGATGCCAAGAATGTAACTAGATCTTGAAGGAATTACTTAAATTGATCACCTAAGGATGATCCCCTTAGGGATTATCTGAGTCACACTGTCGTGACTGCCTACAGACTGAGACCTATAGATTAAACATTGTACTAGATTTACATGGATGGAACAACATGATGTCTGGCTTAGTGACCATATTTACTGGAATTCGAGATATACTCCCCTAGAAATCTTCTTTATAGTTATTAGAGGTGAGTATGAGTGAAGTCAGGGTTAGGATGAGTATACCCCTATAGTGATGTAGCTTGATCAGATACATTTTCAACACTAGGTGAAGTAGGTATGTGTCAATTGGGATTACAGACCTAGAGATTAACTTAATTATATACATCTTGAGTGGAATGATGTTCAGATCAATGACCTTTTCACAAGATGCACAGTGGATTGGAATTACGAACCCAATGATAGAATGTTGATGGTTTATGTTATTCCATTCACTTTACTCATGAATATTCATATTTATGTATATATTTATAGGTATGGGACTATACATGTGTACACATATAAATATGGACATCCATGGTGTAATTTCCCCAGTTTAATGGGATTATAGACCTAGGGTTTGACTATGGTTTCACATTTATTGTATTTACTTATCTTTTCAGTTGTGTCTCAACTAGGCTGAGCATATTTATTTTTCATTGACTTATAGAAGAAAATTTTATAGTTTCATCATTGGGCTGACATGTTGAGATTATTTATCACTTTTTCATGTGCACCTCAGTGTTCAGGTAGACCATATGTTGATTTCTCAAGTTGAGTATAGTTTCATGGTGAATAGGGTTGTGTCCCATAGTTTCATGATCAAGTGGAGTTTCTCATGTGGTTTATTTTAATCGGGTCAGTGCAGTTCCACAGTGTCTGGAGAACGGGTATGTGGTATGTCTATGAGTAAGTTGAAGAGCCCTTTATTTTTATTTTAGTTTCTTTTGTACTCCAATATCTTTATGTTTGGCCTTATGGGTGTCCAGTGTTGTATGTATGACATATCTTTTCGGGCTTTTAAAACATTTCATTTATTATTATAGCATATTCTATTTCAGTTTATTTGTTACTTCCGTAGTCTATTTATTTACTAATTTGAATGATACATGTCCATTTCCACTCTTTTATTACTCTAATATGAAGGAATAGTCCCCCACTATCACACCCTAGTCCCTCACTACATGTTGGTAGCCTCTAGTGTATGGGGAGGCATGCCTGAGTCCACATAATGAACTAGATTAGAGCACTGGATTCATGGAATATAGATCAGGACATTAAAAATTGGTATCAGAGCTATTCTTTTCATGGACTTTTCTATTTTGGATATGGTAGATAGTATTATTAGGAATGTATCAAAACCTATTATATTTAGCAGACTAGTGTTTTGAGAACACTTATTCTGGTAATAATTCATGCTTTCTAGGGTTATGGGATTGTTTTTATGATCTACGATGTTATATTTGTATATGATTTTCGCCTTGAGGGATGCACATGTTGTGTCGATGTGATGATTTATTATATATTTTTGGATCCTTTACATTGAGGGTATAAAGATTTATTTTGAATCTTGGTAAAAAAATGCAAGATGCATTTCATGCATTATATTTTTCACATATGTTTTACATCATATGGGCCTACTAGTGTGTGATTTTTACTGAAAAATGAGTCCTATTTATTTGTTCCTACATACATACATACATACATACATATATATATATATATATATATCATTATAATGTAAGGTTATGTGGATCAACATTGATGCATTTCTATTGAGGATGATGACTCAATCCTCATGCATGAGAGGTGTATTGACCCTAGTAAGTTGATAGGGTATGTGATTCCCATGTATTGAACCCTTCATCTATGGTTATCTTGTCAGATCACAGAGTATGACACCTAAATTTACTAATATTTTTCTCATGAACTATAACTCGAGGGGGTTTTACAATATACAAATGCCCGATGAGTGTCATTTTTGTCTCCTTCTCTATATTGGTACTATGACCTCTATAGAGAAGTTCCTTATGATTATGCTCAGTGAGAATCAAGGCCCTTATAGGCCATGTTTTCTGTTTTGACCCTCATAACCCATTGTGGTCTTTACCTTCTTTAGAGAGGTCGATATTTTGATCTAGGTGGTTAGACCTTGTGACCAAGTTGTGAGACTTGATCTATTGGGATAGGTGGGAGACCTAAAGACCCTATGTTTTTAGTCAAACCCTTGTAGCTCGAAGTCAATTTTGTTCGAGGGAAACCTTTATGAGAGGTTAGCTTGGTGATTTGGATTCCTTTTTTTCTTAGTGATCTTGGTTATTTGATCATTTTAAGATTAAAACATGATAGGTTCTTGAGTTTTGTGTTATAAGAATGTTTATTCCTTCAACTTTTGTTAAGCACATAGGGTTATTATTTTTCAAGGATGCTTTTGATGGGTCGTATAGTTCAAGAACCCATCCCGTTTGACCAGTGTTTCCACTATTACAAGTGTATTTAGATCTTGGGTAGACTCTCATGGCTGGAATTATGTTGGTCGATGGGTGATCATGGAATAAAATCTTGTAATAGTTAAGTTTCTCAGTTTTGAAGAGGAGTTCCAAGGGTGATTCTGGAATAATGAGGCTGATGTGCCACATAGCACAGTCAACTTAGACTCATATCAGATGACTCAATAGAGTATGAGTCTAGTGGTAAATTTACATACTTATTTCACATGGTATCAGTTGAAACCCTAATCGTTGATTGGTCGGGTGTGATCCAAGTACCTACTTTTTCAAGACTTTTCATGGGAAGGGTTGCCTATTTTGTTAAAGAAAAATGAATCCTACTTATTTGTGAGTGTTCCTAGAAGAGAGCAGTACATTCCCTTTTTATGGGATCTTAGTGTGCTTAATTTTATTTATTATCATGATCTATCTTCGCTTCATCATGATTATAATGAGAGAGCATCGGTTGTACACCAAGATTTTTTCTTTTAAATGTTTTCCAAGACTAATGAAGGAACATGTTGGGGTTCTGCTCAAGAAGCTTTGTAAGGTAATCCATATGGTGGGGAGTTCCCCATTTTATTCTTGAGGGTGGTGACTCTCATTTTCCATTTAAATTTGGTTTTTTATGGGCTGTTGAGCTCGGAGAATGGTTTTAAGAAGACAATAAGGGTATTACTATGGTGGGGAGTACCAGATCGGTCACATTTAAACACCCCCCATGTAAAAGACAGTTAATTATGCAATGATAAAGGACATTGGATAGTATTGAAATATTGTCTCTATAGATTCTTGGGTTTAGATAACGATTGCTAGTTATACCACTAGGATTCTCAGGGATGGGAAGTTTTATGGTGGGGAGATGGTAAGGACCTGTATTTTTTCAGACTAGACTTTTGATCAAAAAAATTAATATTCTCTTATCAGATGCTTATAAGAGGTAAAATGGTCTTTTACCTATCATATGATCTTGAATAATTTTTTTGACCACTCAGTTGGTCCCAGAATATGGTGTTTAACCTAGAACATTATTTTTTTGGAAATCTATATTGTTTAAATTTTATCATAATAATTAATATTTAATATTTAATAAATTAAATATTAATTTATTTTCATAGGTACATTTAGTCATATATTTTGAATGGTGTGTAACATTGAGATTATGTCTCTACCATCAAGTCTAGAATGTGGATTTTTTCCTAGGTGTGGAATAAACTCTTGTTGGGTGATAGGGATGGGTTGGGGCCCCATTTCTTTTTCTTTTCTTTTCTTTCCTTCCTATTCTTTTCTTTCATCTCTTTATTTCCCTTATTTTCTTCTCACATACTCCCATGCGGCTTCCCCTTTAAGTGAATGATATAGTGTAGAGGGAGAGATAGAGAAATTGAAAGATAGATGGAGAGAGAGAGAGAGAGAGATAGGTACCACCTCAGAGCTCTAGATTCACCAAGTCATCGTGCGACATCTGTGGACCATGGAAACAGGAGAAGATTTGGTGGATTATGCCAAAAATAGTCCATTTTTATGTTTCTCTGAAAAACGTAATAGATTTTTTATTTTCTAGTTTTAAATTTATATTATGTTTTCTTAGGACCCATTGATGATTGATCTACTATTTTCAAGGTAAAACTATGGTTTTGGGGGTGATTTAAGGGTGTTTCTTTTAGTAAAAATTATGTACATGATATGTGGTTCAAGGAACACACATAGTGCATTCTTACATTTTGGGGGAAGAAGGCCTTTAAAAAGTACACACCATGTATTAGGTATATATTCTATGTATTGGTACTCAACCATGTAGCTAAGTACCCAACCCAGCTTCCCATGTAACACACCTAGTAGAGTAAATGGTTAGACCTTCTTTGGGTCGTACGCTATGTATAAGTACATGACTAGGCCAAATCATGGTCAATTCATGTGAGGGACATAGTGAAGGTACCTCGTGTATGGTACATTCCATGTACACATATTACACTCCATGTACATGGGATTTTACACGTGAAGTATTGGAATAATTATATGCCCATGTGGGTCCTTGAGTGTATACACATGTACCAGGGTACACACACTTTATACTCCTTCATTCCAACCCTTTTAGGGGTTTTCATATATTTTCACCCAGGATTCAAAATTGGACCCATGAGTTATCCATTCTTATTATAGTTTCACATAGATCATGATGGTAAACCCCCTAAGGTGTTTTCAGGATTTCTAAGTAGCATTTTAGGTTTTTTCTATTGAACAGATTCTTCCTCTAGTAATTGTATTTAGTTTATCCTGATAGTGATACATTTTATAAGATGATCCATGAGTTATCTCTCTTAACCGATGCTTTTATATTTTTTCCATTTAGGATGTCTCCCTTAAAAGATGTTCTCTTATAGCCTATGAGGTCGTGAGGCTGGTTGTTTCCAAGGATCCCCTATTGGATTCCTCCTCTTAAGTTTCAACCTAGAGGATCTCGTGTAGGATTCCACTATCTTCTTATTGTACCAAGGATCCCCTATGGGATTCCTTTGCTTAAAATATAACCTAGGGAATACCTTATAGGATACCTATACATATATAATGTTTTGAGGATCCCTTTTAGGATTCCTCTATCAACTTTTCATTTGATTATACCATGTAGGATTCCTCCTTTTACCTTTAAAGCTAAGAAAACCAAGTAGGATTCCTTCCCTTATGCATAGATTTTGAGGATCCCATGTATGATTCCTACTTTATGCACTAAATTTTTTATTACTGATGAAGAGATCATAACCAGAGGTGCTTCATGGTAAGTATATTTTGAGCCTGAAGTGAGGTATATTTCTTTATATTTTGGCTTCCCAGATGTACTTCCCTAGGATCTAGCTTCTGAGCCATTTTATTTCATTTGTTTATTTTTATAACCATAGGTACTACCTGGGATCTGGCTATTGAGCCTACATATTTTATATTTATATTATTGGTATTTTATGAGGTGTTTCATGTTATTTTGTGGTTGATCCTATGACCATGATATATAGGCATGCAATCCCAATTAATGATACTCATGGATGATTTTTCTCTCCTGAGTGATGAGGGTGATTTCACTCTCCTTGATTTGTTATATGATGAGGATGATTATTCTCTCCTTGATCTGAAGGTACTCATGGATGATTATACTCTCACAAGTGATGAGGATGATTCTTCTCTCATCTTTTTGATATGTTATGGGGATGATGACGCTCTCCTCAATCTATTAATACTCACGGATGATTATGATCTCCTGAGCGATGGGGAAAATTATTCTCACTCTGGTTAATTTCTAGATCACAATGGTGAATAGGGCACTCCACACTGTTGATGTGACTTGTACTCGGTGGATGATTACTATCTCCTCAAGAAATTCCTAGGATTCCCTCTAGCATCAGTTGGATATACCAGTGATTCTACTCATATAAATGGATGTCGAGCATGTACTTGTTTCTAGAGGGAATTCCTTTTATAGGACACATAAGGGTGATCCTCTGAGGGATTATCCAAGTCACAATGTCATCACTGCCTATAGATCTGGACCTAGGGCTCAGAAATTGGATTGTATTTACATAACATGAGAATCATGTTGTCTGGTTTAGTGATAATATTTACTAGATTTCACGATGTACTTCCCTAGAGTCCTTATTTATAGTTATTGGATGTGAGTACTGGTGAACCCATAGTTAGGGTGAATACCCCCTTATGGTAATGTAGCTTCCTCAGAGGCATTTCTGGTGTTGGTGGAAGTAGGTAAATGTAGACTACTATTATGGACCCATAGACCTTCTTAATGATATATATATAGCTTTATTGACATGCTTTCCATCTTAATTCCATTTATACAGGATGTCCAGGCGATTGGTATTACAGAACTAAGGATTGTCTACTGATATTTTATGTTATTCCTTTCACTTTACTAAAAAATATTCATATTTATGTGTATAGGTATTGGTATGGGAATATACGTGTATAAACATATAAATATGGGCATCCATGGTGGCACTTTCTTAGTTTACTGGGATTATGGACTGGGGTTAGACTATGGTTTCATGTTTATTGGTTGTACATATATTTTCGGTTCTATCTCGGCTAGGCTAATAATTTTTCTTTTTCATGCACTTATGGTAGCATATTTTATATGTTCATCATTGGGGTGTCCTACTAAGATTATTTATTACCCCTGAACAAGCACCAAGATGTGTGTGTGTGTAGACCTTATGTTTTATTTTCTGGTTGAGCACAATTTCATGTGGATAGGGCTGGGGGATAGAGTTTCATGTGTGAGTGGAGATACTTGTGTGGATTATTTTGATTGGGCTAGTGCAGTTTGATAGTGTCAGGAGACTAGGTATGTGGTCTAGCTCAAAGTTAGTAGCATAGCCCTGCACTATTATTTTAGTTTCTTTTATACTCATGTATCTGTATGGCCGGCCTAGTGGGTGGACAGTGTTGTGTGTATGGAATAGTTATTCAGTATTTTACAACATTTAATTTATTATTAAAGCATGTTCTATTTCAGTTTATTTAATGCTTATGTACTCTGTTTATTTATTTTTATGTACGATACTTGTTTATTTCATCTTTTTTCTTACTTTTATATGAGGGCATAGTCTCCCCACTATCACACCCTAGGCCCATATTGTTAGTCAGTAGTCTCTAGCATACTGGGATGTTCTTTTCAAGCCTTGTAATGAACAGGATCGAAATAATAGATTAGTGGAATCTTGGTTAGGACGTTACAAGCTATAAATAATGAAGTAATAAATTATAGGATGCATTTTGCGCATAGATAATTTCATACAAACCCCCATTATGTATGTCACCCTATAAAATTATTTTGGGTAAAAACTGCCACCCTCTTGTTGAGTTAAAACACATGGCCTACCAGACTATGAAAATGGTGATCCTAGAATTTGGAAATGCTGGATAATAAATTGAGATACAAATTATAGAGCTTTAGGAGTTTAGAAGTGAGTAATATGATATATCACTACTATACAGGGAGAAAACTAAATCTCCCCATGAAAAATTGATCCATAAAATATAATTTGAAGTGGGATAATAAGTGTTATTATTTTCATCAATAATGAATCTCTTTTCTAGAAATATACATTCAAAGTGGACTTATCCGTAAATAGTAAATAAGAAATTTCCTTTTTATATGGTTGAGATTAAAGCATATGTTTCAAAGAATCCATTCATGGTGAATGGGAAACAATTGAAGAAGTTCCAGGAGGATTTATGGAATGAACCCATGGAGGATTCAAGACTCCTTCTTACTGATAATAAACACAACACTATCCTGAACAAATTAATGCAATAATTTTATTGGAAGTATTTTTCAACCAAATGTGGGCGAGAGGAAAAATTTAGTTTTGGGATTTAAATATCATTTTTTACGTTTTAAATTTTAAAAAAAAACATAAAAAATTTCAAATGAAAAAAAAAATTGTAAACATTCTAAATAGAATTTTGTATAGTCTATGTTGATTTTTCAAACTATCCATGAACTTCAGGTTTCCCTAACTATTTTTGAAGTTTTTTGCTAGAGTTAGAGGAATTTGATGATTCTAAAATTGTAAGATTTATATGATTGTTGATTGACTTGGTCACTATTTTCATTAAATATTGGTCTTAGAACTAGAAAATGGAGTGTGAGTGAAGATTTTTCTATGGAATAAGAACTATAACATGAGTTCAAAAGGATTTTTGAACTTAATAGGAGGTAACTTGACCTTAGTGAGAAATAACACCTTAGGGATCCAAATCAAATAAAAATTATATAATACATTTGAACTTGGGATAAAAATGGGTAATTGGTAAAACATAATGAATATCTAATATAATGAAACTATGTGTGTAAGAATCTCTTTGTTCAAATTTCAATAAGTAATTTTGTATAGTTATCTTCACATACATGGCTGAGAAAATTTTAAAATTCAAAAAAAAATAAAAAATTTGTTATGTTAAAAATGAATTCATTTAATTAAGGAGAATATTGAACCCATGAAGCCGAAAATTGAGTTATAACAAATTAATTTGAGTTTTATATTTAAATTGGAAAATAAAATTTTCATTTAAGAAAATTAAAGAGAAAGATAAATAGAGGTTATTTTTTTAAAACTTTGATTCTACAAAAATATCCTTTGATCTACTCTTGGATTTGAAACTTTGACTGGATTGAAATGTGGTTGTATTTTTTATTCAAAAATGAGGTATGGTAATTTTTACAATGGATGAATATACATTTTATTACATACATTTCTATAAATTTAAATGTTGGGAGGAACATATCTTCTTTATTTTTCTTCTAGAATAAATTGAATGCAGGGATGATATTTATCAGGAGTGCAATTTTCCAAGTGTTTAGTAGTTATGTGAGTCAATTTTTTCAATATTGTTTCTATAATACATTGTGAATTCACTAAATTTAATCTCATTTTAAATTTTATTTTTAGTTTTTCGAAAAATATTTCATAACTTTTAATTATTCTATAAAAATTGGTTTTAGATATAATTATATTGATTTATTTTGAAATCCAAAACGTGTTTATTCATGTTGAATTTAATCTTTCACTTTGAAAAACATGTTTTTTCTATACAAGAAATTCAACACGAAAAAAGGTTGGATCAACTGTAGGGAAAAGTTAAGTTAACTAGAATTTCCCTTCTTATGGTTGATATAATTTTTAGAAGATGGAAAAGGAATGTATTGACTGTGTGACCCCTTATTATGTTCAATATTTCCACAAAGATTGAGCTACCAAAAAATAATTCTATCATAGGGAAAAGTTGAATTGACTATTAGAGAAATAACCTTTTGGTTGATCATTCTACTAAAATGGTTGATCTATGAAAAAGAAGGTAAATTTTCAGGTAAGACAAACAAAAAAACAAACAAATGTGTTTGTTACACCCAAATAAGGGAAAACAGAGGGAGAAAATGCCATATATTTGTACTGAAAGTACGTTTTATCTTACATTGACCATCACAAAAGAAAACCAAAAAAATGGAAAAATCATGGACTTACTATATAAAACATGGAGAGAACCAAATACAACCCTTCTCACAGTTGATTAACATGATCGAGAGTTCCACCTTGTGGACACCACAGATCTTGAATGACTGTATTTGGTAGGATGAAGATAAACTACCTTTGTAAGGGATTCGTGGTTGTATGATGATTGGACCTGAACTCTACATAGACCAAATATGAGATCCAATTAGGTGTTCTATGAATGAAATTGTCCTTATCATGGCCCCTCTAAATATTTTCCAATTCTACTCCACTATGAAGGTTATTTTCACCTAACACCACCATATCTACATATAAAAGAACCAAGATCAAATATTAATCTCGTAGGATTAATACAAATATTTTTACTACCCATTTCATCACCTTTAAATCTAATATATGCATTTTTACTAACGAAAATGGCCAGAGTTGGATCTTGGAGAGCACCGAGTAGCGTAAGAATTAAAAAATCCTTACTCTCACATTTTTATAAGAATACCAATTGAGAATACCAACTCACCACTGAATATATAAACATTAGTAAAGTGTGTATTTTGAAATCAATATAAGAAATATACTTGGATAAGTTACCCTACTGAGAATGGTAGTGCAACTGACACTTTTTAGTTTGAATTTTCTAGTCGGTGATAGAATTATTTGAGATATTGAAGCTCTGAATGTGTTGTGAAAGAGAAAAAAGAAACAGATCATGATGTAATCAATGGGGAAAGTGGTAATATTTAGATTTTTCTAGACCATGACCCAGTAATAAACCATAACAACTAAAGTACCAAGTCTGTTAAAACCAAATATTATTTTTGAGTCCTCATTCACATCACATGTTCACATGTGACCCTTACATATTCTACAGAAGTTGTGGAGTAGTGAATTAAATCATCAAAAATAAATGTGGATAATGATTTTTGGAAATTTAGGATTTTTCTAGGAAAGACCCTCGGTACCAAGATAAGATTATCGAGACCCTTGATTCGAGACACATGTGATTATCTAAAGAAAAATCCACTATTCAGCATTGAAAATTAAGAAACATTGAAATTTTTTTCACATGGAAGATTTTGAATCACACCTAGAAACTCGATCCTAATTTAAATTGGGAACTTTTTTATTGTGATAATGGCTCACTCATTCTCAGAGGCTACCTTCTAACATCACTAACTTTACACTGTTGCTTCTCATTTTCATATCATTTCTCCTAATAAAAAAACTTTTATGGAACACCAAGCCCTTAGTAACATAGCTGAGGAGATTTCTTTTATCCCCTTTATTAATGAATTATATTCTTTAACTATGAAATATCTTTTTTTAATTTATATATTGATTCTATGTGTAATTGAAAAGGTATATATATTATTACCTAAACTTATAATTTATCATCCCATATTCACTATCTCTCACACATAGGCCGCATAATACATATTCATTTCTTGTGATTTGATCAATGTTTTTATTTAAGGGTAATTGGAAGTATCTTATTACTGATAAAAGAGAGATTGGAAGTTTTAGTTATCACTTCACCTCTATAATTAAACACAAAATTCTAGAAGAGGGTGATAAAGTGATATTTTACCTCAATTAGATAGGAAAACAAGGAGTATAAATTGAATTATGATTTAACAGGGTAGATAAGGGGATATCTGAGGTTAGGCTACTATTTTTTGAATTTAATTAAAACCAATACATTTTAATATTTCATACTCATTTCAAATAAATTATCCCACTAAAAACAAGATTCTAAACACACCCAAAACACCATATTCTCTTGAGACAACCTAAACCCCACTAATACTATATTTAATTCTAGTTCAAAATAATTTTATTATGCACCTAATGACAGAAGCACATCATCATATTTGACATTATATGTTTTATTCACTCCTTTTAAAATAAGTAACTATATATAATAATGATGTTACAAGTGTTCATTAGGGTCAAATAAAATAATGATTTAATTATGGTCATGATCATAACCCATTCAAATTAGAGACAAACCCAAAGGATGGTAGAAATGGTATAATAGTTGAGTTAAATAATTGATTTAATATTAATTATTTTTCTTTTAAAAATGATATTTCCACCTTAAAAACACATTTTTTATTGAGTTAACCCTATTTTAGGAAATATAAATTGGTAAATTATTATTGTAAAACATATATTATTCCACGTAAAAGAGGTACGTTCTTTAGAGAAATGAATTTTTAATTGTTGAAAACTATACCTCTAACTTTTATTAAGTTATAGAATCACACTAAGTTGTTATTTAAAATAATTATTTTTTTAATAAGGAATAAGACATGAGTTTTAATGAAATTTATGTTTCATAAATTTATTACATTGATTAAGGGATTGGAATAAATCAGTTAAAAACTAATTTATTTAAAGAAAATAATCATTTTTTATGTATTGAAAACATTATGTTCTATTTTGGTAGTTGTCTTATTTAGATATCACGAATGAAGGCAAGTTAACTACTTTCCTCCAAAATATCTCAACTTGCACCTCACCAATGATGTAGCTCTTAATTAGAGTTAATTTTTTATCATTGAATTATAACACATTCTGGATAATGTGAAATGCATTAACCTACTTATAAAGGCATGGTAAAGGTACCAAGAATTGTAACCAAAAGTACATGGTTGTTCAAATCAAGTTTAAATGTCAAGGTCATGAAATATTCAAAATTAGGAATTATTGATTTCATTTCATGTTCAACGCCATTTATATAATAATGTCCACAAAACATCTTATAATGTTTTATTGAATGAAATCATTCAAAATGATGAATGATAATAACTAAAAAATATAGAAGGTTCATAATTTAAAAAAACAATATTAATGAAGAAAATAATCCTATATAGATAACTCTAAATAATAAAATTATAACACTTAATTTCAGTAAATATTTTATAGTTAAAACTTTATCAAATATCAATTATTTATAAACCCCAAATTCGAAGTATAAGGAATGGTATGTCAACCATTTTATAATATCTCATGAAATCATATTAAAGGTACTTAACATCATATATAAAAATAGACTAATAAATAATCAATTCCTACTTAATAAATTTTGTTCATGATTTATCAATAACTTTAGAAGAAACCAGTGGATGGAATATCCCAGGAATAGTATGGAAATTATCCGAAAGGTTGAGAAACTTATTCCTTGGCCATTAAAGTTTTTTAACATCCCATAATAACCAAGAATAACCAAAATTATACCAAAAATCTCCTAATATTAATTATATAATAAAAATTTTACAAATATTTTCACTTATAAATCCTCTATAAATTAAGAACCGTGAAATCCTTATATAAATATTTGCAACCCATCCTATAAAATCCATTTAAAATAATTTCAGCTTAAATATCAAATTTAATCCACCATAAAATTATTCAATTAAATCCATAAATTATTAAATACTAAGAATAATCACATCCTAATCACTTTTCATCAAAATAGTAAAAAAATAGATAACAAATAACCCCTATAAGACTTATAATGAAAAAAATAAATGGAATCCTTAAGTCCAGAGCTAATTTCACCATGATATGGTAAAATCAGAATAGAAAATACTTAGAAAAAACAAAATAAAATAGAGGTAAAGGTAGGAAGAGATAATATGAGAAGATAGAGACATATTCTACAACAAATAAATGGAATAATCAACCTTGAATCACTCGTGATCTGAGAAATAAGATGAGAAATGGATAGAGGGGAAAAGACATTATAAGAACATGAGTGGAGAGAGAAAATTAGTTTTTGGGATCACTTTTTGGGGTTTTGATTTAATTTGTTCCAAAAAAATATTTTTCACATATTTTTAAAAAACTCTTTGGTGTCCACCGAAACTCCTATGGGATCCACCAGATTTTTAAAGCCAGTATTGTTTTCTACTTCATGGCCCACCACACTTCAAGTATTATTACACTAGAACTATGTTGGACACCTGTATCCATACCTATTTTTGGTTACTTTAAATGAATATCCTTGGGTCTTGACATGTACTCTCAATACTATTACAAAACCTCAAATACAAGAAAAAAATCTAATTTTGATCCTAAAACTTCATAATTCACAAAAACATATCCTGAAACAAGAAACATATACTCACCCGAAATATTAAAATTCAAATAAATAATCACTTTAATTAGTAATTTTCCATTAATGTACCCAAATTTTCATTTAGATACATCCAAAAGGGAACAAAGCATTACACATAGAGTGATAATGACATTCAATTATATTATATAAAAATTATGGTATGGTTGAATTTGTAGATATATAATTTATTATTTATCTCAATGTTTGACTTATGAGTAGGTGAAAGTAAAACATTAGAGACTAGAATTACTTATGAAAAAATTACTTATGATAACTTAGAAGTTTATTATTATTATAATGGGTTTCATATTTGGTCTTCCTAGATTATCAAGTATGAAAACTATTATCTAGGAGACTAGGGACCAACTTACAAAGTTAGTTAATTTTATACCCATTTGAGAGACATTCTTAATAGATGACATGAATATGTTTTATGCAATCAAAGTGTTTAGGCTTCATTGAGATACATTATCTATAATGTTAAATACATATCCATAATTTATTTTTATATTTGGATTATATAAAATTATGTGTACTTATTTGACAACAAGTATACCCTATCATATTTTGGATAATGGTCAATCAGAATAAACCATATAAACTTTAGAGGGCATACTTTGATCTGGAGTATTCAAATTTGGAAGATTATGAGAATATCAAATCCTTTTGGTAGGGTTTATCAATATTAATAATTATAAAAAATAATTTTGGATGGTTCCTTTAGAATCATTATATGGAAGATCAAATTGGTCACTATTCTTTTACGCTAAAGTATAAGAGAAGTCTCCATTGAGACCTTGTTTGGTGAAATTTATTTTTCAATTTGTTTCTTTGATCAAAAATTGATTTGTGAAAGATTAGATTCAACAAAATTGTATTACTAATAATAAAATAATTATTTGAATTTAAAATTAAAGATCAAAATTTTTTATGAGTGACTTCATGGCTATTACATTAATGGTTTAAGAATCAAGCACAATTTTTACACCTATATGTGGGTATATTTGAGATTGTTAAGAATATTAGAGATATAGAATCTCATTTAGAGTATCCAAAAAATTAAGATATAATGAAATATGTGTTTATTTTCTCTCAACAATGAAAGTACCTACCAAATGTGTACTATATTTTTCTCTATAACTCAATTGATTAATAAATTAATTCCACCTATATTGAAAGGAATATATTGATTGCATATAAGAAGTAGAATATATTTAGTGGATTAATTTTTACATTATTAATGTTTTTTTGTTGTATATAATGATATGAGAAGATAGTTATGGGAGAAAACCCATATATGATAATAATTTCTCAAGGTTTTCATGGGAGAAAAACCCAAGTAATTTTTTAGGGAAAAAATTTATAGGACAGAGAGGATTATGATGTATTGATTTTTTTATATAAGCTTTCCTTTGTGTTTTGGTGGATTTGTACAATAATTTGATGTTTTGAGGGGTTTCATATACAATTTCATGGTTAGGAACATAGTAGGTTTAACCATGAATCTCATCCATGCATTCCACTAAACCAAGCTTGTACACCCTGTATGGTTAGCTAAACTGCGTAGTTTGGTAAAAAGTCTATGATTTGACTTTTAAAAAAATATATTAGCCTCTTTTTAACCCCATTAACTCCATAATATAACCTTAATCGTACCTTGTTATTCCTGGGAGAAAATTTGGGGGTAATCGTCTATATAAAATCATAATTCATTCTATTATCGAAAGGATTAACACTAGTTATGAAGTTACACATCTACAATCCTGTTACCGTAGAGACATGACTCCATCTCTATCTATCTAGAAAAGGTCTATAATGTTAGATTATATTTAAAATAGTGAAATTAAAGATCTATGATAATGAATAAATATTCATGATCTCATATTGTTATTGTTATATTTTTAAGGATCAAATCATGATCATTGACATTAGATATAGGATTTCTGGATTTTTAAATTTCTTCATCAAGGGTAGATGCATCTTATTTATTCCTTGGTTGATTATTTATTGTTATGTGCTTTTTTAATTAATTTATCTTCACATTAAATTTATAAAATAATTAAATAAAAAAATTAATAAAAAATTTATATTAAATGGGAAATTTTTTATTTTGATCAAATGGGATTTATATCTCCAATTGGTATCAAATTTAAGATAATAGATTCTATGAATTTTTTAGAAACTATTTAAAAAGGAACATGTTTTTTGGTAAATTAATGGAACTTGGGTAAAATCAATGAATGGGATGTGTTATAAAATAAATTTAATAGTCAGGTAACAATTGATAGAATCAAATATTGATAGGGATATGGAGTATAATGGTTTGTGATACAAATGAGGGAGAAATTAATCATTAAAAACATATATAGATAAAAATTCATGTTAGTTGATCATATGATCATTTGAATTAATTGATTAGTATTATTATTCATATTTCTCGGGATTTTGGTAAATAAAATGGTTAAGGAACTATTTTTTATCACGTTTTTACTAGGTAGGGTTTCCCTTACAATATTAAACCCTCAAATGTGTTATTTTACCATGATTGGATTTTATTAAATTTTTGTTAAAATGTTTAATTTAAATATGATTAAGTATTTTTTTTAAATGTAATTGGTCACCTGGGTTGGAATAATTCATAAATGGTATTTTTTGGGAGTGACTCTGGGAAATCCTATTGAGTAAACTATTACTAACCCAAACCTCACATCTTGATGTGGCTATGGATATCATTTATCATGATGTAGGAAAGGGGAATCTATCATATTCATTAGTGATAGATTTAAGTAGTTATGATTATTGAGATGAATTCCATTATTTTGTTATACATTTTTTAGATGATTTTTCCATCCATTAATGGGCTGTAATTAGTCACTTTATTTAGTTCAATTGTGTTGTGTTAGATATTTGGTTTTTTTGAATATATTTTTTTGTAATATATTTACTTCAAAATGGTTTCATATAAAATTTTATTTTATTTAAATTAAAATTTACATTTTAATTTCAAATATATATATATATATTAATTTGGGAAAAAAGTATTCCCTAATGATTATATGTTATACTTTTTCACCAGTTTTGAGCCTCTAAAATTACAGAACATGGTTATGTCCATATGATAGATTTGATTGGGTATTTATGCATGATCATTACAAATTACAATCATAAGTTATATTGGTATATGAAAAACAAATTCCAAATAATAAAACTTTACCTCTCTATAGATATTTATAGGCCTCATAAAGACTAAAAAATACACTCACCCATGAATGTATCAACTAACCAAATAGAATCACTAATGGATTTGATAGGTTAATTATTATAAGATAATAAGAGAGAGATACTTATTATATGATACCACTCTCCTATTTTAACATTATGACTGTGAACTCACTTTAAATAAAACTCTTTCATTGAATAAAGCATATTTTTGGAGTCTTTTTGTTTCATAGATTATTAAATTGTCCAGATTTTGAATTCCATTCATTGTAACATTTATAAAGGTAAATTAATCAATTAATTTATTATTAAAATACTTATAAATTGAATAAATCATTAAAAAATTAACATATGATATGTCATAATCCAAGAATATGTTAATAACTATAATAGAAATGATTTAATGATATCTCATATCATTCATGATAAAAATCATTACATAAAAAACACACCATAACACAAATCAAGGTGTAGTGAATTTCACTATGTTAGAGTTTATGCTATAGTATATAAATCTAAAAATGTATCACCTTCACCAATTCTACTCAACTTTATGTAAAACGTCTCAGCTTTTTTGAATCTATTAAAACTTTTTTGGATATGATAATGATACATAATCCCATAAATTTTGGGAAAATACTTTATATCATAATAAATCATTATTCCATGGCTTATTTTGTAACCATTTAAGCCTTATTAATATTGAAAATGATTATAAAATATATAATTAATAAATATAACAAAATAATGGAATCTTGAAATGCCTTTTTTTACTCAAGGTATAAATGATTTTAGTGTGATCTCTGGAAAACAAACTCATATCTCCATATGGTTATTTACACCATAATATGTATCTCTATAAATCATATGTATACTTATCTAATCCCTTTTTCCAAGACATATATTCATCCAATAGAAATTTTATTATGACCCTGGCTTCTCATACATGGATATTACGCCATTTTATATAAATATTCAGTACATTAAAAAATTCTATTCTTGATAACCGTAATAGTTTAGTGTCTTTGAAAACTTGGAACAAAATATCATAATTTAGAGAAAGATATTAAATGTTTCCCACAAAGATATTCCCAATTATTACTCCTACTTAAAACTTTTATTCATAACATAGTGAAAGGAAACATAATAAAATGTGATATTAGATTCTTTGTAATGGTAAATAAAGTATATACATAATCATAACATAAACATAAGGGTATGAGAACATGATCATAACATTTTAAGATCATACATGAATATAAAAGATCGTACCCATGAGTCATTAAATAAATATTAGTAGATCATAAGTCATGACTCATGATGGAATCAAGATCATGATTTGGAATAAGACATGGAATTATGGAAGACACATAAACATATGAAATGATTTCAAAAATATTCAAGGCCCACTTACAAAGCTATATTAGTGGAATGAGTTCAATCCGAAAACCATCTTATTATTCATGTTTTACTCCCAATACCATCTTAGTAGTTAAGTTTCACTCCCAAGATCATCCTAGTATACAAATTACCTTACTTAACTGTCCATTCTATCCATGTATATCTCATGAGATATAAATATTTACCTAATGAATTGGAGCCCTGTCTAGGGGAACCCATTGTATAAACTATAACACGCTTACATTAAATTATATTCTTCACCCCATCATATAATCTATAATGGGATTACCTAGTTCTATAAAGGCCACCCCATCATATGAGTTGTAATGGGCTTACCTGATGTTATCTGGTTCACCCCATTGTATAAACTATAATGGGATTACCTAGTGCTATCTGGGTCACCCCATCGTATAATCTGTAATGGTTTTACTTCATGATATCTGGGTCACCCTATAATATAATTAATTTCCATGAACCATAATATGGATAAAGGAAAAAGAGTTTTTATATCACCATAAAAACTCATAAACACAATCATTATTTTTTCATTACCTGATTAATCCATGGAAAAGAAATGGGTTCCAAATAAATCTATTTGAAAAATGATCAACCTGTTGAAAAGAAATAGGTTTACTGTAATTCTACTTGAAACATGATTGAACTATTGAAAATAAATGGGTTCCATAAACATCATTCCATTAAAACATAATCAATTCAGATAAAGAATATAAACGGTATCCTTGTATCATATCCCTAATAAGGAAAGGGTAACACTAATTGATGTCATATTAGATGGAAAATAAATTTTAAAGGATTATTTAAAATATTTCTTGATAAAAATATCCTTTCTTCTTTGAAAAAATATTTTTAAAACATAAAACATTTTGAAAACCTTTTTCTTCGAAAATAACATTGAAAATTTATAAAGGAAGCTTTGAAAATGTTATAAAACAATTTTTAAATCTTAAAAAAATTTCAAAATCCTATTACTTGAAAATTATATTAAAATTCCATTTAAAAAAATTTGAAAACATTTTAGAAAATTATTTTTTAGAAGAAAACAAATTTCTGACAAAAGAGATAAATAATGTCAAAATTTCTAAAAAAAATCATACTTTTCATAATTACCCAAGATTGGGAAAATGGTACCATTACCTGAATATTTCATGAATAAATATAGAAGAGTAAATTTCATGATAATTATTTTAATATATATCATAATATTTTATCATTGGATTCATAATGATAAACAATCCCAATAAATGATGATATTGTAATATAAAATCATTACAGGTTTGGTAACCTTAAATTGTAAGCCCTATGAAAGAATAACATGAAATTGGACTTAAGATATCACAATGATACATAAATTAATGATATTAAATATCTATGTGGTTTTAGAAACACATCGTGATAAAATATAGAATCATGTTATAAGATACATCTCAAAGAAGGAAAATAGAGACAAAAATCATTTACCAATTCGGTAACTTTTGAACCGTAAACACCATAAAAGAGATATACTAAAATGGATGTGTAAATAAATATAAATTTTATAAGAATCATCATAAAATAAATTCATGGAAAGTATATACACTATATAGAATAAATAGGTGGTGAATATAGCTTATGTCTCACAAAAGTAAAAAGTGAGATAGAAATCCCTATCCTTAAGTCTTGAATTCCTTCGTACATATTCAAAAATCTAGTGTAGAAAATATAATTTTATTATAAATGTATAAAGGAACCATATTAATATATATACTACTATATATGAGTTTTTTATGACTTTATATTACCCTTTTATAAACAATATTCTACTAAAGTTATGTTTTGGGTAATAGTTGCTTTGTTTTTCACATAAGTTTTGACTTATTATTTCTAGTCTGCTTAATTTTATCATGATTTCACCCTTAAAAAATTTTAAACCATGATATAAATATAATATATATTCATTAAATTTTTATTTAGATTAAACCAAAAGATTTAGTGATAATAAATGAAATACACAGTTCATAGAGATGGTAGGTCGTATGTATGCATAAACGCTATTTTTGTTATCTTATCATATTAAAATAAATAAAGTAAATGATATATATATATATGTATATATAATTACAGTATAGATATTATTTCATATATATATATTATTTTTATTAAACCCATCATTAATTCATTTCATGTAAATCTTGAATGAATCATGCTGCTTTACGAGGCGGTAGTCCTCCATAGACACGAACGAAGTTATCATATTCCCACAAAATGAAAAGCATGAAGGTATGTGTGATATAATAATTCAAGAAGAATACATACATCACAAATATAATATATATCATAAATAAATAGTATTTACCTTATTTTTTCCATCCTTTAAATGTGGTAATGGAAAAAAATGACATCATTTCACAAGGTGATAGTCCCTAGTATACACAAACAGTGATTTTATAAACCATTTGAAGGAAGTGTGTGTGGTTTTAGGTAATAAAATTAACATAAAAACATCTCATTATATTTAATATACTTTTTTATCATATAATCATGATATAAAAATAATTTAATGTGTTTGAGGAAGAAATAAAACTAAAACATTCATTGATGAATGTTACCTCTTCTTAAGGTATCTTCTTTTGGTTTTCACCAAAGGCCTTCCTTGGTTGGATTTATTCCTAATAAAGAATTATATAATTATACGATGTAATTTGGTAATTTATTTTTTTTGGTTTTGGTCAATAAAAATTTCTTTAGAGGTGTGAAGAATGGGGAGAGTGGGTACCCCTTTATTGTTGAAGAGGAGTGATATTCTTGTAAAAACTCAAAAGAATTTACTATTGGGAGGTCTCCCTTAACTTATATGGCTCCAAAATTAAATTATAATGGAGTTTATGGTTTATTGTTTCGATAAAAACCTCCACCAAAAAAATACATTTTTATAATTGTTTCCCATAACTTTTATGTTTCCCCAATTTTTCCATTTTGGTTTATGTTAAGGAAACTAATTTTTTAACCATGGTAATTTTATTCATTAAGAATAAATTAAAGTAATTATTATTTTATAATATATACCCAAGGATTAAAAAATATGACATATAATTTATAAAATAAAAAATCTCATATTTTTTTAATTAATTTTAATAGATTCGTAAGTAACTTTCAAAAACATTATCTTAACCCTAATAGTGATAATATTGTTTTTAGTATTTAGGGGTCAATATTTTCTTTATAAAATATAAATTTTTACATTAAAGGACTATATATTATATTTATTAACATTTAAAAATAACTTATAAGAATATATGTTTTGTAGTAATTTTAATTATTTTGATAAAATATCATTTATTATAAAATATCATTAATGTCAGTTATTACATTATTCTTTTTAATTTGAATTCATAAATATAAAGGAAATGATATAATTTGAATATATTAAGTTAAAACCTATTTAACATGATTTATTCATATAAAAAATTAATTCAAGATAATAATTCATTTAATTTAATTCACTTTTTATATTTTTTGAATCATTTATTTTATTTAACAATTAACTAAATAATAATTATTTTGGAATTTCTTACTCATTTTATGTAACTAATTAATCTCTAAAAATTAAATATTAATTGTTATGATAAAAAACTGATTTATATTTAAGAATAATATATAAAACAGAACCAATGTGTTTTTTTCCCTATCCCAATGATTTATAAACATTTAAGGTATTGAATGTTCCATTTTTTTATTTACTTTACATATTATATAGGTCGCATTCATGTAATAGTATACCACTAACTCATAATAATAGATCATAATGTTTTAAGGGTCTAAATATATCTATAAAATGGGTGTTTTACAAGTTTGTGGGTCATTTTTCTCCTTATATTCTAAGTTTAACCACTAAGTAAACTTGTTCTAACCTTAATCATTATAATTAGTTTTAACTATTTTCACTAATCACTTTGGTAAAAAAAATTGGCCTTATTAGAAATTATAAATTATGATACTTCCAAATATGGAATCCATTTTTTCCAAATTTCATTCACAGAAGTGGAAAAAATTAATTTAAAATTTAATCCCATAGATAGGATAAGAAAACGAGGTTTTAAATCGAAAAGGATCAAAATTTTACAAAGTTTTTATATTCAATTTCAATAAAAAAATTGATTTGACCAATGTTGTATTAATATATATATAATTTAACTATTTTTACTTTTGAAATAATTCAAAATATATTTTAATATTATAAATTATTTAAAAGAAAATGTATTTTTTAATTAAAATTCAGTATTTTTCACTATTCATCAAAAAAAATGAAACATCTTGGAGAAATACAAAAAATTAGACCTAATATAATTTTTATATTTTAGTTTAAAAAATTAATTTTATTTTTTAAACTAATTTTTCTAAAAGTGAGAAAATTTAATTTTAAATTATTCACACCAAACCTAATTAAACATTATTTTAGAAAGTATACTATTTTTAGAAAACATGCCTTTTTATTTTAAATATATCTTATTTTATGTTTAATCAATATATAAATAATAAAAATGTGAAGATATATTTTCTTAAGTTAGTTAATATTATTCATTCTTGTCATTTCAATATCTCGGTGATAAATATTATATTAAATAATAATATTAATAGTATATTGTTGTTTGGTAAAACTCAGTCATGCATGTAATGAAATATATTAAAGGAACACAGTATTATGTGTAACATAAGAAAAACATAGTGTTGCATATACCACAAGCTAAACTCAGTGTTGCGTATAGCGCAAGATTAGCTTGGATTTGCATATAAAGCAATCTTGACATGGAGAAGTGCGCCATGCAATCCATCAAATAATTTTAGTTTATTTGAAAAATAATAATTCATAAAAACTCAAGGTGTTACATTATAAAACACTTAAAATTTATTTATCCCTTGAAAGTTGATTGGTTCATCCAAGGTTTAACATTTGAATATTCCTTCATAGAAACCCACATTATAAAAATGAATACTAAAACTTCCTTTATAAAAGGATTTTTGGAAACATAATTATTACCCAAAGTAAATCATAACTAGGTATCCACATGGGAGAAAATAGGTGGTTAGTGAAAACATGGACATTGAAGAGAAAACTAACACTAAAATAATGATGGAGATTGATAGAGAAAATGGTTTTGAGAAATTTAATGATAAAAAATCATAATCCAAAGAGGCTTGAAAAATTTCATTGATATCAACAAAAATTATGATAAAAGGAATAAGTTTTAATTCAAGACACTTTTTCTAAAGTTGAATAATTTTCACAAGAAGATATACTTACTTGATTTCATTCCATTCAAAAGTAAAATCTCATCCATCTGTTGTTCCTTGATTAATTTTCACTTCAAATCTTACTTCAATAAATAAAAGTTAATTTTATTGTTTTTAAATCAATAATTGATCATAAGATCAATAAATAGAACAATAAGTCATTTGGTATATCTTTAGTTATCATCACAACAAAATGGTTATCACATGTTATCCAATATACATAAATCATCATATTGTGAAACATTAATCTCTAAAATCTCATTCAAATTTCAACATAAACAATCTCAAAAATGGTTCATGATTTTACCCTTTTGAAAAATAAAAAACATTAGAAATAAGAATACTAAATTTCTCAAAATCAATTTAACATTGGTCCCATATATATCATAAATTACCAATTGATTGTTACATACAAAACATGTGAATACCTTCATCATGTATTCTCTTGAAACATGGTAATAACCTGAATTAATATAAATCCTTATTGAAAACTTTAATGATTCTTCATTCTTTACATATAACACATACTATTATATATATTCCTTAAATCAAAAAAATATTGTAAACTCCATCCATGATAGTATAAACCACTTTTTAACAAGTATTTAATCAATTACATGGTAATTCATACTATCTAAGTTACTTTATCCAAAAGAATAATATTTTTATCCCAACTTTATTAACTCAACATTATAAAAATATGAAGGGTTATATTTCCCTTAACTATGTGTTTTATATGGATTTCATCATTCAATTAATTCACTTTTCCAATCTATCAACAACATTCAACATATCCTTTTAAATCATTAATGAAAAACTTGTACTATAAAATACTTATATATTTCATGATTTATAAAACATAATCTTTAAATTTAAATACATAAATACTTCATTCATCCCACTTCCTTCTCATATATATAACTATGCTTCATCGACTTATTCTTTAACACTTCTTTCCTTTCACTTGTCATTTGTAGTCTATTCATCATCAGAAATATAAATATTACTTGTACCACCTTTTTTATTCTCTTCATGAGATTTCTACTTAGGAAATCGATTTTCATAATCCCCACACAATTCATATTTAAATCATTCAAAAGATTATGATACCTTAGGGAGTCTATTATTCTAATCTACTATGTTAAATAAACTTTTAATTTTCCCATTGTATTTGCTTACTTTTTTTCTTCTTTTCCAAAGTCAAAACATCTTTATGTTCCTCTAATAAATACACTTGTGTGATTCTTCTCAAATTCTTGAAATAAAGGAAACTTAATCCTATTTTTATCATGGTATCCATTACTTGAACTATCACTGAACACTGTCATTATCATCTTTGGTGAGTCCAAGTGATGGTTAAGGTGCACATTGTCAATCATGTTCCATTAAAAAATGTTTGGAATGACCACAAAATCCTTTACTCTATTCATTGTCAGCTTTTTTTCTCATTAGTAAATCATCCATCATAATTAATGTTAACCAAGTTCCTTCTGGTTCCCTCCCTTGACTAAGACCAAAATGCATAGTGTTAGTAACACTAATCATAGTGTCAAACCACTTAATCATGAAAATAACTCATATGATGTCTAAATATTGACACATTCTTTTAAATCTATAACACTATAGGCTTATCATAGGTCATAATATAGCCTTAATGATGGTTTTTAAAGAGTTTGTGAATTTACAAAGCATATCCCCCGGGAGTGTTAAACTAGGTGTGCAGCAATGCCCATTTTTGTGTACCAGTTCTCGATCTAGTCTAAATCAATATAGTTTTTTCAGGGTTTTCAACCCTGGGTAAATAAATTACAAGGGCACACACACTTTTTTTATGTAGTCAGGGATTTATTTCTAGGAAATCCCTCACATAATCTTTTAAAAAAATTCTAGGACATTTTCCTAAACCATGACTCATCCTTAGACTTATCCTTATAGATGTCCATAGATATATCCTTATAAATATCCCTAGGTATATCACTATACTTTCTCATCCTAGTTTATAAAGGTTAAATAAAACTTTACTTTTATATAAAATATAGAGACCCAATCTTCTCATACTTGGATATTATATTATTTTAGATTAATATTCAGTAGATTACAAAAGTACATTCCTGAGGACTATAATATTTTATTGTATTTAGAAAATTGGAAAACAACCATATAACTTGGTAAAATATCTTCAACATTTCCTAAAAAGATATTCCCAGTTTTTACTCCAAATTAAACCCATTCTTCACAAGCTATGGAAAGGAACCATAAGAAAGGGTGATCTTAGATGCCTCATAAGGGTAAAAAAAAGAGATAAATAAGACTAACATAACAATAAGGGTATGATAACATGAGAATAAAATTTTAAGAGCATACCCTACATATCAAAGAACATAAACATGATCCATGTCATAAATATTATAGGATCACAAGATATGAAACATAAGGGAATCAAGAGCATAATCCATAAGAGCATAACATAGGAATAGGACATGGAATTGTGGAAGACATATAAACATATGAAATGATTTCCATAGTTATAAAGGATAAGTAAAAAGGATATATAATTAGGATGGTTTCACTCTCAGAACTATATTACTATTCATGGTTCACTCCCAAGACCATATTAGTAGTCAAGGTTTAATCCCAATACAATATTAGTAGACAAATTTCCTTATTGAATCAGGTTTACTACTCATTTCATCCAAGTCTATATCATGAGATTAAAATATTTACCCAATAAATTGGAGTTATATGTGGGATAACCTTTCATTTAAGGCATAACGGGCTCACCTGGCACTATCTAGGCCACCACATCGTATAAAATGTAACAGGCTTACCCAAATCTATTTGGTCCACCCAATCATATAAGTTGTAATGATCTTACTCGGTGTTATCTGGGCCACCCCATCGTATAATATTTAATGGGTCTATCTAGGACACCCCATCATATGAGTTGTAATGAGCTTACCTAGTGCTATATGGGACAACCCATTGTATAAGGACTATCTGAGAACCACGTCATTAATAAAGTACAAAGATCTTGCATATCATCATAAAAACTCATAAAAATAATCATTATTCTTTCATAACATGATTAACCCATTTAAAAGAGATGGCTTTCATGCCAATGTATTCGAAACATGATTAACCTATGGAAAATAAATGGGTTTTCTTGTATTCTATTATAAACATGATTGAACTATGGAAAATAAATAGGTTCTATAAACATCATGTCAGTAAAACATAAACCATTAAGAAAAAATAATATGAATGATATCATTGGATCATATTTCCTTTAAGGAATAAGTAAACCAAAATATTTAATATTAATCAGAAAATAATATTGAAGGGATAATTTGAAACATTTCTTGGGGAAAAATATCTTTTCTACTTTTAAAAATGCTTTTAAAAACATAAAACATTTTGACAACCATTTTATTTGAAAATAACATTGAAAACTTATAAAGGAATATTTAAAATCCATTTAAAAAATTTTAAATAAAAAAAAAATTTCAAAATACCATCCCATAAAAATTAGAATAAAATTCCATTTAAAAACATTTTTGAAAATATTTTTAGAAAACATGGTTTTGGAAGAAAAAAGATTCCCGGCTAAAGAAATAAATAAAGTCATATTTTATTAAAAACATTTTATTAATTATAATAATGAAAAATGAGTGGATTAATAGTACCATTACTTGAATATATCATGATAAAACATAGTATAATAAAATTTATTGTAATTATTGAGAGATATATCATATATTTTTTTCATTGCGGTCATAATGAAAAACAATCTAAATAAACAATGATATTGTAACATAAAATCATTACAACTTTGGTAACCTTGAATCATAATCCCCATAAAGTAATAAGATGAAATAGAACTCAGATTATCATTAGGATAGATGAATTATTGATATTACATGTCAAAATGGATATAGATATACCTTAAGATATAATATAGGAGCATGTCATAACATACATCTCAAAGAAAAAAAACTGAGAAAAAAATCCTTTTATAATTTTGTAACTTTTGAACTATAAACCCCTGAAAGAGAGATTATAAAATGTATATTTAAATACAAATAACTTTTAGTAGAATCATAATAAAATAATTTCATTGGATTTATATACACCACATGTAATAAATATTTGGTGAATATAAAATTTCTCTCACAAATGTAAAAAGTAAGACGGAAATCCCTTACCTTAAGTATTAAATTCATTCATACACATTAAAATAATTTATAATAAATATAAGATTAGTATAAATATATGATATAACTATATTAATATATTACCTAATATATACTATTTTCTCTTGTCTTTATATTTCCCTTCTATTAATAATCCAATGTTAAATTTATGTTTCGGATAATAACCGCTTTGTTTTTCGCATAAGTTTTGACTTATTATTTCTTGTACACTTACACTGATCAAGATTTCATCATTTATAGAATTTAAATAATTATTTAAATATCATATATATTCATTATATATTTATTTACATTAACCCATAAAATTTATTGATAAGAAATGAAATACACCATTTCTGGAGACGGTAGGTCATACGTACGCATGACCGTTTTTTCCGTTTTCTTTTCATATTCAAAGAAATAAAGTAAATGATGTCTATATATATATGTATATATATTAATTATAGTAGAACCATTATTCAATATATATCACATATGTTTATTAAACCAATCCTTAATACATTCCATGTAATGCATGAACTAATCACTTTGTTTCGTGAGGTGGTAGTCCGCCATAGACACAAAGGAAGTTATCATATTTCCAAAAAATAGAAAGCATGAAGGTATGTGTTATATAATTATTCTAGATGGATAAATAAATCATAAATATAATATATAATATATATAAACAGTATTTTCATCATTATTACCAATCTTGAAAGATGGTAATGGAAAAATGAATGTCATCGGTTTACGGGGCAGTAGTTCTCCGTACACATGAACAATTATTTCATAACCAATTTGATGGAATTTTGTGTGGTTTTTTGTCATACTATTAACTTAAAAACATATATGTATATTTAAGATTATTAGGTTATAAAATAATCATGATATAAAATATAATTTTATGGGTTTACAAATAAATAAAATAAAAATGTTTGTTGATGAACAATGCCTCTTCTTTGGGTATTTCTTTTTAGTATATACCAAAGGACTTAATTGGTTGTATTTAATCACAAAATAAGGTTTTATGGTGAGTTTATTGTAATTTTGAAGTTATTTTGGTATGGTTCTGTTGCGAAAACTGGATGGAGAGGTTTGAATAATGGGGGTAGTGAGTTCCCTTTTATAATTGAGGAGTGAAACTCTTGTAAATTTTCAAAATTATTCATTATTGAGAAGTCTACCTTACATTATATGGATCCAAATATTGGATGAAAATGGATGGGAGGGTTTATTTAGTCAATACACACCCCCAACACAAAAAATAAATTCATTTATATAACGTTTTTCCTTAAATTCTATGTTTATCCACTTTTGACATTTAGGTTTTTATTAAGGTAGCTAATTTTCGAACCTAGGTAATTTTATTCACTATGAATAAATTAAAGTGGGTATTATTGGATAATTTAGAACCAATTATTGAAAAATATTATACCTAATTTATAAAATAAAATCCCATATGTGTAATAAATTATTTTTAACAGAAGCACAAGTAACTTTCAAAAACAGTTCTTTAAGCCTAACCAAAATAACAAAGCTTTTACTATTTAGGGGAACAATATTTTATTTATAAAAGATCTATTAGTACATAAATGAGATGTATATTTTATTAATTAATATTTAAAAATAACTTGGAATAAGATAGGTTTTTTAGTAATTTTAAATAACTGAATAAATTATTATTTATTATAAAATAATATTAATGTCAATTTTGACATTATTTATTTATTTTAAATTTACCAATATTAAGAAAATAATCACTACATTGGTGTTTCTTAAGAACTTCAAGTAAATAATTAATCTCTAAAAATTAAACATAATTTATTATGAATAAAACTAATTTATCTTTCAAAATAATAAATAAAACTAAACCAATGTGCTTTTTTCCCCATCCCAAATCTTTATAAATATTAAAGGCAAGGAAGGTTCTTTTTTTCTCTTTTTCTCTACCTAACTTATTATACAGGTCACTTTAATGGAATAATATCCCAATAAATCATAAACATGGATACTAAGGTGGTAAGGGTCTAAATATTTCCATAAAATGGGTGTTGGAAAAGTTGGTGGGTCATTTTACACTGTATATTCTATGTTTAACCACCAAGTAAACTCATTTTTACATTAATCACTATAATTAGTTTTAACGGTTTTTACTAATAACATTGGTAAAAAGTTAATTATTTCTTATTATAAATGATAAATTATTCTTAATCCAAATATATAATCCATTTTTCTAAATTCCACTAATAGAAGTGGCAGAAAAGTAATATAAAATTTAACCCCCAGACAAGATGTGAAAGTGTGGTTTTAAAGCGAAAAAGATCAAAAGCTAACAAAGTTTTTTTATTAAATTTTAATATTAAATTAATTCCAATGACCTAAATTTTATTAAAATATATAAAATTTAAATATGTTTACTTTAAAATAGATTCAAAATATAGTTTATCATTATAAATTATTTAAACTAAAAGGTGGTTTTCAATTAAAATTTAGTATTTTTCACTATTCATAAAAAAATAAAACTTCTCATAAAAATTTCAAGAAAACACCCTAAAATAATTTTTATATTGCTATTTCAAAAATGAATTTTATTATTTCAAATAAATTTCTAAAAGTGGTAAGTTTTAATTTTAAATTTTGTGCACCAAGAATGATTAAACTATCTCTTAGAAATATATTGTTTTTTAGAAACATACATGGTTCTTTTAAATGTTTCTTATTTTATTTATAATAAATCAATAAATAATAAACATATGAAAACTATATACATTTTTAACTTTGTTAATCATATTCATTTCCACCATTCCAACAGTTGCACGATAGCTATTAAATTAAATTATAATATTAATAGTATATTATAGTTCGGTAAAACTAGGTCTTACATGTAATAAAAAACTTTTGAAGGAACTCGGTATTGTGTCTAACAGAAGAAAAACTTTTTGTTTAATTCACCAGAATAAAAACTTAGTATTTCATCTAGTGCAATATTAACTTTTTGTTGTGTGTAAATAAATTTTAACTTGTCATAGCGTTCCATACCTTCCATCAAAGAATTTTAATTTTTTCGAAAAAATAATAATTCATAAAAAAACAAGGTGTTAAAATTTTAATATTTAATTCTATTATAGGTTAAATATTATAATATTTATTTAAATAAATAAATCACATAACATTTATCAATGTAAAAGGGAACATTATATTCCCTCAACTTAGCATGATGATGCATTTCCTTAAGAATAATTTAATTGGGGTAATAAATTTTATACCTATATTCCAGGAAGAAAAATCAGATCATATATAATAAATATATACCATGTGATTAGTAACACAATAAAACACCCAAAAAAATATTAGTCTTAAATATAGCATAAAAAAGATATCAATGTATAAAGGTTTTAGTGATAGATAAGTTACTAAACTCAGCTAATGGGGATAAATAAAAATATATCAATGAGAATATAAATGGAATTCCATGTGATAAAATTTGGTGGGTAAGTCTAAATAATAATACACTAGTTATTATATATTGATTCAACTTTGTACCACATATTACTCTCCGCTCATGATGATCTTAATATATCATTACGACCTATAATACTTCTTGATGATCGTTAATTAGGGATAAAACAAAGTTATAAATTGAGGATATGTTTATTATTCCACTATTCAGGTAAAATAAGTATCATATATAGATATATTATAAATAAAAACTAACATTATTAAAAACCATCACTCATTTACATTGACAGTGGAAATTAATTTTACTCACCCGTGTATCTAATACCCAGATACTTTACATGACACTCATGGTTTTCCTATGTTAATTTATCTATATATATTCTCCTTTGTAACCACCCAACATATATCTACAAAACCCCTATCCATTATTTATAAAATGATATAGTAATCACTAAATATTTTTTTCATACTTTTTTTATACTAGGGTTCCTTATACCAACCAATTTCTTTATAGTTTTAACAATAGATATTAATTGCTCCTAAAATTCTCTAAATCATCAAAAGATCAGTGATGTACTTATTTATCCAAATAGATTACTTTATAGTATTTGATGTGTTAATGTATTTTTCCTCTATTTTTAATTCAACCATGATGGGTTTGTAACTCTTCCAACAAATAACTCCACTGTTAAGGGAAAACATGAAACAAAATTGAGATCTTAAATAATCTTGGTTTTTATGGAATCTAGAATTTATATAATCCTTAAAAATGAGATATTTAATACCTAAAAATAGAAATAAAAAATTAGTAGTCCTTGTCATGTACATAAGGATATTATATACAATATTTTCTGTCTCTTTGGTTAGTATCTACTAATAATTCTCAAATATTACGAGACATCGATTCGAGTAAACAAAATGGTACACATGATAAAAATAATTTCTAAAGAATAAGGCTTCTTATACATGAATTTCTTATCCTACTCATTATAATAACAATAATACTTTAGAAGACTCACACCATGTAAGACTAGTAAATTCTAGTTATTAAAGTTCTATATGATAAATATATTTAAAATTTTATATATGTATGTATTCAGACTCAGACCAAGTTATTTATTTGATATGCCTCTATAAATAATCATACTCAGTTTGTAATCCACATAACCAATGTATAACATTGAGAATAATTTTCCTAGTTATACCTTTACTAAATGTAAAGGTTGGATATAATTTATGATTATAGTGTTTCATCCATATAAAACACTATAAATACCATAACCTATTCACAAACCCATTTATACTAACATGAATAATTGTGTTTATTAATAAAACAAAAATATTTATTTTCATCATAAAATTAGAAGTTCCAAATTTGTGAGTCTTACATTAATCCATAAATGTATAATTTTAATTTTCTTAACCTAGAGTCTCTATTTTGATCCTCATTGTCTTAGGGTTGTATAGTATATATGCACTCGACTAAATACTAATTAATGAAATCAATTTTGAAATATATTTAATATATCTCATAATTATCATGAGTTGTTATGTAAATAAATATCTGAATGATAATTATCATCACTACACATGAAAATTATCTTTTATAGTCAATAACATAAATTTATTTATATAATTTTTCCACCAAGAACTTTTTATAGGTAGAAAAACCACTATCCTTTCCATTTTACTTTAAAAAACCCAACTGAACCATATGATTCTTACCCATTTCAATATATCGACTAAATTTAAAACCTGGTTAGTGTACATGGAGTCTATATATGATCTCATAGCCTGTAAACATTTCTAAAAAATAGATAACTTTATGAAATACTATTAGGTAGTAAGTTCACACTCTATGAATTTTAATTCATTATCATTTACCATAAGAAATATTTATCCCTTGAGATTCAGATGAATCATACCATACCTTTATAGTTCTTATGTGATCTGAGTGAGTCATATTTCTAAACCCTATTGTGGAATCTATTAATTTTAAATCTCAGAAAATATTCATTTTTGTTGACATTAAACTTCTCTAAGTTAAATTTTTATACATTAACTCCTTGTGTGATACATTACAACTCAAGAAAAATACCAATCCCAGATATAAAAACATTATTTCTTGTGAGATTATAAAAATAATATTCCCTATATTCCCAATTATAATTTAAAATTAAGAACCTTTCTAATTTAGGATTAATTTTATCTAAAAAATAAACATTATATATATTCTTTATAACCTAAAATCCTCCTAAAATAAAAATTCGGACATCACAAAGTCCATATCTCATATGATGAATTTATGAATGATTTTATTTTAATGTGTTTTATAATTATTTTTCCTTTTTATATAGTATATCCCAATAAGGATAACGAAAGGTCACACTAAATCATCATCAATTAAACTATTTACTAAAAGGTACGATTCCTCCTATCATATACACCATTCCATTATAGTGTTCTGGGTGGACTAAGTTTTAAACTATTCCATAATCTATTATATGATTATTAAATTTATAGATAATGTACTTTCCAACCTTATCTAATCAAGGAACAATAATTCTTTTTCCTAGTTGATTTTATAAATTTTTTTAACTCTTTGAAATTTCCCAAGGTTTTAAAAATTTTCCTCATTTGAAACATATAATCATACATAATGAAGTCGTCAATAATGGTTATAAAGTATCAACACTTTAATGTGTACTCATTAGTATACATATATCACTATGTATTAGGTATAATATTCCATTACCCCTCTCACCATTTTTAATAAAATGTTATTTTTTCATTTTTTCAATAAATTTTTTTCATATTTACTAAACTTTTTGTAATTAATTTATTCCAAGATTAAATACATATGTAGTATTGTAATGTATTTATCCTTTAAATATACAATGATATAATGTTAAATATAATTTTTATTATAATCAACTACATTTAACTTCATATATTTAATTTTATAGATTAGATAAGACATATCTAAAATATATAAACTATTCATTATGTTCCGAATTTTATAAAATCATTTATTCATATATATATATATATAAACTCATGTTCATAATCATGAATTAAATTCTATTATTTCCTAAGAAATTATAGAAATAAATTATACATTTATAGTCGGAATATAGTAATAGTTTTCAAATTATATAATTAATTTACTAGGAAAATATAGGTCATATTTTTCTACCATCAATACAATAACTCTTCCCTTATTTTCAATACATAAATCTACTTATTCTCTCATCATCTATCTTTTATCTATGAGCTAATTCACATTAGTATAAATTTTTATTACACACCCACTATCCAATAATCATAAGTAATAATTATAAAAATGGATTTTTATAAAATTTATATCTTAATACCTAGAATGTATCTCCTTCTGAACACTTATTAAACTTAAATATCAATCATTTAAATTATAGCTCAAACCTACAAAAAATATCAATATAATTTTCTTAATTTTTATTTTAATCGATATCATTATATATTTATTGGGTGAGTATCATAGTCTATATTAATTAAATAAAGAAATTTTAATATATGTACACCCAAAAAATGATATCCTCCTACATCATATCTTTTATTGGTCCAAGATCTATATTTCATGATGAGTTGACTCACCTAGTATGAAAACTTATTCCGTAAAAATATTAAGTATACCTTCATTTCAATCACATTTAAGTGACTCTTTAATAGATAGGTGTTCAACATTTTTCCCAATATATTTTATGAATTATATTTCCTTCATTATTCTAGTAACCTAACAGTTAGGGTCGCCTAACTGAATATAGACTAAATTTCAAATCATATATAGAAAATTATTTCTTTGGGAAACCTATAATTTATTTTTACTACACAACATTATTCATGGGAACCTAATGATTCGGGTATCCAATATTGACTAGTTGAGGTATTCCCAACATTCACTATATAAGTAATCTCAAACATAGTATGTAAGTGGGATTATTAATCTATCTATTTCCATAATAATCCCCATATACATTCATCTAATGTAATGCCTATATGAATTCATGCTTTTAAATATATAGTTTTTTATCTTTTAACTTCAACTAAATTAACATGTTCCAAATATATTAATGTATAATATTTAATACTACTAGTGATTAATGTTACTTATAGAAAAGTAAAAGATAATTATATATACACATATATAAATTACTCTCATGCATAAATTATAGAAAATTATTTCATATAGTGATTTTGAATTATAAAAAATAAATATATACATAAAAAGAATGTATGGTGCACCAGGTAGCCAACCCACACATTTTTGTAGTAGAGCCTAAGCACCCAACCCAGTGGAAAGTCCTATATAAATTCCCACTATAATTAGATCAATTATTAAGTGATACATTAATTATAATACAATCCATTCACAAATAATATATAGAAATAGTTGAACTTTGTAATTTAGAATATAAATAAATAAAAAATCATAGTCTCGGTTGAACGAAACTAAATCATATATCATACCTAGTATGTCACTCTTTATATGAATGGTATGAAAATTATAAGAATTGATTTAAACACATTATATTATATCTTACCAAAATTATATACATGAATATTACATAGGGATTTAAATAAATAAAATATCAATTCAAAAACTCATCATGATATATCATAACTATATAAGATAATTAATTCCTCTAAAAAACATTTAATATAATTTAAATTCATGAAAATTCAGTGTGGGTCCTTCATTCCTATGACTAAAAAGGATTCTTAGAATTATATATAAGTGTTTGGGTGGGTGGGTGGGTGTTTATGTATGTATGTATTCAAAAAACCATATTAAAGAACCACACCTTGGATTCCCTGTATATGATATTTTAAATAGATATTTACTAGAAGTTCATTATATAAAAAATGAAGTATTTATCATTGGTTATGGTCTGATTTTTTCATGAAAACTTAATTCCCATACACTTTGTTTATTTTCCAAAAAAATAATTTCATTGAAACCATGATTTTTAACACTTATCACACCCTAGTGCCACTTTCATGTACTTATGACCTTTATTTTGAACATGTTTTGTCACTAGATTATCTCAGGTCATTTTTTTGTAATTTTTGGAGTTTTTTAGAGTGTTTTGGAAGGTACAAGTTTGGTATACAGTTAGTGAAAACCAAGTGACTTTACTAGGAAAATGTGTTGCTGGTTGAGGTTTCAAGGAAGGGGTGAATAGGTAGTTCATGGTTTGGGATCACCATGTAGCCTTCACCAAAAAAACATGCATCATTGGGAACTGTTATTATAAACAATTATTGAACATTTTATCTAACTGCATGAACAAACCATGCATTTCTACTAACATATAGTAATTTATGCATGGTTGTTTCATGGTTTGTCTAACCATACTTCCAAACCTTTCTTGTAAAGACCCATAACTGTGTATCCTAGAGTCGATGGTTAATTAATTAAATTGGTGAAAAATACAAGTGATCACATATAAAAGGACCAAATAGTTTAGTAGTCCTAAAAATATATATATATATATATATATACTTGAGTCTCACATTTCATTTTAAAACATAAATTACAATATAGTGAAAGTAAATATTCTTTATCCTTGATCTTATTCAAAGATTCCTTCTTCATATCCTAGGGAAGAGAAATGAAATAAAGGTGATTTAAATTCACCATAAGGTTTATATAATGTAGAATCTATCATGAATCAATAATTCATAAACAATATGGTGAGGTAGATAACTACAAACACGTGGTATTTAATCAATAACCTTATAATAAAGAATAATATGGTCGGAATAAATAATGATCAAATAATTCCATATAAATAATCACATGATCTTGAAGCTAAACCATGGATAATATGAATGCAGTAATCTCATGGATAATAATAACTAAATTCTCAAAATATAAAATGCATAATATTGGATATCAAGATCTCAAAAATCGTGACATATATACCATCAAGACCTTTCCCCAACATAGTTTAATTTTGGGTATGTATACACTAAAACCCCATTTAATTCTAGCTTACTGATTTGTCTTGTGATACCTATCAAGGCGTTGAGGGGCTATATAATTCTGAACCCCACCCTTCACTTCTTGTATAAATAATTCCTCATATATTGAATAATCGATTTAATTCATGATTATTATGTCTTATCAAAAAATATAGTTATTAAGTAAGGAATACAATTTTATCAAAATTTTACTCAATAAATCAAATAAATTTCATAATAAAACACTTTATGTAAAAAATAGAACACCGTTTTGGAAATAATCATATCCATGATATAAGGAATGTGGATATTTAAGAGAAATTTAATGTCCAATGATCACAATAAGGTGACTGTTTCATGATAAATTTAATGTCTATAAAATAATTCGAGAAGGTGAATGCTAATACTTTCTCTAGTCAAACTGATCATAAACAATCTAGATAAATAATAAGGATTATACCATTATAACATATCTCTAGTAGAGTATAATAAAATTAATGGGATATTTTCATTGATGAATACAGATACCATAAAAATATCATTAAAATATTATTAACGAAAATAACCTTTTTACTTTGAAAATCACTTTTAATAACTAGAAATTTATAGAATATTATGAAAAAAAAATTTCATATAAACCTTGTAAAATTTTAAATGAATCTTAAAAAAAAGTGGGCATACATTCTACCTGTAATATTCCTTTCATGATGAGTACATTAAATCAAAGATTTCTTTCACATTTTTTGGTAAAAAGTAAAAAATTACATTGTTCAGAAAATTATAATAAGATTAATTTTAAACCATTTTGTAAAAAATTAAAACATGGTTAAAATTTTATTTAATAAATCATCGTATAATATTAAAAATAAACTTAAAAATATTAATTAATATATGAATATGGAAGGAAAATAAATTTTTAATGAAAAGAGAAATAAAGTTGGTTTCTCAAAAAAACAATTTCTCTATCATTTTAATTTCCAAAGAGAGGAAAATTTTAATATTACTTGAAAATATTATGAACAACTAGATTAAGATAAAATTAAATTATTTTATTATATAATGATCAATGAATTTCATTCAATGGAAACTTAAACCTAAATAATCCTGATTAAAATAATATTGAATCATAAACCCTTAGCTCTTTGGTAACTTTTTAATCAGAATAAAGATGAAAGAAATTACTTTAAATAAACATAAAATAACATTACTAAAAATTTATTCAGTATATAAAATATGAAAGTTTCAATATATTCAATTTATAAAAAAAATATGTGCATAATACCAAATATATCTCAAGGGAGTGGAAATTGAGATGAAATATCTTAAATGATCATACCATTGAAGAAAGGATTAATCAATGGATTGACTATGTTTATCAAATTTAAATACACATAAATAAACTTTAAATACAATATAAATTAGTCAAAATAAATTACACACATAATCTAATAATATCAAAGACAATGAAGAAGTAATATAACCCAATGAAAATAAATTGAGTTATAAAATTCCTTACCACTCTGTAACTTTCAAGTCAAATCCCATTGGATGAAATAATTAAAATTGAAACATAAAATACCATTAAATATGTAGGATTCATGATATTAAGTGTAAAATTGGTAGTATTTAAACCATATAAAATAAATTAGGTGCATAACATTACAATATTCCTTAATAAAAATGAAATTGATACAAAATCCCTTACCTGGTACATCTCTTTTGTTAAACATGATTTAACCTCTTGTATAATGTTTTTATGATTGTTATGGATTTATAATGGAATAATATTAATATTTATAATATCACACATGATCCTCTAATAATATCATATCTCGCATTAGTTAATAATATTTCATTATTACCATTGTTTTAGGTGTTATCTACTTCATTTTCTCATATTTTTTAGTAATTGTAGAAGCTCTGATTATTGTGCATAGGATATATATACATAATATACATAATTATAGTAATGTTATAAATATAAAATTTATTCATTAGATACATTTTTATAAACATTATTTATATTTTTACTTGAAAGATTAATCGCATCGCTTCGTGGAGATGGTAGGACGTACGTTTACACAAGCGATGATGTAATTCTATTAATGAGTTAAAGGTAAAAGAGGTGGATGATATATTAATTTTTTAAAATTAATATCATTTAATATTTATCATATATATTAATTATTTCCATAATTATTAATATACATTTTATTTGGTGATGAAATACATATTACACCAGTTCGCGAAGTGGTATTCTGCCATGCACATGAGTTACGGCTTTATTTCCCATTTCAAGGAGAGGAACATAGATAAATATTAAGAATAAGTATAATAAAATCCCTGTATATTTTATATAACTTTTTATTATATTTTCAGTGTTAATACATAATTTAAGGTGGTAAAAAAAAAGAAGTAAAAAAATTACTTAAGGAAAGTACCTTCACTTAGAAGAACCTCCATTTAATCTCTTATAAAGGACCCGAGGGTTGTCCTTTTGGGAAGACCAAAACCTCTATAATATGTAAATGGATGTTAGAGAGAGAGTTTTTAAAGTTTTTTTTATCTATGTGTCTTGAGAGGTGTGAATAATTGAGGGGATAAGATACCTTTTTTATAACTGGGGGAGGGGACCTTCTTAGAAACCACATAGAAATATCCCAAATTAAATACAAAATGATAAATCCATTCCCAAGAAAAATGATCTAAATTGAACTCATATTATAATTTGGGATAGGATAAGGTTTAAATATGACCCTTAAATATTATTTTTTACATTTTTAGCTAGATAAATTACCCTTATATTATTATTTAACCCCTAGTAAACCCATTTTAACCTTAATCGATGCAGTCAATTTTTTACCATTGTGTATATTCATTATAAAAAAAGAAGTTCAACTTATTAAATAATATTAATTATGATTATTAAAAATATTTAATCCATTTTATCATATTCAATTCATATAATTGTAAAATTTAATTTAAAAATAAACCCACAAAACATATCAAAAAACAGTTTTTCAAGAAATGTGTTTTTCAAGCATAAGATGATCTTACATTAACTCTATAAATAGAGATATTAATTATATTTATATAATTTAATAGATTTAGATATATAATATATAAATTTAATTTCAATATTTCTTTATTAGTGGTTATTTTAATTAATTAAAATGGAGGAACATTATTCTCTTAAAAACCATTTTCATAAAAATGCATTTTTAAGCCAAGAAATAAACTTATACAAAAATATAATATAACCATGATTAAAATTTTATTAATTAAATTAAATATAACTAAATAATACTTATTTTAATTTTAAACTATATTAAAATAATAGTTCTAATTTTAAATTACTTAATTTATTGAAAAAAAATGACAGTTTAACAAAATGAAGTATTTTTCACTATTCATTAAAAAAATCAAAAAAATCAAAAAATTAATACTATATAATTTAGATATTATAATTAATTAAATGATTTTATTTTTATAAAATATAATTTCTAAAATTTGGATGAATTAATTATAATTCTGAAACATAAAATGAAAAATAAAAACATTTTTTAGGAAAATGAACTTTCAAAGCATAAAATGATTTTATTAAGAAGTGAGTGCTTATTTATAACTACATTATATAAAACATTACTTATTGTGGAAAAAAATGTTCAATATTTACAACCTAATGTCTAGGTTATAAATGTAACATTAATTAATAATATTTTAATATTATATCATGGTCCACATTAAACTCAGTATTATGTGTCATATACGCTATCAAACATAATGTTATTATCCAAAAATATCAAGGTTTTATAGTGCAGATGAGTTTTAATAATCTAAAAAATTATTTTTTTTCTAAATTTCCACAGGAATCCCTCATTATTTCCCCTATGTCATAATCAATCCGAAGGCTCTCCCTTGATGACTTTGGTGATTTCTTCCTCTGTGGAGATCGATTTCATTGATTTCAAGGGATATGGACCTTAAAAATGAAATGTGTGTGTTCGTTTTTCACCCATTCTTTATCAGTCTTTTGTATCTCATATTATATCCTTGAAACAAATTATAGATCATGACTATCATGGATAGATCTATGGTTTTGTGTATAATATAAAGGAATTTTTGTAGAATGATCAAAAGAGATGGATATATAATTTGGACTTTATTATATTTGAGGTGTTTTCTTCCAAAAACGGACCATTAAAGAATGTATTTTCATAATATTCATTTTTTTCTAAAAATTGTGATTTTTTCACATGTTTTAATGGTTTTTACTAAATGAATCTTGAATAATGTTATGGTTCCATGAGGTTGGTTTTGAATGATGAAAATATTCATAGAATATTTCATTGAAAAAATTTTGAAGTTGAAATATAAAGTAATATTAAAATGGTTTTGGTTTTGTTGTTTTATGATTAATGAACTGCTTTTGTTTCTGTAAATACCCCCAAATGAAACATTTAAATTTTTTATTATGAAAGCACATAGGAACATGGGTATTTTGGTGGGAATTGTAGTAAAATTATGTTAGGATGGTTTGTGGCTACCTAGTAATGTATTTATGATATAATATTAACCAATAATTTGATATACATGATCGGGGTGAACTATTCCATGTGGTACCCTTTCCAAGGACTTGAGATTTCTCACCATAAGATATTTGTGTGTGCACTTGATATGTCATCAATCACTGAGGTGTGAGGATCCTCATAGTCTAATATCTATCTTTCTATAGGGATTTACCCTAGGGTTCTAGTTTGATGATATTTTTATCTATTTATACGTTTCTAAACAATTATGTATTATGTATTTAGAATATGTAATTTTCATTTATTATTCAAATTACTTAGTCATTAATGGTTTTGGGAATTCATATTTGACACATGTTTCAAAAAATGATATGAAAACAATTATGTATCCATTCCTTACAAATCATGTTTTCTTTGTATTTATATCCTTAAAATAAGAAGAGATGGTTTATTTATTAAAGTCGACTTATAGAACACTTTGTGGGACCCTAATGGGGTTGTTGTGAAACAACCTTTGTATATTGTTGGGTATTTTAAGTCCTTGTTTTGTTAGGTATAAGTAAATAAAATACTACATTTAGTGATGGTGGGTATTCGGGATTAATGGTTTTGTATGTTAGTAGTGGAGTGGTGGGATACAAAACCCCATGTCACATGAATTCTGTATTTTTGTTTGTCTTTTAGGTTTTTTCAATAGATTAGAATCTTTTTTTACTCTTATCATAGTCTATAAATGTTGTTTTTACATACCTCTATGTTGATTATTTTTTTATGGTATATGTTACATGGATGTTATAATTCATTGTCTTATATGGAAAAATCATTAAAAAGGTATGAATTGATGACCAGGAATTAGTTTCTAGCCTATGGGGATCAGGGACACCCTTTTAGCCTTATTTCAAGTCGGTTTAGGTGCCTATTTATATGAGTGATTTGGTTTGGTTCATGAAAATTTTGTATCAAAGGTATAGGTTATTTATCTGTTGGTAGGTGGTCCGGGTATGTAGGCGATAGGGTTATTGGGACTTAAGGGGTTGATTATGAGTGAATTATTTTTCAGATCTTGTTGTAACAAGCCTTAAGTTACCATTTGTTGTTGGAAAATGGTTCTTTGAGTCATACCTTTATGTGACTTCCATTTCCTTGTTTGAAAAAATACATCATTAAGGTTGTCTAGTAAATCAAGGTATTTTTTTTTCTCTCTTTTCTATTGGTGTTATGTAGTACCATGCCTCCCAAAATACATCTTATGAATGACTAGGTGTGTGTTTTGGATAAATTTCTTTGATAGGATCCTCTAGTATACAAAAAAAAATTGGGGATGTGTTGTGTGTGGTCTATGCCATGAAAAATTGTTCCAACTATATTCTAATTCTATATAGAGAAGTGGAACCATAGGTTGGAGGAGGAAGAGATCGAGACTATAAGTTTCTCTACCAGAAAATGCATTCATTCTAAGGAAAAAATTACCCCCAACAATTGGAGGATTATTTTAGAAAATACTAAAAATATATTCAATTTATTGGAAACCCCAAACTTAGTTAAGGTGAAGTGTGATGTTTTCAAACTTTAGGTCTTTATAAGGAGGTGGTTGGATAGGGTAGTTTTGGAAAAACAACATGAGTGATTTGAGTGGAAATGATTCAAAAACATATTTTATAAATAACTTTTCCCAAATATGTAGATGTTGGAAAAGTCTATGGAGTTACTAAAACTTTAAAAAGGTGATCATATGATGATGGATTATTCCAAAAAACATTGTTTATCTTGCACATTTCTCAGCAAAGTGTTTATCAAACAAATAGATGAAGGGTTGATGGTTTTTGATGGAACTACGACCAAACATTCATGATCGGGTCTTTATAATGAATCTTTATGCATATAATGATACAATGGATTGAGAACTGATGGTTAGGATTGAACAGTTTAGCATTATTGTGTTTCTTGGTTTTTCTTTCGCACTTGTTGATAGCTTTAATGGATCTTATGGAAATATGAGGAAATACAGTGAGTTTTGTAAAGGAAGTGGTAGTGGTACAAAATATAATTCCTATACCATATATTCCATAGCTATTTAGATACCTCTTACTTAATAATATTGTGGAAATACATTTCATATTAAACAAAATAATATGGTACTTCTAAAAATATATCTTTCATGTTGATGTTGAGTCAATTTGTAGAATTTCTGTCGGGATCAATCAACTACAAATGGTGGCATCATTTCATCAAAAACAATAGGATATATATTAAAACATTATAAATCTAAGGAAATAGGTTCTTATCCATATATATTTGGTGGAAAACATGAAACTTCTGGGTTAAAGTAGTTACACATAGTGAAATAATCCTATATGGAAGTGGATATTGTTCATGCAACCATGAGAGGTACTATTTACAATGGTTCATTTATAGTGACTTATTTATTTTATATGAGTTCCTCTTTCTCATATATAAACCAATTTAGTTAATTACTTGAACCTTGCGATGGAGTTAATACCTTATGTTATGGAACCGGAACCCCCTCTTGGAAGTAGGAAGGAATATAAATTTTGATACCCTTATTAAACCTTCTCTATATCAAATTTGCAGCCTGTATGAGATCTGTTTGTCCATGATATTAACCTATCTGAATTTATCCTTATGATGGATTGGTTTTTTCCCATAATGATCAAATGGATTTATACTATCATTAGGTACCCTTTACCTCCCTTGAAAGGAGTTATCATGTGTTCAAGGGGAATGGGACATGAGGTCCATCCTAGTGAGACCTTCATTACATTAGTCTAGGAATTAAGTATCTTCATTTTTAGTTTACTTTGAATCATAACCTTCTATTCATGAGATTTCCCTAGTATTCAAGGAATTGTTTGAAATGTTTCTGGATGAATCATCTAGAATGACTCTAGAGATATAGGTGGAGATATTGATAGATCTAATGTCGAGAACCCAACCTATATCTATTAATTTTTACTAAATGAAACTAGTACAGTTAAATCAGTTTAAGATATATTTGTATGATTTAAAAACCAAGTGTTTTATCTATTCTAGTGTGTCTCCTCGGGTAACCCTGGTAACTTTAACCAAGAAGGTTGGTGGGATGCATCATTTATGTGTCAATTATTTGAATCTTAATTGGGTGATGATCAATAATAAATACCATTTTCCCTGTATTAATGATTTATTTGATTAGTTTAAGGGGTAAAATTGTTTCTTAAAAATAAACCTTCAATTAGGGTATCTCCAGCTTAGAGTTAAGGAATCTTACATCCCTATGATAGCTTTTAGGAGTGATTATGGCCATTTTGAATGTATTTTTTTCCTTTTTTCCTAACTAATGTTCCTATAGTTTTCATGTATCTGATGAAGCAGATATTCCACCAATACCTTGATTACTTTTTTATGGTATTTTTTTATTACATTTTAGTCTACTCGAGAACTGGGGAGGAACAAGGGTTTCACCTTAGGTATATTTTTGGGAATCCAAAATGAACACCACCTTTATTCTATGTTATCAAACTATTATTTTTGTATTAGATAAGTGATGTTATTGGTAAAATGTTCTTATAAAGTAGAATCTTAGTCAACTCTAAGAAGGTGAGATATATCTTGTCTTGGGAGGATCTATAAATTGTCTTTTAGATTTAGTTTTTGTGGGATTAGTAGTATAATATTAGTGGATCGTGAATCATTTCTCTAATATTTCATCATTTTTTAACTTTATTACCCAAAATTGGGGAAATTCCATGTGGGAATCAATTTTTCAAACATATTTTGAAGAGTTGAAAAAACATTTGAACTCAATAACTATCTTAATTTTACTAAAGTCAAGCCATTGAAACATAGTTTTTTTGATGATTCAATAATAGTTTTGGATAATGTTCTTATATAGGTATATCATATGTTGGTGAATTTTTCTCTTCAACTTTGAATACATGTGAATAATTTCCCTAGTCATAATTTAGAATTTGAAATGGTTATATACTCCCTCAAGTGATGGTGACACTACTTTGTTAGGGAAAGGTTCATTTATTACTTAGATCAGAAGAGTTTTAGTTGCCTCCTTTCTCAGAAGGACATGAATCTTAGACAGAGGTTATGGATATAGTATCTTTAGTCATTGGTTTTTGAAATTTCCCATACTGTAAGGAAGTGGAATGTTGTCTCATATTCTCTGAGTAAGAATTTTCCCTCTAAGGTCGTTATAGAATCCAAGGATGAGTGGAATCACATGGGTCTCTTTGCTATAATGAAATTAGATTAAAATAAGTATATGGTGTCCTTTTGTGGTTATTTAGCTGACACCATCTCCCCTTAAGTTAGTTTTCCTTGATCAACAAAAATATAATGAATTTTAGAGTATTTTGGGTTCTTATATATAGTGGCCAGACCATTCACAATTGGTCACTCTACCGAGAAGGCATTCGTGGTTTCATGAATCGATGGGTAATCACATCATCAATGAGAAGAACCATATGAGAGGCTATCCATTTATATCAATAGGTCGTTCAACTAGGTACCAAAATTATGTACTATAGCATGAAGAGTCAATTTTGGTGGCTGGGTTTGAGATAAAATATAGGAAACTTCATGTAACATTTTTATACATATACTATAATTAGGTAAAAACACCAACAACCATCTAGATTACTTCAACCACTCCCTATGACAATAAGTAAATGGGATGTGGTGTCCATGAATTTTATCATTATACTACCACAAACTCCCTGACGGAGGAAGGTTATATGAGTGGTGATTTACAGACTCATTAATTTGGCTCACGTTTTTCTAATTCAGTCTATCACTAGAGTTGAAGAGTTGGGAAAAAATTTTGTGTATAATATTGTGAGGTTTCATAGAGCTCAATTATCCATTTTACCATACATAGATCCTCATTTTACCTCCCATTTATAGAAGGGTTTTAGGAGGATATTTTATCTATATTTATACATACCATGGATTATCATCCCAAAATGGATGGACATATGGAGTGAGATATTATGATTCTAGAGGAAAATCCCTATGCTTATGTCTTGGACTTTGGAGGATCTTGGGACAAAAATTTGGGTTTATTGTGTTTACTTACAATAATAGTTACTAATATTCTATAAAAATGATACCCTTTGAATATTTTTATCTTCATCCTTGAAAATCACCCATTTATTAGTTAGAGATGGGTGGAACTACCCTGATAAGGTTGAGCATCAGTTAAGAGATATCAGTAAAGATCTAAGTTATACATCAATGATTTTTTATAGCAGATAGTTGACATAAAACCTATACATATCATCAGTGCTAACCATAGAAGTTCACATTTAGTAAATATTCCTTCTTGAGAGTTTTACCTCAGTTAGGAAACTGCTGATTAGAAAGGTATGGAAATATATATCAAAGATATGTAGAACCTTTTGAGATCATTGAGAACATGGGGGTAGTGGCATATCATCTATAATTACTATCTCAACTGACTTCAACCTGTAATTAATTCAATGTATCTCATCATAATAAGTATAATCTAGACCCCTCCCACATTCTATGTTTGGAGGACCTTAAGTTGTAACTGAATTTATTAATGATTGAGCATTATGTTAACCTATTTGATTCTTAGAAAAATTTATTTTATGGGGAGTCTATTATATTAATACTTTTTATTTGGAAACATGGTATGGATTCTCATGAGACTTGGTATTTATAATAAATTAATAGTGAGTAGTGGCCTCATCTTTTTAAGAGTCTACCTTCTTCGACTTGACTTTATGGGGGGTAGAAAGTGATATGGTGGAGAAAATTATCACACTCTTGTGTAAATTTCAGGTACTTATGACCTTTACTTTTATGGATTTTTTTCCTAGATTATCTCAAGTTATTTTTTTTTTGTTTTTATAGTTTTGGGGAGTTTTGGGAAGTTACATGGTTGGTTAATGGTTACTAGAAATTGTGTGAATTTCCAAGGAAATTGTATTATTGGTTGAGGTTTATAGATAGGGGTGCATATGTAGCACATTGTTTGGTATAAATTTTCATCATTATATAGTAGAAAATGAATCATGAGGAAGTGGTGTTTTCCATGGTTGGTGTATAGTTCATCTTACTGTACAAACAAACCTTGTGGGTCTGCTGAGAGACAATAAGACTAACATGGTTAGTGCATAGTCTGTCTAACAATGTGGCCAAACTATGATGATGGGTTTTGAAAATCTGAAAATTAATTTTTTTTTTAATTATCACATGAATCCCTCATTTGTTCCCTATTTTGTAGGGTCTTGAATCTAAGTTTCTCCCTTGAAAACTTTGGATATTTCTTCCTCTTCAAAGATAGATTCCGTTGTTTTTTGATAATAGTGGATCTAGTAAATTAAATGTATGTGTTCATTTTTTCCTTGTTCTTCATTACGCTTATAGATATCCTCTTCTCATATTCAAAGAAATAATATATCTTTACTATCATTTTTAGATCAATGTTTTTTGGTATGATATAATGTAATTAATTATATAATGATCTAAGGATAGGGAGAGGAATTTTATTATATCAATTGTGATTTCTTCATGAATGTTACTGTTGATGTTAGTGGTTTTGTAATTTATCATTACTCTATAAATTATGATGCTTACACCTATTTTAATGATTTTTCTTAAGTGGTTTTTGAATCATGTTTGGGTTTTATGATATTGGTTTTGAATGATAAAAATATTTCAAGACTTTTTTCTTGAAAATGATTATAAATTGAAATAAAAAGGAAAATGGAAATGGTTTTGGGTTCATTATTTTATGGTTGAGGAACTAATTTTGTTTATTGTAATTCCCAAAATGTAATGTTCAAATTTGTGATGATGATAGAACATGGAAACCATGGTATTTGGGTAGAAATGATCATAAAATCACACTAGAATGGTTTTCAAATACCTAAAAATGGATTTACTCTATAACATTAACTAAAAATTTCTTATACATGATGTGGAGCCACTAGCCCATGTGATATATTTCACTATTCCCTAAATTTGATCACCCTAGGGGGTATACACATACACTTAATATTACACAAATCACCGAGGTGTGAGGATCCCATTCTTACCCAAGGGCTTTATCTCATAGTGTCATATTGATAAGATGTTTAACTATTTATACATTTCAAAACTACTTGTTTATTTTATCATTAATATATTAAACATGAATTTATTCATCAAATTATTTATTCATTCATAGTTTTGGGGATTCTTTCTAGATACATGTTTCCATAAATAATATGAAAATGAATATTTCTACATGGCTTATATAAAACTATGAAAAGAATTTTTTTTCTTTCTATTTATCTCCATAAAATGAGTAAATATGGTTTATTTATTAAATTATGATTATGGAACACTTAGTGGGACCTTACTGTGTATCTTATGCTCACACCTTATATATATTATTGGGTATATGTAGACCTTGTTTTTTAGGTAAAGGTAAAACAAGACACAACATGGTGATGGAAGGTATATGGTTAGGATTATTTGGGATATTTCTAATGGTGTGGTGGGATATGAAACCTCACGTCACACGTAGTTTGGATTATGATTTTCCATATTAGGTTTTTTGTAGGTTCAGCTTTTTTGTCGCTTTTCATAGTTTTTACATTTTAATTTTGTATATATCTATGTCATTTCTTCTTTTTTATGTTACATATTACATTAATATTTGTTATATATTGTTTCATGTGGAAAAAATCATTCTTAAATATGTTCATCGATGCCCACGCACCAGTTTTCGGCCAATGGGGATTGGGGATTCCCTTTAGGCCTTATCAAGAGCCAATTCGGGTGCCCTATTAGATGGTTGATTCAGGTTTCTTCATGAAATATATTTTTTTATAATAAAAACACAAAAAATAATAATCACAAAATTTTAATGAAAATTTATCATAAAGCACAATGTTTTTAAGTAAACAACACCATAGTTTTATAAAAAAATGACCTAGATTTCATTTTTCACTCTTCATTATGTTAATTATTCACTTATTCTTACGATGATACCACTTAAGGGTTTTTAAGGACATATATATGGTAAATATATAGTATAATACAATAAATAAATCAAATTAATAAGATATACGTGGTGAGGAAATGATAAAACAAAATAAAAATAATCACAATATACCACATTATTGATCTTTATTTCATATTGAGTACTGAGGTTTATAGAGACTTCTTGATAAATTAAATAATTCACTTTCATCCATATGTATCCACCCACTAAATGTAATCATCAAACACTTTAGTAGTACCTCTTATCCCACCTATAAGGTTAATAATTAGGAGATATTGATAGAGAGCTTAAGATTGTAAAAGATTGATCTCCTATGTTGAAATGAGGTATTCATAAACCCTTCATATAGAATTACTTTAGTGAATAAAGGATCGGTCTTAGAGTCTATCTATTTTATATTTTGAAATACTAAATAAATTATAGCTTTCATATTTTATAACATTTAAAATGGTTACCTCATTTAATAAGTTGGTGTTAAACTCTTTTAACTTTCACTAAATCGTCAACACATCCTCATATAATTTTAAATAAACTAAATTTATAAAAACCATAATAGTATAAATGGTTGAATGATATATCATATAATTCATAAAAAACTATTATTTAAAAGTAATAATGATCTCATATCATATACCACAACGTGGTTTATGTTTTAGTAAATATATCTAAAAAATTATTCGATCCCTTAACTATTTCCCACCTGATAACTTAATCCAATAATCACTACCACAATTTTTCCTAGTAATAAACATGATCTAACATGCTCATCAATACTCAAGTAGTATTGTACATATAACCTTACTCAATTTATCCTATCAAACCTTGTGCATTCCCACTTGATAATAAACCGTGAGAAAAATCTGTTAGTAATAACCAGGTATAACTTGACCTATTAAAATAAACTCAAAACACCTTATAGTGACCAAGGATAAACTTTACTTTATTTTAAATATTTTACATTATTTAAAACATCAAATTTCATAAATAATAATATCTTAAGGATCGATAGGTTCAGTTTCATTGAAAACTAGCTACATAATAAGATTATTTTTTAAAAACTAATGGTTATTTCACATTAAAAGAAACTTAATTCACCATATTCATGACATATCATTAGTAGGAACCGTCCTCATAACTTGGGTAATGAAAAAATAAAAAAGGGGTTAGTTAAAATGATCTATAAGGGGGGGTAAACATTTTATCAATGATGAGTTCATAAGAATAATTAAAAAACATTAGTATAAGAGAAATTTCATAACATCATGATTGATAACCATAAAACATAATTGATCTTTAAATTATATGGAATAAGAAATTAAATACACAAAAAATCAAAAAGAAAACATAATATCTATAACATAGATTATAATCACTTAACATAAACGTTGTTTCATGAGACTATAGGATCATAATGATTAACATCCTTTAACTGTGGAAAAACATTAGCCTAGGGAATCATTCTGCACTATCAATGTCCATCCTTATGATAAAAAAATATAATATTAAATACCTATATCATGATATATAAACTCCTAAACAAGTTATTATAGGGTGATATAGGAACCCACTCATTATTCACCATTACTTAAGTGTGCAACTTAAAAATCATTTTCTTTTCACATCATAAATAACCCATGGAAATAAAAATTGTTTTGATAAAAAAATATAAATTTAAATCATTCACCTTTCATAAATAACCCATGTAAATATAATGGGTTTCATAAAACATAAAAATAGTAAAATATATCATCATGAACTAAATTGATTGTTACTAAAAACTTGATTACCCAAAATAATCACATAGTAAAAGGAAAATATTTGGTGAAACATGAAACACAACTCCATTAGAGATTGATCACTTTAAATATATAGGGTAAAATGAACACCAAATATTTCAAAGGGATTCCTTGAAAACTTTTTGTATTCATCGATGTAAACTATATAGTTATGTGTATCCTTTCAAAAAGTGTCATTTGTTTTTTCAAGTGAAAAGAAAACATTTCATGAAAGTGGATTTGGATAAAAAAACTCTTTTTATATTGTAATAAAAATGGAAGATTTTTCAAAATGTAAATTCTTAGAATAATATAGTTCCATAAAAAAATTATAACTCAAAGGTACTTGGTTTACCAAGTCAATTACCTTTACCCTTTATTTCCACGGAAGTTATTTAAACTGTTTTATCATAAATATAAACATTTAATTGCTAAATTTAAAAACCATATTTATATAAATTTCTATTTATTCTCTTAATTAATAATAATTCTCTTCATGTATTAGATTTTTATAATCCATTTTTAACATCAGGTGTTAATAATGTTGACATTTTGAACTAATTTAGTTAAAGAAGTGTTTAACATTGTTATTCTCCAAACTTTTACCATTTATAAACCATTAAAGGTACTAAAATTGATGTTTTATAAAGACTTATAAAGTTATAATTCCATCAAATGGTATTTTTAGTCATGTTTCATGAATAAAGAATCTATGTTGAACTAGTTTCGAGTTATTTACTAATATCGGTGGATTTATTTATAATGATCATTAATTTTATTATTATCCCTAGAGAACCATATTCATCATATGTATTACTTATATATATCATATATGAAATGAACCAAACTTTAAAGAGGATATTTTTTCCTAAATAAACACATGTTATATTATATGGAATTATGCATATACGACACATAGAGAAACCAAAAAACATTATTTAATAAATTAAAATCATTAAATTTTTCCACAATTAATCCAATAAAAATTCCAAAAATCTCAAAAAAATAAAAAATAGAAAATAATAAAAGTATAATGGTAAAATTTGGATCCTTCCAATCTACTAGAATAATCTTCCTCACAAATAACAGTATTGAAAAGAAACATAATATTAGTAAACCAATCAACATCTTAGAAATGGAAAATATATAACCTTTAGATTAATTTTAGTGAATAATGTATGAATAAATTAATAGGTATTTATAGGTGGTAATATGACCATTAAAATAATAATGTTTACTGTTTGAATACTAACCTAGTTGTTCGTAATAGTAATATGACCGTTGAGAATAGTAAGATGGTCGTTAAAATAATAATTTGACCTAAAATAATAAAATGTAATATAAATAATATTTATCCTGAGTAATTTATAAAAATGTAACTATTATAATTCCCTAAAATAAACATCATGATTAAAAATTCAAATAAAATATAACCATATTTTTAATAAACTATATTTTAATGTATTTTATAAAAATCATGTTTTTTATATTAAAAATAAAAATAAACTATGCTAGAAGATTATTTTAATAAAATGGATTTCATTTTTAGAATCATAACATGTAAATTAGTCAATGGTGATTTTTTTTTAAATTTTCTGAAGTACTCCAATTTTTATATCCATAGTAAAAAAATATTTTTCAAATACCTCATGTTTTATGACATAATAACGTCGGAAAAATTATTTAATGAATTATAAATTGTTTATTTCATCCAAAAATAAATTTAATAAGATAAATTTTCCATTATAAAAAATTAAACTTAATTTCAAAACCAAAAAAGTATTTTCTAAAGTCTAAAGTTGAAAGTATTCCATTAAAATAACAATTTTTTTCATTTTCCAACTTTACATTTTATAAATAGTGAATTTATTTTATAAAGGGATTTAAATTCCTAAAGAAAATTATTTTATTTATATATTATTAATAATTTTAAAAATATAACTATCACAAGTTCTACCTTGGATATAGTATTTTATTCAATATTTTTTCCTAAAAACGCCCCTCTCCTAAAGTATAAATAAACCCTCATCCCTTCCTTGGATAACCACTCCTCTATCACTTACCAAAGAAAAAAATATACCCAAATTACTTAACTTAATAAATTTATAGTTCTTATGGACATTATGGAATCATTTAAGTCGTTTAATTCAAGGATTTTAGTATCATAGTGAAGAAGTAACATCGAGAAGATGGTAAGTTTTCATAAACTATTATTTGTATTTTCCTCTTCTCTTAATATTTTTATTCATTTAATTAAAAAATATTATAAAATTAATTTAATAGTATGTTATAATTTTATTAAAAAAATTAAAACTATTTTCTTTATATTTATGGTATATTTATTTTTCAATTTTCTCTTTTATAAACTTTTGACATTGTCTTATGAATAGTCAGTTAACTTCCAACAAGGACATTGCCAACTCTCTGACCACCACCACCTTAATGGATGGATATTATGAAATATTTATATTATATAAATATGTAATTACATTTATTTTAAATTTTTTTTAATTAATTTTACTTCATGTATAAATTACCTAGAACAAAAATAGAGAAATTGAAACAAGACTAGATAATTTAATTAAAACATGATATCAAAACAATTTATGTTTAATAAATAATACTATAAAATAGAATTGAATAATAATAATAATGGATCAATAGTGATATAAATAAACATAATATACTTCTGGTTTCATATTTTAATAAACCCATGTTTATTTTATAGGAGGCAATAAAATTAGTGAAATAAAGAGGGATTTAAGGTAATGGAATTATCAAACCTAAACTCACTTTTTTATGTTATCTCTTATTTTAAATTGTTTTCAGTATGTTTATTCCTATAATATAATTAAAAATTCCTATAAATATTATTTCTCATCCCTTTTTGTGGATATAAATATTTATACCTTTTTGAAATGATTTCTAATCCAAAATAAAATTATTTTTCAAAGAAGATTTATTTTCCAAAACATTATATTTACTCCGATTGAGATGTTTCTTATCTAATCAATAATGATCATGTTTTATGAAAAATATTTTTTCCATTAATCATTTGGAAACCCAAAAGGTTATTTAAGAATTTATTCTTTATGAAACCTTTATGAAACCCATTTCATTCCATGGGTTTATTTCATAACTACGATTGATATATTACCCCACCCATATGGAATGCATGATTATGATCATTTTATGATCTGATGGGTAGGACCATAATTATATATCCCTTTAATTAATTAGGTAATATGATATATATCATGATATTATGTGTATTATTTGTGAACTTTATGCTAAATTTGTTCACAATTATGATGTTATTATTTATGAACATATGTTATGCATGAATACGATTCTGGCTTTTTTCACAACTATGTGTGGTATTTGACCACTATGTTATGATGTTTCATTATTATGAATATAAAACATTCCATGAATTTATCAAATGTTTACCTCATTACTATGATCATGGTATTATGCTTATGATATAATGATATTAATTATTCTCACCCAATAACTATTTATTTATGTCCCATATTACTCCTCTTACTAGCCTTTTAGATCACTCCTTTCTTTAATGTATATCCTTCCATGATTACATATACTAAAGAGATTTTGTTAGGTTTTAGGAGTATAAATAAGAATTATTTAAAAAAAATTATTTTTTATTATTTACAAGTGATGTATGTGCCGATTGTTTCCAAGATACTAAACCTTTAGATCCTAGATTGTGTCACTATTATGTTTTTTATCTTCAAAATGGTGTAATAGTCATGTAAGAAAAATCAAGGCTGCTATATTTGGTATCAGATCATGGTTTAGTAAATTTTGTAATTAGGTCTAGGAAACATTTCTAAAACTCGTAAGTATAATTCTAAGTATAGGTAAATATCCTATGATTTGGTAAAGTAAAAGAGAATGTGGTTTCCGAGAAATAAAATCCATATCTAGATACAATAAGTGGATGTGTATTTGGAAGAATCGTACCTAGGGGTAATAACCCATAAAGGGTTGATTGGGCATTGACTCAATCATCACTTGGATGAAAAAAAGGGATTGTTCTGCACCTAGTTTGAAACTCCTAGGGTATATTCTTCGGTTAATCAAAAAATCTATACAACCCATTATAAAGGATAAGTAACTAAATTAATTTTTCCTATTAAAGTTAAATAAATATTATAGTACATGATCCTAGGAGCATAATTTTATAAAAAGGGTAAACATATGTATCCCATAATATATTACTTTAAAAGTAATTTGTGTATAGGAATAAATTATTTATTCAACCTTTGTTGACTTATGTTTATTCAAACCTCTTCTATTTTAGAAAATTGTGGGAACCAAGAGAAACCAGACCAAAAACCCATGTGAAGGACATTGAAATGATTTTCAAAATGAAATAACAAATTCCTTGATAGGTGGAGTTAAAAACATCATGAATATTATTACTTAGTTCTCTCAGGTTGTGAACAATAAAATAAATCATATGGAACATCTGCCTTCATACAAAAAGGAGAGACAAGTTATTGAGTCTTTTATATTGTACTGACCACTAAAATTCAGTGGGTATTATAATCCACTTGTAGTATAATATATTTTTAACTTAGTGTATAATATCTCTTTGGGTCTCTATTTTTCTGAGAAAAATGAAGTTATTTTGGATATCCATCACTTAGATGGAGAGGCTGGTCAATGGGGGCATTGATAAATAATGCAAATCTAGGTGATGAAATGGAAAAAATGGATTGGTAAGACATAAAAAAGTTATTTGTTAACAAATATTTCCCTCAAATTATTAAAAATATATATAGATATAATTCCTAGAGCATCAAATTCATGAGGGTGAATCTATCATGGCTTACAAGGTGACTTTGGCAAGGGATGCAAGATATGCCTCTAGTTTTTTATCATCAATGATAGAAAAATAGAAATATTATTAAGTTTTTTAAAACCAAACCTTCAAAATTCTATATCCATCTATGTCTTTAGGAGTTATGAATATGTAGTTTTATGTTCTCCCAAAGTAGAGATAGGTTTTTTATAATTTCCACATAGTTATGGAGATAAGAAACAGAAGATGAAGTTTCAAGATAAGGGATAAATGAAAAATGAGTAAATAAGTTCCAACCACCCACATGTCAAAAATGTGGGAAGAAGAATCATGGAACTTTCCTCAAAGTTACAAGGAAATGCTTTAATTTGGGTAGAGAAGACCACCAATATCATTAATGTCAAAGATACATGAAGTAGTTGACAAACGTAATGGAGGAAAGGAAAGAATGTCCCAATTCACTACTCATGGTGAAATGCTTCAACTATAGGGAGAAAGGAAATTATTCAATATATTAAACTATATCACGGGTCTTTGAGGGTAAAAAGAACCATCAACCACCAAAGCCAAATGAGTAAGGTAAATACTATGTATTCACCACTCCTGAGGTGGAACATGAAAATGAAGTTTTACAAGGTAAACTTACTATTCCCTCAATTATGAAAAAAGTTTTCTTTGATTCGGGTTTTATACAATTTTTTATATCCTTCAGGTTTCCTAGAACCATTGAATCATAACCTTGGAACCTTTAAGTAATGATATCCATAAAAACACCTAGTGTTGAAATCAATGTAACCTAAGTATTGGACTCTTCTATTATTAGAGTCTATTGGAAGATTCTTACATTGAATCTCATAATCCTTCCATTCGTGTAATTTGATGTTATGCCGGGAATGGATTGGATCTCGTTGTATATATCTCACATCAATTGTTGGGAAAAGTAAAACTCTTTTTATATTCTAAACAATCCCATTCTCATGTAAAAATGTAATAGAGATCATGAATCTCATTTTGAAAATACCTCAATGGTATGGGACTTGATACCCAATGAATAATCATATCTTTCCCAAATGGTTGAGTCAAAAAAAGTATAAACCTTAAGGAAATTACCATTGTGAGGTAATACACTGATGTATTTCATAAATAGATACTTAGACTTCCCTAAGATCATGTGGTAGATTTCTCAATAGATCTAACACCTTAATCCACCCCAATCTCTAAATTCCCCTATAGGATGGTCCTGGTCAAACTGGAGGAGTTAAATAAGTAGATATAAGAGAATTTATACAAAGGTTTCATATTCCCTAGTGCATTTCCTTGGGGTGCACTGACGCTATTTTTTAGGAAAAATGGTGGATCAATGTGGTTTTGTGTTGATTACGAGTAGCTCCACAAGATCACTATAAATAACAATCATACCATTCTATGGATTGATGACTTGTTTGTCAACTTCAAGGATATAAATACTTCTCAAAGGTGTATCTTAATTATGGATATTATCAAATGAATGTATTAAAGAGGATATTCCGAAAATATCCTTCTGTGCATGTTTCGGACACTATGAGTTCATATTTATTCCCTTTAGACTTACTAATTCCCCTATAATCTTCATGAATATTATGAATAAAGTCTTTAGAGACTACCTCAATGAATTTTTGGTGGTATTTATTGATTATATTCTCATTTACTCTAAGATAAAGGAGGGACATGAAGATCATATAAGGATTATTCTTGTGACATATGAAAGGATAAAATTTATGCTAATTTTTTCAAGTGTGGATTTTTGATGAAACAATCACATTATTGGGGAAAGTGATCACAAGTGAGGGAATTTCTATAGACCCTTCAAAGATAATGGAAATTAAGGAATAGTCCATACCATCAAGTTTCATAGAGATGCATATTTTTATAGTCTTAGTTGGGTATGACCAATATTTTATGATAAATTTATCATGATTATCTTTCTTGTTAACTAAGTTAACATGGAAATTTGTAAAGTATATATGGATGGAAGAATGTGAGGAAATAATTAAGGAGCTCAAAAATATTCTAATCACTACATCTTTACTCACACTACCATCAAGTGGAAAACATTATGTGATATATAATTATGATTAAAGTAAGTCTTGGGTTGTTTACTTATGTAGAATGATAAATTGATGGCCTATTACTCATGATAGTGGAAGATATATGAGAAAAAATACATGAATCGTGATCTAGATTTAGAAACTATTATCTTCACCTTTAAGATTTAGAGGCACTGCCTCTATGGTGAGAATTGTGGAATATATTTGGATCAAAATAGTATAAATTATATATTAACATAAAAAGAGTTGAACATACATAAATGAATACAATTATATCTAATAAAGTAATATTATTGCTACATTCACTATTATCCAATAAAGGTAAGCAATGTACCAGATGGTCTTACTATAAAATAACCTATAACTCAATTCATGATGTAGATTTAGAAATATCCAATATTCATGGATATGAATGAAGGGATCCATAAATAATAACGGTAGGGAATACGTCCTACCTTTACCAAATGATTTCCTTACCATCTATCCAACTAAATATTAAGGATGCATAAAATGAATATCTAGAGCTTCAAAATAAGATGGAAGCATTAAAGGAGGGGAGGCTTCATGAATTCCACATCAATGAAGATGGTTTTATTCTATTTGTAACTAGGATTGTTGTGCCTTCATCACCTAAAATAAATTAATAACTATTAGATAATTCACATAAGTCATATTTCTAAATCAATCATGGAAGTACCAAGTTGTATTATTATCATCAATAGAACTTATGGGGGAAATCATGAAAAAGAAGATCACTGAGTACACCCCAATGTGCTTGGTATGTCATCATGTTAAATTAAAGAGATAAAGGATCAAGGGGAGGATTCAACCATTTCACATACCCACATCAAAATTATAAAACATCAATTTGGACTTTATTATTAGTCTCTGTAAGAAATCTAAAGGAAAAAATGTGATATGGGTGGTGGTAGATTAATTCACCAAGACTTACCACTTAATCACTATTCATGAATATTTATTGCTTTAAAAATTTGATAAGCTATAGTAAGGGAAGTGGTGAGGTTACATGGGTCACCACTTACAATCATCTATGATCATGATCCAAGGTTTACTTCTAAATTATAAAGAACTATTAAATATTCTCTGAATACTGAATTGAATTTCATTATGGATTATCACCCCCAAACTGATGTCTAATCTGAAAGGACCATTAAAACACTTGAGAACATACTAAGAACATGCTCAATTAAATTTAATGGTGGATGAGATCAACATCTCTCATTAGTTCAGTTATCATACAAAAACATCTTTCATTAGAGTATTCAAATGGCTATGTATGAAACTCTATATGGTAATTGATGTATAACTCCTACTTTTTGGGATGAAGTTAATAAAAAAATTTAATCAGACCCGATCTTGTGTAATAGATAAAAAAAAGGGTTTGTGTTATCTAGAATTATATAAAATATTATTAGATTCGGTAAAAGTTCTATACTGACAACCATCAAATGGAATTAGAGTTTATAGTTAGATATAATTTTTTCATTAAAATATCACCATTGATGAGAGCCATGTAGTTTGGAATGAAATGAAAGATTTTCCCTATGTATATTGACCCAATTGAGAACCTTGATTACATAAGTGAAGTGACATATCATCTAGAAAATTCACTAAACATGGAACAAGTTTATGATGTGTTCTATATATCACTCCTTGGGAAGTACATACTTGATCCCTCACATATACTGAATTATGAAGTAGTACACATGGAGAATGAACTCTCTTATGAGGATCAACCAGAGCAGATCAAGGAATATGGATACAAATTACTAAACAGTGAGACAACTCACCTTGTCAAAGTTTAATGGAGAAACCATAAATATGAAGAGACAACGTGGTAATTAGAGGAAATGATGAAATAAAAGCACCCTCATCTATTCTTAACTGAGAATATGAGTTAAAATTTCAAGGATGAAGTTTCTAGAGGGATAATGTAATGACCCATACTTTATAGAGGATATTTGTTACCTGAATTAATGTATGTTATATTATATACCATTATATATATAAAATATATAATGAAACTGTCACCAATATATTTAATAAATGAATATCATTACATTAATTAAAATTTCAACCCATGAAAATTAAAAACATTCTAATAGGACAAAAAAATATAAAATAGGAAAAGTAGAATTGGAAATTTTGATCCTTTCGATCTGCTATAATCATCACCTTAAAAATAAACATAGTATAAAAGAAACGGAATATTAGTAAACCAATATACATATTATAAAATTAAAGAATGGAACCCAAGGAGGAATTGTAGTTAAAAAGGTATGAAGGAATAAAATGTTATTTATAAGAGGTAGTATAATGATTGAAAAATTAATGTGACCATTGGAAAAGTAACTTGACAGTTGGGAATAATAACTTAACCGTTAGAAAAGTAATTTGAACTCAAATAATAAAATATAATATAAATAATATTTATAATGTTTAATTTAAGAAAATCTAAATATTATAATTATATAATACAAATATCTTGATTATAAACTCAAAGAAAATATAAGCACATTTTTAATAAACTATATTTTAATGTATTTTATAAAAATAATAATTTTTATATTATAAATTAAAATAGTTATGTTAGAATATTGTTTTGATAAATTTAATTTAATTTTAAAAATAATCCTATAAAAATTATCCAAGGGGGTTTTTTTGATAATTTTTTGAAATACTATATTTTTTACTACAATAGTAACAAAAATATTTTTCAAATACAACATGTTTTATGACAAAATAATGATGAAATAAGGACTAAATAAATTATAAATTGGATATTTTAGTCCAAAATAAATTTAATAAGATAAATGGGTCATTTAAAAACATTAAACATAATTTCTAAACCTAAAAAGTATTTTTCTAAGTCTAAACTCAAAAGTATTCCATTAAAATAAAAAAATCCATTTTCCTTCATTTGTATTTAATAAACTAGTAAATTAGGTTTGTAAAGGTATTTAAAATATTAAAACCATTATATTTTATTTATATATTATTAATAATTTCAAAAATATCACTGTTAAAAGGTTTACCTTGGATGTAGTATTTTATTCAATATTTTATCTTAAAAACACCCATATCCTCGAGTATAAATAAACCTCACCCCTCCATTGGAAATATACTCATAAATCACCAAAAAATACAAAAATATGAACAAATTCCTTCTCTTAATACCCTTATAATAATTAGGTGAATTTTGGGGTCATTAAACTACAAGAATTCTAGGATATTAATATCATAGAGAAGAAGCAACACCAAGAAGATGGTATGTTTTCATCAACTCTTCTTCATATTTTTATCCTATATTCCCCTTTTCTCCATTAATTTAAACCATATATCTTATAAATTTAATTTATTATTATGTTAAAATTGTATTAATAATTTTAAACTAATTTTATTTCTATTTTTATGACATATTTATATGTTAATCTTCTACTTTCTCTACTTTTGACAATCTCCCATCAACGATCGGTTATACACCATTGAAGAAATTGCCAACCATCTATCCATATAAACATTCATGTATGGATAGTATGAAATATATATAATATATAAATATGTAATTTCATATATTCTAATATTATATAATTAATTTTATTTATGTATAAATTTCCTTGAACAAAAATAGTGAAATCAATATTGGACGAGATAATTTAAAGAAAGAATGATATCAAAACAATTTATGTTCAACAAAGAATATTATAAAATGGAATTCAGTAATTATAATTGATCAATATTTAAATAAATTAAAATAATAAAATTTTGTTTATATGTTTTAATAAACCTAATTTTATTACATATGAGGTGGAAAATTGATGAAATAAAGCGGGATTTATGGTGAGGGTATTCTCAAACACAAACTACTTTTTTAGGTTATCTACTATTTCACATTGTTTTCAATATGGATATTCCTCTAATATCCTTAAAAAAATTCAATATTATTTCTCTTCCCTTTCATGGGATATATATGTTTCTGTCTTTTAAAAATGATTTCTAAAACAAAATAAAAATATTTTTCAAGGAGGCTTTATTTTCCAAAAAAAAAAATTGAATCCTATTTAGTTGTTATTTATCAACTAAATAATGATGGTGTTATATGAAAAAAAAAATATTTTCACATATTTATTTGGTAACACCAAAGATTATTCATGAATATAAGATATAAAAATCTATTATGAAACTCATTTCTTTACATGGGATTATTTCATAACTATGATTGATATATGTCACCATTACATGTGGCATGCATGATTATGAACATTTTATGATGTGAAAGGGGGGCCTGGAATCATATATACCTCTAATTTGTTGCTTATTTGATATATATCGTGATATTATATTTATTATGTGTGAACATGATGATATCTATTTTTTATAATTATGATATTTTGATTTTTGTGCATATGTTACGTGTGAACATAATGATAGCTTTGTTAAAAACTATATGTGGTATTTGAACACTATGTTATGATGTTTCATTATTATGAATTTTCCAAAATCTATACCTTTATCAAATATGTTCCTCATGATAATGATGATAATCATATGATTATGATATGATAATGTTGATTATTCTCAACCATGTACTATTGATTCATGTTCTTTATTCCTCATCTTACTGGGGTTTTTTCTCACCCATTTCTATGATGTATATCATAAGGTGATTAAATTTATTAAGGAAAATGTGATATATTTTATAAAAATAAATAAGAAGAATTTAAAAAATGTTATGTTTTAATATATACAAGTGATTTATGATCCTAATTTTCACAAGATACTAAACCTTTGGATCCGGGATTATATCAATATTATGTTCCTTGTCTTAAAATTATGCAATGGTCGTTTAATAAAAATTTGGGTCACTATATTATATACTCATTAAATATAAACTTAAACCAACCATGATTTTGATAGTGAAAATTTTAATGCATCAATCCATAGAGGCAGTAGTTTGTTTATACGCATTGATATTGATTTTATTTTCAATATAATAGTGGAAAAGAGTTATATAGTTTATCATTTAAAATATAAAATATTTCATAAATATCATACTTATATATTATATTAACTATTAGTTCCAACCTTGTAAGGTGGTAATGGAAAACAAAACATGTTGTGCCGCATAGGTGGTAGTTCGCACAACAAACAAATGACGATTATGTTTTTCTTAATAGATATGGGAAAATGTGGTTAATTATTTTACCTTTATTATAATAACATATTAGTATACCAATAATAATGATGTTTTTATTTTAATATGGTGTGATGTAATTTGAAGAAGAATGAGTTTTTCAAAATTAAATATAAATATAAAAGGGAGATTGGTAACTTATACCTCACATGTTGGATTATCATCTCTGTGAATGGGGTTTAGAATTTGAGGGATGGTCTTTTGAGAATAAAAAAACTTTTTAGGGTGGTGATAAGTGTTTAGGATAGGGTTTTTCATAGTTTTTTCTAAACTTAGGGGGGTTTCTATAGGGGAAGTGAGGAGAGAAGTTCCCCTTTTATAATTCAAAAGGGATGACATTTTTATAAATACCCAAACCATTTCAATAATAACAAGTCACTCTCAAGGAAATTAGATCCAAAATTAATAAATAATTGATAATATAAGAGATAAGGTTGATCCACACCTCAACCATTCAATTAAAAACATTATTTTAACATGTTAATACCTTTACCTCTTAAGTTACTCATTTTTATCATTTTGGTTTTCATCATGGTAACTAGTTTTGTACTTAAGTAGTTTATCCTTTATGCCCAAAAATAAAATGGTCTTTATCATATAATTTGGATCTAATGATTATAAATTTTAAATCCATTTTTTTATTTTAAAAAGTGATAAAAATTAATTTTAAAATACTAAATATATAATTCATTAAAAATACTTTTTTGAAAAATATAACTTATATTACAAAATATAAAATATGGGTTTATAAATTAAAAAAATTAATAATTATAAATTTCATTATAAAATATATATTTATCCTTAGAAACAAATGTCATGAATTTTTAATTCATAATTACATACAAATAATGATATAAAACTCATGTTATTTGTAAGAATGGTATTTTTCCATATTCACCTAAAAATTAATATTTTAGAAAAATACCAGAAATTAATCTTAAGATAATATTTTTATGATACATTAAAAAATTAATTTAATTTTTTAAAATTACAATTTAATATTTATAAATTTAATTTTTAAATAAAATCCTAAAATATTGTAAAAATTATTTATATGAGAAATGTTTTTTTGGTATATTATTCTACTAAAATTAAAGTTAATAATAAATATATTAAACATGGAAAATATCCATTTTATAAATTAAATTTTAAACATAAAAATGTTTAATTAATTTCTTCACTTTAATTGTTGAAATATTATTAAAAGGGGCCATTATTTCATAAGTTGGTTATAATTGTTTGTACCTACTTACTCAATGACTACTATACATTTATTAATATCAATTTTAATTAAAAGAGTTGTGGTCTAATGGGGTTTGGTGTTCTCTGTGGAGAAAACTAATGAACATAATATTTATCTAAAGGGGAATATTTTAATAAAACTTGGATCATTACATGTTCCAAATATAAACATTATTCCAACTCAAAATTCAATCAAGATCATTTCCCATCCTTGGGAAAATCACATATATTCAAAGATCAAAGCTCTAAACTTAAAACAATACATAAATAACTTATTTTACAAAGGTTCATCACCAATCCATGGGCCTTAAAACCCTATTACACATCATAATTAATCCTCATGAAGTCTTGTAATCAATTTATCATAGGTTAGGAACAAAAAGAGATCAAAAACACAAAAATAGAGACACTAGTGATTTCCATACAAGGTTTAATAACCATGTAGTAAGGGAAAACTATACACATGCCCTCACTTATCATGCTAAATGGATTTCAAAACTTTACAGCGTAATTGACTTTTCCTCACTTTAAATATTGATTCACCCAAAAATACTCCATTGGCACCATGTTTTTAGAATCATCTATGTATCTCCTTTAACAAACAATTAATACCTAAATCCACCTAAAATGCATGAAAATTTTCCTTTACGTCAATACTAATTCATTACACCATGTTAGGATACATCATTATACATTAAAATTTCCAAAATTTCCTCATATGATTTAATTATTACTGAACTGGCTACCTAGCCAGTTAGACGCCTAAAACCAACAAGTCATCCCAAAACACTTCGCATACCCTAGTTAATTTAAGCTACATAAATAAAACAATGTAAAAACAACATATAATATCAAAGAAATATCTAGAAAAAATCACAAATGATCCACCGCACAAACCATAACATAAATAACAACAATAAATAGAACCTAAACCAAAAAAAATCAATAAAACTCACACCAAATACATTTCCACATTTCATTAAATATAATATTATTATAAAATATATATATTATATCAAAATATTTATAAATAATCATATAATAATTTTAATTAATATTTTTAATCAGAGAAAAATAGTTCGCTTAAAATTTAATTTTCACTTTTAAATGAAAATAACCAAAAAATATTTTAAATGAAGTTCCATATTTTCTCTTAAAACACTTTTAAGAATTTAATACTAATTTTAAATTTCAAACTCACATAAAAACACATTTACAACATTATAAAAAAATTAAATAGTTAAAAACATCTCAATCTATTCTTTATAAATTATAAAAATCCATTCTATCTAAAATAAACATCACACAATCTTTTATAGTAGATTGATAACTCTTGGCTAATTAGATCACAACACAAATGAACTATTTAACCTTAGATATGAAATCCTTAAATGAATTTTAAATTGGATTGACATCCATATAATTTTATAATATCCTAAAATTAGTTAAATACTTGATATATCTGTCATTAAGAATCCATGAAATAGTAATAGTATTCATTATTAAATTTAATTACACTAGGAAAAACCACCCATTATTCATAAAAAAACTGAAATAAGTAAACGTCACAAACCTTATATAACATCCATAAATTCATTAAAACATGTACTAAAAACTATAATCACTATAAAATATTAACCTAATAAAAAAAACTAAAATTACATTCAAATTCAATGACCAAAAAACCCTAAATTAATAACAATATAGAAATCATCATCAAGAAGTGTAGCAATGCTTAACCCATTGTTAATGTCACACATTCACCAAGTTTCATACTATTATAATGATTATGAGAAAAATAACTAGAGTATAAAAGGATTTTATCATGATCTATAGAAACCCTTTTTAAAATCTTAAAAATTAATTCACCAAAAATAAATAATGAGAGAGGTAAGCGAGGAGTAGTAAAGTATCATACCATAGGATTGAATGAAGATTAGAAAAAATATCAATATCTCATGGATTTAGAATGAAGGGGGAATGGTGGAAGTTGTGGGAGGTCATGTGGGTTGAAAAAAATAATAAATAAGAAAGTGAGAGTGATAAATTGTATTTTTAAAACATTCAACCTCAACTGCACAATTAGTTATATGGTTAATTAACCGGGTACCCCTCTATTTGCACCCATAGTGAAATACATAATTAAACCTACCCTTACTGGAAATTTTAGAGACTGTAAAACAAATTTAAAAAAACCAAAACCCTTTAATTGAACTTTTTTAAAACTCTGAACATCACCTAAAGAATACTCAATTCAGAACCACAACTTCTAAGGATTATTTTAGAAATTAAAACCAAAAAAATATGTTAAAAATTTTATACATAGAATTTAGTATTTAATTTAAAAACATAATCCACATAATAGTTTCATTATATTCATTTTAAATAAAAAATATTCTTTTATTGAATAAAAAACATAGGGAATTATAAAAAGTAGTGACCTATAGATATATCAAGAAACTTTTATAGTGGGTATATCATCCCTTGACTTTAAGGTTGATCATAATTTAGAAAATATTATATATTTATCAATGATATATGTATTTCATAGAGTATAAATCATGATTCAAGGACCTAGATTTTTTTATTAAGATATAACAATAGATGGTATCTATAGGGTTTTTTTGGGCATGGGTTGTTTATAAATATTCAAAAAAATGTTATATCTCATAGGGTCTCCGTAAATTTTGAGGTGATAGAGAGAGATATTATATGTAAGGAACTATACCAGGTGGACCTAAATCATCAACTGATCTATCTCACCATAAGGCCTCAAGAATACCTCCACAAATGAAATAGGATTCCAACCAGTGGTGTGTGTCTAAAAGATGCAGTGAGAAGACAATATCCTCTAGTCAGAGTGTAATAACAATAGAAAATAAACAAATTCATACAAAGGGATGAACATCAAAGTAATCGTAATAAATAAACTAGAAAAAAAATAATGCTATAATAATTAATTTAATCATACATTCATACCAACCCTAAAAATGAAAAAAATATAATAGTTGGTTTCCTACTCTTCTGACCACATATACAAAAAAAACTGAAAATAAAAACAATAGGCTCTGCTACCATATCAACCCAAACCACATAAATGGTCTCCAAAACACTCTAGATACACTAAATCAATCTTAGTACTCCACATGAGTGGCTCCACTTGATAAGGACACACTGGGCCTCGGTCCCATCCATCACACAACCTATGCTCCAACTTAAAAGTAGAAATCCTATTTTTACACACACATAGTGTAACATCGTGAGATTTTATGAGATATATTATTTAAAATTAATTTATATTATTTAATATATTGAGTTACACACAGTTTACAATTTATAATGAATTATAATAAACAATAAGTTTATATTTAATTGCACATAACATCATGTTTCTTTGATAATTTGTGTTAGACGCAAGGCCAAGTCTTATCAGACAACAATATACTATTAATATAATTATTTAAGATGATAGTTATCAACTATCCATTAGAATTGTGAGAATTGATAAGACTAAATAAATTATGAAAATATGGTTTAAACATATTTTAAAAATTAATTCATTGTTTTTTATTAATTATAAATGAAAATAAAAACAAATTAAATATAAAAGAATTTTTTTATAAAAAGATATTTTTATGTGCCCAAAGGGGTTCTATACTAAAAAATTAAAACTAATTACTATTATTTAATGATATTAATAAAATTTTTATATTATATATTCAATAAAATATTTTGAAATTATTCCAATATATTTTATATACATAATATAATAACAAATTAAATTATATATAAAAACAACTGTATTTTTTATAAAGGAATTTTTCCCCATTTAATGGCGCACTTGTTTCAAAACTGAATTTTGACAATTTTATAGATTTTATTTTCAAAAATAAACTTCATTATTGTAATATTAATGTTAAAATTATCCTATGAAAAAATTTTGGTATTTTTCTAAAAAGTTTCGTTTTTTAATCAATAGTGATAAATACTTAATTCTAATTGAAAAATGCATTTTAGTCAAAATAATTTATAATTTTAAATTATATTTTGAATTATTTAAGTAAAAATATTTCAATTATAAATCTATTAATCAAATTTAGGTCATTTTAATCATTTTTATATTGAATTTAGATATAACAACTTAATAAACTTTGGAAAATTTTACTATAAAAACCTGCTTTCCCATCCTATATGCGGGATTAATTTTAAATTAATGTTTTCTATTTATATGAATTAAATTTAGAAAAATGGATTAAATATTTTTAATCTTAAAAATTTATAATGTTTTATAGGTTCAAAATAATTTTTTACCAAAGTTATTAGTAAAAGATGTTAAAATTAATTACACTGATTAAGAGAAAAAAACGAGTTTACTTAATTGTTAGACGTAGAATATAAGTTGTAAAAATGAACCAACACTCATAAAAAGAGTATTTTATTGAAATATTTATAACATTACACCTATATTATATCGTTTTTTGTGCTATTTAATCCTTTTTTAGGTAAAACATTTGGTTCACCTAACTTCTTTTCCAAAATTCCAATTATGTCCTCTCCCCTACTTATAAAAGGCATTCTCCTATACTCCTATCTTAAAACCATTAAAACCACTTATTTTATTCCAATAAGTTATAAATTAAATTATCCTACTACATCCTCTCATCATATAAGCCTTAATTAGTTTGTAAATCTTACCTAGTATTTCTGTTGGTGCAAACCAAAAGGAGATACCTGAAGAAGATGAAACGTTCCCCAATGAATTTTTTTGTTTTATTTCTTTTTAAAACCATTAAATTACACATATAAGATTATTATATAATAAAATATGTATAATAAATATAAATATATTTTGTTATGTTAAAGTTTTAATCTATAATACCACACACTTCAATCAAATGGGTTATGAAATCATTGTCCGTGTGTACGACGGACTACCACCTCACAAACCGATGTCGTTCATTTTTTCATTACCACATTTCAAGGTTGGAAAGAATGATGTAAATAATTTATATATATGATATTTATGATATAAATTATTTTATTAATCTTTTTTAACTATTATATAACACATACCATCATGCATTCCATTTTTTGGGAATATGATAACATTGTTTGTGTGTACAACAGACTATCACCTCGCAAAGTGATGTGATTCATTCACAATTTACATAGAATGTATTATGGGTTTAATAAAAATATGTGATGTATATTATATAAAAATTATAATTTAATTATAATATATATATATATATAATTACTTTTCTTTCTTTTAATATGACATGAAAAGGGAAACAGTGTTCATGTGTATGTACGACATATCTTCTCCATGGACAGTGTATTTTATATCCTATTAATAATATTATGGATTACTATAAATATATATATATATATATATAATTAAAATATATGATATTTATATCATTATTTAAATTCTTGAGATTATGAAATAATTATTAAATTAAGTGGGCTAAAAATAGATAGTCAAAACATATAAAAAAACAAAGCATTTATAACCCAAAAGGTAACTTTAACATGGAATTGTTAATAAAAAAGAAATAAAAGATCATAAGAAAATAATATATGCTATTAAAAATATTAAAATAGTTCTTTAATAATTTTATAACATTTTTAAAACCACTATAAATTAAGTTAAATCATGTTTTACCAAAAGTAAGTGTGAGGTAAGGGTTTTCCTCATTTTATTTTTATTTCTTTGAGATATATGATATATTCACCAGTTATTTTTTTGTGTGATGTATATAATAAGCATAAATGTATTTTATTATTCTTATGATTAAAATTATGGGGATTTATAGATCTATTTTAGGATATCACTTTCATGGGGTTACAGTTTTAGAGGTACCAAAGTAATAAGTTATTTTTATCACAATTTTCCTTCTTTTTGATGTTTGTTATGTTATACACCTATCTTATTTTATAAGATGTATATACTTTCCCTTTTAAATTTCATATCAAAAATCTCCTGATTTTTTAGGATATTCTAAATTTTATTTAATTGTATTCCCTCGTGGTGATTATAATTCAATGTTACAAAGGTTGTAAGAGTCTTTTTTTAAAATTCCATCTTTCCTCGAGATTGTGTATGATTATGTCTCCAATATTGAAATTTTATCATTATTATTAATTATTTATCCTATATTTATTAATTATAATTCCAAGTAATTTTACCATTTTTCCACTCATTGGTACTTAAATTTTTTTAGAAAGTGTTTTTAAGAAAACCCAACTTCATTTCTCTCTTCAGTCAGAAATTTGTATTCTTTCAAAACAATGTTTTCAAAATGTTTTTAAATTATATTTTAATATCATTTTTAAGGGAAAGTATTACAAAAATTTTTATGTTTTAAAAAAGTGTTTTAAATATTTTTTAAACTTCCTTTATATGTTTCCAAGGTTGTTTTCAAATATAATAATTTTCAAAATGTTTTATGTCTTAAAAAGTGTTTTTCGAAATGAAAAGTATATTTTCTTCAAAAATGTTTTTAATGAAATTTTAATGGTAATTCCATTCATAAACATCAAAAACCCTTATTGTTACTAATACTACACAAAGTATTTTTTTTATTCATACCATCCTCATTATTTTTTGGATGAATTAATATTTTTTCAAAGATATTATTATAGAACACATTTCATTTCCATGGGTTAACCATGTTTTGAAGATATTGTTATAGAAACCATTTATTTTCCATAGGTTAATCATGTTTCAGATATATTTTTATTGAAATTGTTTCTTTTTTATGGGTTAACCAATTTATTAAAGGGAAAATGGCCGTTCCTATGATTTTATGATGAAATGCAAAATTTTATGTGTTATGATTTTAATGGTACTTGGACATTTGATGGGTGGTGACATTATAAACCAATTATGGGTGGTTATGTGATAAACCAAGGATGGTTGGGTCTGTGATAGACCTACAATTCGTTGATTATAGAATTTGACCATATTTTTATTCTATTTGTTAGAGTGATTGTAAGAGTGAATTTAAAATGGTGTCCCAAAATACGTACAAGTTTTCTTTATTCCTACTATGGGTTTATAATGCATCTCATGATTGAGAGTGATATCACATGGATAATGATTATTGATTATAATGAATTTCATTTTCAATGTTTCCATATTTTATGTGCTAGGTGTTGACATGTATGAATAATTTTATGATTCACTCATGCACTCTTATTATATCATCATACCTTTATCCACTCTTATTCTCATTGATGAAATTCTATTATTCTTTTTTATGTTTACCCTTAATATTCATTTAAGATCACACTTCTAATGTTTTATTTTCCCCAAGTTATAAATAATGAGGTTAAATGATTTATGTATATAAAGAATTTCAAAAGGATGATGTTGATGACCAAATGTGAAATAATAAAATCTTGGTTAAGTGGGAGAAATTCTCATTTAAATTCATGTTAATTATTTATGTAGGAATTTTTACTAATTCTATAAAACTCTAAAAATGAAATTTCTTTGAGAATTTTTGTGACCCAAGTTCTCATTATGATGTTATAAGGTTTGGATGGAAGAATTTGGGTCACAATTCTTAGCATAAATTCCATACATTTAATGTTCATGATTTCAGTACAGGATCCAAGAATGCGGGTTCTAGGATATTATATTTTGTATCAAATGTCTGTTTAGAAAAATTTAGAGATTAGTGTTTTTTAATTTTAGGTTATCTTAATATTTATGGATATCATAATATGTCTATAATATTAAGTTAAATCATTAGTTCAAAGTCTTAAACACCCCTTTTGAAGGTTTTAAGAAGTATAAATTGTGTGTTTGTTTAGAACATTTTTTTGGAATTTTTTTTGGGTTGGGGTATTTTTAAACCCTAATATTAACAAGAAGTGCTTTAGGAAGGAATTATTGTTCATTTTTTAAAATAAGTAAAACCCTTATGTTGGGTGATAACCCGTCACATCGGGTAATATGGTGGGTATTGAACCCATGACCAAAGGTCGATAAGGGTTTTACACCTACCATTGGTCAACATGATGTATGGGTTAGTATGAAATTCTTATAGGTAAATATAAATTTTATTTCAGAAAAATATGGGATTTAATTTAAGAAACACATATCGAATTATCTTGGAAGAATATATGATCAAATCCTTATAATCTTTGGGTTTGGAACTTATTTAGTAAATGGTTGAATAATTTTAAGTATAGTTAGTAATGGATGGATTTTAATGTAACTCTTGGTATTAATATTTAATTTTGAATATAAATTTATCATATGAAGGTTAATTAATTTTGGTAATTATCTTACCATGTGATAAACATTTTATTTTTTGTGAATGTCTAAAGATAGAAGGAATATTTTATCATCCCTTCTATAGTTATATGGACTTTAAATTTTTATTTTAGTGATTTAGGTGTGAAAAAATCATTTTGAATACTCATAATCTGGAGAAAAAGATTAAATTGGGTAGTAAATTTGATTAATGATGAAATTTTAATTTTCAATTAAGTATAATTCCTTATATTTTCAATATAGATGGTGAAATAATCCTCCAAATTTAAGAAAAATACCTTGAAATAAAATGTTATCATATTACCATCTTTTATGATTATATCAATGAACTTTTCCACACTTATGTGTCTAATGGTTTTTCTATCATTAGCTTCATCTTGATAATGTTCTTTATCGCTCTCTATTATTACATTTAAATTATTTTTCCCTTCAAAATCTATCTTTTTAATTTACCAGAAATGTTCTCCCCATGTGGAATCCTAGTTATATGTAACTTTTACTGACCTTTATGTTTCCCACTATCCATTTTTAAGGTATGTTTTTTTATATAATTTGTACTATGTGGTTTTCAATTATTAAATTCTAAATATGTTAATCCTTGGATACACAAGATGAATTTTGAGGAATAAATTCATTTTAAGGGGGGTAGGATGTAACATCCTGATATTTTATGAAATATCTTATTTAAAATTAATTTAAATTCATTTATAACTTGAATTATGTGAATTCAAAGTTTATCATGTGTTATAAACAACACCATGTTTATATTTCTTTACACATAACAGTGAGTTTCTTCGATAAGTTGTGTTACACGCAAGGTCAAGTCTTACCGAACAATAATATACTATTAATATTATTATTTAATATAGTATTTATCACCTAGATATTGTAATGAAGGGAATGAATAAGATTAACTAAATTATGAAAATATAGTTTAAAAATGTTTGTAAAATTAATCCATTGGTTACTAATTAATTATAAATGAGAATAAAAACTAATTTAATATAAAGGAAATGTATTTATAAAAAATTATTTTTATGCACCCAAAAGAATTTTATAGTAATAAAATAAATTAATTACTATTATTTAATTATATTAATGAAATTTATATAATATTTATTCTAAAAAAAATTATAAAATTCATCCAATTGATTTTATAGGCATAATATAAGAATAAATCCAATTATATGCAAAAAAATTATATTTTTCTGAAGGAAATTTTCCTGCCTTTTAATGGCGCACTTCATTTAAAAAAACATTTTAAAACTATTATAAATTTATTTGGAAAAAAACATAATTTTTTAAAGTTTAATTTTAAAATTTCTTGAGGATGAATTTTTCTTATTCTTTCTAGAAGTTTAATTTTTTAAGGAATAGTGAGAAATTTTGAATTTTAATTGACAACTAATTTTTCATCTAAATAATTTATAATGGTAAATTATATTTTGAATTGGTTTTAAAGTAAAAATAGTTAAATTATAAATATATTAATCCAATTAATGTAATGTTAATAAATTTTATATTTAATTTAGATATAAAAACTTAGTAAACTTTTGAACATTTTCATTTTAAAAACCTGTTTTCTCGTCTCGTATACGGGATTAATTTTCAATTAATTTTCTACACTAATATGAATTAAATTTGGAAACATGGATTTAATATTTGTAATAATAATAATTTATAACACCTAATATTTTTAAATTAATTTTTGACCAAAGGTAATTTTCAAAAACAATTAAAATTAATTACAGTGATTAACAGAAAAATGAGTTTACTTAGTAGTTAAAATTAGAATATAAGGTGTAAAAATGACACAAAACTTTTCCAAATAAAATTTTATGGAAATATTTTGACCATTAAACCTCTAGGATCTAATTTTTTTGTTATGGAGTCCTATTTTTTGGTGAAAATGTGGTTCCACCTAATTTCTTTTCAAAGATGTCAATTGTGTCCCCTCCCCCACTTATAAAATTCCTTCCCTTATCCTCCTCTCTTTACACCTTTCAAACAAATTAGGCTCGGCCAATAATTGATAAAATAAATTCTATTCATCTCTCCTCTAATCCTAGAATCATTAATTTTGGAATAAATCAAACCAAATAAGTCCTTTGGTGTAAACTAAAATGAGATAGTCGAAGAAGAGGTAACATTCTCCAACGAGCGTTTTTGTTTTATTTCAATATAAAGTGCCTTAAATTAATTATATACCATTATTATATAACAACCAAATTTTCTTAAATATAATTATATAATGTTATTTTAATTTTAACACCTAAAATCACACAAACTTCCATTAAATGGGTTACGAAATCATCACTCATGTGTATGATGAACTACCACCTTGTGAATCGATAGCGTTCATTTTTCTATTACCACTTTTCATGGTTGGGAATAGTGATGAAAATAATTTTTATATATGATATTTATTTTATTTATGAAGTTATTATTATTATTTAATTATTATATAAAACATACCTTCATGATTTCCATTTTGTGAGAATATGATAACATCATTCATGTGTACGGTGGACTACGGCCTTGCGAAGCAATGCGATTCGTTCACATTTTACATGGAATGTATTAATTATGGGTTTAGTAAAAATATGTGATATATATTTCATAAATATTATACCATAATTATAATATATAAATATATATTAATATAATTAATTTTATTTCGTTCAATATGACATGAAAATTGAAAGAATGTTCTTATGTACGTATAACCAACTATCTCCATGAACTGTGAATTTCATCTCCTATCAATGAATTTTATAGATTACACTAAATACATATATAATGAATATATCTTATATTTATATCATGGTTTACATATTTTATATTATAAAACAATGATTTATGTATGCAGACCAAAAATTGAAAGTCAAAACTTATACGAAAAACAAAGCAGTTATTACCCAAAACAAAACTTTAACAGGAAATTTAAAATAAACGGGTAATAAAAGGTTATAAGAAAATAATTTATGATATTAAAAATAATAATATTTTTTTTAATAAGTTAATAATATCTTTAAAACCAATATACTTGAGGTTAAAGTATGTTTTACTAAAAGGAATCTTGAGGTAAGGGTTTTTCCCATCTCACTTTTATTTCTGTGAGATATATAACATATTCACAACTTATTTTTCATTTTTATTGTATATAATACCCATAAATTTATTTTATGATTCATATACTTAAATTTATTTTGATTTACTTAACAATTTTATGATATCTCTTTCATGGGGTAAGGTTTCAAAGTTACCAAAGTGGAATGGTATTTTTGTCACAATTTTCCTTCTTTGAGAAGTTTGTTTTGTTATACACTTATCTTCTTTTATAAGGTGTATATAATGACACTTTTACATTTTATATAATTAATAACCATATTTTTTATGATATTATAAATTTAATTTAATGTAATTCATTTATGGGGATTATGACTCAATGTTACAAAAGTGGTAAGAGTCTTTCATTACAATTCCATCATCTATCAGGATTGTGTACGATTAAGTCTACGATGTTGAAATTTTATAATTATCATGATTTATCTTATACTATATTTATAACTTATAATTAAAATAAAATTTAAAAAGAAATACACTATTTTTTAATTAAAATTTATTAGAAATCATTTTTAAGAAAATCTGACTTCATTTCTCTCTTCGATCAGAAATCTGAGTTCTTTAAAAACAATGTTTTCCAAAAACTCAAACTATTTTAAAATTATATTTTAAGATCATTTTCAAGGTAAATGATTTTAAAAATGTTTTATGACTTAAAAATAATTTGAAATAATTATAAAAACTTCCTTTATTTTTTTCATGGTTGTTTTCAAAGAAAAGGTTTTTCAAAATGTTTTATGTTTTAAAAAGTTTTTTTCAAAATGAAAATGATATTTTCCTCAAGATTGTTTTTAAATATATTTTAATTGTATTTCCATTCATCAATTTCAAAAAAACCATGTTTTTAATTATTTTACACTGGGGATATTTTGTATTCATTCCATCATCATTATTTTGTTTGATGGATTAAGATTTTTTTCGAAGAGGTTATTATGGAACCTATTTCCTTCCCACAGGTTTACCATGTTTCAAAGAGATTGTTATAGAACCCATTTATTTTCACATGTTAATCATGTTTCAAAGATATTATTATAGAACCCATTTATTCTCCACATCTTAATCAAGTTATGAAATGGGTAATGGTTGTTCCTGTGATTTTATGATAAAATAAAAGATTATATGTGTTATGATTTTAATGGTACTTGTACATTTAGTGGGTGGTTACATTATAATCCAATGAGGGTGGTTTCATGATAAACTAAGTATGGGTGGTTCCCTAATTTAACTCCAATTCATTGAGTATGAAATTTGATCGTATGGTTATTCCATTTGTAAGAGTGATTTTTAGAGTGAAGTGAAAATGGTTTCCCACGTTATGTATATATTTTTTATACTTGATATGGGTTTATAATGATTCTAATGATTGATATTGATATCACATGGATCATTATTGATGATTCTTATGACTCTTTCATTTTCAATGTTTTCATATTGGATGATCTAGATAACAATGGGTGAAAATTATTTTACAATTTGCTCATGCACATTGATTATGGAATCATACCTTTATGCACTATTATGGTAATTGATGACATTTAATTAAAAATAGTTATATTTACCCTTAATGGGAATTTTATCTCACCATTATTATCTTTTATTTTCCTTAAGTTATAAATAATTATGTTCAATAATTTATTTATATAAATTATTTCACAAGTATGATGTTTATGACCTAATGTGAAATAAGAAAAGCTTGGTTAAGTTAGAGAAATGATCATTTAAAGTAATATGAATTGTTTATGTAAGAGTTTGGACTAATTCAAAAAAATAATAAACCTAAAAGTTACATTATATTGTAAGTGATCCAGGTTTTCCTTTTTATGTTTTAAGGTTTGGATGTAAAAAAATTGGGTTCTAATTATTGGTATTAAATCCAGAAATGTAATGTTTATGATTTCCGAACAGGAACTTGGTGTACGGGTACTGAGCTATTATAGTTGGTATCAAAGGTCAGGTTAGATAACTTTGGATATTTGTATGTTTTCATGTGAGGTTATCATAAGATTTATGGATACCATAATAGGTCTAAAATAAAAAACAATTATCATAATTCAAGGTCTTAGGCTCCCCATTTGAGGGTTTTAGGTAGTATGAATTTTGAAGATGTTAATGACATTTTTTTGGAGATTTTGTTTTTGGGATGGGGTATTTGTAACCCCTAGGATCAATATGAAGTGATTTTAGGGAGGGATTAATATTCATGTTTAAAAAAATGACAACACTTATATTGGGTGATAACTCATCATATCCAGTAAGGTGGTGGGGCTTGAACTCATGACTAAAAGATGATAAGAGTTATGTGCCTACCACTAGCTTATATGATGTCTTGGTTAGTATAAAAATTTTATAGGTAAAGATTAAGTTAATTTTATATACTTATAGTATTTTATATGAGTAATACTGGTTGAATTATCTTGAATGAATATATTATCAAATCCTTCTAATCTTTGGGTTTTGAACTTAGTTAGTAAATGTTTGAATAATTTTAAGTATATTTATTTGTGGAAGGATTTAATTGAAACTTTGGGTATTATTGTTAAATTTTAAAGATTAATGTATCATATTAAGGTTTATTTATTTTGTAAATTATATTACCATGTATAGACTATTTTTTTTTTGGTTAATGTTTTAAGAAATTAGTAATAGATTATCATCCCTTTTATGGTCATGTGGCCTTTAAAATTTGATTTTAGTGCCTCATGTGTGAAAAAATTATTTTGAATTCTCAAATCCTAGAGAAAACTATGATATTGTGGTGTAAATTGGTTAAATGATTAAATTTTACTTGTGAAGTAAGTATATTTCATTATGTTTTCAGTCTAGATGGTGAAATAATTCTTTTAACTTTAAAAAAGGATTTTGAAATAAAATGTTATCCAATTACTATCTTCTATGATGATATCAATGACCTTTTCTAAACCAATTTTGATTATGGTTTTTTTCATTTACTTAATCTTTAACACATTCTCTATCAAACTCAATTATTCCATGGGAATTTTTTTCCCTTTAAAATCCATCTTTTAATTTCCCACAAATGTTCTCCCTATATGGAATCAAATTTATGTGTAACATCATTTGACCTTTATGTTTCCCAATTTCCCTTTTTAAGGTATGTTTTATTTAATTTCATTTCAAAAAAATTTGGTTTCAATAAATTAATTATACATATATTAATACATTGATAACCAATAAGAATTTCTAGGGAGAAATTTATTTTAATGGGATAGCATGTAACAACCCATGATTTTATGAAATATATTATTTCAAAATAATTTAAATTATTTTATAGCTTGAGTTTCAAAAAATAAACATTTTATAATTCATTATATGCAACACCATTTTAATCTTTTTTTCATGTAACATCGAGTTTCTTTGATAAATTTTGTTACATGCAAGGTCAGATCTTACCAAAAAATAATGTACTATTAATATTATTATTTAACTTGATAGTTTTCACCTAGAAATTGGAATTATGGTAATGAATAATATTAACTAAATTATGAAAATAAGTTTTACACATGTTTATAAAATGAATTCACTAGTTACCAACTAAATATAATTGAAAACAATAACTAATTGAATATAAAGGAAATGTTTTCATAAAATCAATTTTTATGAGACTAAAGGCATTTTATCCTAATAAATTAAATTAATTACTATTAGTGGATGATATTAATGAAATTTATATATTATATATTAAATCAAATTATTTTAACAATCTTGTAATAGATTATACAGGAATAAGATAAGAACAAATCCAATTATACACATAAAAAGTTGTATTTTTATAAGGGTGGTTTTTTCGCATTTTAATGGATCGCTTATTTTGAAACTTTATTTTGAAACTTTTATAAAAAAAATTGAAAAAATATAATTTAGTTTTAAAATAATAATGTTAAAATTATCCTCGAAGGAAGTTTTGGTATTTTTTGAGAATTTTTATTTTTTAATGAATAATGAGAAATACTGAATTTTAATTGAAAATTGATTTTTCATATAAATAATTTATACTATGAAATTATATTTTGAAATTTGTTTTAAATTAAAAATAGTTCAATTAAAAATATATTAATCCAGTTAATTTCATTAGAATCATTTTTATGTTTAATGTAGATAAAAAATCTTACTAATCTTTTGAACATTTTCACTTTAAAAACCTGAGTTCTCATCCCGTATGCGGGATTAATTTTAAATTTATTTTTACACTTATATTTATTAAATTTGAAAAAATATATTCCATATTTGGAACTATAATAACTTATATTATATAATAGGTTCAACATAATTTTTTACCAAAGTTATTAGTGAAAATAGTTGAAATTAATTATAGCTATTAAGAGGAAAACAAGTTTACTTAGTGGTTAAACATAGAATATAAGGTTTAAAAATGACCTGAAACTTGTAAAAATCCCATTTTATGGATATATTTAGAACAATAAACCTATATCATCACATTTATAGTGTTATGGTATCCTCTTAGTAGGTATAAATGAGGGTTTAGGTAACTTATTTTCAAAAATTCTAAGTGTGTCCTCTCCCCCACTTATAAAAGGCCTTCCCCAATCCTCCTCTCTCCACAACATTAAAAACAATTAGTTTCATCAAATATCATACCAAATAACTTCTAATAATACATCCTATAATCCTTAATTTTTTCATAAAGAAATCCAAGGAATTACTTTGGTGCAAACCAGATGGAGATACCCAAAGAAGAGGTAACATTCAACAACGAGCATTTTTCTTTTATTTATTTGTCCAACACCTTTAATTATTAATATAAAATAATTATATAATATCATTAGTATACTAAATATACTGATATGTTTTTATGTTAATGTTATTACCTATAAAAATACACACTTCTATCAAAAGTAATGTGAAATCATCATTCATGTGGATAGTGGACTACCGCCTCATGAACAGATGTCATTCGTTTTTCCATTAACAGATTTCAAGGATGGTAATAATGATGTAAATAATATTTATATATGATATTTGATATATTTTTATGTTATTATTATTCTTTGATTATTATATAACACATACCCTCATGATTTCCGTTTTGTGGGAAAATGATAACATCGTTTGTGTGCACGGTGGACTACTGCCTCGCAAAGCGGTATGATTTATTCGCGCTTTAAATTTAATGTATTAATGATGAGTTTAATAAAAATATGTGATATATGTGCCATATAAATTCTAATTGAATGATAATATATAAATATATCTATATATGTATCATTACTTTTCTTCTATTCAATGCAACAAGAAAATTGAAATGATATCCATACGTATGTATGGCCTGCCATCTCCATGAATGGTTTATATCATTTCCTATCACTAAATTTTATAGATTAATATAAATACATATATAATGAATATATATTATAATTATTTCATGGTTTACATTTTGTATATTATTAAACAATGATTTTTTTAAGCTGACCAAAAATGGAAAGTCAAAACATATATAAAAAACAAAGTGGTTATTACCTGAAACATAACTTTAACATTGATTTGTTAATAAAAAGGTGAAAAAAATCATAATAAAATCTCATATGATATTATAAATATTAATATGTTTCTTTAAAAATTTATTAACTTTTTAAAAACAACAAAATAGGAGGATAAATCAGGTTCTACTAAAAGAAAGTGTGAGGTAAAGGTTTTTTTCATATTACTTTTATTTCAGTGAGATTTATGACATATTCACTAATTTTTTTTGTTTTATAGTGTATATAATGTCCATTAATGTGTGTTATTTTTATTATACTTAAATATATGTGGATTTACATATCTATTTTCTGATCTCTCTTTCAAGGGATTACAGTTTCAAAGCTACCAAAGTGGTAGTGTATTTTTTTCACAATTTTCCTTCTTTGAGTCGCTTTTTATGTTATACACCTATATTATTTTATAAGGTGTATATAATTCCCCTTTCACATGTTATATCATGAATATAATTATTTTACATGATATTATAAATTTCATTTAATTTTATTCCTTCATGGGGATTAGGATTCAATTTACAAAAGTGGTAAGATTCTTTTGTTACAATTACATCATTTATCAGGATTGAGTAAAATTAAGTATCCAATGTTGAAATTTTATAATTATCATTAATTATCTTATAATATAGTTATTTATGATTCTTACATGTAATTTTATTATATTTAAAATGTTTTATAAAGTTTTTTTAATAAAATTCAACTTCTTTTCTCTCTTAGGCCGGAAATATGTGTTCTTTCAAAACTATGTTTTCAAAAAATGTTTTCAATATTTTTTGAAATAATATTTTAAGATCAATTTCAAGATAAAGGATTTAAAAGAAGTATGTTTTAAAAGGTGTTTTAAATTATTTTTAAAACTTCCATTATATTTTTCTATAGTTTTTTCATATAAAAGTATTTTCAAATTGTATTATATTTTCAAAGGATTTTTTCAAAATGTAAAGGATATGTTACTCAAGAATGTTTTTAATGATACTTAAATGGTATTTCCATTCATAAATGTCAAAAAACCTTATTTTTATTTATACTCCAATTTGGATATTTTGAATCGATACCATCCTTATTCTTTTCTAGGTGGATTAATATTGTTTCCAAGATATTGTTATAGAACCTTTTTTTTTTCACGAGTTAACCATGGTATGAAGATATTATTAGAGAACCCATTTATTTTTCATGGGTTAATCATGTATCAAATAAATTGTTATAGAACCATTTTATTTTATATATTTTAATCAAGTTATGAAGGGGATATTGGTTATTCCTATGATTTTATGATCAAATGAAATATTTTATGAGTTATAACATTAATGGTACTTAGAAATTTGATGGGAGGTTATCTTATAAAACAATTAAGGGTGGTTACATTATATATATAAATTTAATTTGGTATAGAATTTGATAGTATTATTATTCCCTTTATAATTTTTATTGTAAGAGTGAAGTGAAAATTATGTCCCATGTTACGTACACGTTTTATTTATTCTTTCTATGGGTTCATAATGCTTCTCATGATCAAGGTTAATATCACAACGCTCATGAATATTTATTCTAATGAATATTTCATTTAACATGATTTTATTTTGGATGATATATGTATTTATGGGTATGATTTATTTTATTATTCACTCATTCACTTTTATTATCTCACTATAACCTTATTCGCGCGTATGCACATTGATGACATTCAATTGATAATGATTATGTTTACCCTTACTGAGAATTTGAGATCACCCTTCTTATGTTTCCTTTCCAACAAGTTATAAATAATTATGTTGAATGATTTATTTCTATAAAGTATTTCATAAAGATGATTTTGATCACCTAATGCGAAATAAGAAAATCTGGTTTAAGTTGGAGAAATTCTCATTTAAAGTCAAGTGAATTATTTATGTATGAGTTTTTCCAAATTATCTAAAACTATAATCCTAAAAGGTCCTTGATAATATATGTGATCGAATTTTTCCTTTTGATATTTTACGTTTTGGTTGGAAAAATTTGGGTCACGATTATCCGTATTAAATCAAAAAATGCAAATTTCATTATTTCAGCACAATGGAATGCGGGTTCTGGGATATTATACTGAGTTGAACATAAATTGGGTGACAAAATAAATATCAGTAGTCCACCCCCAATGGTGAACCAATAATATACTTTTATAATAAGTTCATGAACACATGATATACCTAGCTGATCCAAAGACTTGTTAATGCTGACATAAAAGAAAAAAATGCTTAAAAACAATGGGGAAAATGAAAAATGATGAAAACATATAATAACAGTTATATCCAAAAACCTGAAGTAAAGATAACCCCTTTATGGCCATTTATAGAGGATTTAAAACATATGGATCACCTAACCACATGATAATCAGTGCATCTTTCAGATCTAAATAGGATCTCCAAGACGACTAAAAAAGGCATGAATTATAGAATCTGGGGCATAATCATAGGCATCCACACAATGAATCACATCTACTGGGATATATAAATTTAATAGAATAATCTAAAATGGTGATAGAAACATCTAGGTCAACACAACTAAAAAACTTTTTAGTCCCAAAATTCCTACAAAATAAATATGGCACTTGATATGGACCCAAAAAAGGTGGAATCCATGCATAAAACTATAATCAACCAGCATCCATAGCCCTAAGAGCACAATAACATACATGGTATAAAAAAACCCAATATATGAGTTTCTTGACACTTCAAGAGCCTAAATCCACTCTAGTCAAGGTGTCACACTAAACTAGATGGGGGTTTCACTCATCTATATCACCCATTAGCTCTAAAATACTATCTAACAATATTCAAACCATAAAAGAGAGAACAAGATCACAAATTAGGGTCAATCCCAAATCCAAGAAATGCAAAGGGTCTCCTCCTTAGGCCAAATTATTGATAAAAAAAACTACCTAATATGTCACAGACAATGGCCAACCAAACATGGGAATATCCAACCTCGAACCCACTGTCAAAAAAGATAAACTATTAACACCGATCAACTCTTGGTGAACAATAAATCGGGCCTCCCTCAGCACCCTTGATATCAACATCCAAAAAATAGCTACCATGTTCTCTAAAAGACCCACCTCAGGGCCAACCAAAACTCGAGGGTCCCACAGGCCCTGGGGTCACACCAAAAAGAGACATCTGACTAGGGACTCCCCTACTATACCTAATATTTTAGGCCACAATCCTCCAAAGGGTCCTCCGATATCCCAAAGTCCATAGAAAGAATATTACCCCAAATAAGGGGTTTCTTTAGATTATCCAAAATCATGAGACACACCTAGTGTGAAAGAATCCAAAACAGACCTCAGTGGACTCCATCTAATCCTTGATCTATTACACACTTAAAAAAAGAGAAACCAAAATCAAAATCGCACCAATGGTGGAATTCTCAATGGTCCCATTGAAAACATAAAAATAAGGAGTCTCCATAAGGTATCCTCATCACAAATGAAACCTCAGGGTAAAGCCAGTGTAGGAAACCCTTAGATGACCTTTTCTTCAAACAACTTAACTATGTCTAGAAACTTTTCTATAAGGGCACCCTAAGAATCATTATTCCACATGGGCATCCTCAACTACTGACTATGAGAAGAACTAATCTCTTGGTCATGAAATAGACTATAAGGGAAACATCAAGAGTCACTCAGACGCATATCAATGGCTCAATGGAACCTGCCCATAAATTCCATCCAACAACATTAACCCATCACAAAGACTCCAATAGCTCTAATCCTAAATAACATGAGTTAAACCTCAATAACTCTAACCTCAAGCAATCAGTTTTGACACATCAGGGAAAATCCATATCTATTCATATATATAACTCAATCCCACCTTATGTAATCCATCCAACAGAAAATAAAATAGATCTCCATGGAACACTCAATCCATGTCAATCACTAGGCTCTCAACCCTCACTCAGGACTTGCATCTCACAACCTAACACTTAGGAGAATTATAATACCAAACCTCAAGAAAAATCCTCCTATAAATTCTCACCCGGTCAAAATACCATCCGAGCCAGCTCTAAATGATTAATATATTTCACCATCATGGTATACATTAGAATATACTACTCATAATCCCAATTATGACTCCAAGTAAAAAAACACCCAAAACCCCCTTACTGTAAAAAGTACATGACATGTGCTTCTGAGTACATAGAATGTACTCTCAAATCTATACTTATCTATGTACTTATACATTTCCATAGAAGACATGGGATATTCCTATGTACTACTACAAATACTGGGGATACATGGGTTCTACCAACATACTTATACACAAATATGTAACCCTCACATGGGGTGTCTCCCGAGTACATGGCCACATGGATATTTCCCACTATATGGTGTGTACCCAAAGTACATGGCATGTACTTCCTAAAACTCTAGTTTCATTTGTACTTATCCACATGGATAGGTACATGGCTAGGTACTATTACACAGTGTGTACTCAAAGTACATGGAATATTCATCTAAAAACTCATCTTCCTTGAAATTTAGAACACACAATGTGTGTTATCTAAACCGCATGTCATGTCTGTGGGTTTCCCTGAATAGAAAGCCCCTGAATTTCCCTAAAACCATTTATTTCTCTCGAAAAATCCATAGATAGACCCCCAAGGTGTCCTTAGGAACCAAAAAAATATTAAAACATAAAAACAAATACTTTGTGGGTATTTATGACTTAAAACATAAAATGGGCCTACCTCCTAGTAGAAACTGCTGATGCTTCAGGCTGAATTTTGCATCTACAACCACTATACTCTAATCTTGGCCTCAAACAAACTCTTAGTCGTTCCTTCTCCATTTCCCTCTCCCTCTTATATACCTCTCTACATCTCATCTGCATGAATTTAATCCCATGGGGTTGTTCATGGGAAGCCAAAGTGAAAAATGGAAAAATATAAAGGAAAAAAGAAAAAGGGATGAAAAAAGAAGAAGAAAAGAAAGGGGGTTAGGGCCTGGGCCTGATGCCCTATGAAAATTTATTAATCGCCTAGAAAAACACCCCCTTTCTAGAATCAACCATGAAGATATAATCTTAATCTAATTCCCCATTTAAAAGATACAACCAAATGAACATGCACGAAAAAGTTAATATTTAATTAATTAAATATTAGATATTTTTTGAATATTTGAATGGCATAGATTTCCACCATACTCCTATATTAGGGTAAAAACCCTCTTCTGTGATAAATATAGTGGTAAGAAAAATTATTTGAGATCACAATACAATATAATTTACCATTTTACCCCTGAACACTCTTGAAGTTCAACTAAAATGATCGAGGATAACAGTCTAACCAAACTTTCCCTCTCAAGTCATCCATGAGACATAGATCATTCATAGTTATCCATTTCTCAAAAACCTAGGATCTTCATTCCTAACCACATTTTTATGATAGATTACCTCAATGGAACCACTAAGAAAAACCAACCATGCCCACCCAAGCCATCGGTGATATAAGGAACACGATCTCCACTGCAAGACCTGATAGAAAACATGTGGCATGAATAACTCCCTCCCAAGAAACATGAACCTGATACTTCAAGTGAATCACTAATACAAATATCTCTTAGGAATTATTTCCCTCATCAAGCCACCAACTGGGAACTTAGAGTCCATTACTAACCCACAAGGGTCTCCATGTATCCCTCGGTGATGGGTCTTCATCTCCAACAATGATCAACCTATCCCCACTAGATCCACATGAATTTTAATTAGAAGAAAATAAATACATGCAGTTTAGTTGAGTATAATTCCACAAATTACTTATATGATAAAACACCATATGAATAGTTACTCTCACTTTAAAAAATAGAACCTCAATTATCAGTAAAACACCATAGACATGCATATATTATGTGAATACTACATTCATATAATAATACATGAACACTGGACTCTTTTACATGGATAAGATCAAAATGTTATAATAAAAAGTTAATCTATAAACCCAAGTGAATCACAAAATATTAAATCACACAATCGTAAAAATGAATACCAAGAAAAAAACCTTATTCCCATGTAACTTGGACTTTCTATCAAAATAGTTTTATGTGAAACACTATTTTGATACCCATAACAAGTTCTAAAACAATCCTAGAACCCCTATCTACCAAATCCCCAAATCACAAGACCGAAAAACTTTAATACCATTTTGTAAAAAAAATCCTATGTCGCCCTGACATGTTGAGTGATCTAGCTCACCATAGTACCTCAAGCATGCCTCCTCGAACACTAGAGGATACAGACCAATGATGAGGGTCTAAAAGATTTATTTTGGAAACTATACCCTCTATTCAGAGTGAAATAATAGAAAAAAATATCAAAAATCATACAAAGGGATGAACATTAGAGTATATATAATAAATAAAATGAAAAAAAAATAATTCTATAATAATGAAATGAAATATACAGTCATACTCACTCAAAGAACGAAAAAAACACAATAGTCCATCTCCCACTGGGATGACCACATATATAAAATAAGAAACTAAGAATAAATACAACTATATATATTACCATCAATGATACAATCCACATACCTAGTCTTCATGACACTCGAGTTGCACCAGGTTAGTCCTGAAACTCCGCATGAGTGGCTCTACTCAATCAAGAAACACTGGGAATCAACCCTTTACATCATGAAATATGTGCTCAATCTAGAAAACAGATATTAATCTTATATTCACACTAAAGCTCATGTACAAGGGGTGAGAAATAAATCTCTGCAGGCCACACCCAATGACAAACCTATAATCTATCACCAGTTGTCATAAGATGACATGCTGTATAAAAATAAGGGGAAAACAAAAAACAAATAAAATATCCAACTAAGGGTTTTACCCTAACACCTGAGGTAAATCTAAACCTGTTACAGCCCCTTACATAGGATTTAAATCACAAGTCTCACCCAGCTACACAATAACTGATGTGTTTTTTAGATATACACATGATATCTAAGATATATAAACCAAAATACAAGAATTCCATACCCCGTGTAATAACCATAGGAATCCACATGATGAATCACATATATCAGAATCTAGTAACCCAATATCATGATCTGAACTGGTGATAATAACAACTAGGATTACACAAGTAGAGAACCCATCAATCTTGAAAGACTGGATAAAAGAGTAGAACAATAGCTATGAACCCAAAAAAAGTGGGATTCATACCAAAAACTGGGATCAATCATCATCCACTAATTTAGAAGCACAAATAAATCCTTGATACAAAAAACCCACTACATGATTTTCTTAGCACGTCATGAGCCCGATCCACTCTATTCAGGGTTCCACACTAAATTATAAAAATATTACTCATCCAAATCACCCAGTAGCTATGTAAACCCATTTAACAATATCCAACCAGTGGATGAGAGAAATAGATCACAAATTAGAGAAAACTTTTAATCCAAGAAACCCCAAGGGTCTCTTTCTCAATCCAATGTCCTAAGCAGAAACTCCATCAAATTTAATGTCCAAAATCCTACCAAATGTGGGAAGATCCAACCTAAAACACACCATTAAAACATTTGAACTAGAAGTACTAATCAACTCTCAACCAAAAAATAATGGAGCCTCCCTCAACACCATGGATCTTAAAATACAATAAAAAATCACCACAATCCCTCTATGACACACCATCGGTCCAACCAAAACTCAGTTATCCCATGGTCCCTAGGATAACATCATAAAGAGATGTCTGACTAGGGACTCACCTACTGTACCCAAGCTCTCTTGCTACGCCCATAAAAGGGCTCCTCAAATGTATTAAAGGATATAGCAAGAACAGGACACCCTATAAGTGGTTCCTCTAGTTTATCTAAATTCCTGGGACGTTACCAGTGTGAAAGTATCCCAAACAACCCTCATTAGAATCCATATAATCATAGATCTAAAATTCACCTGATAAAGGGAAACCAAAAGTACAAGCCCTAAAACAGAGTAATTCTCAATGGTCCTCATGACCACAACAAAAGTAGGACCCTACAAAAGGTACCCTTAGCACAAATGAACCTCAGGGTAAAGACCATGTAGGAAAACCTTATTCTTCTTTCTTATAAAATAACCCATCCATGTTTTCAAACTCACCCATAAGGGAAGCCCAAGCATCACGATGCCACATGGGAATCCTCAACTTCCTAATACAGCAACTACTGATCACATGATCATGAACCATCCCCAAATGAAATCCTCAAGATCCCCTTAGAGTCATCTCAAAATATCAACAAAACCTAACTATAACCTCCATCCCATGGTGTAAAACTTGACCAAAGTCTCTAACAGCTCCAATCCTCAAGTATAAGAGCTAAACCATAACAACTATAACCTCTAGATACTGATCCTCACATGAAAGGACAACCCAAGATCTCCTAAGAGATAAAAATATGTCTCACCTTCCAAAATCAATCCAAAATAACCTCAAATTGATTGTCATGTCACACTCAAGATAGGATGATCACTAACCTCTCAACCCTCACAAGTCCTCAAAACTCACAACCCAACCCTTATAAAGATTATTAAACTATGCCTTGAGTAAAATTCTCCTAAAAATGCATGACCAACCAAAAAACTATCCAAAATTCCTCTAAATGCTGAATGAACTGATCATAAGTCCAATTTTGAATCCAAGTCACAAAAAACCCAAAACTCCCTTTTGGAAAAATTATATAGTGTGTAATTCTACATACATGACATGTATTCTCAAATCTACACCTTAACATGTACTTCTACATGGCCAGAGTAGACATGTGGTCTGCCCATGTACAACTTCATAGCCAAGGTGCCTATGGGGATTTCTCATGTACTTATACATGGACATGTAACCCTAACATGGGATGTTTTATAGGGTATATGGCCACATGGATATATCCCACTACATCGTGTGCACCTAGAGTACACTGTGTGTACTTCCCAAAACTCCATAATTCCATGTCCTTATCCACATGGCTAGGTATATGGACAAGTAATACTACGTGGTTTGTACTTATAGTACATTATATGTACTTCTAAAAACTCGTATTCCTAAATTAGGAAGAATAGGTAATGTCATTTCTATAAACCAAACATATTGTAAAAGGGTTTACCTAAATTGAACCCCCCCCCCCAAATCGCCTCAAAAACACCTATTTATCTCAAAAAAACCACAAATTGACTCGTAAGGGGTCCCAAGAAATATAAAAATGGGATTAAAACTTAAAAACAATGATTATATGGGTATTTATAGCTTAAAACATAAAATGGACTTACATACGGGTGAAAACTATAGAGGCTTCATGCTAAATCTGCCACCTGCAGCCACCGTACTCCGATCTGAGCCTCAGATGAACTCCCAGCAGTACCTCCTACCATCACAACTCCATTTCCTATCCCTATCCCTCTTTTTTTCATGAAAATTTTATCCCATGAGGTTGTTCATGGTAAGACAAATGGGAAAAAGGGGGAAATAAAAGGGCAAAAAGGCAAAGAAAAAGGAAATAATAGGGGTCTATCCCCAACCTCGATGCCCAACACAAGGTTAAGCCTCGCATAGGACCCCCCCCCCCATTCTGAACTCAACCAAGAAGAATAATATTAATATGAAGATATTTTTAAAATATATGAGTGTATAAACATGTGTGAATTAATTAATATTTAATTAATTAATTATTAAATATTCCATTAAGATTCAAATGGCTAGGATTTCCACCAAACTTATATCCTAGTGTAAACATCCTAATCTGAAACCAATAGAGTGTCCATAAAAATTATTTGATTTTATATTATAGGATAATTAAAAAATTTACCCTCAAACACTCTTGGGAACAAAAAGATTTAAATTTCCCTTTATTTTCACAACTCGTGATGGCGTGGGTTGTCACATTATCGTGATGGAATTAATTTAAATATCTAATTAATGGTAGATTAGAGACCCCATTTATCTAGAGTAGGGATAAAAAAATATTTTGTTATAATAAATGATCTATAAGTATACAGAGGAAGAGTAATGGTTCACATACATAACAGAAGAATTAAAGGCCAATATTTTTTAAAATTCTAACTTACATATATTTTTAACTACATCATCACGTATATTCCTCAATAGATTACACATAATTGAAATTAAAATAAAATAAAATAAATGAATGGATATCTCATTTATTTGTGTGATCTTGACATGGTATACTCATCGGTGGTCTATCATGGCTTAAAAGATCCAAGACAGGAGCCTTATAGACCATAGAAACATTCTCCATGAATACCTTAGTTCATAAATATTCAATTTATGTGTTCTAGTAAAAAGTATGTAAAGGATTTATAATTCCTATAAGATCATAAGAAGAACACATGATCAATTTATGAATAAAAATTAACACAACCTTCTTTCCCTTCAAGTTTCACACTCATGAATTTGAGAAATAATATTAGAGAATATGAAATTAATAAAAATAAATCTTCCACTAATATTCTTTGGTCTAGAATATGACTAAATACCAAGGTCTAAAGTTCTTTATTTTAACTCTAGTCCTTGAATAATGTTAACCTATAAAACTGAAACAATATATTTTTAATGTCTTATTTACCTTATTATAAGCGTTATTCACTCACTTATAATAATTTAAATTTCCTATGATGAAATAAAAAAATATTAACATGGCATGTAACTCTTAAATATGTTTAATTAACCCCCAAAAACTAATATTATTTTCCAAAAAATATATATCATTTAATTATATAAACATAAATAACTTATGAATACCATGATAAATAAATTAAAATATTATTATTTTAAACTAAAATAACATAACATTGAATTTATTTATTTTCTTTTGATCGTTCTAACTCAGGCATTCATCAGCGCATGAATGTGGGGGTCTCTTGATTCTGAACTCAAAATGATCAAAATTGGTGGTTCTTATGGATAAAATCTATGACCTTCTAGGTCCTTGTTTTTATAGTTTTGAGACAAAATAATGGACAAAAAATATCTTGAAAAAAATCATAGATTTTAAATAGATTAATATAATTTATAGAAATTAAAACCTTTCCTATTAACATTCACTGTTTAATACAATCTCCTTGTCAAGTGACCTATTTTAAAATAGGATACATTCATTGTGTCTCCATCTTTCCATTTTTTATTTTTTATTTTGTTTTACCATATTAGATAGATCTTACTTCCTATTACATGGCCTTAGTTTTAATCAATTCACTTCCATCCAATTAAAAGGGAAAGAGATATATTTTTCCAATAATTGGAAGTGAAAATTCATATCTGGAACATTTACTTAACATTATACCATTAAATATGTACCTAACACAAGCTTCCTCACTAAAACCATAATTATTTAGAGTTTTCATAAGGCATAAATGTATTTTTTTAATAAAATATATTAACAATGATCTAAATTTATAAGACCAATATATATTCTCATAGATAGGAACAACTAATGACACTTTAAACATATGGTTTTCATATTATTTATACATTCCTCATAATCTCTCATACATAGTGATATATGATTTTGAACTTCTTGAGAAGAATCTCAATTCTTATAATCCCAAAACACATGATATTTATCCATCATCTATGTCCCATTATGTTAATATATCTAAACTATAGGATGTAATTTAAGATTATTTATATAATATCACAAAGTTAACATTAAAGTTGGGATCTATTTTTCACGACCCGACCCAATGGGACTCGAGCCGCAACTCCCCAAGATCGCCTCCAATAGGCCAGGGACTAGTGTCTATTGCTGAGAAGGCTATCACACACATGGGAGGCATCAGACTAAGGTACCTGTACACACACACCCACATACACCTTCATGTAGCAGTGTAGCGATATATATAAAAACTGGAAAGAAAATGCATGCATACATCTATCCCAAACCAGAGTACAGTAAAAGTACAAAAGGAAAAAATAGGACCCACCAAAAGGAAATTGCAAAGTGTCCAACCTGCTCAGAAGGAGGGAAAACACTACTAAAACACCTACCGGTAAGCTCCTCGGCACAGCTCCGGTAACCACCCCGGTCAAACCCGCTCACTAAACTCTGCCTGCTCTGGGTCCTCCTAGGACTCCATCGAAAGGCCTGTAGTCTGCACATGACACAAACATGTGCCGGAAAATCCCATGCAGGGGTGAGTATAACAATACTCAGTAGGCACCCCAAAAACCCAAAACAAAAGAGAGAAACAGAAAGGCAACAGTCCGCTCATCCCAGCCATAGGGAACCCAAATGAGAGAGAATATCCATATCGTGACTATCCTTGGATAAACACGACTAGTCAGCTCAAACCAGGTGTATTCCCATACATACACCTTGTACATCCAGATATACTCAGCTCACGCACCAAGCCACATGAGGTACCGACCTCATCACCGGCAATGATTCACAACTAGGAGAACACACTCCATGAACACTGTCATCCCAGATGACACCCGTCTGAGAGATACACTCCACAAGTCCCACACAAACACCCCAAATTCTCACCCGAGAGATCATGCTCGTTGGATATCGTCACCGAGGAAAGACATGCTGAAACAGTAAAAACACAAATCTCCTCGGATATGGGATCACTCCTAGGGTCCTCTAGGGGATACAAGAACCCACACCAGTATACGAAGTTCTCACAGATAGGGGATCACTCCCAGGGTCCGCTGGGGGATACCACAACCCGATCTAGAATTCGTAGATCTCACAGATAGGGGATCACTCCCAGGATCTGCTGGGGTATACCACAACCCGGTCTGTTGTTCAACAGAAACATGTCACTCGGATAGGGAATCTTTGCTTGTGTAAAGGGGGTCACGATGATACTGGAACTCTATCTGGTATAACTCGTGATGTAGGGGATCGAACCGATGATTCACTAACCCTACCGAAACCACACTCTAAGTAGGGGATTGTATAACCAATGATATCGCAACCCTACTATAATCTCCATGCTAAGTAGGGGATCGTTTACCTGATGATGCCACAACCCTGATGAGCATGGACCACTGCATAGGGGATCATAATCATGATGATGCCACAATCCCTACGGGGTTAACCAGCTAGATAGGGAATCTTCGCCTGTGGATAAGCAGTCATAGAGATACCAAGAACTTGATCTAGGGAAACGATGATAGAGGATCCCGCTCCGGGCCCACCGAAGGGATGCCACAACTCTATCAGATTAAACATCACATCGAGAGGATCACAAACCTATACTAGGGTTGTGATGCCCTACGAACCCTCGTAGGAACAAACCAAGGGAGTACCCTAAACCACTACAGGTCCAATCGTCACTGACCTGAGCGACCCGCAACAATGCCACACTGCGCAGCACCAAGGCCGATACCGAGGCCACCATCGTGATCTATGCGGAAAAACATGCAGGATAGGTTGTTTACATGCCCAAAACGGACAACCGGTGAAAAAGGAACTATTCACTGTACCTAGCCCATATGCGGCCCACACAATGATCCTGAAACTCATCAAGTGGATCATACCATGGGGATCCCCTCAGAAAAACATGCGGAAACGACTACTCGATCATCCCAAACGGACACCCGGTGAAAAAAAAGTATTATTCACCGAAGCCAGCCCGGGTGGGGCCCACACCTCAATCCCGAAACTCATTGAATGAATCTCACTATTACGTTCCTCTCAGAAAAACACATGGGATTGACTATTCATCTGCCAAAATCGGACTCCTGAGAAGAAAGTTGTGTTTCTCCCTAAACGCCCAAACCTGGCCTCATGGGGCCTGCACCCCAAACTCAGTCCCAACACCCAGAAACCATCAAGAAAAGTCCTCCATACCATCAGGGTCTCAATGCCACTGACGTCACTTTAATCTGACACTCCGGGTAGAAGATACGATGGCCCAAAGCCGAATAATAATAAAATATTATTATTTTATTTGACGTTTCAATCTCCCGGGCCATGATCCAAAAACTTAAAACTCCTAAACCCACACTGAAGGGTTCGCCTTACTACCAGGGTCACGTCGCCATAGATGGCACGTGAATCTGACCTCTGGATTTCAAGAAATGGGGGTTTTAAAACCTTCTGTGTAAGAAAAGGGGGTCGGACCGGCCTGAACCGGCCGACCCGGTCGCCGCCTCCGTCGACCCGCCCTGGCCGGCGGCCCTCCGCTGTGCGGCGCTCCACGCCACTGCGCTATGCCGCAGACCGCTGCGGATCCGCTGGCGCCGGCGTCGCCGCGTCAGAGCCGCGTCGGCGAACCTTCCACGGACCGTCGGGGGCACCCCGGTGGTCCGTTTTGCGATCCAAAGGTACCGGCACGACCCTCAGGATATGATCTTCCCTGCTACGACAAAAAAAATGAAGAAATTCACAGCAAAAACGGGATTGGGGGATTAAAACTCAAACAGCCTACCTCGCGGGAGAAACACCGACATTCTGACTTAGATCCACACTCCAAATCTTCCACTGCACAATCCTGGACTGTTCGCCGTCGAAATCAGAGCTCGACGGCACCTTGATCACGCGATTCGGTCACCGATTCTCTGTCATAAGGGAAGGAGGAGGAGGAAGGAGGAGGAAATTCCCCCTATGTGCACCGTACATCTAAAGGGGTGGAGAAAGAAAAGATATTTATTTTTAAAAAAAATAAACTCTCCCATCTTCGGCTCCCGACTCACCTCCACCTGATGCCCGATGCAGACAAAGGTAAGGTCGCCCTTAGGGTAAACACAACGTTCTAAAAGCAACTGAAGACTCATATTTTCAATTAGAGACTCCATTTAGAAGTTATTTGAGCCGACGCTCATAAATAATATTTTCTATTTATTTATGAAAATGCCCCTGGTGGCTTTTCTCACAGCAGGCCCACGCCCACAAAAGTTACACCCCACCTAGGGTACCGTCAGATTCCCGTTCTGAGCTACCGTTTAGGACATATCACACCCATGCCACGTGCATAGTATAAAAATACTTAATATTTTTATAAAATTAATTCCGGGCACACCGGGCCTCAGAATCGCACGCTGTCTTCGCGCCTAGCTCTGGAATTATTCATAGAAATATTCCAAAGTCTGACATGGCCAAAACCCGAGTCGCTACACTATTATTACCCTTTCATAATACATATAAATTAAGGATATTTTCATATATATTATATATATAAGTAATAATAATATCATGGTAAGAAAAATATATATATATATATTAAATTGAATACATTATATGGTAATAAATGTGACACCCAGAACATATTTTATGTGTAATAATAATATTTTATTAGTTTTAATTATTTTGATTCATGTAATTTCCACACTATCCAAACAATGTATTCAAAATAAACACAAGACATATTTTATTAAATAAAAAACTGAAACATTACATTTCAAAAAGGACAAAATAACCTCACTAACCTAGAATACCTACTAGGAGAGCTATCAAGATCACCAAGAGACCCCCAAACATCACAAATAGACCAAGAAAATAGTGACAGTCCTTCAGGTCTATCACAGTGAAGAACATTATGGCCAGAGTTATGGCGACCGAACTGAGCATCAAGGGTATGTAGAGCACCATCTTCACCAAGTTCTTTTGAGTTTGGAATACCCTAAACATGTATTTATAAGGGTCTTCTTGACCATTAGAAATACATATGAATTTTTTTTACAGTCATTGGAGCCTTTAAGTGACCATTGGTGTTTTAATGGTCATAAGATTTTGTAACTGTTGGGTATATTAAGTATCTTGATTTTTTTAAACATAATAAATATTAAAGTATTATAAGTATAATAAATATTTTAAGTAAATTAATTATTTTAAGAAATTAAGAGTTTTAAATGTTTGAAAATAAGATTATAGTTATATCTTATCAAGAAAATGTAATGTTTTGAAAGAATATTTCTCTATGAATAATTATATAACTTCTTGATAAAAATGAAATGTAAAAGTTATTTTATGAAAAAATAAATATGTATCACATGATGTATAATATTTTAAAGTTATAACATATGTTAAATACTAATGTGGTTATAAATAAGGGTATACTTTATTATAAATAGTTATAACCATGATGATTATCTTAAAATGAATAAAATCAATGAATTTTCATTAAAGTATAAAATAGATTTGAAATCATGTTTTAAAATACTATTATTAGCTAGAAGTTATAGTTTTGGTTATGTAAGAACATGGTATAATTTATATTGTGTATTATAATGTTTCAAAGTTTAAAATTAAGTTAAAACTAAGTTGTCGACAAATAAAATTGATGATATTGTTTGTTTTAATGGAATAAATATTATAAACTTCATTTTTTCCCCTTTAGTTTTAACAAAAATTATATGTTGTATTTTTATGTTATAAGGTATATTTTGATTTTTTGAAAGTTATATATAAAAACAATTGTGACCCTAGCTATCCATCTAGCTGGATGAGGGAGGTATCTCACACCACTTTCAGGGAGTGGGTGGCCGAACTTAGGCCTCCTATCCAGCACAGGTCGGCCTTGGGTGCACGCACACCCACAAGAGAATAGGGAGGAACCAAAGTAGTGTGCCACCATGTGGGGTGGCACGGCAGCAGGGGTGGGCACAGAGTGCGCCCGCATGGGAGGTGAACCGGGACGGGGAGGTATTGGGGAGGGAGATAGGGAGTTTGTTGTTGATGTCCCGGATCATTGAGGCTTATATAGCAGTCTTTCTTTTCCTCTGTTTCGATGTGGGATGGGGTTTTTAAAGAGGGATCTAATCATGGTTGTTCGATCTCACTTAGCAAGATCTGGACTACATGATGTAGTCGCGGTTTCGAATCCTACTGTCATGGATTATCCTCCAGGATTTCCTCATCCGTCCGATCGAGGACTCAGCCGATCTCGGATGTCCATTTATTTTAAATCCCACATCTCACCACACCCATCAAATCTGGTCTGAAATATAATCTCAACCATTATTTCATTTTTAAAATGTAGAAATGACCATATTTGTCCGATCAAACCTCGGATGATCATGACCATCCATTTATTTTCCACATCTCCTTCGTCTTCTTCTTCTTCCTCACATCGTGCCTATTCACCTGTTCATGCCTCCATCTCTTCTCCCCATTTCTCTTCTTCCTTACCCATGATTCCACCTTTATCCATCCACGGCCCCCTCCTCTCTTCTTTTCCACAGACCTAAAATTCCTGCATTATTTTAACACTAACCCAAATTGTTTCCCATGCATGTTTTCCATAATATATATTTTTTTATCAATAATCGATCCATCCATGATATGGGTTGATTATTTAGTTTGTCTCTTCCTAAATAGGTATATCTGAGTTGTCTTGATCTCTTATCGAGTATTTGTTTATCATTTCATTGGTGTATATAAAAATATATATACATAGTTTATATAAACTCTTGTTTTCAACAAAAACCTATGGGTTTTCCTCTTCTCAACTTCTCCCAAGACGCTACTTGACTCTACTTCCTTCTTGACTTCATGTAAGGGATTTTTTCTACCTTGTCTCCCTTGTGCAAAACTATATATACACCATGTGTATATACGAATATATATATATATATATATATATGTAATCATATATTTTATATGAATTTTCTATCTTAAACCTATTCTGGATTCCAAAATTTTATTTATCAGTGTGTTTTCATGCAGGTAGCACTTGTTTTGGTTGTGTTTTATTAAAGTGAAAAACCCATTTACATGGTTATACGTATATAAGTTATATATATATATATATATATATATCATATCTAAGTTGAATCCATGTTTCTAAAGGTTAAATTTTTGTGTTTATTAATGTTTCTAAGGTCTATAATGATATAAGGGTTCATTTAACATGGTTTTTGTTTATGCAAAAACCGAATATACACTTTGTGTATATTCTGATATTTATATATAATACAACCCAAATTTGTTTTATGTTTTTAGAAGAAGATTTCCCAATCTTTAAATAATTATTTGGATGTAAATAATGTTTTGGGTTAAATTGGACTTATAATGTAAAACATTGATTTATATATATATATATATATATATATATATATATATTTATAGGGTTACATATTTTAAACCTAACATGATTTTTTATTTTCAATCAAGTGATATTAATGATTAAATTATGTTATGAAGTATCCATTATTTTTAAGGAATCATTAAACCTTGTTTTGGTTTTGTAAAACACGTATATACACTTTGTATTTATGATTATATATACATATAAATATTAATAAGATTTCCAAGACCTAATTTCAAGTGATGTTTATCAGAATTTAATTAATGTTTTGATGCAAGTAATATTTATATGGTTTTAATTAATTTTGAGTTTGCTAAACCAATATGAGTTTATGTATGTAATAATATATTAGAGGATAAAAGGACGTGTATAATCATGTTATCGTGTTATTCTCACTTAATGTTTTATTACATGATGAACCTACTATAGTGATTGCTATTAGTTAATCAAGTTTATGATTTTCATGTTCACTGCCACTTTTATCAGTGTATTAAGTGGAATGTAATTTTTATTAAGTATTTATTTCCATGAATCAAAGATTTTAAAATTAAGAAGTTATCATTTTATGTTACAAACCCCATCCATCCATTACTTATGTGTTCTGGTTATTATCACATGTGCAAAGAATGTTTATTAACCATGCATGTCATCGAGAAAATTTTTATTACTATATTCTAAATGTTAACTATCATATCATGATAATTTATGAAATAATAACTTAATTATTCAAAGTGTTATGGGACACTTTGAATAATATGGAATAAGAAATGAAATATTCAAAGAAGTATGGGACACCTTGAATATATGAAATAGGAAATTAAATATTCAATGTGGTATGAGACTCTTTGAATATATGACCTCACTAGACATATGAGGAATGTATTAGACTTATTATGTGATGGGTGAGGCCCTCTATATCCTCTAAATTCATTGGTAGGTCTCATGAGACAAATTAGTTCATAGAATGAGGCCTTGGAAAAGTGATAGTCTTGGCACGAGGCCTTGACAGCAAGTTTAGGGTCTTGGCAGGAGGCCTTGACACAGTCTGGAATTATACATTCCCTCATTATGTTTATATTATTTAATTAACCAAGTGATTATTAGACTAGTAGAATATATTTGGTTAAAGAGCTTTTACTTATGAGTTTCAGAATAAGTAAATGAACATGGCATATTTTTTATCTAGCACTCATCTTCTGAACTTTAATACAAATCCTATAATTTTATCTGGAATTTTATGATTTGAAACTAAATAAGAAAGAAATTAATATTATCATTTTATATGCAACTCTAATCATGTATTAATTTTATGTTTAAATTCTATACATGCACCTTTTCATGTCACACTTACTATAATTTGTTTAACTTTTGTTTTTTTATGATGCACACCATGTATTTTGTATAAGTATGCATATTAATGGAATGTGTTTCATTCTTATCCCATTTAACTTTCCCTAAAAATTTTACTGGTAATCTTGGAAAATTGATAATGTTGTGCTCCATGTATTGTAGTCTTCTTTTAAGAAAATTTTTTAAGATTATTATAAAAGTGATGTTTTTAAAAGGTTATATTTGAAATATTTTTTTAAAAAACCCTTACAAGTAATTATTGTTCTCACCCTACCTTTTAATTTATTTCTAAAGGTTTAGTATATTTTAGTTAAACAAAATGATGGTTGATATATGGAGTCTTTTCTATTTAGTATTGAAGAAATGTAACATTTTTATCTGGTTTTCCATAACCTAAACCACAAAGATCCTCTGTATAGAGCATGGTGTGTAATTTATCATCATTTTTTTTTATAAAAAAAATTAAACACCATGTTTAATGCACTGGATCCGGGAGTCAGAGGACGAAACCTCCCTCTCGGCCTCTAAGGACGAGGTGTTATAATAAAAAATTAAAAAAAATTAGTTAGGTTCAGGGTACTCACTTCACAACACTCCCACTTGAACTGGACAATATTACTAACCATTCACAATATGTTAGCTCTCACATGAGAATAATGCTTCTTTTAAGATATGGATTTAGTTAATAGGTCTTCCATGTTGTCCTTTTTGGAAACTATAATAATATGAATTCACCTCTTTAAGTAAAATCCCTTAAGAAATTAAATTTTTCCATGTATATACCTTTTACTCTAGTGTAAACTAGTCTTCTTGGAAATTACCATTATTATAGTATTATCACAATATAATATAAAAAGGTTTATATTTATAGAGAACCCATATTTTCATTCATAGATATTACATATTTTTATATGAATACTTATTATAGTACAAAAAAACTCTTGAGGATAGTAAAGTTATAGTTCCTTTGGAAACATAGACACATAAACTATGGGTGCATAAGTGAGATACATCATCTCTCACTATACTATTCATAAATAAAACCCTTGATCTAAAAATCATACATAATAAATTTCTTTATAACCTAAGTAAAGTAAACATAAGTAAAGGTGAGCTCATTTTCTCAGTAATGGTAAACAAGGTAGATATGTAAGAATAACATGAACATAATGTTATTAGAACATGAGAATAACATTTGAAAACCATAACCTACATATTGAAGACCACAATCTTGAATTATGGAATAAATATTGGATATTAATAAGTCATTAATCATCAGTGAATAAAAGAACATGATTCATGAGATTATAACATTAGCATAATACATAGATTTGTGGTATACACATGAGAAAATAAAATCAATTTCATATTAGTCAAGGCTTACATGAATGGTGATTTTGTAGACCATTTGATAGAAGAGGAGAAGGATTTAGGTTATTAAATAAACATAATAATATATCAGTATATAGAAGATAATTAATTTATTATATCATAATGTTTTAATAATATTTTAAGGAGGTGGAAGAAGAAATAAAATACTACACTTGATTAGGGACTTTACCTCTTCTTCAGACAAATTATTTTGGTCTACACCAAAAGGCATGTTGGGTTGAATTTGTGATTAAAATAATTATTAATGGATAATATTAGGGAAGTAAGAAAGTGATTTGTTCAGGTATTTTCTGAACCAAATGTTTTTGAAAGTGTGAATATGATAGGAGAATGGGTGGCCCTTTATAAGTGAGGTGGCACACTTGTAATTATCAAAAAACAAATAAAATATACCCAACTTTTTCTCATGAAAAAGGTTCCAAAATGAGATATTATATAACCTATATGAGATAATTCAAAAATATATAAATACAAAGGGTTTCACAAAATTTTTTGGCCATTTTTAACCCTTATCTTTTTAATTTAACCCCCAGTAAACTCATTTCTACCTTAACCATAATAATTTTTTACTGTTGTTCTTATTCATTATGGTAAAAAATTATGTTGACCTTATTATATCATATAGATTATTTTTATTAAATCTATGTAAGAAATTTTTCCAAAATCCATAAAAAAAGTTGGAAATTTTGATTTAAAATTATTCCCATATATGCTATGAGAAAGCGGTTTTTCAAAGAGAAAATTCTAAAAAGTTTAAAAAACAATTATCAAAATTCAATATAAAGATGATTCCACTGACCTAAATTGGATTAATAGATATATAATTGAACTATTTTTGTGTTTAAAACCATATTAAAAAAATAATGTTTTTAAAAGTTTTAAAAAAATAAAAATTCTTAATAAAAACTAGTATTTTTCACTTTTCATTGAAAAATTTATCTTCTCGGGAAATTCTAAAAACTTCACCCTAAGAGAATTTTGAAATTATTATTTCAAAAATGATATTTATTTTTTGAAATAAATTTTCTAAAAAATATTTAAAAAATATTTAAAATCAGTGCGTAAAAAAGAGACAGAACTTTTTTTTAGAAAAATACAATTTTTTAGCGTAAAATTGGATTTATTCATATATATTTTATAGAAAACTAATAATATGAATGTTAAAAAAATTATTTATTTTAAAATATATAAATTTAATTAAAATTAGTCATGAAAAGTGATGTGTTTTATTTATTGAGCTAATACTTGTTTTTTTGCATAAAAATAGATTTTAAAAAAAGATTTTATTTATTTTAAAATAGTTTTTATTTTAATATATGATTAATTTATCACAAAATAATTCATTATATATATATTTTTAAACCATATATTTTCATAATTTTATTAATCATATTCATACCCTCCATTCCAATAGATCAGTGATAACTATCATATTAAATATTTTTATTTTAGTAGTAGGTTTTATTTCATTTAAACAAAGGGTTGTGTGTAATTCATGATACAATTAGTGTTTCATATAACACAATATAAACATAGTATTTTTTGTAATGAAAAGTATCAAAAAGATTAAATTTATTGGAAAATAATATTTCACAAAATCTCAGGGTATTAAAATATTCCTTGGTATAATGCCAAGATATAAAACAAAGCTATGTGTCTATACTTTTTCCTTAGTTACATTAGCAGCCTATATATACTCAAATTATACTAAATAATTTGTGGCTACTAGTTTATTTTAGCTTCTCTATATTTCAATACCACCTTTCAAGAAAAATATATATCATGTATATAATTTAATATCATCATGATCTATCTATAATCTAGAATCAATGTATTTTCTCACTACTAGCTCCACATATCCTATATAAACCTAAATCATATCATTTATATATATGAAGTACTTCAAGTTAGTTTTATCTACTACCTTGTGTAGATCTCCTGGATCTATTTGATATCATCTCACCATGATCAAGTCACTTACAAAATTCAACCTATTATATAGAATAACATAAATGATATATCCCATTGTTAAGAAATAAGGAATTATACTTATTATTTTTATCTCTACTTGTTCTTATGAATACATTTTATTAGAGTGATTATTTTCATATTGCATTTTAAACAATAATTTCTTGAATTGCTTTATATTTAAATTTTTTTAGTACCATTTCAGTGTATTTACTTTGACTTAGTTTCCTTTGAGATCTATCTCAATATATTTTTATCCCTAAAATAAAGGATAGTTCACATAAGTCTTCCATGGAGAATAATTTATTTAACAAAGTTTTAAGTGAATATAAGACTTGCAATTTGTTTCCCATTAATAATATGTCATCAACATATAATACTAGGAAAAATATAGCACTCACACTAACCTTATTATATAAATGGAATTCACTTCCATTTCAAATGAATCCACGTTTTATTATATGCTCATCAAAATTAATATTCCAATATGATTCCTACTTTAATCTATAAATTGATCCTTATAACTTTCTTTTATTGTTTTAATTATTAGATGTCAAAAACCCCTTTTGTTTATGTCATATATACATCCTAAACCAATTTAAAATTTTGGAATGTGAATTATATATATATTTATTAAATCATATAATCATGTAAATATACTATGTAAAGTAGAATTATAATGGCATTTATAATTTTGACTAGTAAAAATTCCTCTTCATATTCAATGTTATAAAATTTTATGAAAAAATCTGTAACCAATAATGATTTATAGGTATTTAATTTAACATTGATGTCAATATTCTTCTTGAATACCCATTTATACCAAATAAGTTTTATATTATTTAGTGGTTCTATTGATGTAAAAACATTATTTTATTATATGGAATCATATTATAACCAAATGTTTTGTGTTATATTTGTTATAAATTGTAGTTGGTTTTGTTTTTAATATGTGTTGGATTTATATCAGGTATAAAGATAAAGATCATAATAAACCTGGTGGAGAGAGCATATATTCACAATACATTATTCAAGAATCCAAGAGTTGAAAAAGATAATGTTTGGATCATACATGATGAATAATGAAGACCTTTAAAAGTCATAGTCCAATAGGAGGACATGAAACTACATGACATTGGGATATGAATAAGTGATTATATTGTATCCAGAATAATGACTATAGAGGATATAAAAATTAAAGGTGAAGGCACACTGATTTCATAACATATAAATTCTATGGAATATATATAGAAGATAAATATGTAATGAATACTGGAGATTGACAATACAGCAGGGATAAATGATTTGAGTGGTTTGAAATCAAAGTTAAAATATGATACATGATCTAGTCATAATATTGAAATAGATAACTTGGAAAATATATAATAGGTTCTTAATGAATATTTCTAAACCATTCCATAATATAGTTGACTTCATCATGATTATACTATCACCATCATGGATTATAAGTGTTTTTGAAGTCATGGTTCATGAGGTGAAGTGAATAACTGAGTGTTATATATATATATATAGTAAATCACCATGAAAAAAAATCATGGTTTATTAAACCACATCATAGTGATAAAACCACCATTATGTAGGAATACATTTTAGGGAATATGTTTGATGAAATATTAGGAGGTCATGAGATACTAAAACACATTATGATTAATGTCATTGTTTTTTAGAAAATGAGGAGACACCATGGTTCATGGGGGAAGATTGGTCAATGTTCCCATGTTTAGTAGAATAAAAATGATGATCTAAATTATTTCATGTCATGTTAGTTATTATTTTTAGATGGTGATAATTATGGATCTTTTTTTAAATAAATTGTGGACATTAAATGGGAATTTGGAAGAACAATTTTCAGAAAAATATATGGCTATCTATTTTATAGGTCATGGAGCATGAAAGTTTTTTATATAAGAGGTATTAGAAGCTATTATAATTGTAAAGAAAAACTACATAATGTTTTTAATATATCCATTTCCTAGTGTTTTTTAGATACAAGATTTCAAATATATAAATGTATATATTTTTTGTGAGATATGGATTTGGTTGGTCATGTTTTTTTAGATTCAAATCATTTACTAAGAAACTATGTTTTGGTTTACTTAAATATATCATGTTATTAAAAGTTTTGTGGATTTAGAAATAAAATAATATTTTCAAATATAGATACTTTTTGAGGTCTATATGGGATGTTTTACGTGACTTATTTAGATACTTTTAAATAATCATTTATGGGTCACACATTATGGTTTAACCTGGAAAAAATCAAGAAGATTATTGGGATAAAATCGAGATTTTTTTAGATAAAATCAAAGAGATGTTTTATATAAAATCAAGGAGATGTTTCAAATGAATTATTTATAATAATTAATGATGTTGTAAGATTTACCATTGGTGAGAATTTTCCATGATATAATTTTGACTTAGAGGAAGAGGAAAGAGAATAAATAGATTCACACATTATGGATAAAAATTTGACTAAGATATATTATTTTAATGGTATAAACGAATGTAAATAATTATAAATGAAATTAATGTCTTAATAAATTTCATATAATATTATATTTCTTTTCATGATGTAATTTTTTACTATATATTTTTATATGGACCATTAGAAGAAAGAGAAATATTTTACTAGGATATAGTTAACCATTAAAGGGGGAATTACTGATAGAATTATAATAATGACACATGGAATAATGACTTGGAAAAATTATTTCACTTTATTCTTGGTGTTAGTAGTGAACATACACTATTTATGTTGATTTTATGAAAGGAAACAAAAATAATGGAGAGATCCCAACAAATATTTGGAATATATAGATCATTGGGAGAGAGGATCATTTAGAGGATTTCATTTATATATCTGGTTCATTGGGATATAGGTTCATTCATATGTCATCATTGGAATATCTATCAAAGAAAAAAAAATGAAAAGAATGTAGAGATTAACATATCCAATTACATTAATAAGGAATTGAATAAATCTTAATCCTTGAGAGAGAAATGTAATTTTTTGTGAAGTTTTATTGAAGGATATTGGAATAACTCCCCTAACATGGAGTCACTCACATATGTCTTATAAAACATGGGGTTTTCAAGCAGTTATAATGTAACATTAAATATATATTATTGGTGTGATATATAAGAGTTTTATCATACTGATTTGGATAAGGTCTTCAAGTATATAAACTATTGAATACCTTCTTGAATAAGTTTGTATATAACGGCATAAGGGATGTGTTTCATGGGAGTAAGGGTTATATATTTAAATATCATGTAAATTTAGTGAGCCTTAATTAGAAGAGAATTCACATAAATAATTTTATCCAAAAAATTATTATTATTTTATTTTAGTATGTTTCAACATCCCCGTAAATATAATCCACAGATATATCTCAATGAGAGTGAATGATGAAAACTTTTTGTGTTATTTTTCTATTTATTTTCTTTATATGATTTAAATATTAAATGTGGATTCATTTGGGTAATATTTTTAATGAAACATATTTCTACTAACATTTGAATAAAATATAACAATGGGTGAGGGAAAGATAGAAAAAAATTAATTGGTCATCACCATGTGTCACCCCCATCGGGGTACTTGAGACTCACTACTTAACCTAGTGGTCCTAATAAATACATTTTAGAATTAATGTAATCTAAACAGTTAGTATCTTATTTTACATATATTTATCCTTTATATATAAGAGATTTATTATTTTTTCATAAATAACAAGTCATATGAATCTGTGATAAGAAAACTATTTCTCTCTAGTTCTATCACATCCCATATCGACCTATGTTGTACTTGTGTCTCATAAACTTAATCTTCTTCCACTGTTTCTTATGTATTTTTTTATTGTATCAACTCTTGTAAATATAGATCTTTAACTTCGTAAAATGAAATCATTATTCTACTATATTAATTTAAAATGTGATTTATTTCATGAAATATAGCATGTATTGACCTAATAAATTTTTATTTAAAGGGTTATTCAGAAAATATCATTTAATTTCCTTAGTTTACCCTATAAATATTCACTTTATACCTCATGATATGAGTTTTTCATTGGATATTATCTTGAAATATGTTTCACATCCTCATTCATGTATATATGATACTAAAATTTTCACTTTATACCATAACTTGTATGGAATCTCATCTATCACTTTAGTTGGTATTTGGTTTAGTGTATATGTCACTATTTGCAAAGAATACTCCTTAATGGATAAATTAAGGGATTAATTACTTTTCATCAATCACACCACGTTAAGAAATGTTATATTCCTCATTTAAATACCACCATTCTACTAAGGTGTATATATAATTGTGAGTTGTGTGGCTATCCTTTAATCCTTTAAATGATTAGTGAAAGCTTGGTTAAGATATTATATACCATGGTCTAAGAAGAGATTATTTGTCTTGTTTTCAAGGTTATTCTATGCTTCATATTGATATTCCTTAAACATGGTGAATTTATCTAACTTATTCCTCATTAATTAGTTATAACCATATCTACGAAATTCATCTTTAAAAGTAATGTAGTAAGACTACCCTCCCCATTCCTATAATATAAATGGACCACATAAAATCATATGAATCAATTCTAAATCATTATAGATCATTCATTTTTTTCACTAAAAGTCCTTTACTTTTTTACATTATGAACAAGATTGACCTATATCTAAGGATATTAACTTGAAAGAGACTAAATTTTCTTCTTGGTGAAATTTATTTAAACACTTTTAATTTATATGATCAAGATTGAAGAGCAATAAATGGGTGGGAGATGAGACATTTTTATGATATTTATCATTGATTATTAATATCAAATTAACAAATTCAATTATATATAAACAATTTTTCAAATTTTTAATACCATAACATGTGTTATTATAATAAAAAGAAAAAAAATATTATTTCTAAACTTGAAATAAAATGCCTTTATATCTAAACTTGAAAAAAATATTTTTTTAGTAACATAAGGTATAAAATAACAATTTTCTTGTATAATAATCAATACACTTAGTAAAATGAGAGAATATTATTCTATTTTTTATGATTTTGGTTTTTCCTTATTAGCTATGTATAGATCCACTTCACCCTTTACTATCATTATAATTATATTTAGATCATGTAATTAAATACATATGTGTGAGACACAAGTTTTATATAATACCTAACTCAAAGAAAAATAAATATTGTGTTTAAGGATAAATATACTAGTAGTTTAGGCCTCTATTTACCTCTTATTACCAATGATGAAACTTTTCTTCTAGTAATATTTATTTTTACATTAAAATCATACAACCTTCTACTCATTTCTCAGCCTCAATATTTTTTTATTCTTAGAATAGTGATTGTTAGGTTCCATTGGAAATGATTTAACCTTTGGTATCTTATCCCTTCATTTTATTTTTTACAATAATAATTTAATTATTTATTTTCCTAATATTCCTGTTAAGTTGAAAAACCTTGGGAATAATATATGAAAAAATAATTATTCATGTTATTGATGCTATAATTAATTATTAAATTAGATATTTTGGGTATTAAATTTGATATTTTGAGATCAAGGGATAGTTATTCACTCAACTTGAACCCTAAGATCTCCAATAGACCAATATAAACAATCAACTTGAGTAGACGAGGACCATCTTGGTTTCCCTCTCCCAAATTACATGTAAAAGAGTTCTAAAGATATCATAACATTCCCCATATTTCTCTATATATATATAATTCTTGGTGATGTGACAAAATTTTATATATTTCTTTATCCCCATATATTTTTTTCAACTCACTAGAAATAGAAGATAAAATCATACATTATACATCGAATGTAATATTTCTATATCTCTTGTAAGTATATTTATATACTTTATATGAACCTTGATGTGGATTGGTTGGAAGTTAATACTTTATGTGATGAAGCAGACCAGTTTGACCAAATACATTACCAGACTCAACTGGCCACAAATCCCTATACACATTCCCAATTTTCATGGTCTGTTGAAAAGCAACATGGGGTTAATATACAACCATTGGGAATTGTTTCACCATAAAAATCCAACAAAGACATCATAGATTCCACCTTAGAATCTATTATTTCCGATCTTTATAAGGATCACCCATGCAAATAAATTATCAATTTCAAAATACATAAATAATTAAATAGATAATAACATAAAAATAATATTTCATAACAAATAGGCATCAGATTGAATCATAAAAAAAAGATAAAAAACTTTAATATGCAAAAGATACCGAAATATATTAAAGGGAAAATTGGATAGTATAAAATAACTCAAACATTTCTAAGCATAAATAAATCTCCACAAAATCTCAACCCCCTTATGACCCACAGAGTCCACCACCACTATATCACATAAGGATTATGATCATCACAAAGAGCTAGAAAATTACATGGAACCCTTTCCCTTACATATATCCTTCAAAACCAAGTATACATATACCCCATGGTTATATATAGGGTTTTTATAAATGCTTATTATAATACCACCGTGAATCTATATTATTTCTTTCACAATTCATGACATTAGTTCTATTTTAAAATAATGTTTTTGGAAACTCTTTATTTGAAAAAAAACAAAAATCCTTTGATTTATATTAACACAGATCAATTTTAAAAAAATTATGAACATGGAAAAAATATAAAAAGTGTAGTAAATATTGGGATGAATAACATAAAGATAAAATAATTAAATGAGAAATAATAAGTCACACATCTCAATCGCAAACCTTGTACAAATTATAGGATCAAACCTATGAGTATAAGGAAACTACGGCTCGTTACAAGAACATTAGATGACATATATAAACCCATTTACCACATTATAAATCATATTGGTATAAAAATACACATAATCCATACTCTTTAATTTACATATTCTATCATATTAGATCACTTAGTCTATTTGGGAAACATTCTCTAGCCAATACACAATCTACACTAAGGTTGTATTAGTACGGTGTACCCACGCACCAAAGGTCTCCCATGTACATCAAATAATACAACACATATGTAATAAAGGGAAATAATAACATAAATAATAAAACATAAAGTCTAAGATAAATTCCATTTTAAAACACCCTCTGAAAATCATTTATAAAAAATATTTCATTAAAAAAATTCAATAAACACTTGGTGGGAACAAAATTATTTTCCTCAAAAAAATCAAGAGAAGCTACCACTTATCCAAAAGACATACCTAAAAATATTAAACATTAATAACCCAACCTAAATAATATGAATCAGGTATAATCAAAAAATATAAACCAAATGAAATCCAAGAACCTAAGGTATGCTAAGGGAAAGACCCATCAGATAGAGACACCTACCTCAAAATGGAGAAAGCCTCATCGCTTTTATGTATAATAAAAAAGTAAAACTAGAAGGGATCACTATAAGTCTAAAACAAAATTAAATTTCATTAAAATTACCCCTAACTATAATTTTATAACCCATGTTCTTCTAGGGCCCTAATACAAAAAGAAAAAAGGAATAACATGCATATAAAAGGAGGAAAGTGGAGAAATCCAAGAGAAAATAAAATTTACCCCAAGAAAATACACTAATATTGAATTTCATGTTGGATGAATGTTATTTATTATAAATGAATATATATGTGTTTGGTGAAACAGTTGATGATTCTTGGAATAATGTTATAAATAAATCCAAAATTAACATGTGATTATTAGAGATCTAGTCTTAATGTCTAAAAAGTATCATAGAATGTTTATAGAAACACATTTTTTATAACATGGTGATTAATTTTTGTGATTATACGCCATTAAAAATATTTTATTTTTCCATAAGGATAAATAAAAAAATGATAAAAAAATAAGTTTGGAGAGGTAAGAAGACTATGAAATATTTTATTATTACATGAGGAAATTTTAATGAAAATAGTTTAAGATGAATCATATTTGGATGATTCTAATTGAATATCAATGATGAAATTTTTATAAGAATAAAGTAATTATATTTTGAGAAGGAAAAATTATGAATTATTATTTAGAATAGTAATGTGGTGAAGAATATCTTGGTATCTGGCCTTATTTTAGTGGAATTTCCATTATAAATAGTATTTTAATAAGTATAATGAGTTTAAGTTTTATTTTTAAACCAAAAAATATTCATCAATCTCTGTGATATGGATATAATCATGTTTCTATGGTATTTAATAGAATGGAATAATCATCCATCCCTACCCCATCTACTTCCTCCCATAAATAAAGAATCCTAACACCATTTGTATTTTCATTTTTTAAGCCTCCATAATTGGGGAAATCTAATGTTTATGAAATATTGAGATGAAAATTATAGTAACCACTAATGTTGAACCCCAATATTTTGGAAAATATTTTCTCTAAATAATATATTTCATAGAATGTGGTATATGCTACACTAAGCTTAAAAAAATCATGATATAAAATTATTTAAATATTATGGCCCAGTAGTTGGTTTAGTGGGTATGAATAAGAGTAAAAATTTAGCAACTATATGTATAAATTTTTTTAATAAATAAATAACCAGTTATAAATTTATTATCAATTTGTTTTACATGAGGACAAAATATTTTGAATGTAAAAGTGATATTTTTCATAAAAATATGTTTATGTGTACAATGTATTTTTTATCTTAATAGACTAAATTAACCACTATTGATAAATTATTTTAATGAAATAATTTTATTATATATACAATTTAAGTATTTAATATTCATTTAATTATGGTTACTAGTAAATTAATGAGACTAAAATCATTTTATACCATAAGAATACATTTTCTTCAAAACTGGTTTTTATTACATTTTATGCTTGGATATTATAATCAATTTATGCAACATTAAGACATTTTATTTGAAAAAGGTTACATAATTTTAGAAATAATAATCACATAATAGTCTTAGGATGAATTTTTTTTATTTTTTATTAAAAATATTGATTTCTAAGTGAACAGTGAAAATGTCGATTTTCACAAAATTGCCCTTTATTTTCTTTAAATGAATTAATTTGAAAGAATCACTTTGTTTTGTATATATATTTAAATAAAAATAATACCCATTTTATTAAAAATTATATAAATAATTAAAAAGTAATAAACATTATATTTTAATTTGGAATAAGTTCATTTTATGCTTAAAATGTAATTTTATGTAAATTATTTTTCATTGCATTTTTCACACTTATATTAAGAGAAATTTCTTTAAATTATAAAAATTGAATCTTGAAAAAAAATATTCAATATTTGGAACTAGGTGGTTGAAATTTATTAATGATTTTTATTTCATTTTTAATCATTATGAATAGTAATCTAGGTAAAAATGTCGTCACCACGATAAAAGGGTAAAAGGAGATAATTAAGGTAAAAACTAAGTGATATGGTCATAAAGTATTATATTAATTATTATTAGATTATATAAATTAAACCATTATTATTATATATTTGAATTTGAGTTTTTTAAGTTTCATCTGAACATGAGAATGACTTAATATTATTTTAAAACTTTTAATAATTACAAGTGTGTCACTTACCTCACTTATAAAAGGTCAGCTCATATCCTCTCTTACTCACACATTTTCAACACTTTTTTTAGAAAATACCGACCCAAATATCTCCCAATCATCCCTTAACATGTATTATAGTTTTTATTCTCACCAAAATAACAAACCTAAAATGATTAAGGTGTAGACCATAGGATGTTTCCCAAAGAATAGGTATAACTATTAGCTAAGTGTTTCATGTTTATTTTCTCTTCTACCTCCTTCAAAATTTATTTAACTATGATGAAATAATAACCTAATTATATTAAATAAACATAAATTTTATTATTATTTTGTTAAAACCCTTTTTCATCTCAATTTCCATTATATGGGGAATGAAAACATTGCTTGTGCGTACATGTGGAGTACCACCTCCACAAAGTGATGTGTTTCATTTTTCATCGTCATGTCAAATGGTTTATTAAGAAGATGTATAAAATGAATATATAAGATATTTATGACCCAATTATTCTTCAATTAAGATTTTATATTACTTATCTTCTCACCCTTCCATCCGTTAGAAAATAATAATTTTGTTAGTGTGTGTGAGTGGACACCACCTCCGATTCATTTTACATTATCACCACATGTGTTTGGTCATAAATTTGGAAATAAAAATTAAAAATTAAATTTATAAAATTAATAGTATTTTATAAATGTAAAATATTATCTAGTTTATTTATTTTCCATATAGTAGAAAATATAAAATGTTGTTCGTGTGTTTGTGCGGACTACCACCTCCATCATGTGATGTATTCCATTTTTCTAATCTACCTTCCATATTTGGTTGTAAAATTATATTAAATGTATAAAAATTATAATTATGTCATGATTAATATTATTTTTATGATTTAATAAATATACCATTAACCATGATCATTCTATAGAAGTTGTTTTGGGATTATGAATTGAACGTCCTCAAAACATCTGACATAAACATAACCGACTATGTAACTAAAAAAACACAGTCATAAATGAAATAAAATGGATAATGAAATTGGAATAAAAATTAAAATGGTTATTAATAAATTAAATAACTAATATCACCTTATTATTTAAGAACTAAAGATCGTATGATGGTAGATGGTATTTAATGCAAGGGATTTCTCATCTTAATTACTTTTTTTGTGACTAATGCAATTTTCACCATGTGTTTTATTTTATATGATGTATAAACTAACTTATAGATTTATTTTATCATTAATTTACTTAAATTAATTTTTTTAAAAAAATCTATTCTATTTTTCTTCTTCAATAACCATTTTTTCCAAAAGTTATGAAAGTTGTAGGGGATATTCTTTTAAATATATTATTTTAAAGTTTTCATTCCAGATATTTTTCTTCTAAGTCAAGGTCTTATAAAAGTTTTTAATAATTTTATTATTTATAATTAAATGTATTTTAAATTTAACTTTCAAATATTTTTTATTTCTTTAAAAAAATAATAAATGAATTTTTTTTACATTTTCTATATGGGTTACTTTTCACTCTTTTTACCAAAGTGAAAAAATAATGTTTTTTTAACATATATGGAATGAGAATAATTTTCCACCATTATGTACTTTATTTTTTACTAATATTCCTATAAAAATTTTCATTATTGTCCAAATAAAAATCAATTTTTTGTTATTTTGGTGAATTTTTCATTTTTAATTTTTTTTAAAAGAAATGGGTATTTTTTCCATATTTTTATGAAAAAAGTTAAAGTGATTTACTTAATGGTTAAAATGGGGTTTTAAAGGGTTTTATGATGAAATTTTCAAATATTATAAACTTTTTCTTCATGTTATGCTACTTGATCATTATAGATGATGATACTTTGGCCCGATATAGCTCATGAAGATATGTGACTCTAGTATAACTCTTCGATGAATTGGGTAATAAATAGTCTTTCAAGGTAGAAATAATAGAGATAACCAGGTAGGTTACTCTTATAGAATTAAATAGGGTTCAGTTATTCCATCACAAAATAAACACCAATAAATATGGTTCATGAATATGGTACTCCAAGATACCAATTTTTGAGAATGGTTTTTCTATAAATATTTTGATTTCATGAGGTCAGGAAAGTTTAAAGACTTTTAAACATGAAGGGGTTTTTTTAAAGAAATACTTTCAGTAGTTCTCATGTTCCTCATAAAACATTAATTATTTTCTTATGATTTATAACGGTTTTAAGGGTTTCATTTGGGAAAAGGTTTATTTTATCCTATATTATTTTTATTTATGTTCTAAAAGTTTAATTAAGAAAAAGGTAAACATTTTCACGAGTTTTCATTTTTTTCACCGGACTAATAGGTTTTCAATTATTTTATATCCCTTACTGAGCTTTTTATGCTCATACCAAATTTTAAAATGTTTTTTATAATAAATAAGGATGATTAGGAACTATTATAATAAATATCTTTAAATAAAGGAAATTGAAATTGAATAAAGCATGTGTTTAATATATGAAACAATAATGTAAACTTAAGAATCCTATTTTTTGTGGAAATAAATGGAAACTATATGATAGTATTCCCTATATAATATAATTTATCTTCTAAATTATTTAAAACTCTAAACATAAAAGATCATGTAATTTAAAAAAGTGAAACCCTTTTCATAAATCATGTACTTATAGGTTTATTATATTATGGGTAGAAATAGTTGGTATTAGAGAAAATTTTTAGATAACTTTAGATGTTATGATGTTGTTTGATGGGAAAACATGGGATTAATATAATGTTTAAGGATATTTTAGTGTTTATACTATTCATAAGATGGTTTATTATGATTTTATTTGATATAATCACAGTAACTATTTTTGGTTTAATTGAATGGATGAAACCAGTTGGAACCATTTTATAAATGGGTGTGAAAGATAGTGTGGTAGATGTACGGATAAGAAACTAAATGAGATAGGATCTAGATTTAAAAATATTATGGTTATTCCTGAACAAATATTTAGGTATATTATTAATAACATAAACTTGGGTGAGTTTTTTAACCCACTAAATAAGAAAAAATGGAGTTTCAAGGAAGTTCATGTGATAAATCCCATAGCAGAAAATGATTCAAAAACATACATGTAAAGGATGTGGGAAGAAGTACACAAGGAAAATAATTAAAGGAAAAGTATGATGTTTTAAATGTTGAGAGTATGGGAATTATTCAAATCAATTTCCTAAGGGGAAATCCTAAGAAGTTTATTAGTAAGATCATACAGATAAAGTTTAGAAATGGATAATTTCATTACAGTTGATTATGAGGAAACGTAGAATGAAATATAAAAGTTATGAGTTATATTTTGGATTATATTTTGACATTGATAAATATGAGGACATGATTCACATTTTTGACTATAGGACGGATGTATTGATGAATAAGTAGAAAAATTTTGGTAAAAAATTTACCATTTAATGATTAAAGTTTATAGATATAGGGTTTCAAGAGTTATGGTGTCATTCTATTTTATATAAGGGTTTATAGATTTAAGGATTATCATAAGTTTAAATTTATTAATAAAATTTTGAAATTTTATGTGATGGGAGTAACTTGAATACATTTATTGAGTTTTAATAGATGTTTGAGGTTTATTAAACCCTTAATATTAACTTGGGTTTTAATGAAAAGGTCACTTGAGGAAGAAAAAATTTATATTTGTAGGACGTAAGTTGAAAGGTATTTATAAACATTATGATTAAAATGATTTTTGATGTTGATATAATTATGGTTAATTAGTATAAAATGGTTATTACATTTTGAGAACATGTGATTTATTATATAGATAACCATGATATTGAAAATTCATTTGGTGACAAAGTTATGGAAGTTATTTTTGAATAAGTTAACTATATTGGGAAAATTATTTTATTATGTCAAATGGAAATATTTTGGGTTAATATGGGATTTTATTTAAGGAATAAAGGTTTATTTGTCTTATGGAAGAAAATATAATTATTTATTGTGTACTTATGTTGATTCATGTTATTTAAGGAAATGATTTTCATATTTTGGAGATTTTATTATTATGGAATATATATATTTTTGATATATGAATTATATGGTATTAATGTTATTTATATATGAATTATTATTTGATCTTGTAAGAATATATGATCAAGTCATTCTAATATTAATTTTCAATTTTGATATGGTATTTCTTAAATAGTGTTAAGGTTAGTTATATATAGAATTATTTGAGTTTAAACTTAGCTTTTTTATGAGGCTTTTGATATTAATTTATTAGTTCTTCATATAAAGGTTTATTCATATTAGATATTATCTTATCTTACAATAACCTTTTTTGTTAATGGATAGAAATAGAAGGAATAAATTTTCATCCCAATGTAGATCTTAGGATCCATTAGAATTTTATTTTAGTACATCATGCATGAAAAATTCATATTAAATATTCATTTCATATAGTAGTAGATGTGATGATAGTGGAAAAGTTATCAAATGACAACCAAATGATGAAATTATTCATATGGAATGGAAAGAAATAAAGTAAGTATATTTTCTTGTTTTTTCAATATTGATTGTAAAATAATCCATCAACCCTAGAAAAGAATCTTAAAAATTAAAACATTATCCATTTATGATCATTTATAATTAATTTATGGTTTATTCTCTTCTCAAAAAAGTATAATGTTATCTCTTAAATGGATTTTATTTATATATTCATATTTTTACTTTCATATATTATTCCACTTATTTGGGAACCTGGTTATGTGTTATTTTAAGTTACCTTCATATTTGAATTCTCCTATTTTAAAAATGAAATTTTACTATCCCCTTTCAATGATGTGTATTTTCAAAAAAGTAATTTTTGAATATTAATTTTTTTTCCTTTCAGCAATGTATGTTTTATCTTCCACCCCTTAGAATTGTTTATAAATTTGTTTAAATCCTTTTTTATTGAACATGGCATAAAATTTATAGCACACAATTTCATTAAGGGGGTATAATTTAACACCCCAATATTTTATAATTTATATTCTTTAAATAATATATTCTATAACATGTGGTATATGCAACATCAAGCTTAAACAAACCATGATGTAAACTTATTTAAGTATGATCATTATGACATAGCCTTTGGTTTGGTGGGTATGAAAAGAAGTAAATGTATTATGAAATGTATGTATAAATTATTTCCTTAATAAATTAATATTAAATCACACATTTATTATCAGTCGGTTGGAAATAAAGATAAAATCATTTGAAGGTAAAAGATATATTTTTCATAAAACTATTTTTATGTGTGTGGTGTATATTTTATATTAACATATTAAATTAATCATTATTTATAAACGATTATAATTAAATAAATAGATTATATATTCAATTATAATAATTAACAATTATTTAATTATGGTTATTAGTCAAGTAATTATAATAAAATCATTTTATTCCTCAAAGATACATTTTCTCACAAATGGTTTTTACTGAATTTTATGTATATATATTATAAATAATTTCTACCACATTTAGATATTTTATTTGAAAAAATTTATATCAATTTTTAAATCATCATGAAATAATAGTATTATGATTAGTTTTTTATATTTTTTTGAAAATATTGGTTTTTGAGTGAATAGTGAAAATGTCGATTTTTGCAAAACTATCATTTCTTTTAATTAAATAAAATGATTTGAAAATCCCATTATACTTTGGAGTTGGTTTTAAAGAAACATAATATTTATTTTATTAAAAATAATCTAAATAATTTCTTAGTAATTTCATTATATTTTATTTTTGTATAAATTCATTTTTATGCTTAAAATTACAATTTTCTTAAAATTGTTTTTTATTGATTTTTCGGAAATTATATTAAAAATATTTTCTACCAAATATAAAAATTTAATATTTAAAAATTTATTTCATATTTATAATCATGAGTTCCAAATTTATTAATTAGGTCAATTTCATTTTTGGTCATCATGAATGCTAACCTTGTTAAAAATGGTGTCATCTCCATAAAATGGTAAAATGGGTTAATTAAATTAAAAATAGGTGATAAGTATATTAATTATTATTTTATTATAATAATTTTTACCATTATTACCTTTTATTATAATTTTATTTGTTTAATTTCCACTTTATAATGAACATGACTTAATATTATTTTAAAACTTTGAATAATTTCAAGTGTGTCACTCCCCTCATTTAAAAATGGGAACCTCATCTCCTCTATTTATCACACCTTTTAAGAACTTTAGTTTAGAAATTACTTACCCAAATATCTATATAACATATATCCCCACATCCTAGAGGTAATGACCTAAATAAAATACCAAACCTAGAAGGATAAATGTTTAAACCAAATAATGTTTCCCAAATAAGAGGTGTGGCTCTTATCTGAGTGTTTAATGTATATTTATTATTATAACTCATATCAATCTTCTTTAACCATGATTAAATAATAACATTAGTATAATAAATAAACTTAAATGTTATTATTTTTATTGTACAACCCTTTTTTATCTCCTTTTCCATAATTTTTTAATGTCAAACATCAATCATGCGTACGTGTGGACTACCACCTCCACAAAGAGATGTGTTTATTTTTTTCATCAATGAATCATATATATGGTTAAAATAATGGAAAAATGAATATATATAAAATATATGAAAAAAAATTTCTTATTTAATTATATTATATTACTCACTTTCTTACCATTTTATCCGTTATAAAATGAAAACGTCGGTTGTGTGTATGTGTGGACTAGGACTTCCACAAAGCGATGTGATTAATTTTACATTACCACCTCACATGGATGGTCATAAATATTTAAATTATGAATAAATATTAAGTTTATAATATTATTGATATTCTATAAAATTAAAATATTATCTACTTTAATTATTTTCTAACCATTAGAAAATTGGAATCATTGATCGTGTGTATGTGATGATTATCGCCTCCATGATACGACGTATTTAATTTTTCATGTCTAAATTCCTTCATTAGTTCTAAAATTTTATTTAATATATAAAAACTATAATAATTTCATGGTTTATATTCTATTTATTATGTAACAATTACCCCTTTTACCAGATCAAACTTCCTATGTTGCTTTGGGATTATGAAATGAACATCCTCAAAACACCCAACATAAACATGAATGATTAGATAGCTTAATAAAAAATGGTAATAAATTAAATTAAAGGGATAAATATAATTAAATAAACATGAAAAATTTATCTAAGAAATTAAATAACTCATATAATTTTATTATTTATGAGCTAAAGAACATATGATGCTAGACAGTATTTAAGGTAAGGAATTTCTTATTTCAATTTCATTCCGTAGACACTTATGCCTTTTTCACCACTTGTTTTATTTTTCTGGTGTGTGAAATACCTTAAAGATATATTTCATCATTAATGTACTTAAATTAAATAGTTTTGAAAATTATTTTAGTTCTCAACTTCAATTTCCTTTTGTTTCAAAAGTTATGAAATCTATAAGGGATATTCTTTTGAAAATCATATTTTAAAATTTTCCTTGCAACTCATTTTATTACAAGTCATGGTTCTTTTAATTTTTTTTAATAATTTTATTTTTTTATAGTTAAAACACAACTAAATTTAGTTTTCAAATAATTTTTAATTTCTTTAAAAAAAATTAAAAATGATGTTTTTTATCATTTTTTGCAAGTCTCACTTTTGACCCTTCTTACCAAAGTGAAAAAAATAATGTTTTTTAATGTATATATTATGAGTGGAATTTCCTAGAATCATGTCCATTATTTTTTATTAATATTATAATAAATATTTTCATGGTTTTATAATGTAAATTAAATTTCCCATTTTTCTTCTTAATTTTTCATTTTAAATTTTATTCAAATGAAAGGGATATGTCTCTCTATTTTTATGTGAAAATGGAAAGTAACTTTCTTATGGATTCAAATGAGTCCTTCAAGAGTTTTATGATAAAAAGGTAAAATATTATAAATTTTTTCTTCATGATTTGGTTCTTGAGAGTTATAAATGATGAAAGGTTGTCCTAATATATCTCATGATAGTGGGTGAGCTCGATATATCTATCCAATGAATTGGGTAACAAATAGTATTTTAAGGAAAACATAAGGGAGATAAAAAGGTTGGTTATTCCTATGGAATTAACTAGGATTTAGTTTTTGATACATGGGTTAAAAATCAGTGAACTTTTGTTGTGAATATGATTCTCCAAGATACTTATTTTTGGAAAGTTTTTTTTATGGAAATTTTTTGATTTCATGATGTAAGGAAAGTTTATAAACTTTTAATAGTGAAAGGTTTGTTTATAAAAGAAATGTTTTTATGAGTTCTCATGTTTATCATGATTACTTCATAGTTTTTATATGATTGATATTGTTTTAAAATATTTTATTTGATAAAAGGTTGATTTTATCATGGGGATTTTATTTATTTTTCTTCTCAATGTTTAGTTATGAAAAAGGTAAAACAATTAATGGATTTTCATGTTTTTTACTGACCTAACAAGTTTTATATTATTTTCATATCCCTTTTTGATATTTTTATTCCCATAAAATTTTTAAATGTTTTTTATAGGTCCTAAGTATGATTAGGATCTATTATTAAGTCTATATATTAATAAAGGAAATTGTCCTTAAATAAGAAAGTGTTTCATTAATGAAACAAGAGTGTGAACCAAACAATACTATTTTTATAAAAAAAAATGGAAACTATGTGTCATAATTCCATATATAATTTAATAGTTTCTCATAATTCTTTAAAACTATAAACCTAAAATATCTTATTAATATAAGAAAGTGCAACCCTTATCTTAAATCATGTAACAATGGGTTGATTATTATAACACTTAAAAATTATAATTAAATATAAATATGTTAATGTGTTTGATAACTTGTATTTCACACAACACCTGATGTAACTAAGCCATTACATATTCAAATAAAATTAATAACTATCCTAATATGGTAATGAATTAAAAATAATAACCTTGATAAGATAAATAGTTAATATATGTTAATATTGAAAAATGTTGTTTTTAATAAAAGCGTTTTTGTTTATTTTCTCATTTCCTATTAAAAGATAAACTTAAAAAATTTATAATCTAAATTAGATAAAATAAATCAATATTTTCAATTCAAAACATTAAAATTTTCATATTATAAATTTTTGACCATTTTCTAAAAAGGTTTATTTTTAGTCCAAATTAATGGATTTACGAAAATTATAATTTACATGATTTTATCACTATGTAAGAATAAACTAGAAGATTTAAAAACAATTAAAGTAATAAAATATTAAATTAAGGAATGAAATTATTTATTTTTAAATATTATGTGTACATAAAAAACATTTTCCAAACATTTTTTTAACTAAATTAAAATGTTAATTTTCTATAAAAATTGTTTTCGATCCTCTCATTAAATCAATTATTTTAAAGATGAGATTTGGTTTTTGATTACCTTGGAGCCTAATAATTTTTATTAAATTAATGATAATTCAATTTATTGCTTTAAAATCTATAACCATGATTAGTTTATCATATATATAAATTTATAATATTAATAACATTATTTTTTCAAAAAACTATTTTACTTGTTTAATTGTTTTTATTTTAATATTAAATTTTCATAACTGTATAAATTTTATTTAGTAAAATGTATTTTAAAATTTAAATAATAATATTATAAATAGTTAATAATTTCAAATTTAATTTTTATCCTTTAAAATTAATTACTAAGTTTAAACATTAATTATCGGAGTAAAAATAAAAGGAGTAAATTGAGTTTAACCTAGTATAAAAGTACTAAAACATTAAATAAACATTGAAATAATTGAATGATTAATATTTTGATAAAGTAATAAATTTTTTCCTTTACTTTTTTCAATTTTTTATCCTTGGTACGCTGATAAGTACATTACATTATTAAAAAATGTAAATGTGTTTCCAAAAGTACCCTTACTTTCACTTATAAAAATATACCACTACCACCCTTAAAAGATACAATTAAACTTATAATATATACTTTAAAATATGAAATTTTAATAACCCTAAAAACATATCCCATTAACATAATCCCATAATTATTCATAGTTAGCCTAATCTCTTGAGATTCAAGGAGACTTCCAAGAAAAATTCAAGTCCCTAGTGTGAGTATTATCAACTACTTAGTTTTCCTTCTTAATAATATTCTTTAAAATTTATTATATTCACACTAATATAAAAAATTTAGTATCATTTATATACCTTAATGATACTGCATTAAGGGTATTATCATTTTTTATTCATATACCCCATCCATTGTGAAAAACAAAATCATCATTCATGCGTTGTGCGGACTACGGCCTCCATGACGTAACATGTTTTTTTCCTTCACCACCTTGAAAGGTTGGATATAATGATAGGATTAAATGAAAAATATAATTTTTATGATATAATTAAGTCTCTTTTATAAAAAAAATTAGAACATATTAATGATTTGATAAATAAATGATCCTTGTTAATTTAATCAGTTAAAATTAACATACTAAGAGGATAATATTTTATTCATACTATGTAATGTTTTGGAATTTATTACAAATTATAATTCCTTAAAATTATAGTAGTTCACACTAATAAACACTAAATAATATTATTATTATTGTTTTATAATAATTTGACAACAAAACCACCCCATAATCATTTATTAAATCAAAGTATGTTCATTTTTAGGTCGGTTAAACAACCTAATTGAAAGATACTATGAATTTATATCATTAATGTATATAGGAACATAACTAATGGTATAATATCATATAAATATATAAATAATGATTTTTTTTCTTTATAATTTATATCAATATTTAATTCATTAAATATGAAAACACAGTTTGACCATCATGGATCACTGAAACATGCTTATTATCGATTTCATCTTCAAGAATAAAGACTAAGATACTCATTAAAGGAGTTTTAAACATAATAAATAATTATAAATCATGACTAAAAAAATTTAATGATATTTTACTGATTAAATTTTAAATAATGATGAAAATAGATACCTCTATTATGAAACTTGTACAAACGATTAAAACTTTAAACACCCGATGTGGAAAATCAGTAGAATTTATAAATAAAATGATTATTTATGAAGATTATAAATCAAAATTTATATGAGTAACATTATTAATTAAGTGATTAATATATATGTGTTTTTGTTACATGAGTTTAAAGTGCATTCGTGGAAGTTAGGAAAAATAGGTAAGGGTTTTTGTCATAAATTCGTCTCTTTGATACATGATTGGTGTTATGCACCAAATTTACTTTATTTGGTGTATATGATATATATTTTAGATATAATATCATGAATTATATTTTAATAATTTTATTTTAATTTTAATTACAATAAAAATTTTCATGGGGTTTTGATTAAAGTGTTACTCAAGCTGTAAGAGTTTTCATCTCAAATTCATCTCTTTGAGTCATATTTGTTATTATGCACCTAATTTCATTTATGTGGTATATATACTCAATATTTTAGATATCATATCATGAATTATATTTTAATAATTTTACTTTTTGTTCAATTTAAATCCATATCTTTCATGTGGTTTCTATTTCAAAGTTTCTAAAGTCGTAAGGGTTTTCTTTGTCTTAATTCTGATTCTTTAAGACATAAAGAGTTTTGTGAACTATGTTTTATTTTTATGATGTATTCATTACCCATGGATATTTTTTTATTATATTATTTGTATTTAATTTTATTTACTATAAAAATCATGTTCTCTTATTCAGGTAGCTATTAAGACAATTGTTTCCTCCATTGTAAGGATGTTTGTTAACTCAAATCCCCTTCTTTAAGTTATAATATTTTATATTGAACATTTTTATTCAATGAATGGATTTCCCAACATAATATTTTATGGTATTTTATAATACTATTTTTCAAAATGTATTTTTAATAAATATAAGGTTTTATTTCTCTTTTTACTATGTGAGTTTTGACGAAGATATATTTTATAAATATTAAAAAGGTTTTCTCCCTTTCACTTTTATATATTTTGTTTTCCTATCTACATTTCTCCAATAAAAACATTTTGTATTTTATAGACCTTAATATTTAAGATTAATTTTTAAATTAATATTTTTCAAAGAGTTCCCACTTCAAATTTTAAAAAAATATTTTTGGAAGTGACCTATAACTTCCTCTTTTACATCAATGTTAAAAATATTTTCTAAAATCTCTTTTAAGTTATCACTTCAATTTCCCTTTTAATTTTTATAAGTATTTACACTAATAGGGTTTATGTTTAACTATTTATACTCTAATATATATATATTGGGGGAATAAACTCAAAATACCAAACAATACAATTCATGATTCCTTATTGGGTTGTATTGTTAAAGCATTCTTTTACATGTATGTTTTTAATCTATGTCATCATCCTTTTATATTTCCTTTGTCACAATAGGTATATGTTATTTTGAAACCATATAACTTATTATAATAGATGGATTATGTTCATGTTATTCATTTATTGACTTATTTTTATACTCATTGATTTATACAACATAAACATCACATTTTATATAATTAATATTGGATGTTGTTTTCCTAGAAAGAATGTTATTATATTGAAATTGGTGAAATTATTATAATTTTTTATATTTTTATTCCAATAAAAACAATTATTTGTATACTGACCATTTATTATTTAACTATCCATATTCTTTTTCAGGATAGTTTATGATCATGTTATCCTTTTTTTACCATGGGGAAAAGTATTGGAGTACCATATATTATTATTCCAATATGAATGATTATTGAAAATTTAACCATGTATTGTTTTAACATCCACCCTATTTATCAAGATGGGTTATGAACATGTTATCTCTTTTATTGAAATGGGGAAAATTATTGAAATTCTTGATGATTATTCACTACTAACATATGTTGATTTTTATTGATTTTTATATTTCTCATTGTATGTATAACCAAGTTTTATTCATTAAGAGGTTATGAAAGGTCTTGAAGACTCTTATAATGAATTCATTCCACTTAATCGGGTGATGGGTGGGGTTTAGAATTATATAGCCTCTCGATGCATCAATGGATATCTTGAGACAAAAACAGGTTTGGGTATTTGTTGTATGCCTTCCCAATTCAGCATGTATTTATTGACTGTGGTCTCAATTATCAGTAATGTTTCTAAGAACAAGGCCTTGATAATAGGCTTTTGATGTATGAAATTATACATTCCATCAGTATGAGATTAGTATTATTGATATCTATTTTTTCATTTATTTTTAGGGATATATCATTCTCACAGTTTCAATTTAATGGATTCATGTTGTTTACCTATTCCTTCCATAGTATTTATTCCATGATTTTTTTAGCTATATGTTTACCTTATTTAGAATTTGATCCCACCCATTATTATGTTTCTATTTCCCCGGATTATGAAGAAAATTATTTCATGTAACATGTTTATAAGGATAAAATTTGTGAAATAATTTGTGTGAGATATTAAATACTTTTCATGAATTAATTAGTTTCACATATAATGGGAAAAATGTCCATTTTATACAAAGAACATGGGATTTATCAATTAATATGGTGTCATACATGGGTTATTCTAGTTATTGTTTTTTCCCTATTTTTCTAAATTTATAAACTCAAAAATATCCTTCATATGTAAGCGATAAAATAATATTTATTGATTATTTAATTAAGGATAGTTATATCCATCCTTTTATATCTAGTATTAAAGAAAATATGTAATGTATGTTTCTATGATCACTAAATCTAGAATTAATGGTCTAGGGTTCCATAGTTGGTTACAAAGGAAAGGTTTAGATAGCTTTATAGATTAAGATGATTATTGAGGATAATTTAAGGGATGATAATTTTTGGTTTATCATAATTTCAATGGTATATATAACCCTTTGAGATAGCATATAATTTAATGCTAAGATAATAATAAACTTTTTATTTGGGGATCATGATGATACAACATTAGTGAAAATCCTAAGAATGAGTCTAAGTGTAGGATAACATCTTGAAGTTTTGGAAAATTATTAAGTAGTTGGTTTGATTAGCCAATAAAAACACATATTTTTATTACATTTTAATGGTATTAAATGTTCATTTTTGATCTTATGGGCCTGAGTTAGTGGATTTCAATTTTGAACATCCATTCTCATCATTTGTGCACTTCATGCCTAATATGCACCAATTCAGGCCCAATGTTTCATCTGATTTAAAATAATTTAATTATAAATAATTTAATTTGATATTTTTTTAAATGTATATAAACTTAAATATGAACATTTTTCATTCAGGTATCAATGGAGGATTCATAAAGGATGATGAGGATTTTTGGCGCAGAAAGGAAACAATTCTGGAGAAGGCAGATTGGATATCATCCCACTAATCAGACTGTGGGGCCCACAATATAGGACCAATGAAACCCAATATTCTTGGGAGACTATAATACATATATAGGAACAAATAATTCCTCTGGATCCAGTGCTAATTCGTCCTAAATGGTGGTGATTAATGCGTCCCAAGTTGAAGATTCAATTCTGGGTCAGATTCTGCGGCCCCGAAAAACAGCCCACTATTTCAATCATATCTCCCGAACCACAAAGTATTTTGAACTGATATTTTACAGGATATTAGGGTACATCAGGGGGTGAATTTAAGTCTTATATTTCCCACTCCAATTCGGCCTTCTAGATGGTTATTTCGGCGCTTCTGTTCGGTGTAGAAAGCTGGCTCCCACTTCGAGGCAAGAGTTGAAAAGTCTCTTATGCATTAAATGTCCACCCACCTTTCTCCAACAAAATTAATTAAATGCACATGGGATGATGGGAGATCGTCCAAAGGCTTAAAAAATTCCTATTTAAGGCAGTAGGGATGGAGTATTTGATCATCTTGGATGCTTTGTTTCATTGTAATGTGTTGTTGTCCATTTGATGTTGTAAATGTTCTTCCTTCTCATGTAAGTTGTTCGAATCACCTTAGTCTTCAATAAAAGTTCTTCTTATTCTCTTGTTATGTTCTTATCCTTATCACCTTGATACAATTTCCTCAAGGTGTGAATTTATTCACACCAAACCTTGTGATTTTGTTCACACAATGGTGGAGTGATCGTTTCATTGTTTTATTTTTCTTCTCCAATTCTGCTTCTTTAAGTCGACTTCCCGCTTCCATTTATTTAATAGAATAAATGGAGGGCTAAACCCTTATGGGATGGTCCTAGGGAGTTTCATGGGGAATATTGGATGTTATTTTATGATCTAAAATTCTGTAATCATTTCATTAATTTAATATTTCCATTTGATGATTAATTTCTTCTTCATCTTCGCCAACTTTAACAATGACACATTTCGAGTGCTAGTACGATCCAATTACTTGGAGTGATCATTAAATTGATCCACAAAGTGAATTGTTTATTAGCCTTGGAATTGTGTAGGGATTAAATTTTTGAATGATGTTGAGGAATTATATCATTTTGTGGATACGTCTTGAATTAATGAAATGAACATTATATGAAAATAAATACATCCAATCTAACCCTAGTAACAACTTAGAATCAACCCATATCCATTAATTGTTTTAGACTAAGTAATTGTATGTTTTAATTTATTTTCTTTAGATTAAATCAGTAGTTATTAAAATCAAATCAATCCAAATAGTTGGCCACTCTATAGCCAAATCCTTCCAAAATCAGAGTGTCTCTCAGTTTCTTCTTCGGTCCTTGTGGATTCGACCCCTACCTGTACTACAACGACCACATACCTGTAGGGTAAATTTGGGTGCAACCAAATTTTGGTGCCATTTCCTGGGACCCAAGTAATTTATCTTAGACACTATCATCATTTTCTCACCCCACATTCTCTATTCTCACCCCATCTCTCTTATCTTTACCCCTTTCTATTTGTGTGTGTCCTGAGAATCTAGAATCCAACTTTCTATCTTCTCCAATGGAGTATCTTCCAAATTATCATGTCACAAACTCATGCTGGAATAAAATGGAATATCAATATTGGGAAGCCCCTAAATTATAAAATTTCATTGATCAACCCTTGAATGATTACCAGGCACCCGATGAGACGTACAATCAATGGGATAATGAATGTTTAAATGATCAGTTTCCTTCCCTCTCAAGGATGATTGAAGAGTCTAATATTAGTGAAGTCCATAATGTTCAACATCCCATCATATCTGTTCCTCAATCATTTCTTGAAAAATTGTGTAATAAAATGGATATAATGAGTTCTGAGGTATCATCTTTGAGATTAGAACTACAACGCATTAATACTTCTGAGGAACTCATCCCTACACCAATTGTACCTTACAAAACCTTATGTGGAGTGTCTAGTTTCCCAAAATCCTCTCAAGAATTAATTGAAGAACCGACCTTTAGATTTTGGGTGGGGGAAGTGAATGAAGAAATTGTTGAAGGGTCTTTAAATCAGGAGGAAATTGATTTCATGTATTCACAAGAGGGGAATTTGAAATCATGGATTGAGTCTCCTAAGTGTAACTATATTGATGATTTTTCAAAAACACCAATCACTGAACCACTTAGAGAAATCAAAAACATTGAGTCCATGCCCATTCCTAACACTATTATTTCCTATTTTTTGGTTGAATCTTCTGTTCAAAATGAAACAATTTTGTCAAGAAATTTGGAAAATGAAGCTGAGTTGGATTCAAATTCTCAACCTGTGTCTAAATGTCCTATCCAAACTAAGCTCAAAATCATTGTCCTTCCTTCCCCACTCGAGTACCCTATCATTTTTGTTAAGAAAGAGCTTGGGGGTTTCATTAATTCATCTCATGAAACCCAAAAAGTTGGGTTGATATTTGATTTATTAGGAAAGACTACAGAAGAAAAAGGATCAACCATTTCTGATATTCCTTGGATTTTTCCATTCATTTTAGAAAATAGGATTGTTCATGAATTAAATTCCAAATATTCTTACCAACCAAAAGGGATACACATTCTCAATCATGTTGAAGTAGATAAATATGAGGTCATTAAAATTTTTAAAGTTGGTATTAGGTAAGTTAGGGGGTTCATGTCGAGCTAGCGACGTTAAACAAAAGCGCTACATGGGAGGCAACCCATGGTTTTCATGTTTTATTTCATTTAATTAGTACCTCAGACTATTGACCTGTTCTTATTTTATGAGTAAGGATGGGTATTAAAGGGGATCATCGTATTCATCCATGTCACGCAGTGTGATCCCTGAGTAATACATTACCCGGAAAATATAAAGAAGACAATGTATCATCAGTTTGTTTTATTTATGTTTTTGTAGGTTAAAAAAATTAGATTGTTGAACTGTTCTTCTTTTATGAGTATGGATGGATATGAAAGGGGAGAACTATATTCATCTGTGTCACGTGGTGTGATCCCTGAGTAATACCTTACCCGGAAAATATAAAGAAGACAATGTTCATCAGTTTGATTTTTAAAATTTTAAAAAAAGGAAACCCATAAAAATGTTGATACTTGGTTTTAAATAAATTGTTGTGTTGTTTGTTTTGTCTGGTTTGTTCTTCTTTGTATGGTTTAGGGACTATTTTGGGTGATACATATTCGATCAAGGAGGTGCATACATCTCCCAAGAAATCAAAAGAGTAATTTGGAGCATCATGAACTTCAACTTCAAAAATCAGGTTAATTTGTTCCATGTTTATCATTTTAAATTTCCTCTTAGAACTCCTCTCCTCTACCCCTTCTAATCTTTATTTTCTTTAAACACTGGGGACAGTGTTATTTTAAGTTGGGGGAGATGAAATTAACATTTTGATCTTGTGTGAAAAAAATAAAATGCGTGGAAGGAAAAATTTCGAACATGATAACACACATTTCAATCTCTGAAATTGGATATCAAATAATTTTGCATGCCTTGATTCTGATTTTAATGCAAGTTCAGGTTCATGTGCATAGATATTGGAAAGTGCAGTTGTTCGATGTGATTTTTCACTATTATATTTTCATCCATTTAATAAAAACACACAATGCACGTCCTCTAGATTGTGGGGTTTTAGTTTGAGTTCTTGGGGACCCATAATAAATAGCATAGGATTGGCGATCATTTTAATTTTAACATGATTATTCAAAAAAATCAATTTCACGTAGAGCAATGAATTCATATAATGTGTGGATTTCGGCACTTGGGGGTTGTGACTCCATATTTTTTTGGCCCATAGTTGGGCATTTTATCTCTATTTGTGGTAATTTGAATTTGTTTTTGATTGAGTTAACTCGACATGATGCCCGAGTATGTGAGCATCACTTGGTACCCTATGGTCTTTGAGCCTGAGAGTCATCGGAAAAGTCTTGCTACATGGGTTGACTCGATTGAGTTCAATTTCAATTACCATGGAAAAATTGCAACAAAAAAAACCAAAAAAAAAGAAAAAAAATTAGTACTCATCTTATTATTAAAATTTGATTTCTCCTAGCACTTCCATATTTTCTCCCTCTAATGGAAATAAACCCCCATGTCTATTGTGACGCACAACACTTCATCATGCTTAATTGAATTTGGATGAAATATGGAAATGAATTTGAACAAAATAATGGGCTTGGTATTGAGATATGCCTATGGACATAGCTTGTTTTAAATGATTTTTATGGGTTTCATAATTTTTTGGTATGTGATCTTTGGGTGAGAAATGTGTATTAAAATGTTTTTGGAAAAGGTCATTCAAATTTCATTTTTGTGAGATATATTTTTCTCAGGACTAGAAAAAATCAAGTTGGGGGGTGTGATTAGCCAATAAAAACACATATTTTGATTACATTTTAAGGGTATTAAATGTTCATTTTTGATCTTATGGTCCTGAGTTAGTGGATTTTAATTTTGAACATCCATTCTCATCATTTGTGCACTTCATGCCTAATATGCACCAATTTAGGCCCAATGTTTCATCTGATTTCAAAAAATTTAATTATCCATATTTTAATTTGATATTTTTTTAAATGGATATAAACTTAAATATGAACATTTTTTATTCAGGGATCAATGGACGATTCATAAAGGATGATGAGGATTTTTGGCGATGAAAGGAAACAATTCTGGATAAGGTAGATTGGATCTCATCCCACTAATTAGACTGTGGGGCCCACAATACAGGCCCAATAAAACCCAAAATTCATGGGAGACTAGAATACATATAGAGGAACAAATAATTATTCTGTAGCCAGTGCTAATTCGTTCTAAATGGTGGTGATTAATGCGGACCAAGTTGAAGATTCAATTCTGGGACAGATTCTGCGGCCCAGAAAAACATCCCACTATTTCAATCATATCTCCCGACCCACAAAGTATTTTGGGATGAAATTTTACAGGCTATTAGGGGAAATATGGGGTACATTTAAGTCTTATATGTCCCACTCCAATTCGGCCTTCTATATGGTGCTTTCGGCGCTTCTTTTCGGTGTAGAAAGTTGGGTCCCACTTCGAGGCAAGAGTTGAAAAGTCTCTTATGCATTAAATGTCCACCCACCTTTCTCCAACAAAATTAATTAAATGCACATGGTATGATGGGAGCTCGGCCAAAGGCTTCCAAAATTCCTATTTAAGGCAGTAGGGATGGAGTATTTGATCATCTTGGATGCTTTGTTTCATTGTAATGTTTTGTTGTCCATTAGATGTTGTAAATGTTCTTCCTTCTCATGTAAGTTGTTCGAATCACCTTAGTATTCAATAAAAGTTCTTCTTCTTCTCTTATTCTATTCTTCTCCTTATCACCTTGATATGATTGCCTCAAGGTGTGAATTTATTCACACCAAACCTTGTGATTTTGTTCACACAATGGTGGAGTGATCATTTCATTGTTTTATTTTTCTTCTCCAATTCTGCTTCTTTAAGTCAACTTCCCGCTTCCATTTATTTAATAGCATAAATGGAGGGCTAACCCCTTATGGGTTAGTCCTAGGGAGTTTCATGGGGAATATTGCATGTTATTTTATGATCTAAAATTCTGTAATCATTTCATTAATTTAATATTTCGATTTGATGATTAATTTCTTCTTCATCTTCGCCAACTTTAACAATGACACATTTCGAGTGCTAGTACGATCCAATTCCTTGGAGTGATCATTAAATTGATCCTCAAAGTGCATTGGTGATTATCCTTGGAATTGTGTAGGGATTAAATTGGTGAATGATGTTGAGGAATTATATCATTTTGTGGATACGTCTTGAATTAGTGAAACAAACATTATATGAAAATAAATATATCCAATCTAACCCTAGTAACAACTTAGGATCAACCCATATCCATTAATTGTTTTAGACTAAGTAATTGTATGTTTTAATTTATTTTATTTAGATTAAATCAGTAGTTATTAAAATAAAATCAATCCAAATAGTTGGCCACTCTATAGCCAAATCCTTCCAAAATTAGAGTGTCTCTCAGTTTCTTCTTCGGTCCCTGTGGATTCGACCCCTACCTGTACTACAACAACCACATACCTGTAGGGTAAATTTGCGCTCAACCATGGTTTTCATAGAAATGCATCCCTATATTGAAAATATAAATTGGATGTGTCTATGGAATATATTCACCTAGGGGTAATCACTCCAATAAATGGATACTTGAGCATTAACTCAATCTTCACTCTAGTGAACAATGATTGGGCCTAAAACTTCACACCTAGCTAGAAAATCATATGGGATATGATTTTGTTAATCAAATTCTCTTTATGAACCATTATGAAGGGCATAAAACTACATATCTAGATAGAAACTCTTGGGGTATATGATTTGGTTAGTCAAATTATCTTTGTGAACCATTATGAAGGATTTAAGAATGATGTTAAATAATTATGTTAGATAACCTAATAAAAAAATGACCATAGATAACCAAGGATTTAACATAGAGATTCATAGATTGAGATAGAATAGTTTGGAGAGAAATGGGATCACTGAAATCCACTGAGTAAGGGGATGGGAGAGAGGAGGAGGAACATCGAAGAGATCTCTCATCACGAGAGGTGATGGTGAAAGAGGCATGATGATGGTCTGTCTTCTTTTTTATTTTCAAATTTTGAAAAAAAAATGGTGGCGACATTGTGGAGTCAAGGTAGGTGATCGACTTCCTTAGTTGGATCATAGGATTTTCTGTGAAGTTGGTTTCTTTTGGATTTTGAAACAGGATGCTTATGACAGTCTTGTCACGGTGAATAGCTCTGTTTTGAAATTTAAACGCTATAATGTGTATTTTGTGAGGGTGTATCTTGATGCTGGAGGAATGGTTCTATAGGTTCCCACATACCTTAAAAGTTTATTTTCAATAAAATAAAATAAAATAGATTTTTGGTGCGGTATTTTGAGGATTATATTAAGATGTATGAGAGAACACAATTCAAAGCAACCTAGGTTGAACCAGGAAATATATAGATTAAACTATGATTGATGTTTATTGAACTAAAGGAATTATAGGCTAACTTATTGATAAAATTAAAATGTTTTAGGCTTGAATCCTTTTTTTATTTTTTATTATAAAAATTCTACATATTGATAATGTTTCACCACTCATGTCAACCCATTTGGATTTAGTATTGTCTACAACTAAAATTAACCATTTGTGTGAGAGAAAATCTGGAGATTACCTCAAAAAACCAAACAAAATGGGATATTAAGTGATAAATCTTGTGATTATGTGTAACCAACTATCATGAAATATTATTGAAAATGTGGATATAGTCAAAGTCCCAAAGAAACCAAAGAATAGAAAGATGTAATTTCATGAAAGATCATGTGATAAATTTCATCGGACTCATAAGTGTAAGGGAAAGAGAGAATCCAAAAAAACTATTGTTTCAATTTCAAGAGAGTTTGGAATTATGTGTCTCAATGTCCAAATCCAAGGGGAAATAAGGGATATAATCACAAAAAACCATTCGAACAAGGAAAATCCTACACAACTATTACTAATTAATTAGATAGTGAGTTTTCACTATAGATTTTATAGTTCCCAATGTCAGGATAGTTTTCATTAACTACTGGATATTAAGTTATAAATAATAATCCTTGTAGGTATTATTATTATAAAAATATTTTTAGGGTTTGGAGGATGTTATTCATTATGGATATAGATCACATCCCTTAGTATAATTCTATGTAAAATTAGGAATGGGTTAGCTCTCTTTATAAAGAGATTATAATGATTTTTAATATTAATAAATCTCATTCCAAATCCTAAATAAACACATGGTAATCTACTAGAGTATGGATAATTATAATTTCCTTATATAAATTACTCTGATCTTATGAGTAAAATTGTGAGGGTGCAATTTTATTTAGGGGAGATAATGTAAGACCCCAAACTTCTAGTTACCATTAAATAATTCAATGTTTCTGATAACATTTCCTTCATAAAAGACCTGACATAAATGAGCCAAAATATATTAAAATAAATTTATAAATTAACCTAATATGGTCATCAATTAAAATTCATTACCATTAGAAGATAAACAGTTACTATGAATTAATATTTAAAAGGGGTGTTTTCAATAAAAGTATTTTTATTTAAATTTTCCATTTCTAGTTGAAAGATAAATTTTAAAAATATTATGATTTTATTTAATTAAAATAAACCTCATTTTTTAATTTAGAAATCAAATTTTACTTATTATTAATTTTTGTGCATTTCATAAAAAGCTTTATTTTTAGTTGAAAAATATGGGATTTACAAAAATTAAATTTCCATGATTTTATCACTTTGTAAGAATAACCTAGAATATTTCAAAACCATTAAAGTAATAAAATATTAAATTAAGGAATAATATTATTAATTATCAAATATTCTTTCTTCATAGAAAACCTATTCCAAACATTTTTATAAATAAAGTAAAATGTTACTTTGATAAAAAAAATTGTTCTTATCTTTAAATAAAGTATTTTCATGTTGAGGTTCGATTTTAAATTTACTTGAAAGACTCATAAATTTTATTAAATTCATAATATATAAATTTATGGATTTAAAATAAGGAACCATGATAATTTTATCATGTAACTTTCCTCCGTGGCTCACTCCAACCTAGTAGCCAGACCAGTTTTCCACGTTACCTCAAGAATGCCCTCCTATATACCAGAGGTTGTTGACTAGAAAGGGATATAAGATGGTATAGTGGGGATAATATACCCTCATATCAGAGTGAGAAATAAAAAATAAATAAATAAACATAATCATTGAGAATAAATAATCATATTACACTAAATAAAATACAACCAACAATAATATATATATATATATAATGTAGTATAGGTCCAAATAGCCATGTTGTATAAAATACGACCTCCCACTAGATTGGTCACATATATAGATCTAAAAAATAAGTAAAATGAAACAATATGGATTAACTACATCTCTAATACTACACATCTAAAACTCCATGTACATTTATAATCCATCCTAGTTGAAAATGAAAACTTGGGCCTCAGCCCAACCTGTTCCTGTAAAAAACATGTGAGAGTTGCTGGGGTACCCATTTGTGTTGGTGGCCTAAGCATGGTGTGACTAAAACTCGGAAGGGAACCAAAAAATATATCTAAAAAAACTAGTCTGTGTATATAGTGTATATAATAATGCAATAAATAGGGGTATTAATTTAATAAATTAATAGAGCTCATAAAATAAACCCACTGGCCAAGGGTCAGTCAAACTTACTTGGGATCCATTCCATAATCTTTGTCAAGAGGTGGATCCTCCTGGTTCAGGACAGATCAACCAATTCAGTGGAGAATTATCCTAGTGAGGATGAATTGAACATGATGTATAATAACCAGTGGTCCCTCCCCCGGGATAATAAGAATATCATGATTAGGTAACTAGGAAATATCACCCTCAAGCATCTAGTGACTATGAAACATACCATCAGGTGGTTCATATCCCATGCATATTACCCTCAGGTGGTCCATAACCCATGAAACTTACCCTCAAGTAGGAATTTAACCATGAACTTTTCCCTCAAGTGTCATATATGTTCTCTCAAGCATCAAACACAAGCACATGTCATGGAAAACAATATCTCAATAGATCATGTAACATCCCACCCACATGCATCACTCATAGTAATTTCATCTCAAAACAAAATGATAAGAAAAAAATTTACATGACTAAATAGAAAGCATAATGAGATGTCATCACAAGCCATAAAGGTTAAATCATATAAATCTCATTTACTTAGTCACATACATTTCATAATCTTAGGATCTCAATTATCCTCATAGTTACATCAAATCATGTTCCATTCATCATTTCAACCCCATAGTTTTTTTCATGTCAATTAATCAATTTTAGTCAATGTGATCACATTTCAAGAAATCACATTGATTCACAAGTTAATCCAAGGTAGTTAATTTATCCAGTTATCAAGAACAAGGGAAAAAACAATTTAAAACCAAGTTATTTATTTTCACAATAATTATAACGATTTCAACTTCACTTGTCAATTAATAAAACCAAGTTATTTATTCTCATGCTGGCCATTGTAGTTACCAAGTTAGTCCAACACTTTGTTAAGCCAAGTTTTCAACTCACATGTCAAACCCATTCACTTTTCACCAAACCATTATATGAGACCCAATTACATGCCAAAATACAACTTTTAAGCCATGATATTTATTCTCATGTTGACCATCGCAATTACCAAGTTAGTACAACACCATGTTATGTCAAGTTTTAAACTCACATGTCAAACCCATTCACATTTTCAAACATAATCGGATCCAATATCTAATTATTCAAGGGGGTTGAAGTTTTATTTGCACAAGTTTCAACCTAGTGTTAAGGGTAGGAACATCCCTTGGGTGGCTTCTATCCCAAGTCTCAATTCCAAGGACCCAATGGTGTCTATGAAAGGTCTAATCATATGTGTATTTTCATAAAAGAAGTGGTTATCAATTTTAGTTGGTTAAGAATATGACATGAAGGCGCATTTTAACATATTTCATATACTATAACAAAATGAAATAGATAAAAGGGAGTTATTCTAGACCACCTAACTTTTACCAATGATTTCCCACTTTGATTCCAAGGGTCGGAAGCATCTACCGTGGCCCACTAAATTCATATAGCCTTGTCTATGATCAATCATCCCCGTCTCAATATATCAGGATCCTAAATCATTCCTATAATCAATAATTAATTAATTATAAAAATTTATAATTATTTAATAAATTAATTCCAAACATTTCATATTTCTGGTTAACTCAATAGGCATTCCATTATGCAAAAACCATTGGAAACATTGTGTGTTCTACTCCAGAATCATCCCTAGATTTAGGTTGCATGAAAAACCTGATTAATTTTTTCCCAATTAGCAACCAATAAAATTGATTTAGGAAAAAACACCTTCAGAAAATTGAAATGGATTAAAACCTTAATAGTTAAATGTATGAATGTAGGTGAACATTTTATTGATATCCCATATTTTTTATTACAAGTAATATCTAACAAAAACCTATTATTTTACTATCCACCAATGAAATTGTAATTTTGAACCTAACTGATCATCTCTAGATTTAGTGATTATGAGGGGGTAACAATGAAAAATGAAGAAGAAGGAATATTTTACCCATTGATATCATTGAATCACACCCGAGATCATAAATAATGGTGGAAAATTAGGGAAGGGAATGGTTTAGTTGAGACTGCCTTTGCACATCTTGTTCCTTTTGAAGATACAAGGGTCAAGCTCCTATTTAAAAAATAAGAAGAAAATAGAAAAACAACTTTCATGAAATGAAACATGGTTTCATGCCATGAATTTCTAGTTTAGTTCCTAGGCCCCATTTTTACATCATGAAACTCTAAATCATCACTCTTAAAACCCTTTTATGTTTTAAATACCATATTTATGCCATAAATTGGTTTCTATAGTCTCTTTTTTCATCCCAAGAAACCCCTTCCTCCTTTAGTGCTTACCATAACCTCTGGGACTTCCATCAAAACTTAAAACACACTTGAAAACACCAATTTTTAATGTTCATAAACTCAAAACATTGTTTTAATATCCGATTCTCAAAATTAAATGTCCACCAATGGGGGAAATTAAAATTATTACTGAATTTCTTAGCCATCCAAATGTGGGTTCTTTTAATCTCCCCACTGTAAAACTTATCATCCCATAAAAGCCTCACTAATAATTCACTATATAAACCCGACCTTGATGGGTCACAAAACCATGCTAAATTTTCTCTATTCAACTCCAAAATGTTGAAAGATCATGTAATGTAAAGCTTTATATATGGGGCACATTACTTAGTGAAAACCAAGCCACCACTCATAACTATCACTAGAACACTAGAAGATGCTTTCGACGTCTCTCTATTTCCAAAAAAAACTATTGGTCCATTATCCAGGTCATCAACAAGTACATGGTGATCCCCATCATAGAAATCAACTTTTCATGACCACTTTAAACCCATGGAGTTACCCACCATAATGGTCACTTATAAAAACAATTCCCTAGTGTTTTAATGACGCACTCGACATGGATTCCTTCCGACTATTCCCAAAAATGAACAACACACCTTCCAGAGTTAGTATCATTTCTTATATCTAATCCTAGGCTAAATAGAGGAGTATTAATTACCCATGCATAGGGCACATATATGCTAGCCTCTCCTCAAAATGTCTTGTCTATACCATTTAATACCACCATCATACTTAAAATGATGTTTCAGAGCCATGGTACCAACTTACTAAGCTTTTATAATAATTTCACACAAAATAACACATTCATCACTTTCTAGTGCATATTTCACCATCTAAAATGTATCATGAAATATGTTGTCTCACATTTCATCCCTTGAAGAATGCGATGAAACTAGTCCCCCCCCCCTACCCGAATCAAGTCATGAGTCATGGAACACCCTCCAAACAAGTCATGAATAGTGGATCACCCCGTGAAATTTGTCATTAAAAGTGTCTCTCCCCATAAACCATGACAAGGATGAGGTCCCCCCATAAATCACCTTCCAACCACACCAGAACATTATAATCCCAATATCGACACACCTTCACCATCCATTGTTTCATTCAAATTTCTATCAAGTGTTTCCTATGAACCAAATAAACCAAAATTTACTATTTTTTGACTTTAAAACTCCACCTCAACCATCCAATAGCAGAGTCAACCAAGCCAATGACCCTTCTTGCTCATGGTTCATCATCCAATAGCCAATGTTGATCTTCTGTCCATATGGTTTTCCTTATACAGCTTCATGATTATAACCCTAAGGAGACCCTTCATCCAACCATAAATACATTTAGGCAGCTAGGTGTATAGTCGATGCTCTCTCAGCATACTTAAGACGATGTCAATATATTGGGTATGATCATCTCTAAACTAAGAGTAAACTAAGATATCATCAATTTTTACCACTAAAAACCCAACCATTATTTATTTCACCACTTAATATAGGGACATTTCAAACCCATTTAAATTTATTAGGCCTCCATTACTATAAGAATTTCATCAACTCCTGACCAACATGATTAAGGAGGGACTTGTTAGCTAAAAATCTCTAATGGTTCACCACTCTCTAATAAGTATCCATGAATGAGAGTTTTCTATGGAACTACCACCACCACACTACTTGTGTTACTTTAAAAAACCAAATGATTTCTAAAGGAAAATAAATTGATCCCTTATACTGATCCAAACCATTAGCCTCACAAAAATCAGTTCACATCACCTTGATTTTTCTAAAAACAAGATGTTATTACTATGGAACCATGCATTCACATATCCCAACAGTATCACGCATCCCCAACATATTCTTAACATCTTTTATTCACAAGAAACACCATGTCAAATACTTTACTACAACCATTTATTGATCCCAAATCAAAATCCATGACTTGCTCATTAAAGGAACTAGGATCAAATTCTCATTAAAATATTTGACCATTCCTCCAAATCCCTCAACTGCCTTGGGTTCAAGGAAACTATAAAATTCTCATCCATTAATATGAAATTTTGTATGATTCAAGTCCAACAAAACAACCACCTATCACCCCAGACATCATTCTTGGGTCAGGATCATCTACCAATGTCGTTACCATCCTTGACTCACCCATTTGAGGTCATCATTGATTTCCACATCATACAACATTAGAATAGTAGGGTAATGCATCTGAAAAATCATACCCCTTGAAACTGACCTCAAATCCAACTTCATGAAATTGAGGTTCTCCCTTTAGAATAATCCAATCCCTAACCATTCCTTTTTTAGAAACTCAATAACACCTACAGTGTATCCATTTCACAAACCAATGCCTATTAAACTACAGGGTAACCCCTCTAATGGGTTAACATTGATCTAACCAAAAACCCTCTCACTAAGTTTCAAGTCATAAATATGGGATTCTAGGTCCCCCACCTATCCTAGGAAGTTAAGTCTCAAAAAATACACTAGGTTCGGCCAACTTTTCCACTAGTTAACCTCTAAAAAGGTCACAACTCATGAGAATCAAGGATGATTCTGTTAAACTTTACATACCATAATCATGTCAAAATGCTCAACACTATGGACTCATAACTAAACTCAAACAAAAACTTCCTATAGGAGTTCCACATTTATTATACACATTAAAAACTATCCCAATATGCCCAAGAATCACATCATCATCATCCTCCTCACAGACCGTAGATTCACAAGACACACAATCTAAAAGACTCCATAAAAAATTAGCCCAGATAAGTATAATAAAAACAAGTATTTATATGTGAGAACATCATATTACTAGTTTTTGTCACTTTAGAAAATATATCTTATGTCTTTAGTGAAATCAAACACTAACATGCATACATTCCATATGAATCATACATACCTAGTATAATGCATGAGATTCCTCTTTCCTGTATAGGACAAAATTCACAATCGACTCACTAGCTTCTTGCATACAAGACAATATCCAGATATCCTTTATAAATCAAAAAATACCGACTAATTATGCGTCGTACCAGGAAACAATCAAGTACAGAGGTAAAAACAAAAATTAGTATAGTATCCCATACCCTAGTAAATTGAAATTACTACTAAAATATATGTTCTCAACACACAAACTCGATATCCATCTCACGCTTCAACACATTCCTAAATCTCTAGTCTACCAGATCACAAAAAAACATAATATAAAAGAATAATAGAGCTCTAATACCACTTTGTAACGTCACACCCAAGCTCACTCTAAACTAGTAGATGGACTGATTTAATACATGATCTCATGAATTCCTCCCTCTACACCAGAGGCTGCCAACTATTATCATGGGTTTAAGATGGTATGGTGGGGATACTATACACCCATATTAGAGTGTGGAATGACAAATAAATAACCAAACATCATCAAATACAATAAATATTCAAAGTATGTTGAATTAAAGATAACCAATGATAATATATATATGAAATGGGTTATAGGCCCACGCAGCCATTTTGTACAAACAAATACCACCCACTAGGTTGGTCATATATATAGAGTAGAAAAAGAAGATAAATAAAACAATGTCTCTACTAAATATTCAAGACATCACATCCCAACTCCATGTACCTATCAGACCCATCCTATTAAAATACACAAACTTGGGCCTCTTCCCAACCTATTCCTGTGTATGTGGTCCATGTAATAAAGTAATAAAAATGGGTAATAATTTAATAAATTAATACAATCCATAAAATAAACCCACTGACCCTTAGGCTATGGGATAACGCCAAGGTTTTTCCAAACCTTCTTTATCACCATGTTGAAATCTTTGTCAAGAGGTGTATCTTCCTTTTTATGATGGATTGAACAAGTTAGTGAAAAATTCTCCTCATGAGGATGAATCACACATAACATATTAGAAAAAATGTCTCCCTTCCCCATAGATAAAAACAATATCACCCTATGTTAACTAGTAAATCTCACCCTATGGAATCTAGTGACTATGCAACTTACACTCATGTGATTTTTATCCCATGCATATTACCCTCAGGAAATATATAACCCATGCAACATACCCTCAGGTGGTAATGTAACCATGCACCTTTCCCTCAAGCACTATGCATGTGCTCTCAAGCACGAAACATAAGAACATGTCATGTAAAAAAATATCTCAATGGGTCAAGTAACATTCCACCCTCATGCATCATTCATAGTAGAATCATCTAAAACCAAAATGATATGAAGGAAATTTACATGACCAGACACTAAACATAATAATATATCATCGTAAGCCATAAATGTTAATTCATCTAATTAATATTTATCTAGCTATGTATATTTCATAATTTCAATTCATCATTCAAAACCAACAATCATTAGAATTCCAATTAATCAATTTTAGTACATGTGGTACCATATCAAGAAGTAGTACTAAATGAAAAAGTCAATCCAATGTGGTTAATTTACCCAATTATGAAAAATATGGTAAAAACAATTTAAAATCATGTTATCAATTGTCACAAAAAATATAATTGTTTCTAATTCACTTATCGATTAAGAAACAATAGCATTACGCATATCATTTTATCCACTTTTCACTAAGCCCATATAATAGTTCCAATTAGATGCCAAAATACCACTTTTAATCTAGGTTATTTATTCTCACAATTATTATCACAATTACCAAGTTATGCTAACACTATGTTAAGCCATGTTTCCAACTCACATTTCAAACCTATTAACATTTTCAAACTAAATCAGAACCAATATCCAAATATTAAATGGGATCTAAGTTTAATCTTCTCAAGTTCCAACCTATGTTTAAGGGTTGGCACACACATTGGGTGGATTCTAGTCCAAGTCTCAATAACAAGGACCAAATAGGGTCTATGGAAGGTCTAAGAATATGTAAATTCTAGAAAATGACCTATAGACATGGATCTATAGCCACAGTTTAATTGGTCTGTAGCTTTAGGTTAATAAATTTTCACTATTATTTAAAAATCATGGATTTAGATGAGATATACCCTCAAATATAATCCCTAAGGGCAATAATATTTCCTCATTTTTTATCCTCCCTTGTGGTATTCCTCTCCCCACTCTCCCTAGAAACCTTTCTCCTCTTCCTCACAACTTTCATCTGATTATCACCCAACCAACTTATCTCTCATTATATACTCATCAAATTCTCCTTCACAATTCCTCCATCCCTTATCAACTTCTCCATTCATGGTTCATCTATTTGTGGTTCCTCCATTCACAGTTCCTCCATTCACAATACAACTTCTCCATCTGTGGCATCTCCGTTCGCGATTCCTCCTTCCCTCGCCAGTTTATTCATTCATGGTTCCTCTATCCCTCATTCATCCCTACCTTCCTCCATACCCTTCTCCGGGCGTTTATCCACCATTCAGTACGTCTTATGAAGCATTCCTCCCCTTCTCCATACCCTTCTTTGGGAATTCCCCATCCATTTGGTGTGTTGGATGAACCATTTTTCTTCTTTGAATATTGTTAACCTATTTTGTGGCTCCTAGTTTGTGTTTATCTTTACACAGGAGGAGTTTTCAGTATTCATTATTTCAAATGTTATCTATTATAATTATAATATACTTTTATATGTTATTCACTAGTATTCATGGTTTATATTTAATTCTCATAATTAATCTATTATCTATTTACTATTTTGGAATTATTATGTTTCTAATTTTTTCTATTGATAGTTTTTTTATAAGTGTTGTGCAAGGGAAAAAGTATTAGTCTCAAATGTAAAATACTTTTTATTTCTGAAATTTGTAGAATTTAGAAGTTTGATATTTCAATCATAAATTCCAAAAGTTAGTAATTTCACTATGTAAAGAACCTTACTTATATAGTTCTTACCTTTTTATATCAACCATGTTTATAGAATTCCCTTGTATATTTAGATATTAATTTTATATATCACGTATTTAATCTCACACATTGATGGTTTATTGTTATGTATGATGTGAGAAGATAAGTTTAACTTTATGTAATAATATATTATCTTTATATATTAAATAAAATTACTTTTATGTATTTTATTTTTTACTCTGACGTACTAAATGCATTTTGGATATTAATTTTATATATTAACTCTTTCTAAGGAAACTACTCTTATTTCATTATCAGAAGTTATGATTTAAATATAATAGAAGATACAAAAAAATCATTTCATTATATTAAAATAGTGAAGATTGAAGCTTGTTCATGAAAGTAATTTTATAGGCTATTTGGAAACATAAATCAGTTCATGTTGTGATTATACACACCTTGAAGAGATATAGAAAATAGTTACTTCATGAGAATATCATCAAGCCATGGAGAATTTTTTATCGGTGCAAGGAATATTATTTATCATTATTTATGATTTCTTAACTATTGTATATTATGATTGATAAAATATTATAAAATATTAAAAATTAATATATTGAGTTGTTTTGAAGTATTTGTTTTCACATGATTACATAAATTAGTCAAAGTTTTAGAATGTTTATAATTATGTAAGACATGAATGACGATATGGGTGATAATTATTGTGATTCCCTAACCCCAGTTTCCAAGATTTGGTGCATTATTTTATTATATTGGAATGATTACAAGAATGATTTATCCCAAAGGATCAAATATTTTAGTAGTTTCAGAAGACTATATACATACATAAGTTCAACATTACAACTTGAAAGGAAATACAATATATAAATTACTTTGAAAATGTCCAAAACTCTTAGGTTATACCTATAGGTCATTCATAATATACTTCTTCCCATCCTGGAAAGATAAAACATAAGAAAGGTGTAATATTAAATTTTTAGTAAGGGTAATAAATAAAGTAGAAGATATCATATACATAAACATTAGGTATGGTGAATAACTAAAACACGTGCCTTTAAAAATAAACTTGAACATAATATGAAAGGAATAAGAGCTGAATAAATAATGTCATAATAAAACATAACCATGGTTTTTATACTAGTAAAATAACCACATGGATTATCAATTACTAGTTTCATAAGAATGGAATGCATAATGCCAGACATCATAATCATTCTGTCAATGCCTCATGTTAAGACAATGAATAAACAGGTAAAAACCCAAACTAGTTTGTCTCATGAGACCTACCGATGCATCGAGGGGCTATAGTGAGCCCCACCCATCACATAAAAATTAAAATGCATTCCTCATATGAATGGGAATAAAAATAAACAACATATACATTCATATTGAAACTAACATATGAAATGTAAATAACTTTCTCCAATCATTAAATATGACTACTAACCATTCGAAGTAATATGGTGAATGGTATCAAGATAGAACATCCATAATCAAACTAATCATAAACCATTAAATAAAATATGGTATATGATATCCTAAAATATTGATCCCAATTAAATATAATAATCAAATAGAGTGTTAAAATAGATGAAAATACTCACATAAAATCATCAAGTAATTCTTGAGATAAATACTCATCTACTTTGAAAAGAAGAGTTCTTTTGGAAAAGGTATTTGCATAAAACTATAAGTTAATTAATGCAGTTTTTTTATAATAAAACTAGTGTTTTTATAAAAATAATGGTGAATAAAAAACATATTATATAGTGCATTTAGAAATAGGTAAGAATTCAAAAAGTCCCTTTGAAATGGGCTTGTTTATCGAGAAGAATTTTTTAAAGATTCTTTTAAAACATATAACCCCCCACCCCAATTAAAGAAAGTAAGACTATTATTGGTACACATATATAGAAAATTAAAACAGAATTTATGAATATTACATAAGAATAATTAATTATTTCATTGAGGTAAGTAGAGAATAAGAGTAACCTGAAAGAAAATAGAGGTTCGGGTAGAAAATCCTTACCTTATGTCCGAACATGTTCTGCAACTTGACCTTAACTTCCTAGATAATAAAATTTAATCCATTAATTAACTAATTAATTACCTTATATACATGTATTTTATTCATTATAGTTTTATTAATTTCATTTATGGCCTTAGTCATAAGTTATATGATCGAATTTCATTGCTCTCGAGTGTTTATTTCCTTGATTTCATGATCGTTTTGTTTGATTATAAGTAATGGAGTTCATTTAAAATTGGTATAATTATCCAGAATTGGATTTTTATGTTTTTAATGAAAATACAGATGTGTAAATGGTTTTATATATCATTTGGTTACATATTATGAGGATGAATCGTTAGATAATACATTTAGTGATAATCATTTAGATTATTACGGCAGTTATTGATCATAACGAACTCATTTTATTTTATCATTTAGTATTATGTAAATATGTGACCTACAAAACATGAAAAGGGTTATATTATACATTTTAAAATCTGTATCAACCATTAAAATGGATTCATGGATAGCTTTGAAGAATAATTTGAAGAATGAAACATCTTGGTCCACCAAGTTTGTAAATTGGCACCTCCCGAACGATGATTCCGTTTATAGAATAAAAGAGGGAGAATAAGGAGATTGATAATGGTTATTAGAATAACATGATACAATTATAGTATATAAATTATAATGTATTTATCATGATCAATTTGACATATTATGTTAGGAGATAATAAGAAAAGAAGATAAATTGAAATGAAATTAAATGAAAAAGGAAGAGGATTTACCTCTTAAAATAACCTCCATGAGAACCTCCTTAAGGGAAAGGGTTTTTGTATTTTGTAAAGAACAAGGTCTCATGGACATGGGTATGGAATATTTAAGAGTGTTTGGTATAACAATGATAATATTCAAGCCTTATAGTAGTGAAGATCAGATGGGGTGAGGGTGGTTTTTATAGTGGATGAGAGGAGTGATTTTTGAATATCTTATTCATTATTGTATTATTTTGCTCAAGAAAATAAATAGTGTTTATTCTTGTAAAAAATAGTAATAAGTGCATGTGAGTTTGAACCAATGTCCATTTACATCAGCTATGACTCAAGAACAATGAATAAATTCATTTATTTAGCATATTTCGTAAATTACCAAATTTCACTATTCACCAAAAATTCAAGTATTTCAAAAAAACTCAAAAATTCACCCAAAAAAATTTTCAACATGTAAAATTACAAAAATAACTCAATTTTATCAAAATAAATTTCTAAATAAGATAAATTTAATTTTTAAATAAAATCAATATTTACTTGAAAAATACAGATTTTAAATTTAAAGCAGATTTTATAATAATTTCCAAAATTAACTAATGTCTCATAAAATTATACTAAAATCATGGGAAAAGAAAATATTTATTTAGGAATATATTTTATGATGATTAATTTTATTAATTTATTAATTTATTAATTTATTAATTTAAAATTTTAATTAAAAATTTATTACTCACAAATATACCAACACTTAATTATTAATTTTTAAAATATTCACTCTCATTTATATGGTGCGTAAATTTTATTTATACCTATATGGGTGAGGTTAATATTCATAAGGGTACATTTCTATTCATAAGGGTAAGTTACTGTTTAAAAGGGTAAGTTACTATACACAAAAAATGTAAGTTGATCATATCAGACTCTAAATATCTTACTAATCGCAACTATGTATATAAATTTTTTGAAATTAAAATATTAGAAGAAGAAATATTATATTCATTGGCTATGTTATAAAAAAGTTTTTTTTCATAGAGGCTTATTGTTTCATGAATTCAACATTAAATGTATTTTTAAATTCTTGGGATATTATATTCTTCACCCCTTACAAAACAAAATCTATCCCCAAAATTACTAGAATGTTTACCTTATAAAAATATTTGGGTAGTTCTTCATCATAAGTTCCTTAGGATCCCATGTTTCCTCTTCAATTTTATGATTTTTACAAAGTACATTTATGAGTCGAGTCGTCTAATTCCTCAACACCTATTCTTTAGTTTCCAGAATTTGAATAGTCTCTTCATAATAGGATAAGTCAGGTTCCGGTTCTATACCTTCATAAGTGAGTACTTGCATTAGGTCTGGCATGTACTTTCTCAATAATGAGACATGGAACACATTTTGTACCTTTGAAAGGCTATGAGTAATTTCCAAATGATAATCCATAGATCCAATTTTATCCATAATTTCAAAAGGGAAAATATACTTAGGGATTAGTTTTCCTTTCTTTCCAAATCTTATAACACCCTTTCATGGAGATACTTTCAAGAAAATGTGATATCCCTCTTGAAATTTTAAATCCTTCCTTTGATTATAAACATATCTCTTTTTCCTACTTTGGGATACATTGATATGGGTTTGAATATTCTTTACCTTTTCTGTTGTTTCCTTCACAAGATTTGGTCCAACAAGCTTCCTTTCACTAATTTCATCCCAACATGTTGGTGTACGACATCCCTTTCCATACAATGCTTCATATGGTGCCATTTGAATACTATAATGGAAAATATTGTTGTTGGAAAACTCCACCAAAGGTAAATACTGATCCTATATTCCTTGAAAGTCAAGTTAACATGATCTCAAAATTTCTTCTAAAGTTTGGATCATCCTTTATGATTTTCTATCTATTTGAGGGTGATAAGAAGTACTTAATCAAAGATTAGTTTCCAAGTATTTTTGAAGACTTTTCCAGAATTTCGATATGAATCATGGATCACAATTAGAAACAACTGATAGAGATTCTTCATGAAGTCTCACAACTTCATTGATATAGAGTCGTAAAATGTGATCTAGTGTAAAATCCTCCCTTATAGTGAGGAAATGTGCAGATTTCATAAGTTGATCAAAAATTACCCATGTTGCATCAATATTTCTTGGAGTTTTGGGTAATCCAGTGAAAAAATCCATGTTGATGTCATCCCATTTCCATGTAGGAATAGGTATAGGTTATATGAATCCTCTAGGATGTTGTCGTTCGACCTTCACTTGTTGACAGACTAAACATCTTGATACATAATCAGAAATTTCTTGCTTCATGTTGTCCCACCAGAAATGTTCCTTTAAATCACTATACATTTTAGTGCAACCAATATGTATATATAAATTCAAGATATGGGCATTATCTAATAACTCCATTTTCAGCTCAGGTATAGAGGGAACATGTAACCTCTTCCCAAATTTTAGAATTCCATCCTCACACATGAAGTCATCCAACTTCCCATTATTCGCACCTCTAATTTTTTTTAAAGATTCTCATCATTAGACTGAGAAGTTTTAATTCTTTACAATAAAGATTGTGGGGAAACCAATTGAAAAATTAATGATGTTTAACCTTATTTTATAATTTCTATATCTATATTTATTAGATCCATGAATACAGGATCCCTTTCAATCCTCATTTTGTTTAAAACTCCATGATCCTTCCTGCTCAAAACATCAGCTACCTTATTTTCCTTTCCTGGGTGATAGTGTATAGAAAAATTGTAATCCTTGAGTATCTTGAGAAATTTCCTTTGCCTCATGTTGAGTTATTTCTCTGAGAAGATATATTTTAATCTCTTATGATCCATATATATCTCACATCTTTCTCCATAGAGATAGTGCCTCTATATATTTAGATAAAAGATTATAGTTGCTAACTCAAGATCATGATTTGCTTAGTTTTGTTCATTAATTTTTAACTACCTTGAGTAATAATCAATAACTCTATCATTCTTCATGAGTACATATCTAATTCCATTATTTGATGCATCACTATAGATCACAAATCCACTATTTCTCAATGGTAGAGTCAGGATTCGAGCATTCACTAATCTCTTCTTAAATTCTTCAAAACATTCTTCACATTCTTTACATTATTTTTTCCATACCAACTTACACCCTTTACAAGTAAGCTTGGTCAACTAGTTGGCTAAACGGGTGAAGTTCTGAATGAAATGCTGATAATAACCTGCTAAACCAATAAAACTGTGTACCTCGGTTATGTTCATTGGTGTAGGTTATTATTGAACTTCTTTTTTCATCACACGATCCACTAAAATTTCATCCTTAGAGACAATATGACCGAGAAAATAAACTTCCTAAATCTAGAATTCACACTTGCTAAAATTCCCATATAATTTGTTTCTTCTAAGAGTCTTCAGAATAATACGCAAGTGATTCTCATGGTTTTCATACATTTTGGAGTATACCAAGATATCATCAATAAATAACACAAAAACTTCATCAATAGATTCCTTGAAAACTCTATTCATTAGATCCATGAAAACAGTGGGTGCATTAGTTGGTCCACAAGGCATTATTGTAAACTCATAATACCCATACCTGGTTTGAAATGTTTTTTTTGGAATATCTTCCTTCCTCACATGAAATTGATGATATCCAGATTGAAGATTAATATTCAAAAAATATTGGGCTCCATGAAGTTGGTCAAATAAATCCTCAATGTGTGGAATAGGATACTTGTTCTTTATCATAATAGCATTGATCTCCCTATAGTAAATGCACATCCTCATAGATCCATCCTTCTTTATGATGAAAAGAATAGGGTCTCCCGATAGAGAAACACTAGGGTGAATAAATCTTTTATCACTCAATTACTCTAGTTTTTTCTTCAATTCTACTAACTCCATAGTTTCCATTCTATAAAGAGTCTTTGATATAGGCCTTGAACCAGGAGTTAATTCAATAGTGAACTCAACTCCCCACTCCAGAGGATTCCTAGGTAAATTATCTTGGAAAACATCAATTTATTCTTACACAATAGGTACATACTCAATTGAAATATTTCTTTCCTCGCTCATATATATTGCGTTCTCATCCTCCCCAAGAATTGTATTCAGTAGATCTACTAGGGGTGGATCTAGATAAAGATCAGATGATGATGTTTCTTCTCTAAAGATAAGGGATTCTACATCATTCTCAAAAAATTTAACCTTATTCTTCTTGAAATAAATTTTTGTATCATAATTTTAAATACAATCCATACTGAGGATTATATCAAATTCAATCATGGGTATTTTGATAAGGTCATCAAATAAAGTATGTTTGTATGACATAAGGGGGACTTATTGACACATCTTTGTTGCAATGATACTTCCTTTAGGAGTCTTGACTGAAAAATCCTTTAGTAAATAAAATTGGAAATGTCTAATTTTACTAAAAAAATGTAAAGTTATAAAAAAATTTGATGATCCATAATCAAGTAAATACTGGGTAATTTTGAGGAAATGATTAAAGTACCTACCACTACATCATTAGGAACTTCAACCTCAGTAGTTGTGATCACATACGCTTAAGCTTGATCCCTTGGATTTCTTTAGGGAATATTTCCTTGATGCTTAGTAAAATCATATGAAAAATGTACTATATATTTTCAATTGTATCATTGAACATTGGTGGCTTCTTTATTTCCCTTACAATCATGGTATTGGTGATATTATCCTCCACACTTGTAATAAACACCCACAACCTTCAGGCAAGTGCCTGGGTGTTTATTCACACAATTATCACAATATGGAAAATAAATTATTCCCTTATCTTTTTCGTTATTTCATTTTAAAGAGTTTTCAGCATCCCTCTTATTCTCTTTCATTCCCTTATATTCATAAGACATAGAGAATTATTTTTCTATCTTGATAACACATGAGAATATATCTTCATATGATGAGAAACTTTGGGAGACTAGTGCCCTTCGGAGGAATGGATTTAAACCATCAAAGGATCGATAAATATTTATCCTTGGATTATGTTTATAGTCCATAGAATTCCTTACTAACCTTGTGAAGTTAGCTTCATAATTTTAAACATTCTCATCTTCTTTTTTTCTCAGATTCAGAAACTATCTTTCCATATCTGCTCATTGTTCACAAAAAAGGTATTTTTTATAATAATATTTCTTTAAAATCTCTCCATTCCATATTTTCAATATCTTCCTCCTACTTTATGTTTTTAATTAGTGACCACCATTGATCATTGTCTCCTAATAAATGATAAACTTCCATTAAAACCTTCTCCCTTTCATTACTTCCCAAAGCAAGAAATAGTTTATCTAAGTAAATTTTCCACTACTCTGCAACGAATGGGTTTATAGTCCCATTAAATGATGGAGGATGATTTTGTATAAAGTAGTCTAAAATTTCTCCTCCACGTTGTGGTTTAGGGTGATTCATATAGGTATATCTATTATTCATAACCTGATTCAGATGTCCCAGTATAGTTATAAGTTTCTCAACACCAATTACAGGTCCAGAAAAAATATCATTATCTTGCATAGGGGGGAATCCCCACATGGGATACACGTGTTCATGAGGTTTCCATTACATCCAATAGGTTCCATTTCTAAATAATGTAATACAGTTAATTACGTTATGAATCACAATGTATAATGTTGAACTAGAAAAACACTTAACATAAACTGAAATTTTATGCATGTCTAATCTCATAATCATAAGCATGGTTACTTTTAAGACATATTTACATTTAAATCATTCATAATAGTTTATAAATAAAATGTGAATTATCCTAAGTATATCCCCTAGGAGTGTCAAAAAATGTGTGCAGTAATTCCCGTTTTCATGTACCAGGTTACCCCGAGTCAAGACAGAAACACCTTGTCAGATTTGTTACTCCTTGGTACATCTATACTAGAACCATGTCTATTTATAGTATTCAAACAGGGTTTTATTTTCTAGGAATATCCATATAATATCTTACTTACAAAAATTATAGGATATTCTTGTATGTTTATCTTCAATTTATATCTTAGGGTTTTGTTCCCTAATCTACATTTTCTAAATCTAGTTTCTGATTTTTCTACTAAAATTCCCTTGATACCAACTGTAACTCTCTAACCCTAGTTTCCCAGATTCAGTGCACTATTTTATTACATTGGAATGATTATAGTAATCATATACCAAAGTGTTTAATATTTTAGTAGTTTTGGAAGAATATATACATACATAATTTCAACATTATAACTTGAAAGGAAATATAATATAGAAATTATTTTGAAAATATTCATAACTCCAAGGTTATCCCTGCAGGTTATTCATAATATACTTCTTTACATACTAGAAATATAAAACATAATAAATGGGCTAGATCATATGCATGGTAAGGATAAGCAATAAATAAGAAGATATCATATACATAAACATTAGGCATGGTGAATAACTAAAACACATTCCTTTAAAAATAAACTTGAACATAATATGGTAGGAATAAGAGATGAATAAATAATTGCATAATAAAACATAACCATGGGTATTATACTAGTCAAATAACCACATAGACTATAAATTACTAGTTTCATAATGAGGGAATGCATAATCTCAGGCATCATAATCATTCAGTCAAGGCCTCATGCTAAGACCATACATAAACGGGTAAAAACCCAAACTAGTTTATCTCATAAGACATGTTGATGCATAGAGAAGATATAGTGGGCCACATATATCACATAATAAGTTCAATAAATTCCTAATATGAACACAGATAAACATAAACAACATATACATTAATATTTAAACAAACATATGAAATGTAAATAACTTTCCCCAATCATTAAATATAACCACTAACCATTCAAAGTAATATGGTGAATGGTATCAAGATAGCACATCCACAGTCAAACTAATCATAAACCATTCAATAAAAAATGGTTGATGATATCATAAAATTTAAATCCTAATTAAACATAAGAATCAACAAGAGTGATAAAATAGATCAAAATACTCGTATAAAATCATTGAGTGATACATGAGATAAATAATCTTTTACTTTGAAAAGAAGAGTACTTTTGGAAAAAATATTTGCATAAAAATAGAAGTGAATTAATGTAGTTTTTTCATAATAAAATGTTTTTTTTTTAGAAAAATAATGGTGTCTAAAAAATAAATTATATAGTGCATTTGAAAATAGGTAAGAATTTGAGAAGTTCCTTTGAAACAGACTTCTTTATCGGGAATAATTTTTGAAAGATTCTTTTAAAACATGTAACCCCAAGAAAAGATATAAGGATTCTGATTGGTACACATATATAGAACATTAAAATATAATTTATGAGGATTAAATAATAATAATTAATAATTTCATTGAGGTAAGTAGAGAATAAGAGTAACTTGAAAGAAAATGGAGGTTCGGGTAGAAAACCCTCACCTTATATCTGAATGTGTTCTGCACTTGACCTTAACTTCCTAGATGATCAAATTAAATCCATTAATTAAATAATTAATAAAATTATATAAGTTTATTTTATTTATTATAGTTTTATTATGTTAATTTATGGAGTTATTGATAAGTTATATGATTTATTGTAGTATAAATGAGGGAGAGTAAAGAGATTGATAATGGTCATTAAATTAACATGATATAATTCTAGTATATAGATGATACTAGAGTTATCATGATCAATTTTAAAGTGTAGGTTAAGAGATAATAAGAAAATAAGATAAATTGAAATGAAATTAAATGAAAAAGGAAGAGGATTTACCTCTTGAAATAACCTCCTTGAGAACCTCCTTAAGGGAAAGGGTTTTGGTATTTTTGAAAGAACAAGGACTCCTAGACCTGGGGAGGGACTAGTTAAGAGTATTTTTTTATAACTTTTATAATCATAAATTATTAGAGGAGTAAAGAGAATAGGGAGTGAGGGGTGGTTTTTATAATAGAGGAGAGGAGTTATTTGTGAATATCTTATTTTTTATTTTATTATTTTTTTCAAGACAATAAATAGTGTTGGTTGTTGTTACCAAAAATAGTAATAAGTGAATGTGAGTTCAAACCAATATCCATTTACATAATCCATGACTCAAGCATGATGCAGAATTTCATTTATATAGAATATTTCATAAATTATCGAATTTCACTATTCACCAAAAATTCAAGTATTTTAGAAAAATAAAAAAAAATAAACATAACCATTTTTAAACATGTATAATTAAAAAAATAATTTCATTTTATCAAAATAAATTTCTAAATAAGAGAAATTTAATTTTTAAATAGAATCATTATTTACTTGATAAATATAGATTTTAAATTTAAAACTGGTTTTATAGAACTTTCAAAAATTAACTGAGGTCTCATAAAATTATCCTAAAATAATAAGAAAATAAAAATTTTATTTAGGAATATATTTTATTACAATGAATTTTATTAATTTATTAATTTAATATTTTAATTAAATATTTATTACTTGAAAAAATACCAGCACTTAATTATTAATTTTTAAAATATTCACTCTCATTTATATGGTGCCTAAATTTTATTTATACTTACATGGAAGGGGTTAATATTTATAAGGGTGCATTACTATTCATAAGTATAAGTTACTATTCATAAGGGTAAGGTAATATTCACCAAAAATGTAATTTGATCATATCAGACTCTAAATATCTTATGGATCACAATCGTGTATGTTAGTTTTTTGAAAGTAAAATCTTATAAGTGGAAAATTATATTCATTGGATAGGTTTTTCTTCATAGAGACTCAGTGTTTCATTTATTCAACATTAAATTTATTTATAAATTCTTGGGATGCTACAATTATTATAGAGATTATCATTCATATCCAATTGATGATATTTTGGAAATATTTATGAGATTGTTGTGAGATTTATGTAGAACCATATTATAATATTTTTATATTATTATATTATTATTCTAAAACTTTCATATAGAAATTAACACACATTCCTTTATTGAGACAAAAGAACTGCTAAAGTTTTAATGCCTTTATTTACTCATTTCTCTTGTAGGGATTCCCAAGATAAATTTCTCTATATCTACTATGTGAAGGTCCAAATCTACTTATTCTACATTGGTGATAATCATTAAAAACTTTAATTGGTTTAAATATTCAATATTCATTATGATGAATTTTCATTGTGCTATAATGTTTTATTGTGTTTTAATTACTCAAATAACACATGGTTGTTCCACTATTAAAATGTAGTGTATTTATTATGCTAACCTAGGAAAAAATTAGTTCATAGGTTCTACCTTATCCATGAAAAAATATAGGTGTTTGGTTTGTGCCTTCAAGTGTGAAAAATATAGGTTGGTTTGTTTTGGTTGTTGGGTATGATAAAAGAATATTATAAAGAGTTGTCAATCTTCTTCAAAAGTGAAGTATATTTAGTATCTACCATTATTTAGAGGAGTTGAGAGGTGTAAAGTATATACATGGGATCTTTTTGATTGGAACTACTATAAAAATCCTTGTATACTCTTATTCATTATTTTTTTCATTAACTCTTCACACTAAAATTTCATTTATTGTTTATATTTAAATTGTTTATTCATATTATCCTTCAAATTATGCATTTTGTTTTAAAATATTATTTGAGACTATTCACCCACCCCCTATAATATCAAAAATATCTATATTGGGATTAAAAATTAATATCAAATTATATCCCTTTAAGAGTTTTACTTCATTGGTTCTTTTACTAGAACCATTCTTGGTATCATTTACATCGATACTTTGAGAATTTAATCATTTAATGTGTTATTTCTATTGAAGATATCCACAGGAAACTGAAATCACTCAATTCATTGGTAAAACTTATTTTATATAAATGGAATTATTGATCACCCACATATGATAGTAGATAATTGAAAATTTTAGAGGTATTTCACTAGTTGAGAATATTTTTTAGTATCTAAACTATAAAAATATTATCCCTGTTTATATAGAACACATACATAAAATTCACATTCCTGTTATAATTCCAAATGCTTCAAATGTTACATAATAACCAAACACATTGGATCATATTTAATTTATTAAACCAAACTCCAAAACTTTTTTTAGATTCTGATTTTATTTAACACATTACAAATTTATGTGTTGAAAATTGAAGGACACAAGTTAATGAGATTAGAAAAATAGATCAAATGGTATCCAATATCATTCCAATTTACACCATGATGCGGTGTTATACTCTATGATTAAAAATCATCAATAGAATGGATTCCTTCAACACACTATGGTATATGATATGGTTTATGTTTTCAAAATTTCTCTAAATTTCAAAAAATATTTATAGAATTAATACAAAACATCACAAGTCATTGTGAATCCATCCAAAAACTTTTTGGAATTGATTATTATTATCTCTTATATTTAATATAAAATCTTTTTACTATAATCAATCCTCATTCTTGGAACTTATGTGTGACTATTCATTATTTTTTATAATTTAAAACATTTATCAATTCCCTAAACCATAATTCTAAGATATTTGTAATGATGTTTTTATGAACATGTTATTGATGATTACTTATTATATTATGAAATAATACATATCATGTTAAGTAATTTTCTAGATTATTTATTTAATTTATGTTCATATTCCTTAGAATGGATAAATACTGGATGTACAATGTTGATCGGATCACTGATGAGTTTCAGAAGGAGTTACGATATTTTTTGGACTTTGCATTCACTACTGATTCATGTAGAGGATCAATTCGATGCTCATGTTTTGATTGTGTTGGAAGACCATGGTTAACTCATGAGGAAGTGAGTTACCATATCACTAAACATGGTTTCCAAAAAAACTTATCATGTGTGGTATCACAATAGAGAGAAAATTCAAGTGGAGAATAACATTGATTCAATGGAAAGGATTGGTATGAAAAATATGATTTTTGATCGATTTCCTTTTGTTTTTGAATCCAACTCCTCATGTAGACCAATTCAAGAGGAAATGAATACTGGAACATATTTGTCATCTATTAATCAGGATAATGATTTTGAGAGTTTTATAAAGATGATAGAAAATAAAAATACCCCGGTATATCAAGTATGTTGAAAAATGAGAAAACTTTAGTTTTTAATGTGATTATATCATGGGAAAATAATGTATGGATTTATTAATAATATGGTTGACTATCTCCTTATATTTATTAATTATTTACTACCTGATGATTCATGTATTCTAGAAAATGATTACATGGAATCTAAGTTAGTTGAAAATTTTGGATTTTCATTTATTAAGATTCATTCTTTCCCCAGAGATTATTGTTTGTTCTGGAAATAAAATACAGATTTGAGTCAGTGAAAACAGTGTGTCGTATCAAAGTGGAAGAATAATAAAGACAAAACTCAATCACTCATACCATAGAGTGTGATGTGTCACTTCCCTTTAATTCCCGGGCTTCAAAAAATTTTTTATGTCAGAAAAAATGGCAAGGAATATGAGATGGAATGAAGATGAAATAAATAAGGATAGTGATGAAATAATGCATCTTGAATATGGGTTGTCTTGGAATAAATTTGATAGGTTACATACTGATTTTGTAGCTAACCTATAAAATGTTATATTTGGATTATCATGTGATGGTTTCAACTCATTTTTTCAAATGCATACTACACACAGTACTTGGCCTATTTTCATTCACATTTATAACTTTACTTTAGGGATATATATGAAGAATCCATTTACTTTCATGAGTATATTGATATTTGGACCCAGTGATCCTAGAAATGATATTGATATATACTTTCATTCATTAATATATGAGTTAAATGAATTTTGTATTATTGGTGCAAAATCATATGATGCATTCATGAAGTAGTACTTTATGTTTTGTGTATCTTTATTATGGATGATAAATGATTTTTCTACTAATAGAATGATGTATGGTTGGAATACTAAAGGAAAATTATCCTACCATATTTGTATGAAAAATACAAGTTCCCAAATATTAAAGTTTCAGTGAAGTTTTATCTTCACAGGGCATCAATGATTTCTACCAATGGATCATCCATATAGGAAAAATTAGAGATAGTTTGATAATTTTGTCGAGAAAAATTTGACACCTCAACAAATGTCACGGAATGATATAGTTAAAGAACTTGATGATTTGAATTATTTTCTTTTCAAAATTCAATCAAATATGAGTAATCAAAATCATGTTAATTAAAATTCCAATAATAATTGGAGAAAGAAAAGCATATTCTTTGAGTTGTTGTATTGGTCATCAAATTTATTATGCTATTGGTTTTATGTAATACATATCAAGAAAAACATTTATGATATGTTCCTTGCTACTATTTTAAATTTCAAAGGAAAAAACAAAATATGGTTTTTTGTCACATCATGATTTGATGGATTGTGGTATAAGAGAAAGACTTCATCCAGAGTTAATTGGATAAAATAAGTGGAAATTCCATTTCACCTGTTATTTGATGAAAAATGAGAAGAAGAAATAATTTATTCAGGTCTTGGAAAGTTTGATGGTTCTATATGGTTATTCAAGTAATATTTTGAAAAGGGTAAATACACAAGATATGAAAATAAAATCTATTAAAACCCATGGTTATCATTTCTAGTTATATGAGTTGATTCCCATTTCCATTCAAAATTTACTTTCACATAATTTTAGAGTTGTTGTGATTAAGTTATTTCATTTTCATTGAGACCTTCATTCCAAAAGACTGAGTAGAAGTTTTGTTCAGAAATTTCAGATAGATGCACTAATTATTCTTTATGAATTGGAGAAAATTTTCCCACCATCATTTTTCACATGTATGTTACATCTGACAGTGCATATTCCCATATAAGTTCCTTTTGGTGGTCTTGTTTTGAGTTGTTGGATGTATCCTATAGTAAGAATGATGTTTACATTGAAGTCTTATGTGAGAAATGAATATCATCCTAAAGGATTTATTATAAAATTATATTTATCAAAAGAATGCATATATTTTTATTCATCATACTTAGCTAACATCACTAAAATGTGTAATTGACTAATTAAAACTAAAGATTAGAAATATGATCCTATTGAGCCTGTATTTCCTTCACTACTCCAAATAGGGTGGATATCTGGATTGTACTTGTTGTGTACTTTAAGGAGGTAAGAGTGGAAAATGGCTCATCGTATAGTATTATTCAACTATGGTGTGTTTGATTATTATATCAATTAAGTAAATTAATAAATATGAAATTTTTTAATTATGTGATTTCTTCATATCTTCTTGAATTTTAAAGCATCGATGTCTGTAGTGAACATTTAAAAATTATAAAAAGGAGACATCACTCTAAATCTATTAAGAGTAAGGAAATGTTTCACAACAAAAAAAAATTCTTGGTTAAAGTCAAAGGTAATAGTTTTTTTTCGTATCATAAAATAATCACATGTCTTTGTTTAATATTTAATGTTGGAATATTTTAGGTTTTAACTCTACTAATGAATCAAGTATTAAATGAAATAATATTATTTTCCTTTGATCCAAATGATGTGGTACGTGATTGTAAGGAAATGTTTGTCAATGGATTTAAATTTGTTATAAATAGTTGTGCGACAAAAATGGAAACACGGCATGATGGTGCCACGATAAGGGCCAAAACAGATTGTTATGCCAGTGCATTAGATATACATCCTTGATCAAAAAATATATCATATTACGGTGTTGTTAAAAGAATCATTTTATTATATTACTATACACATGGTTGTGTCATAATGATGAAATGAAAGTGGTTTGATTCAATGACACAACAAGGAATTAATATTGATAAATATGTATTTAAAGTGATTGATATGAACCGTTATCTTTATATCGATGAACCTTATATTCTTGCATCGCAATCTGGATAGGTTTTTTATATAACTCACCTGTTACAACAACAATTTGGTGTTATTATTGATGTCATTACTAGAAATATTTTTAACAAAGACATGGATGAAAATAATGTTTTGGATGAACCAATCAGTATTTATTCAAATTTTTCATTTGATTATATGGATGATTCAATTGTTAAAACATATTGAGAACCAAAAATTGTCACAGAGCACACATAGTGTTGACACATCTGTACGTATTTACCTAATATTATTGCAATATTGTATGTGTTTTTTAAAACATTCATAAATGATATCAAATTAATTATTATATTGTATACCATTTTCAAATACAAAACCATTAATAGCCTTCCCAATTTATGTTTAAGAACATCTCTTGTAATTATTGAACATAGAAAAGTCTTGATATTCTATCAATATAAATTTCACACCTGAAAATATATCTCATTATTTTATGATATAATTGTATTATTTAATATTTTTCATTATTTCTATTTATTTGAGAATATTATTTCAAATTTCCAATTCAAACTGTCTGATTATGATAATACTAGAAGAAGTAGAAGAATACAGAGAAATGAACAATGTATGTATCCTCTGGGCACCATTGTAAGTAAAATTTATATTTGGATATTATAGTCTTTAATATTATTTATCTTGTTATCATTTGTTTTATTTTATCATCTATGTTATTTTAGGCTAAATCATCATGGAGATGGTTGGATTATGCCATTGAAGCTGATAGTATGGCGGGGGTGCTTCTATGACTGATTCTAAAGTTCAGCCTACTAATATGCCTCTTAAGTTACCTGGAGGTCACCCTCCCATTATAACACATCTATATTATCCATACCTACCTTTTCCATATACCTTTCTGACCGCACCCACATTGTATGGTAGTTCTCAAACTCTCATCCCTCCTTATTTTCCATTCCCACCACCAACTGTATAGGGTATTATGCCCCCATATATCCCACCACCATATCCATATCCATATCCACTCTCATATGTATAGGGTTATCCATTATTTTTTCTCCCTCCATCAATACACTTATCATCATATACTATACAGAGTACTCCTACTGTAGATATCCCACCAACCATATAGGCTACCCCCCCTCTCCTAGATGCATCACTTCAGGGGTTAGCTGACCCCCCATCTACCGGTATGTGTTTAAACATTACTGTTAGTGATTAATGATAAATTCATATATATTCGTTTCCTTTATTATTATTTTTCATGATTATCTCTATCCACTACCAGATGATGAGTCTGCACAAAAATGAGAGAGGTCTAGAATCGACACATGGAAATCATGGTTAAATACAATAAGGATAGTTTTATAATTGAATAAAATGGTAGGTAATGTAAAATATTTGTGGGAACACTTTATAAACACAATAATATCATTCTAGTTCAACCAATAAGTTAGAGGGAAGTTAGATAAAAAATAAATAACAATGAATGGGTAGAGATTTGGGTAAGTAATGTTAATCACATTTTACATATATTAATTTATAATATTTTCTTAACAGGTATTTTGTCCATTTTAGCTCTGATATAATTTCCCTGATGAAAAAAATGCCAAGGATGCAAGGTTAATGGAATTAGATGAAATGTGGAGAGTGTACAAGTATGAATTATATGTAGGTTGGAAAAAGAGAGTTGGTATGGAACTTGAAGAAATACCAGTGATTCATGATTTCCCAATATCATAATACAAAAAGATGATCGGTCTTTTGAAGAGTCCAGGGTTTAAGGTATTTTTTAAATTTATATATATATTTGAAAAAAAAAGTATAAATTACTTGTTTTATTTATGTTAATGAAATTATATAATTATTTCTTTATAGGATAAATTAGATATAAATAAAAGAAATATGAGTAGAATGAAACATGTTTATACTCTTAGACACACTTCACTCTCAGATCATGATAAAAAATAGGTAATTTAATATTTAAATTATTTATCTTGGTTTAGTGTAATTTTTTTGACATAAAATTTTGATTTATTTGTTTGTTTTTTCAAGAAAAAATCATTGAATATTGAGGTCCGCATTCATCACTATACTTTGTTTTGTACAAGTAGAAAAAATAAAATGGTACTGTGATAAATACATACACTAAGAAGATGATTGTAAGTATATTTCAATTTCATTAATTTTGACTGAATTTAATTCTTTATATTTTTTTATCATTTTAATTTAAATTATATATCAATCAATAGAATTCTTTTGAGGCATTTTCAGAAAAAGAACCTGATAATTTAGTCCAGAACGATCATCAACATCAGGTATTAGGAGATGAGCATTAGGGAAGAGTGTTTTTTCAACCTGGAAAGAATATTTTACCATCTCAATACTGATATTCAGAAAAAATTTCTTTGAGTACCAATTTTGGTTTGGTCACAGTGGAACAAATGAATTCCGTAATCAAGAAAGCAACTCAAAAATCAAAAAAGAAGATGACTTAAAATATGATGAAGGTTGTGTATTCCCTTTATTCTAAACTTCCACCAGAATCAGCTACAGTGGTTGATGCCTATTTTATGTCTATGTGTTATGCTTATGTATATTCCTCTATCGGAGCCAGAGCTAGAGTCAGTTCCAGTGCCGATATCGATGTCAATGTCAGTGATGATGTTGGTAGTGTGAGAGGTGGTGATGGTGTTTCTGTAGGAGGCATGGATAAGGGTTATCATAGTTCTAATGATATTGATATTGAGACTCAATATTTATGTAAATTGTATTTTTTTTGTTAATATGTTTAATTTTATTATGCAGTTAATTTTGATTATTTTAATATTTAATTATATTGCGGTGTTTATTTATGTTTCTATATATATTGAATTATTTTATTATGATGTATGTTTTTTTATATAGTAGTTAAGTTTTATTATTATTATATTGAATTGTATCCTCCTATAATGCGACCACCATAACTCCTTGTCAAAGCAGCTCCAAGAAGGACCCCTACCTCATTCTGTCTCTGACGGTATGTAGTCTTATTTTCCATTTTTTACTAATTCTTTTCTCTTTCCTCTATTAGTTTCTCCCCATAATTTTCCCATATTATTAATTTATTCTATAGGTGAACCAATTTTAGTATATGATAAATAACTTTAATCCCAAGTCACTAATCCATAACCATAACTCAATGTAAGACCCAACATTTCATACTGTTTTATTTTCATTATATAATTTCAAGTGGTGTTTTTTGATTTTATTATATCCATTGTTTAAATCATGTTGTTCTGTTATTAGTAACCTTCAGGGGGTATGGGTTTCAAGGGGTGTGTTGGGGTGTTAAGGGGGTATAAAGGGTGTGTAGGGGGTGTGAAAGGGGCAAGGGGTGTGTAGGGGCAGGGGTGAAAGGTGTGTGTAGGGGGTGCAAGGGGTGTGCAGGGGGTGTGTAGAGGGTAGGGGTTCCAGGGGTATGTAGGGGGTAAAAATGGAATGGGAGGGTGTAGGGTGGTGCATGGGGGTGTATAGAGATTATGGATAAGTTCTTGTACAACTCTAGTTTATATCTAATGGTTTTTATTGGGGTATTACAAAATGGAATCATAGGCTTCTGTTTTTTATTTTCTTCATAAATTTTTTGTAGATGGTGTACATGTGGAAGAAGAACTTTTGTAGATCCAATGTTTAAATAATTCTTGATGAATGATTCAGATATGTAATTGAATAGTGGCTAAATGAGGTAATCAGAACCTATGTGATTTGAAACTGCATTTTTTCTATACTAATATGCTCTTTTTCAATCTTATTATAATTGGTCTCTAGAAATATTTGATCGACCAAAAATGTGTGGCCATACTAAAGAGGCTAAAGATTTTTGGAAATAGGTTGGATGTTTTAAGAATTCTGTGATTTTGAGACAATTCACATGAATTTTATATAATTTATACTCCCCTTTAATTTTCAAGGAAAGAGAAAACTATGAAAGATATTTCCAACACAACTGGAATATTCCCCAAGCATGTCATAAATATATATGTTTTTTTTCACCAACCCAAAACATCATACAGTCTTTTATCCCACATATTTTATTTATTCATCCCAGACATATCTATTTTTTTCTTGATAACATGTAAAGGTTCTTTGCTTGTTTTTTGTTAATATAGAATCTAATTTTGTTGTAGGAATTTAACGACTGGGGGATTACTCTACAGGTATTTTTTTAAATAAATATTGGTTGAAATTCTTATAGTTATTATCGATGTTATTGTTTTTTTAACTTGAAGATATTATTAATCTTTAAAATTACATAAATTTTTGAAAATTGCAATTTAGGAACTTAGTGGCATTGTTCCAATTAGAGAAAAGAAAAAAAATGTAAGAACTATGATCAGTAAGGTAACTTGAATGGTTACCAGTGCTAGGATGGACATACAAATGTATGTGTATACATAAAAAATTAAGTTAATTTTTTTTATAATAAGTAATAATTTTATATTTTGAATATAGATATTATTCTAGTTATTTTTCTCTCCAACACTTTTTTGAATCACACCCTTTTTAAGGAAATTGAGATTCTTGTAACAATGAAATCCACTTCTTATCTTCTTTATTATTTTTCATTAGAAATTTCAGTCAAATACCATAAGAATATAGTAGAAGATACATGATATTAAATGAATTTATGTATATCTACCATCTTGATTTTCATGTAAAGTGCTTGACCTGGTCTGCACCTAGGCCTGTTGAGAAATATCTCTTAGAAATTTAGATTAAGTATAAATTCATTTTTCTTAATTATTTTGGTTTTCATTGTGTCCATGTTTGGGTGAATTGCTAACCCATTTGGTATTTTTTTCATTTCATATGACAGAGTATCAATTGTTCTTGTTTTAATCATTTAATCCTTTTCTTTATTAAATTATTTATTTTTTGTATTTACATGGATTGTGGTGGGAACAATTTTTTTGCATATACTATCTTACTAAAATGGTTTTCATGTGCCTATGACAATCCCCTTAGTGGTATTATTGTAGATATTTTAATGAAATTGAAAGGAATCTAGATGGATATGATTGACTTTACAATTGGTCATTTGTTCTTCAGTTTGACTTAATTAGCTTTCATTTGATTTCCGGTCAAAAAAAATATTTTGTGCTTATATTTCAGCTATATGGTATTTTTGTCTAACATTCACTTACATGCATCTAATTATTGAAAATTGATTATTAACTAAGAGTTTTCCGATTCTTTCATTTTAACATTAGGAATGGTTACATTTCAACATCAGGGATGGTTATTAAGGTTTGTCAAAATTAGTTGGCCAAGGTTTGATGTCAGACAAGGTTTCATTCTTAATAGATAATAATGAATAATGAGGGTAAATATTTTGTATCAATAAATTAAAATGTTTTTGAATGTCTGAAATGATATTTTCATCTTAGTAAATCTCCCTCATTTGTAACATTATTGAATCTTAAGACATGGACAATATATAATCGATGATGTGAGGAATGTCTACTTTTATACTATTATAAATTATAAATTTTTTTTTATTTTATATGAGTTATTCTATTCAAAAATCTTACTTAATAATTACTAAACTAATGGATTATTTATGGGAGACTATATTTTCAATGGTTTCATAAGCGCGGGATTCACTTTTCATCATACTTCTATGAGTTAGTTGGTCAAATAATGTTTTATTGACTATAACTATTATGAGTTATGAACTTATGAAGAATCTCTAAACATACAGAAGGTCCAAAATCTATTTTAATGTTGTTACTGATTATCCTAAGATCACTCAATAAACTTTCTTATATGATTTTAATTCAGTTCATGGGGTAAAAGTTTTTTAGTTTTGTTTTCATCTTAATATATATTACTCAACACACTTCAATTTTGGAATGATATGTTTTCTTGGGCTTGGAAAGATAAACACATGAGATTTTACTTTCATTTAGTTTGAAAAATCAACTATTGGCATGTTTTTTAAACAATATAAGGCCTTGAAGAAGAGATTGAACCTCATTTTGATTATCACTCTTCTTCCTAGTGTTGTTGGGGTTTGCAGTGGGGTGGGGTGTTGTACGGGTGAAATTTCGTGTAGTGGGGGTGTAGTAAGAGTTTAGTTGAAGGTGTTTTTTATGGAATCCATAGGAAGTATCCACAATTTGAAACCATGGCAGTATAAGCTAGTACATGTGGGGGAGGGGGTAGTATAGGGGGAGGGGGATAGTGTAGGGGATTAGGGGGATGGTTGGAGGAGAAGATAATGCAGTGGTAGGGGATGGTGTAGGGTAGTTGGGGGATAGTTCGGGGGGGTGAGGGGTTGGTGAAGGGGGAGAGGGGCAGGTGGAGGGGTGGGGGGGGCTGGTGAAGGGGGGTTTGAGGGGAGCCTAGTGCAAGGGGTAGGGGGATGGTGCAGGGGGGAGGGGGAGGGGCTGTTTAGAGGGGAGGCTAGTGTAGGGGGGAGGGGGATGGTGCAAGGGGCTGGTATAGGGGGAGGGGGTTGGTGTTGGGGGGAGGGGCTGGTGGAGGGGCAGGGTGGAGGGGGTGGGGGTGGGGGCTAGTATAGGGGGGTTTGAGGGGAGGATAGTGCAAGAGGTAAGGGCTGCTACAGGAGGAGGGGGCTGGTTCAAGGGGGAAAGTATAGGAGGAGAGGACTGGTGTAGGGGGAGAGACTGGTGGGAGGGGAGGCTAGTGCATGGGGGGAGGGGTGAATGGTGTAGGGGGGGGAGGTTATTGGGGTAGGAGTCCAGTGTAGGCAGGGGGAGGGGGGTGGTGGGAGAGGAGGTTATGTGATTCTATTTCACAACTGGATAACTAAAGTGAGACAAGTCGGCTAAGGTATGTTTTCTTCCAATCATCATCCATATGAATACTGCAACATAAGAATTATGAAATTTGTTCCATTACTTCATTGTTTGATTTCATATATTATATTCATTAATTTATTCAGTATTTATGATTTTTAGTGTTCCAAAAAGACCTTTATTTGGGGTATTGTATTCAATACACTATATATTTGTTTATTTTGCAATTAAAATTGTTTATTTACCTATCATAACATATAAATTTCAATATATGTTATTGGACATGATTACAAACATTAATATAATCCACCCTCTTAACCATGTGAAAATACCTCTACCTGATCTTTCTCACGTGTCCAGGCCCCATATCATTTGATTGTGCACTTTTACTAGGACTTAAGTCATGGAATTTTCATTCTCTGTTCTCCTCACGTTGGACACTATATATACCCTTAGGCTCTTGGTAAGTGTCCTATATTAATGTTATAATAATAACCACCATTTTATATCTTAATATTCCTTGTGTTATTTTATTTTTCTCTTCAGTAGCTACCAGTTTATACAATTATCAATTGCATGAAAAATTAAAACATTTAAGTCACACCAATCATAAGAAAATAAGTGATCTTATGAGTAGTTGTAATTTTACACATTAATTTTCCCATGTTTCATTTCCTTTAATTATTGGGAAAATGTTTTTTATGATGCTAATTTGTTTTTATATAACATAATGAGGAGATTGGCTCACAAAAATGGTTAGGGTACGTGATACTTGTATTGTAATTTTGACGTTCCAGATAAATGAAGTCCATTTGAGTTATTCATATGCCTATTCTTTTTAGAATTTATATGTTTTTATGTGTTTTTATGTGTTTTTAAGAATTTCGTGTATTCTTAACAGGATCCAAATGGAAGAATTTTGACAATGAACATGGTAGCCCCAAGAAGCATTCAACAACTAAAATGATTTCCATGTGCTTTTGATTTTGGTCAGAACATCTTTGTTACAAATTTTTTTAGGTATATCGATGATTAATGTTTTTAAGAGGTGCTCAGTAAATATGGTGATGTTGTAAATACAAGGGTAATTGATGAATGAGAACCAAAGTGATTATATGGTTTTCTCTTGTCAAACCATCAGATTTAAAGCCGCCTCTATCGCCTACCTCACTGCCTCTGACTCTACTTTCTTGAGGATAATTATCCTCACTATCAAATGAATGATCCTATTTCTTCTCTTGATGGATAGTTAAAATAGTTTATTATTGAAAATAGGTTTTATCTTGGTAACCATTGTTGTAAATAATCATGATCATATGCGTTGTTCAATTATTTTTGAAAATAGGTTTTATTCTCTTGATAGACAGGTTAAATGATTTGCATAAAACATTTTATTTTCAATGTACATTTTTCATATTAATGTTAATTTTTTATTTTTTATTATTTTTATTTTGAATGTTATGCGGGACCTTAATATAGACTCAAAGTCAAAATTCATTCAGAATGATAATTGGTTGGATACCCTTTGTACTTTGAAACTTACCTAATTCTTTCTTCTACAAATCTCTATAGTTTAATAATATGTTGGTTATAGGTGAATTGTTTTTTATTCTCCCTTTATACCTGCATTTCATTTTTCATTTTAAAAAACCATTATTATATTCATATTCCTAATCTATAGAGTATATTTTGGTTATGACTATTCTGTATTCTATGTATATGTATACAATATATGTTTTATATGAATATTTCATATCCATCACATGCATATTTTAAATTACATCATATATAACTCCATGTTTATTTTTTATCCTAAAAATAGCCTTAATACAAAAAATTATATAATTATATTACACTAATTATTTATATTTATAGTTATAATTTTGTGAACAAAAGTGGTAAATAACAATATAAATGAGATGAGTTAGGTTGTTTCTGTAAGTAGGATGAGTTGTGAGTTAATATAGTATGGTGGTGGTGGTTGGGAAGAGGGATACCTTGGATGAATCCATGAATATATCTATGGGAATAATGAAAAATAGGGGTTATTTCTAAATTACATGTATTTTAAAAATTCAAAGAATTAAAAAAATGTGCCCAATATATTCTTCCCTCTTACCTACCCTAAAAAACAAAATGACACCTCTTTTATCCAATGTATATATATAGTGGATTTTCATGATAGTGTTTAATTTTATTTGTGGGTATGTTATCTATCCATTTCCAAGGTGTGTGGCTAAGGTATATCCATGCATGTTTCAATTTACTTTCACTTAGGGAGATTGCGATTTTGGCGGGTCACTTTTATTTTCTGAATTTATCTTCCTACAACCCATATGATATAAAATATTCATATCAATATGATAATTCATCTTTGAAAATATATACCTTTTAACTTTTATCAATTTTATAATTCAAACTCAATGTAATCTACTACATTTTCTATACATAATATGTATTCTAGCTTCCCAGAATCTTTCCTCATTCTATATTTGGTTCTACTCAAATACAATATTTTTTATTATTTTCCATTGGTTCTATCATAATATGCCTATTAGCAAGTATGATAAAAAAAATATTTGAGGATGAAAATAAGAAAATAATGATGGAAGTAAAATAACTATTCGATTGGGTCTTGTGTCAGCTATGTTTTGAGAAATCAACTTTCATGTTGTTCCTGCAAAAATTTGATCTATTCGAAAATAAAGTTCTTCAAGCATGGTTTTATTTCTCTATTATGTGTGGCTGAGTTATTTTTATTTTCAACCTAGGTAATTTTAAAGTTGGTGAAATTGAAATAACTACTAATTCATATACTTATTTTAATAGAAATTCTATATCTATCATTTAAACATTTTCATCATGCATAGTTTTACATTGCAGAACACTTTAAATCTAGCATTGATTTTTTTTCAAATCATTGTAATGTTTTTTAAATCATTGTAAAGTTTTAATATCACTATAGATCATCCTATTAGTGTGGATACAATGCTAGATGGAGTACTATGTTTCTGTAAAAAATATTTTTTTCCCTTTTCTGGAAGCTATAGCCACTGTTTGAATTGTGGATATAATATGATGTGGAAATATCTATAGACATGATTCAAACTCGTAGCTATAGTCATGGCCCTATTTCCACACTAATAGGATCCATGATTTTCTAAACTGTGGTTATTACCTATAGCCATGGTTTAGTGGCCTATATCCATGGTTATAAACTATGTATATAGCCAAAATTTCTAGTAGTGTTTATATTCTCATCAAAGAAGTGGTTACCAATTTCAATATGTATCCACATTAAATGATGACATGTTTGCACATATTTCATATACTACAACAAAATAAAACAAACAAAAGGGATTTATTCTAAACCACCTACCATTTACCAAGTCCTTTCTGCTTTGATGGAAAGGGATGGAATAATCTTACAAGGCCCACTAAGATCATCTAGTCTTGTATGTGATCAACTGACCCCATATCAATATCTCTGGTTCCTAAATCATGCCATGAATTAATAATTAATTAATTATAGAAATTTATAATTAATTCATAAATTAATTCCAAACTTGGAATATTGTTTGTTAACTCAATGGGGATTACATCACACTAAAACCATCAGCAACGGGGTGTATTCTACTCCTGATGCATCCCCGTATTTAGGCTATATGAAAACCTTAATTAATTATTTACCAATTGTCATTCGATAAGATTGTTTTAGTGAAAAACCCCTTTGTAAAATAAAAATTAAGTCAAACCTCAATGGATAGACGCAAAAATAGAGGAAGACATTTACATGGGATTCCCTATTTATTGGATAAAAGGAATCTCTGATGAAAAATGGTTATTTAACCATCCTCTAGTGAAATTTTCAAGTTAAACCAAAATAATCATCTTTAGATCCATCAATGGTGAGGGGGAAAACACATAAGGAGGATGGAGGAACACATTACCTGTTGATATCATCGAATCAAACCCAAGATCATTAAGAATTGTGGAGAATCAAGGAACATAAATGTGTTTTCAAGAACCCCTTTGAAGATACCATTCCTTTCAAAGAAACAAGGGTCAATCCCTCTATTTAATAAAAAAATAAAAGAATCTCGGGTAACATTCAGGGTGTGAAACATGGTTTCACACCGTGAATTTTAAGTTTATCCCCCAAACCATCTTTTTATATCCTAAAAATCTTTATTCGCACCCTAAAAACCCTTTTAACATTATAAATTCCATATTTACAATATAAATTGGTTTTTATATAAACTTTTTGTAGACTGGTCCACCCATTCCACCTCTAGTACTTTCCCAAACCCCCGGGACTTCCACCAGAACTTAAAACATATCTAAAAACACCATTTTTTGATGTTCGAACACCCATAACCTTGTTTAGTTCTATGGTTCTCAAAATGAAATATTGACCAATGGGAGAAAATTAAAATTTCTACTGAATTTCTCAACTATCAAGATGTAGGTTCTTAGACTGTCATAACTATGGATTTAAAATCTTTAGTAATATTATATTTCAAAAAAACTATTTTATGTGTTTAAGTGTTTTTATTTTAAAATTAATTTCTCCTATGTATGGAAATTTTATTTGATAATATTATTTTCAAAATTGAAATAATAATATTCAAATTAGGTAATAAGGTCAATTTTAATTTTTGTCTTTAAAATTAATTATTATGTTTAAAAATCAATTATCACGGTAAAAATAAAAGGGGTAAATTGAGTTTATATAAATAACATGGCCCTAGAAGCATAGAGTTGGTGGTAACTATATTACATTGGTTTAAGATACAATCAATTACATCCTGAAGGTTTGAATAGTTTAGTTATCATTGTAAAGTAGATAAAAACTATAAATTCACATTAAAATTTCAAACATAAAATATACTTATTGTTTTCTTTGAGAATCCCATATTTCCCTTTAGTATATCCTTATATATCAATCATAAAACACTTCCTAGTATCCTAGGGAAAATAAAACATAATAAATGGGTTATATCAGATGCTTGGTAAGGGTATGCATGCAGCAGAAGCTATCATGAATAAATAAGCATAATCAATAAAGAAAGGTTAATAACTGAAACACATGCCATTTGAGAAATAACTTGACCATAATATGGAAGGAATAAATTATGATCAAATAATTTCATTTAAATAATCACATGAGCTTGAAACTTATCCATTGATATTCTAACTAATCGAATTATCACATGGACATTAATACCTAATCTCATAATAAGGGAATTAATATTTATGGACATCATAACCATACCATGAAGGCCTTATTCCAAGAAATATTATATAAATAGGTAAGGCATCAACCAAAAACCCAATGTAGTTTGTCTCATGATACCTATTAATGCATCGAGGGGCTATAGAGGTCCCCCACCTAGAGATAAATAATATTTTCATACATTCATATTACATCATTTTAGATGAATATTCAATACAATAAAAAACACATGCCTGAGGTCCATAACAGTTTATTGCCTTTGTAAATTTATAAAAAAAAATTCTTAACTCATGAAATATCTTCAATCTCTCCCATAAATATCTTACCATTTATTACTCTTCACAAACATAGCCTACGTAAACCTTTCTTCATAACCTATCAAAAGGAAACATAAGAAATAGTGAGCTTAGATGATCAGTAAGGGTAAACAAGGGAGATATGTAAGAATAACATGAGCATAAGGGTATCAGAACATGAGAATAACATTTGAAAAACACACCATGTATATCAAAGATAATAATCTTTAGTCATGGAATAAATATTGGTTGATCATAAGACATGAATCAAAATGGAATTAAATAACATGCTCCATGAGAGAATAACATTTCCATAAGACATAGATTTATGGCATACACATTAGTATATAACATTATGAACGAGTGTAAATAAAAACAGGTTCACTTATTAGTTTAAGGAAAATAAATGAGGCCCTCACATAAAATTATGGATAGGAAACCAATTCCATGTATAACATTATGTACATGAAAGGTAGGTCCACACATAACACTGTGAACATGTAATTCGGTTTGTGTATAACATATTTACTCATGATTTATCTATATTTACCCAATGCATTGGAGGTAGATATAGGTCCTACCTACCTCATAATGAAAATAATATTTATGTTTGTTATATGATTATAAGTATTAATCATATCATAATCCATGAAATGAAATGGGTTTCATAGATATTTCATCATATCACAACTTGTTTAAAAGAAACAGGTTTCATAATCATTTCTTCATTTCATCATAGCATCACCTATAAAAAAAAGAAAGTTTCATGAGAGTTCTATCATGGTATAACCTATAGAAAATAAGAGAGTTTCGTAAACATATTTTTATGATAAAACAGTAAAATAAAGAATAAGAATGTGGTCCTTAGTTCATATCCCCATCATATAATAAGTAACATTAAAGGATATCATCTTATATGGAAAATGATTTTAATTGATCATTTAAAACATTTATTGTGGAAAATATCCTTTCCACTTTGAAAATACATTTTTAAAACATAAAACATTTTTAAAATCATTTTATTTGGAAATAACCTTGAAAATTTAAAAATTAAATATCAAATAAAATAATGTTCGTGATGATGGGAAGTTTTTTCATATCGTACACATTAAAATAAATATTTCTTTCATATTTTTGGTAAAATCCAAATGGGAATTGTTTTTGAAAATGAAATGAAGATTCATTTAAAAAATTAAAAATTAAACATGGGTAAAAATGTATTTTAAAATTCATAGTATAATAATAAAATGGTTTTGAAAATGGTTTTTAAAAACATGGTTTTGGAAGAAATCAAATTTCCGACCAAAGAGAAAAATAAATTCAGGTTTTCTTAAAACCATTTTATCAATTATAAAATGTAAAAAAGTGTGTATAATGGTACTATTACTTGAAAATGTCTTGAATAAATACAGTTTAAAAAAAATTATGAGTTTCTTGAGAGAATGATCACAAGATTTTATCGTTGTAAATATAATTATAAACAATCCCGATAAGCAATGAGATTATAACATAAAATCTTTACCACTTTGGTAACTTTGAATCATATGCCCCGTGAAATAATAAAATGAAATGAAACATAAAATATCATAAAGATAAATAAATTCATGATATGGAATGTAAAATTGGTTGTATATATACCTCATAAAAGAATATATGTGCATAACATAACATATGTCTCAAAGAGTGAAAATTGAGACAAAAATCCCTTACTGCTTTGGTAGGGTTTTAACTATATCCCATGAAAGAGTGATCCTAAAATGGATATAAAAATCCCAATAATTATCTGTAGAATAATAATAAAATACATTAATGGTAATTATACACACCAGATAAAAGAAATGGGTGGTGAATATGGCATGTGTATCGAGGAAGTAAAAAATGGGATGGAAATCCCTTACCTTAAGTATTGAATTCCTTCATACATGTTATAACCTCCTGTCTAATAAATATAATTTTATTATAAATATATTACATAACCATACTTATATATATCATACCATATATTATTTACTTAATCCTTTTTATTATCTGTTTATTAACAATATCATGTTAAAGTAAAATTTCGGGTAATAATCGCTTTGTCTTTCGTATATGTTTTGATTTTTTATTTATGGTCCTTTTGATCATTAATACATTATCTATATAATAATAATCAGGTAATAATTATCATATTAATACATCAATTATACTATTAATACTTATCATGAAATATAGTTTTGATAAATGAAGTACATTATGATCCTGGAGACGGTAGGTCGTACGTCTACATGAGTAACATTTTAATTTATCAATGATCATTATGTAAAGAAGGTTATTGATATTTTATATTTTAATAATTATAATAATATCATAAATATAATATTATTTATTTAAATATAATTATATATATCATCCATCTGGTGTGGTGGTGAAAAGAGAGAGTCACATAGCTTCATGAAGGCGGCAGTCCACACATACACGAATGATGTTATCATCTTTCAGTGAGTCAAAAGATAATAAAGAAAATGATATATTATCCTTTAATAATGGTAAATATATCATTTATATCATAATTTTTTCATGTATATCACATATATTTATCCTTATTATATTCCACGTAAAGTGTTAATGAAAATTAATCACATTGCTTTGTGAGACGGTAGTCCACCATACACACTAACAACATTATCTTATCCCTTATGGAGTGGAAATTAAAAAAGTTATATATGATATAATGAATCCATGGGTATAAAGATATTATAAACAATATAACTATACTTTATATTCATCATAATACCCAACTGTGAGAAGTGCTAATGGAAAAAATGAATGATATTGGTTCGCAAGGCTGTAGTCCTCCAGACACACGATTGGTAATTTCATAACCAATTTGATGGAAGTGGAGATGGTTATAGGTCATGAACTTAACATAAAAACATATAAATATATTTACGATATTTAGGTTATTATACCATCTTGGTATAATAATAATTTAAGGATGAGGAGGAATAAATGAAACAAAAATGGTCGTTGATGAACATTACCTCTTCTTCGAGTATCATCCTTAGGTTTTCACCAAAATCCTTCCTTGGTTGGATTTATTTCCAAACTAATCCATCTAGGATTAGAGGAGGGAAATTTTTAATTTATTTTATTAGGTAATTTCTGAACCAAAAATGGTAAGATGGTTTGAAGATGAGAGGATAGTGGTTGGCATTTATAAGTGAGGTGAGTGGCACACTTGAAAAAAAAATTGAAAAGATTCAATCATACCCACATTTTATCATGAAAAAAAGCCTCCAAAATGGGTCATTATAAAAACTAGAAGAGATAAGGTCAAATTATTTCTAGAAAATGTTTTTTGTAAAGGCTTTTAGATCAATTTTAACCATTATCTTCTTAATTTAACCCCTCGGTAAATTAGTTTTTACCTTAACCGTAGTAATTAATTTTTATTGTTTTAACTATTCATTTTGGTGAAAAATTAAATTAAATTTATTATAAATTATAAATTATTTTTATTCTGAATATAGAATCCATTTTTAAAAATTACATTAATATAAGTGTATATTTTTAATTTAAAATTAATCTCACATATGCTACGAGAAAGTAGGTTTTTAAAGAGAAAATATTCAATGTTTTACAATGTTTTTATATAAAAATTCAATATAAAAATCATTATAATGACTTAAATTGAATTAATTAATATAATTTTGAAATAATTTTACTTTAAACCCAATTTCAAATAAAATTTAACATTATAAATAGTTTAAAAGAAAAATAATTGTTCAGTTAGAATTCAGTATTTTTCATTATTCATTAAAAAATTAATTTTTTCAATAAATTATCAAAAATTCACCATAATATAATTTTAATATGATTATTTAGAAAATTATGTTTATTTTATTAAATTAATTTTCTAAAAGTTTCAAAAAAAGATTTTAAAATAAATTTTCAAAATGAAACAAAACTTCTTTTAAGAAAAATATAGGTTTTTAAGAATAAAACTTAATTTATTCTTATTTTTTGTCTAGAAAACACATAAGATGAATATTAAAAAATTTATTTAATATATAATATATTACTTTCAATAAAATAATTAACCAAAATTATTTTTTTTAATTTATTATGTTAAAACATATTTGTGTATAGAGAAATATATTTTTAGAAAAAGAATTTCATTATTTTCAAATGGTTCTTATTTTCATTTATAATTAATTGGCCACCAAATAATTTATATGATATACATGTGTAAACCATATTTTCCTAGTTTAGGTAATATTATTCATACACTCCATTCCAATGGAAATGTGATTACTATCATATTAAATAATAATATTTGAATAATATGTCATGCTTTTTTTTAACTTAATGCTGCGTGCAACACAAGATAAAATCTATTTTACGTTTAATGAAAGCTATCAAAAAATTTAAATTAATTTGAAAAAATATATTTCATAAAATATTTGGAGATTACACCACACAACACTTAGTAAGTACAATTTATTCTTCATTTGAAAGGGGTGAAACATAATTAACATAAATATTCATGTTGAAAAAACTAACATGAGAAATGTTAATACTTTCCCTAATAAATAAACATAAACATAAACCATACATATTACTATAGTGAGTAGAAATAAAATTTTACATCCCCAGTAAAACTAATCATAAACAATCCAAGTAAATATTAAGGATGGTATCAATACAAAAATTCCCTAGTGGATTATAAGTACAATAAAGGGTTTATGTCATTGATGAATAGAAATACCATAAAATTTCATTAAAAAATCTAGAGGAAAATAATATTTTCAATTTGAAATTTTTTTTTTAAAACTAAAAGTTCATAAAATAATTTGAAAATCAGTTTCAATTAAAAAAAATTGAAAATTATAAATGAAGATCTAAAACATTGAGTGGATATGATGGAGTAAAATTTCATTCATGGCGTACACATAAAAATAAATATTCCTTTAATATTTTGGTAAAAGACAAATAATCCTTTTTAGAAAATGATATAAATATGCATTTAAAAAAATAATTAAAAATTAAAACATGGGTAAACATTTACTTAATAAATCATTTTGATAATGTTAAAAACATTTTAAAAACATTTTTTGAAATCATAGATTTGGTTGAAATATAATTTTTGATATAAGAGAGAAATAAAATCATATTTTCTTAAAAACATTTTATCAATCATTTTAATTTACAAAGAGAGTAAAATTTGTACTATTACTTGAAAAATTTAATTAATAACCAGAGTATAACAAGATATATTTATTTTAAGATAGAAATATCAAATAATTCTCCCATGGGAGACTTAAACATAAAAAAATCCCAAATACTAATGAGATTGCAAAATAAACCCTTACCATATTGGTAAATTTTGAATCATAACCCCAATGAAATAAATAAATTCAAATTTAAATTTAAATTCCCTAAAGATAATGATATTTCATGATATAAAATATAAAAAGGGATAGTATCACTACAACAAAATCGACTAATAGCTGTGGTTTTTTTAGTTTTGGTGAAGATTTCTAAAAACCTCTACTAAAGTAGGCATCATCATCCAATTCACATTAGTTTTTTCCATTTTTTAGTGGTTTCTAGGAACCATCATAGAACTTTTTTTAGTGGTTGTGTTTTTGTTTTTAGCAACGGTTTTCCCTCCCAAAAAATGATAATGAAATATTAGTAGTTTAAACTGCTGATATCCAGTCGACATTTTTTGGGAGGGGAAACTGCTGCTAAAACCAAAAAACCACCGCTAAACAAATATCATAATTATATAGTGGTGGTTTAAACCCCAACTAAACAATAAGTTTGTATATATAGCAGTGGTTTAAACCCCCACTATATATTTCTTTATAAAAAATACTATTTTAGGATATGTAGACCTAAAATAGCCAGAAAAAAAATAGACCGGTATGATAATATTCAAAACAAAAATAATCAAAAAAAGTAATAATAACATAATCATAAAATTATCAAATAACAAAAAATAAGATTATATCCCTAAAATGACAACTCAATTGGGTTATTATTTACCCTTCATATAATATTCTAATGAGTATATAAAGAATTGTCCCCATGTTCCCCAAACTAACCGAAATGATACCACTACTCATTAGTAACCTAATCTTCCATAATCAGAAGTATGAAATCTATACAGTTTAGATGATCCTAATATTTCTGCTCAATACCTTAGGATGATGAATTCAATAACAAAATCAATAAAACCACCACCTATAATGAAATTTCATCTACTACATAACTAGAGTTTCTATGTGTTGATATAAACTAAAAATATCTACTAGATGTTTCTCATCGAGGACTGTATTACATTGCATATATTTCCACTCTGAACATTAAATTAAATATTTAAAGTTAACATCAAAGAGGAGGACCACTATTCTCCTAGGGAAGTGAATGATATGTTCCAAACCATAGGGAAATACCACCTTTCATATCATCTTAAGAATATCTATTCATATAATACTATTCAATCGAAATCACTACTTAATAACTCTCTAATGAGAAGTAAGAGAGTCGGGCCACCATATATTGATCAAATGTGATTAACATCTTCCTCTCTTATTAGGAATTAAAATACTTTGAGGCTAGATATTTGGGATCCCCCTCTATCAATCGGACAAAATATTCACTGTAAAAGGTATCAACAACCACATTACTTCTATATAAATATAATCACATGAATTGGAATATCGTCAAACACTACAATGTATATCCACCATTACATACCCATTTTAAGTATGCCTCTGAGGAAAGAATCCACAAATCATGAAAAAAACTATCCACCAACACTGATACAAGAAAGTAGTTCAGTGTGCTTGTCTCAAGAACACATCAATGGAATCTATCAACATACATAGAAGTATATGAACTTCATCTCTGGAATGCATATAGATGTATAAGATAGCCTCATATTAAGCTAAAATCATCATTCAACCTCTAAAATGAAATATTACCTTACTTCATAATCACAAGAATATATCCCTCAACATAATATTATATTTTAATTCATTCAATGAGGAATCCAATTCATACTAATTATGTTACCACTGGTCTTATATATACCTTCAATAAATCCTATAAAAGGACACTTTTCAACCAAGTATAACCTCAGTTAGGTAAAAATACCTCAAGGCGTCCTCTCAGTTTTTTTTTTGTGATTTTTTTTGTTTACAAAGCTAGATGGCCGCGAATGAGTATAGTTGATGTTGCTGAAGCGGGTTTTTATGTGGTGTCATTTCCCAGTGTTTTCCAAATATTTGGGCCTCAAGATCAGAAGTTTTTTTTGGAAAAGGAAGGATTTTCACAAAGGATTATACAGTTTTTTTATCATAAATCATAGTTCATGGACCACAAAGGAATTATTCAGAATGATCAATGAAATCGTCAAAGTAAGAAATTCTACATAGAAGTTCCATGTGGCCCGCGAAGCATGCTATGTGGACCGAGGAGAGAAAAATTGATCACATAAGGCTTATATATTATGGGAGGATAATTTTTTTGGGAAGCTTATCATTTTCAGTTGAGATTTGGTGGTTCATTTGTAGAGTACATCATCCAATGTAAAGGAACAAAGGTATTATGTGGACTGTATAGCATTGTTTATGGTGAAGGTTGTACCGTATAGAAGTTTTGGATAAATACGATTAGTGGGTTTTTCAGATATATTTTTTTATATAATGACCACTAATCATTTCATTTAGAGAGGGATAATTCCAATAGAAAATATCATCACTCTGGGAAGAATTTAGTAAAGTCTTAAGTAGTTCGTGAGGCAGGATTCTGTGAACAAAAGTGGTTCATGAGGGAGGATTCCATAAAGGGTGAATCAATTCATGGAATATTTCATGAAAGGGTTTTGAAAGGCTCTACAGATCACAAAGGAATATGTTCCATGTAATAAGAGGTGGTCCACGAAGCAGGAATTCTCCATGGAAGAAGAGGTGGTCCACGAAGTAGAGATGGTTTGTAAAAGAAGAGGTGGTCCACGAAGCAGGGACGGTCCATGAAAGAATATGTGGTCTGCAAATCAGTCACACCATGTGGTACAACACAGTTCATGGAAGATTCAAGGTTGTTCATAAAGGGATTAAAATATTTCAGAAAATAAATTTTTTTAATCTAAGAGTACACAGAAAAGTGGAACTTTAACATAATATCTACCTATAGTTGAGTATGAATTCATTCATGCAAATGAATGGACCTACAAGTCCATAAACTTTGTGTGGATCCCTTATTGAGAATTTATAAAAGGAAAAGTAATACGGTGATCCTTTCCATCGGTAGTGAGACAAAGAAAGATATATATGGAGTGACCCTTGGGAAAGTAGTGAGCTAACCATAAACATTGTAAAGGTAGTGAGCCTGGGAATAGAATTGATCTGGAATGAACCTTGTAATTTATAAGTGATCCTTAGTGGATTTGTTACATCGGACCATCATTGTTGTATGTTCCTTGGATGTTGCCCGGTGAGGGTGAATCAAGTAAAATCGCTATGTCTAGTGCATGATTTCAATTCTGTTCATACATTTCTATGGGAAAGATAAATAAGATTGTTTTATTAAACAATGAAACAAGATTCTATGGTGTGGGAGTTTTAATCTGACATACCTTGATTCACCCACTCTATCAGGGTATTTAACATAACTGAGCTAACAATTGGTATCAGAGCTAAAGGTTTAAAGTCAGTATTTCTCTCTTAGTAGAAGAAATGGAGATTTTCAATCACAAATAGATTTTGATATTTGAGGTAAAAGATTTCAATTATGTAAGAATCAGATGTGGAACTTCTTTCAATCATTATAAATGGATGTCTTTACAACATCGATTCAACGAATTTTGGCCAATACTGATAGTGGTTCTTTATTAGAAGTTGGCCGAAGGGAATTTGATACTGATTCTAAAGGAATCAATGTTTTAGGGGAAACCCTATAAAATAAAATATATATAAAGGTAATATCTTGTATTTCATCACATAATATGTGGTAAAAGTTATTGATCATTTATAATAGTGACTCAAAATTCATAGAAGTAAAGATATAGGTTCTATGGAACAAGTATGAGGATCTAATAATGCACCCCAATGAGTTTTTTGATACATTTTTTAAATGTTGTTTTGGAAGACATGTGTGGTCTCAAAGAAATTATTGAAGATATAAATTTTTTTAAGAAAATATTTATAAAACTTCTACCTAGGTTCAATCCGAAAGTTTCTTTATTGAAAGATAAATATCCAAAGGTTCTAACATTGGATAACTTGAACAGTACTCTTGTAGCATATGAAATGAGAAATGATGATAACGATGTTGTGGAAAATGGAAATTCCAAATAAGTGGCATTTAAGGACATGAAAAATCTCACCATTAAAGATAGTTAGGAATATGAATAGACATATGAGGTGATGTCATTACTTTCCTCCAATCTTCAAAGTGGAAAAGGAAAGTTCAAAGGGAAACTTCCACTTGTATTATTTTGATGTGGAAAAGTTGTACATCTTTCAAAAAGATGACCAAATAAATTTCAAGAATATGATGAGGATTAATTTGAAATTCCAATGAAAAAATTATTTATCCTAGATGAAAGCGAAGAAAATTTTTAAGAGAAATTTCTTCAAAAATAAGAATTTTCTTCCAAGAGAAGATGACAGTTCAGAATAATCTGAGACAGAATAGTTAGAGGACTACAAGGATCATTAAAGAGATTCTTTGGTGGTAGTTGTTAAAATATCTCAAATAAGGGAAGAAATATATAATGAAAAAAGATAAGTTAAAGTAATATTTTACCTTTAGTTTGAATTAGAATCTACTTTTGAGGAAATATATGTTTGTAGAGCCAAAATGAAGAAATCCAAAAAAGTGGTTTATGATGCCAATATTTATATGCAGAAAAAAGAAGAAGAGAAGTATAAGATGAAAGAAGAAATTGAAAAACTAAAGCCTTCAATGCCATAGAGCTTAGATAAGGTTGTTGAGTACAAGCTCAAAATTGAATAGTATAAAATAGAAATCAATAGTTTATCTAAAACTAAAAAAGATAAAATAAAACGTATCGAGGAACATGAAGAAGAATTCATTGGTCTGTGATGAAGTGTTAAGGATCAAGAAAAATTTTTAACTCTTGGTATGACATTAGGAAAACATATCATACAGGAAATATAAAAGATGAAATTCTAGCATAGAGGTCCAGCAAAACAAAATAAACAGTCAAATAAAAATGATAAGGTTGGTATGGGGCTTGATCAAAAACATAAACTAGTAATAGTTAAAGTCAGACCATGAGCACTCACTCTAAGATTGAGTAATTATTTGAGTACAAAGAAGAATCAGAATATTCATATATCCCAATAGAAAACTAGTGTTGTAGAAATGATGTGTAGGAATTCACCATACATCAGGTGTTATTATTGTGGAAATATGGGACACTCACAAAAAAAAATCCATATCCAAGAGGTATCCAAGGGAACAAGACCAAAACATTTATCCATATCGAACTCAATATTATAGGATATCATTTAATGTTCATTGTTTTAGGTTTGGAGGAATCATACACATGGTAAGATATTTCACATCAATAATAAAGAGAAATGTGATGAGGCAGACTGAATATAGTCATAAGCAGCATATAAATGTATCATCAAATGAGATGAAAATGAAAATTTGATTTTTATTTCTATAGGATGAATTCGGTCCATCATACTTCGAAGAAGATCAAGATTATTAATCCATTTTAGTTATGAAGTCAAAAACATGGATCAGAAATAAAAGAGACAAATAGGCAGTGATTATAGAGATTGCTTTTAAAGCATCAGATCTCACTAGAATATGGATCATTGACAGTGGATACACCTTGAAAATGATAGGAAATAAGAATCTGGTGACTGGAATCAAATACAACAAGGAAGGTATCATGAGATTTTTTAATTATGAAGGCTTCAAAATTAATGGATCTGGAAAAGAAAAGTTTGGGGAAAGGACATGATATGTGTAGATGTATTTTTTATTAAAGTTCTCAGTCACAACTTGCTTAGTCTCAGTCAACTATGTGACTCAAAATATACCATAATATTTTCAAATAAATTATGTGTCATCAAGGAAAAATATTGTGCTCTTGTTTTGTAGGGAAAGAATACAAAAGGGAATATCTACCTTGTGAGTGGAGAAGAAGATATGTGTTTTTGTCCAAGGAAGAAGAGAAAAAGTCATGGAATAAACACCTTGGTTATTTGAGACAAACCTCACTGTAATATCTGGTGAAATATGATTTTTATTGAGACCTCCCTAGATTATCACATGATCTTACTCGTACATGTGATGCTTTTTAAGAATAGAATATCATTCAAAATACATATAAGGAAAAATATAAAAGGTCAAAAAAAATTCTTAATTTGGTTCATATTAATGTGTTCAGATCAATTTCACCAAGATATGTTGATGGGAGGTGATATTATATTCCCTTTCATTGATGATTTTAGCATAATTTCATGGGTTTCAATCATCACTCACAAATCTCAGGTGTTCAGTTTCATTTAAACTTATCGAAGGGAAGTTTAGAAGATGTCGTGTCAAACAATCTAGAAGATCCAAATAGATAATGGAACACAGTTCACAAATAGACAAGTGGAGGATTATCATGAGAAATAGGGATAAGGAACCAAGTTTCAGCAGTAAGAAATCCATAGTAGAATGGATTAGTGTAGAGGATAAACTGAATTATCCACAACATGGATAGAACAATGTTCATTGAGAAATACCTTCCAAAGAAGTTTTGGAAAGATGAAGTGATGACATCATTCTATACATTAAATATAGATTTAGTGTGTCCAAAAGAATAAAAGACTCCATATGAGATATCTTATGGAAAGAATCCAACTTTGAAGTACTTTCGAGTCTTCATAAGTAAGTTTTTCATTCTCAATAAATAGAAACACAAGAATATTGAATCTCATGGAGATGAAGGGATGTTTCTTGGCTACTCAAAGAAAATAAAAGCATCGAAATTTTTCAAAAAGTGGCTGGGAAAGGTTTTTGAAAGTCACAATGTAATTATAGTATATAATGAGAAGAATCTTCTGCAAATTCATAAGTAGTCTTAGGAGGATAATGATGAAAATAATACTTCAGTATATCAAGGGCATGGTGGATTTCAATTTTATGTATAATGAAAAATCACTACAAGAGTTATTGGTCTATATTGATGTCAATTGGGCCGGTTAAGTAGATGATAGAAAATAAATGTCAGGTGGTGCATTCTAACTTGGTGGGTTGTGTATTTATTAGATAATTAAGAAGAAAGATGTAATTTTACTGAGCACCGCATTATCTTAATATATTACAGATACTAAATATTGCACGTAGTTATTGTGGATGAAGTGGCAGCTTGATCATGTGGGATTTGAAGATAATTCTCTATTCGGAATCCCTTATGGTAATTCAAGTGTTTTAAATCTTATAAAAAATCTACTTCATCATTCAAGGACAAAGAGAATTGTAATCAAGTATCACTTTATCAAGTAGAAGTTGGAGTAAGGTTTTGTGAAGTTAGAGTATATGCCTATGGAACTATAGGTTGCAGATATTCTTATGAAGTTTTTACCCAAAGAAGTGTTTAAAACAATATCGACTAGCTCTTGGAGTTCTGTTGACTTCCCGTACTTGAAAAAGTTTGGATGTGGGACCCCCTCTTCCTAAGGTATGGTTTTTTTTCCTAAATGTGATGATCTTTTTACTTTACCTTATTTCTGACAACAACAAAGTGACCTTCGAGTTCATTGAAAAAATGGGGGATTGTTGCTATAAAAGGGATAAATTTTCTTAATGAAGATACGAGGATAAGCTGATAAGGGGAGTAGTGAATTTGGGGGTATTAAATATGATGATGCTAAAGGTGATCAATCAAAGGATATATATCATGATAGATGATGTTTTTAATGAAATTAGTTGAGTGGTTTTAGAATAAAGTGGTACATTGATGAACTTTACATGATACTCTTATTTCTTACACTAAGCATGGCTCATGTGGGTTTAGATTATGTGTTGAGTAAATCATTTATCTTTATCTAAATCGCTAAAAGTGAATCGTCATAGAAGATGGAAGAAGCTTTAATAGTGAATCAAAATGTAAAGAGTTTTCAATAAAACCAAAGCAGAAGATTTTTGGGAAAAAATACCTCAAGTAATCCTATAGGTGTTTTTTTATGTTATTATGTTTGTTGAAAAATCCATAAGACTGCTAATGAGTATGGTTGGTGTTGTCGAAGCAAGTTTTAAAGGTGGTTCCATTTCCCAATGTTTTCCAAATTTTTGGGCCTCAAAATCATAAGTTTGTTTTTGGAAAAGTATTTTCAAAAAGGATTGTACTATTCATGGATCACAAAGAACATTTCATCAACCACAAAGTAATTACGTGTAATGATAATGGAAAATCAAAAAAGTAAGAAATTATGCATAGTAATGATATACGAACCGCAAAACACGCTACACAGACCGCATAGGGAAAAATGGTTCATGGAATTCTTGTAGTTTTTGGGAAGATAATTGTTTATGGGAATCTATTAATTATTTTTTTGAGAGGTGGTGATTCATTTTTTGAAGACATCAGCCACTGGAAAGGGGTAAAGGCTCTATGCAGACCACATTTCATAGTTCACGGTGAAGGTTGTACCATATCGAGGTTTTGGGTAAATCTGATTAGTGGGTTTGATGAATATATTTTACTATATAATAACTGATAATAAAATCATTTAGAGAGAGATAATTACATTATAAAATATCATCTCTCGTGGGAGAATTTGGTGAAGTTCGAAGTAGTTTGTGAGGGAGGATTCCACGAAGAGAAGTGGTTTGTGATAGAGGATTCCGTGAAGGGTGAAGCAATTCATGAAACAGTTCATGAAATGGTTTTGTGGAATTATTTAGTTCTCAAAGGAAGATAATCCTTGGAATAAGATTTGATCCATGAAGCAAGGATAGTCCATATAAGAAGATGTGGTCTGTGAATCAGGGATGGTTTGTGGAAGAAGAGGTGGTATGTGAAGTAGGGACGGTACGCAGAAGAAGAGGTGGCCCATGATGCACTCGCACAACGGGGTGCAACATGGTTCATAGATAATTCAAGATAGTTCACTAATGGAATAAAACAATTCAAGAAATAAATTTATACAAACTAATAGTACTCAAAAAAGTGGAACTTTAACAGATCATCTACCTACAGTTGAGGATGCGTTTATTCATAAAAGTGAAGGGACCTATAAGTCCATAAAATATGTATGGATCCATTCCAGATTAGTGTGAAAAGAAAGAGGAAGATAGAAATCATTTCCATTGGAATTGGTCTAGAGAAATATACATAGGGAGTGACCCTTGGGAAAGTAGTGACCTGAACCTAAACATTGTAAAGGTAGTTATCCTAAGCATAGAAGTGATCGAGCCCTAACCTTTTAATTTGGAAGTGAGCTTTAGTGGATTTTGTACATCATCACATTGGTGTTGTATGCTCCTTAGATGTAGACCATTGAGGGTGAACCAAGTAAAATTATTATGCCTCATGCATGATTTCAATTTTTTCATACATTTCTATGGGAAATAGAGAGAGGATTGTTTTATTAAGAATGAAACAAGATCCAAATTGGAGGTAGTTTTAATCTATCATACCCTAATTCACCCCCCCCCCCCCTCAGGGTATGTAACCTAATTGGGATAACAAGATCACTTAAATATAAAGAGTGAGTGAAATATGGATATCATTAGTATAAATCTCTTGTTGATATGGTCAAGAGATAGGTTCTATTATAAACACTAAAATTTGATTAAATGGGGAAGGAGGAATTATTATCATTGGAGTATAAATGTTTGTAGGTATGTGAATTGAGGAAATTGATCATACATAAAGCCACAGCAGGTGAAACCATTCCATAACCATCTATTATGTGCATATTCTTGTGGGTCTTACTTTAATCACTCCATGATTAACATGATATAACTAATTGTGTCAATAGTATAACTGCATCAAAGCATCATCCATCTCAAACTACTTGTTCCCCACAAGTTCCAAAGTCAAAAATGACTCTCAGCATGCCACTTTGACATTGAAAGTTGTAACATATTTGATTTTACATATATTATTTTTAGATAATATATGGATTGATTTTGAGATTAGGTGCTGAGACGACATGCATTTCTAAGGATCAAGGTTTCCCGAACAATTGTTTGAATAATATTAAAAAATTATATAACATGCATGTGTAGTTTTCCTGAAAATTGGAATAACTCCTAAATGGGTGCTCAGATTAAAAATTTGTGGGCACCATTTCATTTAGAGCAGAAACTTTACCTTAGGTGAGGCCTAACATCGACCGGCGTGGGTCAGTTGTGAAAACTAATTATTAGACGTTATAAAGAATAAAATTAATTGAGTTTTATTTTATTTAATGTTACACGGAAAAACATAGACATTTCCTTTTTTTAATAATCCATTTTCAGATAATTAAGGGTTATCTCCATAACCTTGGAATTTCTCTAAAGTGTGGAGAAAGAGCCCTCTCCAACGAACGACGTCGGATCAGAGATCAGATCATGGATTGTCATGCCAAGAGAGTTGGAGGATCTCGTCAATGATATAAAAGTAACTTCTCCTCATCAAAAACTGATCCAACTTGATCTAGGGAATTTATTTTCCTTTATGGTTTCCTTATTCTTAAATTCTACAACGAACATGGACCAACCCACGAACAGGTTGATTTTTGGTTCGATCATTTGCGGGATGGATATTTTTTGTGGTGGTTTAACAGGAGATAGATCTTTGTGATAATTATGGATCTTCATTTCTATTTTTAATAAGAATTAATCGAGGCCTATACAAACAATGGTTGAGGTTCATTACTCAGGTGTTCTTGGTACGTTTCACTTCCTTCGTTCTTGGCGTTCTTCCCTGTTGGACCCTCTTGGTCATGGGACCCTCTTGGTCATGGATCGAATTCTTGAGAGGCTCTGAATTCAATCATACCACCACAATAGTGGAAAGACAAATAGAAGTATATATTAGTGTAGTTGAAGATAGAAGGATCATAGAATTGGTCTTGTTTCAGAAATCAGACCACCGAAGGAGGTACGGTGGACCGCGGAAGGTGCCACCAGTGCTTCAACACCAGTGACCGGCACCAGCGGCGGTAGACCATGTGTAAGAAGTGCATGTGGAAGTGGTAGAGCTGCATGGACACAGTATCTCGTCCACGTGGGAGCCCATGGAATCTGAATACAAGGCACAGCAGCCGGCCTTTTGCAGTGGCTGTGGGACGCGACGGTCACTATATAGGAGAGTGTGTTCACAGGGTGTTGACACAGCATGTGGTTTATCCTAGTCATGTGGGTTGGGACTTGGTGATATGGGTTGGTCCTAATTTGTTCAGGGCTAGGTGGGTCAATCCAGGCCCATCCATAGTGGGTCGGGCCCAGCGAACCAGTTCGGACCCAGCGGGTCAGGTTAGAACTCGAGTTGGGTCTAACCTGGGTGGTCGGACTAGGCCATGGTCGACCGTAGCGGTCGACCTTGAGCTATAGTTGGCCAAGTTGTCGCACATCCACAGTATCTAAGTTGTGGTCGACCTCCATGGTCGGTGGACCGACCGCCCGACCAGTCCATGAGCTAATGGACCCCCTTCTGAATTTTCAAATTCTTGTAACTTTCAAACCATGTGTCTGTTTGAAAAACCATCTGTAAATTTGGTACCCTTGCAATGAGAAAGTACTTCTGAGATTTTCTAAGTGGGTTTTTTGGAATTATTAATATGACCTAATGGATTGAGGAGTAGGTTCTCTCAAAATGAGTGTGCTTTAGTGGAATCCTATGGATGGATATGACATAAAGACTAAGTGTCTCATGGAGACTTTATGACTCCCAAATATTGTGTGTCTTATAGTGTAATGTCCCGACCCTAGTTACCCAGAGTTGGTGCATTATTTTGTAACATTGGCATCATCACAAAAGATCAAGTCTCGAAAGACCGATTAGTTTAGTAGCCTTGAAACACTAGATACATTCATAAGTTTTACATTAAATCATAAAGTAATGCAAAACTACAACAACATCTTGTTTTCATATACCCTCATATTATCCCTTTAGGTCATTCATAAAATACTTCTTCACATCCTAGAAAAATTAAAACATTGAAAGGGTTGATCTCAGATGCTCAGTAAGGATAACAATATAGCAAAAGCTTTCATAAATAAAAATAAACATTTAAGGCAATGTATAACTAAACAAAAGCCTTTTAAACATGAACTTCAGCATAATATGGAAAAAGTAAAATGAAATAATTACATTTACTTATTCACATGGATATTCTACTGGTCAAATAATCACATGCAATATCAATAACCACTTTCATAATGATGGAATGCATAATGCCAGACTATCGTAACCACGTAGCCAATGCCTCGTTCCAAGACTACAAATAAGATTTTGTCAAGGCCTCATTCTAAGACACTAGTTTGTCTCATGAGACCTACTGATGCATCTAGGAGCTATAGTGGGATCCACCTGTCACTTATTAAGTCCAATTAATTCCTTATATGAAAAGTTTTAAACATATCATAAACCATAACATAATCGTATCACATAAAAAATGCATAAAAGAAACATAAAATTTCCACATTTCAATCATGAGATATCAATACAACAAATTGATATAATAAAAACATTATCAAACCCATTTTCAATACCAAAATAAAAGAAAAGTAAAACATGGTATTTATTTTTCATTTTAAAAAAAGTTATGGCTTGTAGAGGAGGTCGAAACTCAAATAATGGTCACAGCGGCGGAGAAGTCATTGTCGCCGCATACGTACGACAAAAAAACATTCCTTTTTGTAATTTAGTAAAAATATTCATATAAAAAAATATTCCTTTTGAATAAACGTAAAATTCAAAGGGTTTTATACATCGTATAAAAGAAATTTTTGTATAAAACAAAATATTCCTCAATGAAAGGAGATTAAGACGAAGTCCCTTACAAAGATCATTTTTTTTAAATAAAATAGATATATTATGTGTATTAACTATAATTACACATAAATAAAGTACAAATACAAGATAGGACATAATAATATCATGACATAATTTGAAAGTAGGAGATTAACCCAAAGAATGGAAATTAGGTTAAGAAGTTCCATTACCTCATGTCTGATTTGACTCGATCGTTCTTTAACCTCCTGAATAATAAACTAGAGTTAATTTATACTTGCTTAAGAACCTTTTTCAAGTTCATTATTCCTTTTATATTACTTATTACCATGTTATAAACATTATGTAATTATTTAAGTTATTAACGGTCGTTTTGTCGATCTTTGGTACTTGAGTTAAAAATAAACTTCTTATAATTACAAGTTGTTGTTGTGGTAAAATATCCATTATATCAAGAATTATATTCATGATTTTGATATCATATATATTATATATATCCAGTATATACATGAATTTATAATATTACATAACATTTAGAGGTAATAAATGAAATGCACCGTTCATGGAGACGGTAAGTCGTACGTACGCATGAACGCTACTTTCATTTCTATTTCATATTTAATGGAATTAAATCATAATGATATAAAGTTATATTATAATTCCAGTATAATATCATATATAATATCATTTACTCCATCCTTTGTATGTCCCACATATGGCATTAAATATTCAAATCACTTTGAGGGGGCGGTAGTCCGAACTTCCTAAAATGAAATTATCACGTTTACCCATAATGGAAATCATAAAGGTATGCCATAAATGAAAAATACAGAAGAATAAGGAAAAAATAAACATAATATATATCATATATAAATATATTGACATCTTAATGGCCACCATGAGAGGTGTTAAAAGAATATTGAACAATCATCGTTTCGTGAGGCAGTAATTCGCCACCCACAGAAATAGTATGTTCTTTAACCATTAGACGAAGGTGTGTGTAATTGTAAATCAAATAATTCTCATAAAAATATCCTAGTATATTTAAGATACTGGTGTTTTTACAAAATAATGGAATAAAAAGAGTTTAAGGGGTTGGAGAAGCAAAATAAAACAAAATAACATAAGAGAAGACATTACCTTAAAATCGGGTAACTCTTTTTGATTTGATCCAAAGGCCTCATTGGGAAGACTTCTGCCCAAAGTGAGGCTTCTAAAAGTAATAGAGGTACGTTTAGAGAGTATTTGGGCAGATTTTGGCTGAGCCAAATGGATTTTAAGATGTGAATAATGTGGTATAAGTGGGGGCCTTTTATAAGAGGAGAGGAGGGGCACTCTTGGAAAGTAATGAAATGTTACATTACTATGAAGTACTTTTCAGATTTCAAAGGTCCCACAATTATATATTTCTAGGATAAGGTGATAAATGATCTAAATATACTCATCCAATAGGTTTTTGACAAGTTTAAGTCTTATATTTTACATTATCTTTTCATTTTATTTAAATCGTTAATTAATGAGGTAATCGCTGCATCATCATGGTGTCATAAAAATTTTAATTTATTTAATGTCTAAAAATTATATAAAAAATATCATGATTTATGAAATATTTTTATATTTCCAATGAATATTTATAGTCGAAAATTTAACTTATATAACCCCATGTAATAATTGTTTTAGTAAAACAACACATGTTTGTGACAATTTTATTTTTACTTTAAATAAAAAGTTATTAATGTCATTTTATTACACAAGTGGATCCATGGGGTCCCCAAGTTGACCCATGGGTTGTCTTGGTCTTCCATGAGTCATCCAATAAGGTTAGTACAAGTGTCAAGATATTTTCATATTTTTATAATATCATTTTTACCTTAAATTTCACTAATTACCTTTAATTGTGATTAATAAAACTTAAAAGTTACTATTCGCCAAAAATTATTTTCATCTCATTGAACCAAATTTTACTTCCTAATGATAATTATGTATGTTGGATTTTTGAAATTCAAATCACATAGGTGGTAAAATTTTATTTAAACGAAAAATCAGTTTTTTTTACTACCACTAAGTGGTTTCACTATTCATCAAAAATCGAAGTTTTTCAGAACAATAAAAAAAATTCACCCTAAGCTATAATTGATATTCTGAATTCAAAAATGATATCTATTTTAAAAAATTCCAAACATATAAGTTTCATTAATTAATTTTATAATTAATTCTCGTTGTCAAAATAAATAGTGTGTTTTTAAGAAATAATATCAATCAAAAGATTGACAATTGTTTATGTCCAATTTCAAAGTGAAATTAATTCTAATGACCACCATTGGATAAAATGGTAAAATTATATTCTAATTATACTTTAAAACCACTCAATTTTATAATTTATCACTATTAATTATTTTTATTTAAAAAGTTGTTTTTAATTAAAATTTAGTTATTTTCACTATTCATCAAAATATTAAAGTTATCCGAAAAGTTACAAAATTTCACCTTAGGCTAAATTCAATATTCCGAATCAAAAAATTAAGTCCATTTTGAAAGATAAAATTTATAAAATTTCAAAAAGTAGGTATTACTATTCATTACGGCTACTTTGATTGGTTGTGGTGTGTGTTTGGACTCGAAGTTGCGTACAACACACGCTACTGTATTATTCAAAGAGAAAAGTACCATGGAAGCTTGGGGTGTTAAATATAGAGATTTTGTGTCTCATGGAGACTATGTGACTCCTAATGATTATGTGTTGTATAGATACTATGTGTCTCATGGAGACTATGTGACTCCCAAAGACTGTGTGTCTTACCAAGACTATATGTTTCATGGAGACTATGTGTCTCATGGAGAATGTGTGTCTCATTAGAGAGAGTATATCTGGATATTATTGATATGTGGTCCATGGATGTATATCTTTAAGGAGTAGACTATACTATTTCTTATGTGGTATTTCTTGTGTGGTATTTTCTTCATGGTATTTTTTGTGTGTTATTTCCTCTGTGGTATTTCCTATGTGATATTTCCTTTGTGGTATTACTTTGTGGTTTTGGGGTGCCTTACTGAGTATTGTTTTACTCACCCCTACATGGGTTTTTCCCACACATGTCATGTATTGTTCAGATGAGAAACCTTTTGATAGGTTCTAGGGCAGAACAGGATCGGACAAAGATTTGTGAGTTCAAGAAGGTCGATGTGTTCCTGCATCTTTGAGCAGAAGTCACAATACCTTTTTCTATAGGTTGTACATTGTTTTTTATAGATTTTTTGTTTTTGGTGGGCTTGTATTCTAACCCAGTTTAATTTACTGCACTTTAATTTACTATAGTACTCTGTTCTTTAGGATATAGTGTATTCATGCATTTGTTTTCTTAGTGTTTTTACATTCCAGCATTTGTGGCTTGGATATGTTTGTGTGTGTTTGTGTGTATAGGTACTTAGGAAAATTCCTCCCATTTGTGGGATATTCTTTCTCAGTATTAGTCATCATCCCCTAGCCTATTGGAGGTGGTCTTGTGGTAGTCACGGCATGGGACCCTATGGGATGGGTCGTGATATAGTGGTATCAAAGGTGGTTGGTTCTACCTTATAAACAAGAGTCTGTGAGTTTGGTTTGGCGCAATAGTGTTAAGTGTTTCGAGTTTGGATTTCAGACTAGGGAATCCAATATTGGTGTGGTGGACAATGTATCCATACACTAGGACTCTGATTTTTGCTTTTTGACTCAGTACATGAAGACACTAGTTGTAGGGAAACATAATGATACATGTATTATATAGGAATGGGTTGTATTTTCCATGTCTTTTTTGATTCAAAACTCTAGATATACTCTATTGATCATGGTGCATCTTGTTTTATTATAGGATGCCTCCATATAGAAATCCATCTAGGATTCAGTTGCATTATTACTGAGACAATCTTCCAAGTGACGAGTCATCGGTACGGGGGCCTATACCAGAGATAGCACCTCCAAGTGGTTTTCTAGCGATAACACCACCTGTCGAGCAGCAGTTACTACCAACATTACCAGCTGAGGATGCACAAAAACTGAGTGAATTTCATGAGTTCCAGAGGTAGAAACCTCCTAGGTTTTGAGGTGATCTAGACCCATAGGCAACTGAGGATTGGCTAGAGGTAGTTACATGTGTCTTCCGCCTTGTGAGGATGCCTTCTGACTAGATGGAAGTCCTTGTTATGAGTCTTTTTAAGGGCTCAGTAGGGTGATGGTGGAACTTAAAAACCTATACACATGATGAGTAACTCTCTCTTATTAATACATTGATCATCTCTTCATAGAGGAGTTATTTATAGCTACATTGAGATCAGTTCACATACATGAAATTTTCCATCTATAGTAGGGAAGTCTAATTATGGAAGATTACTCCACTAGGTTTACTGATATTTCACATTACTATATGGATATGGTACGAGACCAGTTCTTCAGGGCTTGGACCTTTGCGAAAGTCCTATAACAGGAGATCAGGGAATCTATGATATCCCATAGCATTACTACTTATACTGAGGTACTTGAGCGAACCATGCTAGTGGAGAGATTTCTAATGAAGCAGGCACCGGTAGTGGCAGCTACCAGTAGGCTCCAAGTAGCTACGACCTTGACATTAGGTAGGTGATAGCAGTCACAGGGACCCAAGTGGGTCAAGCACTTTGGGGGATGATCCCAAGGCACAGGATCAGTAGTGCGGGGATCCCAGAGTAGCTCAAAACATCTAAGGGATAGGTTATGTTATACATGCGGCAGTTAGGGACATCCGGCATGAGATTTCCCGACCTATCATATGACCGGTCATGAGATAGTTGAGGGACAACCGAGGTAGAAGAAGATAGTGGATAAGGGTGTTCTATAGGGCATAGGATGTGGAAGAGGAGTAGTCAGGGAATTAGGAGGTGGGAGGAGGTTCAACGTACTACCACCTCCACCCCCAGGTGGTCCACGATAGGGTTAGGGATCTGGTGGAAAGGTACGAGGCCAGATTTAGGTGATGGAGTCTTACGACTCCAGGGATCTAGTGATGATTTGAGGTATGGTCTATTTATTTTCCACCTTAGCTATAGTTTTGATAGACATAGGTTTTGGTCATTCTTTTCCTGCCAAAAGCCTTGTTTAAGACTTGGTTATTCTTATTGAACCATTGAATCAACCCTTACACTTAGAGACTCCTATAGGAGAAGATTTTATGATAAAAAATGGTGTCGATAGTGTGATATTACTCTTGGAGGCAAGATTTTCTGTTGGGATCTCTTGGTAGCGGCATCGAGCCCTTATGACCTCATTCTTGGTATGAACTGGTTATCTGCAGCTCATGCTCGGATCGACTGTTTTACGCACATAGTGTTTGTCCGCAGTGATGGGACAAGTTTTTAATTTATTAGAAAAAAGGAAACCCAAGCAATACATGATAGAATAACACATATGAGGGTGTATTCAATCACTCATTTGTTGTCTAGCCTAACCCTCAGCGTATTGGATGATATGAGTCATCAGTTTCCTACAGTGGTGGTGGAGTACGAGTACATATTTCCTAGGGATGTTCTAGGATTACCTCCCAATATGGAAGAAAACTTATTCATTGATCTATACCCTAGTATTACACTAATATTTACACCTTCATATTGAATGGCTCCCATAGAGCTTCGTGAGCTGAGGGTACAGTTGTAGGGCTTTTAGAGGAAGGGCTTTATGGGACCCAGTATTTCACCCTGGGTAGCCCCAGTTTTGTTTTCCAAAAAGGAAAACGAGCGATTGAGATTATTTTCAGACTTCTAAAACCTGAACCATGTGATTATGAAGAATAATTATCTGCTACCAAGGATCGATGACCTCTTCGATCAGTTGAAAGGGTCACGGTGGTTCTTGAATATTGACCTCAGATCTGGATATCACCAGCTTTGAGTACGGAATGAGGATATACCAAAGACGTCTTTCATATTCCAATATGGATACTATGAGTACTTGGTGATTCTATTTGGAATGAAGAAATCCCCAACATTGTTTATGGGACTCATGAACAGGATATCACATCCTTACCTTGACTGGTTCATGGTGTTCTTCATTAATGGAATCCTAGTGTACTAAGAGTCCGAGGAGGATCATGTGAGACACTTGAGGATGGTCCTGGACACACTCTAAGAGAACCATATTTATATTAAGCTCTCTAAGTGTTAGTTCTGGATTTGAGAGGTCTATTTTCTGGGAAACTGCATTTTAGAGGCTAGAGTTGTATCGAATCAATCGAAGATTGAGGAGGTACTTTCTTGGGATCCACTCAAGAGTGTTATCAAGGTGAGAAGTTTCCTTGGTTTGTCTAGGTAATATCATATGTTTGTACCTGAATTTTCTATTTTAGCAGCATCCTTGACATATTTTACACAAAAGGGGAAATCTTTGATGTGGACAAAGAAGTTCCAGGAGAGCTTTCAGTAGTTGAGATAGAGATTGACTAGCGCTCCCATCTTGAGATTTCCAGAGGAGGGTGTTGAGTATGTAGTATTATGAGATGCATCAAGAACCAAGTTTGGTTGTGTCCTAATGAATTAGAAAGTGGTGATTTCCTATGGTTCACACTTATTGAGACCACATGAGCCGAACTACATGACCCATGATCTTGAGTTAGCAATGGTATTATTCACATTGAAGATGTGGTGACACTAACTGATGGGCGAGTGGTTTATCATATAATCTGACCACAAGAGTCTCAAGTATATCTTTTCTCCGAAGGATATAAAATTGAGACGTAGGTGATGGGTATAGTTCTTCCAGACTATGACTTTGAGATTTTCTATACCCCTGGGAAGAAGAATGTGGTGGGATATTCTCTCAACAAGAGATTCAGTTCACAGTTGTTGAACAAGGCATCAGAGAATTTATCCTCATTTTATATTTCCTTGGTAGATGGAAATATATAAGCTTACCTCCATTTGATTTTTTTCACCTATACACTCTTAAAAAAAATCAGGGAGGCACTGATTGGGGATACCGACTACAAGAATCTATGCGCCCAGGTGTCTACAGGGCATGCCCCTGATGGATATTTGAAAGGTGGGGATCACATCATTCTTTTTAGAGGACGTGAATTAGTACTGGTGGCATTATGGGAGGAGGTCTTGAGATAGTTTCATACATCCCCTTTGTAAATGCATCTATATGTGGCGAAGATGTACCAGGACCTCTAGTGTCAGTTCTGGTGGCTGGGAATAAACAAGGGAGTTGTGGATTTTGTTTCTTGATGCCTCACTTGTTAGTAAGTGAAGGCTGAGAACCATGTTCCAGCGAGTTTGAATCAGCCCTTGGAGGTTACATAATGTAATAGGGATGGTATATAGATGGACTTCATGATGTATTTACCACATATGTTCAAGGGACACAACACCATTTAGGTGATCATTGATTGACTCACCAAGTCGGCCCACATCCTAGCTATTCTGGAGAAAATTTCAGTAGAGAGACTAGGACACCTCTACATGCAAAAGATAGTTCAACTCCACAGAGTTCCAGTGATGATAGTCTCATATCATTATTCTTTATTTACATCATGGTTTTGGAAGGGATTGTAGGGGGCATTTGGGACTTAGTTACACTTGAGCATAGCGTTTCACCCATAGATGGATGACTAGACTGAGCAGACCATTCAGGTTCTAGAGGACATGTTATGTGCTTTCATACTAGATTTTGGATGCATTTGGGAGGGTCACCTATCTTTGGTAGAGTTTTCATATAACAACAGCTACCATTCCATCATCAGTATGGTGCTATATGAGCCCTTGTATAGGCAACCCTTCAGGTCACCACTTTACTAGACAGACCTAGGAGAGTCAGAACTCATGGTCCTAGAGTTGGTGCATGTGACTAAAGAGAAAGTAAAAAATCATACAGGAGTAGATGAAGACTGCACAGATCTGTCAGAAGTCGTATACTAACAGACTATGGAGGTCTTTTTATTTTGAGGAAGGAGACAACATGTTCCTTCGGGTCTCACCTTGATGTAGATTATGGAGATGTGGATAGGGAGACAAGTTATCATTGATGTTCATCAGCCCTTTCCAGATTCTATATAGTATTGGTGATGTGGAATCCTTATTGGATCTACCTTTAAAATTAGATTTGGTGCATGATGTCTTCCACATGTCATGATTGAGGAGGTATGTGCATGACCCATCACACGTCATTGACCGGGGTGAGCTGAACATCGATGATAGGGAGACTTTTACTGAGTACCTGGTGTAGATCAAGGATCAATATGAGAGGATTCTTCTTGGTCATTTTATTTCTATAGTGCATGTTTGGTGACAGCATGGGAATATTCATGTGAGCACTTGGGAGTGGGAGGCTCACATTTATGCTCAGTACCCTCTTTTGTTTGAGTAGACATTATTTTTATTTTTGGGACATAAATCCCCAAGTTGGGGAGAATGTGACATCTAATATTTTCTATATATTATTTTTAGATATTATATGGATTGATTTCGAGACCATGTGCTAAGAAGGTGTGCGATTTTGAGTCCCGGGGTACCCAGAATAATTGTTTGAATAATATTATAATATTATATAGCACGTGCATGCATTTTTTCTGAAAAAAGTGTAATAAATCCAAAATGGTTTCCCATATTATAAATATGAGGGAACCGTTGCATTCAGAGCAACTAATTTACCTTAGGTGAGGCCTAACATTGACTGGTGCTAGTTGGCTATGAAAAGTGATTTTTGGACGTTATAAAGAATAAAGTAAATTAAGTTTTGTTTTATCTAATGTTACATGACGATGCAGAAATGTTTCCTTTTATAATAATAATTTTTCATAGAATTAAATTTTATTTCCATAAACCTATAATTATACTAAAGTGTCGAGAAATAACCCTCTCTAACGAACGATGATGGATCGGAGATCGTATTGTAGATCATCGCGCTAACAGAGTTGGAGGATCTCGTCAATGACAACAAAGAAACCGCTCCTCATCAACGAATGATCCAACTCGAGGTAGGTTGTTTATTTTACTTCATAGTTTACCCATTCTTAAATTCTATGACAAACATGGACCAACCCATGAACAAGTTGATCCATGGTTTGATCATTTGCAGGATGAATATTTGTTTTGGGTTTTTAATGGGAGATAAATATTTGTGATAATTATGGCTCTTTGTTTATCCTTATAATGATAATGAATCGAGGACAATATGAAAAAAGGTTGAAATTCGTTACTTGGGTGTTATTGGTACTTTTTATTCCCCTTTTCTTGGTGTTCTTTGTCGTTGGATCCTCTTAGTCGTGGCTAGAATTTCTGAGAGGCTCTAAATACAATCGGACCCCTAGATTGGTGACAAGATGAAGTGAAGGCCAGATTAGTGTAGATGAAGACCCAAGGATCTAGAAATTGGTCTCATTTCAAAAATCGGACCACCGAATGAGGCACAGTGCCATATATATGGGGCCACTAGTGAGCCGGCATCAGTGACCAGTGCCGGCAGTGGCACGCGGCGAGAGGCTACATGCAGGAGGAGTGCACAATGGTGGTGGAGCCATGATAAAAATGTGGCCCAGCCACATGAGAGCCCTCAAAAGCCAGATGTGTACAGTTTCCATGGGATTTGGTGGTAACCATGGAGGGGAGCACATCTATAGGGTGCGGATGTAGTATGTGGGCCAGCCCAGCTAGGTGGGTCAGGACTCAATGAGATGGGTTGGGCCCAGGTGGGTTGAGCCTAGCCGAATCAAGTTGGGCCCAGCCAGAGTGGGTCAGGCCCAGTGAACTAGGTCGAACACGGTGGGTTGGGTCGGACCCCAGGTGGTGTTATACCTGAGTGGCCAAACTAATCCACAGTCAACTATGTCAGTTGACCATGATCCATAGTTGACCATGGTGGTTAGCCTCCACAATCGGTCCACGAGAAATTGGACCCCCTTCTGAATTTTCAAATGCCCGTAACTTTCAAATTGTGCATCCATTTGATAAATTGTATGTGGCTTTGGGACCCTTATGAAAATACAATCCTTTTGAGATATAATAAGTGGGTTTTTTTGGAAGTGTGCATACGACCTAATGGATTGAGGAGTAGGTTCTCTTGGAACACGCGTGCTTTGAGAGGAATCCTATGGATGGTTGTGACATAGAGACTGGGTGTCTCATAGAGACTTTGTGACTCACAAAGAATGTGTGTCTTATAGAGACTGTGTGTCTCATGGAGATTGTGTGACTCTCAAATATTGTGTGTCTTATAGAGAATTTGTGTCTCATGGTGACTGTGTGACTCCCAAATACTGTGTGTCTTACTAAGACTATGTGTCTCATTGAGACTATGTGTCTCATTAGAGAGAGTATATCTAGATATTCTTGATATATGGTTTGTGGGCGTATATCTTTAAGGAGATGACTATAAAATTTACTATGTGGTATTTACATTGTGGTATTTCATGTGTGGTGTTTCCATTGTGTTGTTTTTTATGTGCTATTTCCTTTTTGGTTTCGGGTTTCCTTACTGAGTAATGTTTTACTCACCCTGATACGGGCTTTGCCCGCATGTGTTGTGTCTTGTGTAGATGAGTGACCTTTTAAAAAATTCTAGGGTGTACTAGGAATAGATAGAGATTTTTGAGTTCAGGAAAGCCGAGGTGTTCCTATGGCTTCAAGTAGTAGTCCCAATACCCTTGTCTATAGGTTGGACTTTGTGGTTTACAGACTTTCCTTTTTGGTGGGCTTGTATTCTAGCCCAGTTTACTTTACTGCACTTTACTTTCCTTCTGTACTCTATTGGTTGGGATATAGTGTATGCATGAATTTTTTTACTTAGTGTTTTTACATTTCATCATTTTTGGCTTGGATACGTGTGTGTGTGTGTGTAGGTACTTATGAAAATACCTCCCATTTGTGGGATATGAATTCTCGATGCTAGTCACCATCCCATGGCCTATTGGAGGTAGGCTTGGAGTAGTCATGGTACGGCCCCCTATGGGATGGGTCATGATAAAAATAGAGTCTATAATATAAAATTTACTCTTATGTAGAGGTCTTTCTGCAACACCACTCTGGTTTACCTTAGTAAGGACACAAATATACACCCACAACTAGTGTGTATCTATTATAATAATTCTTAATATTCCAATGCTCTCATAGGGACTCCATTTTAGTTTTATATTATTTATTACACATCTATAACCCCTATAGTTCCCACTTTGACTGTTGATCTTATGAAATTACATCACAAATCATGTTTATAGAGTAACTGAAGAGATCTGGGAGCCTCAAAACACACACTAATATGGTCACAACATCACTAGATGAAACAAAATCATTTAAAATAGACAAAACTATAACCATAAAAAAGTGGTTTTATCATGTTTTTGAGAAAAATAATATCTATAAATGGATTGATGTGTTTTTTAAAGAGATCAATATAAGAATCATTACTTATTATGTTGGTTCCTGAACTAGATAAATTGTGTGAATAATAGAATCTCACAAATCCTTTGTTGTATGTAGATTAGAGTCACCTCAGAATCTAGGAATACTATTCTAATAAAATCAAGTTTCACACTCTACCTATAGGTGGCCTCATCTATATTAGTAAGATATACCATTTGTTGCACATAATATACTATAGTAATAAAAATTTGGATAAAATATACCATTATAGATTAGGAAAGGTTATCTATAAACTGTAATAGGCATTTACATCTAATAAATTACAATAACTTGAAATATTAGTAATATATGTGTATAAATAACTATTCAACATATAATATATGTATGATACATCATATAATAAATACAATTCCATATAGAAAACCAAAAATGGAGTAAGCATATACATAACACAACATCACATGGTAAAACATACTCTAGACAAATGAATACACATCCAAACTATAAGAATTCAAGGATCAACCTCCCACAAAGTTCAACCCCAAACCATAAATCATCTACACAAGTACAACACATGTCGAATTAATGATTCATTAACTAAAATATATTCAATGAAAACAAATCATAAGGTAAAATTTAGAATAAAACATAGAAAAATTAACCAAGCCTATAGAATTCCATTAAATGTAAGGGAAATACATATATCCCTACCATAAACCACATCATGGTTTCTGAATAACCATATTAGTGTTAACCTATCGTAAGTTTAGTTACATGTCATCTATGAATCCAAAGTAAACATTAATCACTACCTGATGAACTTTGATCTTCACCCGCCCCATATTCATCTCCACTCCCAAATATCAGCACCAGCATGAAAATTATATTAAAATTTAAGTAGTGTTTTATATTTAAATTGAATATTAAAAGCACTAAAATTTTGTGTACTAAATTATTTTGAAGTTGCGTGATTTACCTTCTCACTGCCATCCATCAAGTAAATATCATTAGATACATATCCATCTGTCTTTTGATATAATTTAATCAACACTTTCTGAAGGGAGATGACCTTTTCATCTTACATATTTATATGTTCCCCCTATTCCTGAATTTTTTTTCATTTGAACAAACTCCCTATGAGAATATAGAGGTTGAGAGTGACTAAAACCATAGTTATTTTTCATTGTAACAAACTCCCTATGATGTTAATTATCCCAAACTCATCCCACACACGTGACCAGGATGCCCCTTCCCAAGGACTTGACCAATGAAATAATCCTAGGAGATCAAGAAGGACTACATGGGATTTGAATCCCATAGTTATTTTATTTTTACCTATAAATATAATATTAGTCATATTTGAAGCAATACATATTAACATAGTGAAAACTGAAAATAAGTTGTTATAATAAAAACGGAATTCATACCCCAAATTCATTGGTAGAACCATTAATAAGAATCCCATTAGATTTTTTATAAACATCCAACCAAAGTTATGTTTGGCTGAATTAGTGTCCCAAATGCTTTGACTATATTAAATAAAGATAAATCAAAAAATTAAGATATGAAATAGATAATTTTATATTATAAATATTTAAACTAATGAAAATATTACCATAGTTGATCTGTTTCTTGAAAAAATCTTTGACCTGATAGTGTAGGGGATGATTAGTTTATATTTATTTGATGCATTTTTACTTGAAAAATCCTAAAATAAATAACCATTAATTTATTATTAATGTATGCAATTTAATCTCCTCATCATATGAATTTATATATGTAAAATTATATTAATATAATAATATATATTTTAATACCACGTGTTTCTCATGATGACAGCTATAAAAAAACTTAAATTGCTCTATATATACCCCTTGGGTATCTTATCATACAAATGATGGGTGGTCAATAAAGCATCATTGAATTTATTTTATAATCTCAATTTAAAATCCTTCTATTTATTACCCAAATTTTTCAATATCCACTTTCGTGCAATAATATCTACAGTGGTAAAGTGGAATAACATCTGTACAAATAGATTCATTTTTAAAATATTATAATTTAATAGCATAATGAAATTAAATTATTCCACTATGCATTAAAATTACCTTTGTATAGGAATCAAAGACATCATTTTTTCAAGATTGAGGCTCATGCCTCCAATCAACATAGGAAATGGGAAGGGTAACTGAATCCACCTTCAACTGGCCTGGAATCTATCCAAATAATCCAACATCATCATCTCTGGGGACCCCATAATAATCAAATGGGACAACTATCTTCATTTTTTCAGATTTTAAACATATGAATTTTTCATATTTCTCTCTATAGTAATATTGTTTTCATCTTTTATAAAAATTATTTAATAGTATAAAAATGTGCAATAACTTTATGCGCATTAAAATTTTTACTTGTAACTATCACTATATAATATTATCATAAAGAAAAAAGAGTGAATACCTATTCCCATACTACTAAACCTAGTGAATGGGGAGGAAATTTCTTAGATGCTGATGGGATGGATAAAGAGGGTGTATTAGACGTTGATGGAATAGAGGGTGTGAGAGATGTTGAAGGGGGAAAGACGGAGGGTGTCCCATATGCTATAGGAAGGGAGACTGATGGATCATCATCTGTCAGTGTGGTCAAGGGAATGTCAAATGAGAGTATACTGGTTTTATTGAAACACTTATTCCTTAACATTATTATCATTAATTCAAATAAAATTAACTTCAAAACATATATTTCATAAAACTTATGCAGAAAAAAAAATTAGAGATGATTATAGATTCATAGTACTTAAAAACAAAATATACATAGATATAATAATGAATGAATTAATATATAACATATATGGTTGATAAATTAATGGATGACTATACATACAATCATTTTTTCCATCAATCATGTCATTGTCCTACTCCATCACTACTTCATCTACTTCATCCACCCATACGAGAATAAAATTTTCAATATCAAAATGAACAAATAAGTTCATTTATTATTTTTGGTGGGTTCAATTTTAGATGAAAATCATCCACTTCATCACTTATATTATACAAGTCTCTTTATTTTATGTGAAAAACTAGACTCTACCATTCATCCAAAACATCTTTCACATAATATACCATTTTCATTTGCAATGATAAGATATACAGATCATGTAATTCATAGTCACCAACATCCATCAAGTGAGAGAAGTTCAAAAAAGTAAATTGTATGGATTCTCTTTTAATACCTTTAGTAATATAGACCCACTTGCATTTGAATAAAACAATTGAAAAATGATCATGGTAGTTTAATTTGATAATATCAATCAATTTTCCATAGTATCTGAATTCAAAAACTATAAATATACCACTATTATATGATTTTAAAACCTCTTCCCAATCAAATATACAAAATTCTAAGTCATTGACATTGTAAGCATTGAATTTTCTAGCATATTTTAGAGGTCCTCGAGCCAAAAACTTCAAATATTATGACGACCCAGTCCAAGTATCAGTACTCATGATCTAAAAAAGTAATATACATTATTATATTTAAAAATATGTTTCAACATAGTATTCTTAGTAATTTCAATATTTATGAACTTACATGACCTTCAAACCATTATAAAAGATCTTTATTAACATCTTTTATTATATATTTCTCATTTCATATTCAGTTTCTCATACATCTCTTTGTTTGTATCCTGATCTCTTTAATAAATGGATCTACAATTTCACTATTCAGCAGCACATATCTATGTGCCTATAAAAATTCCATTTCTTTCAGTGTAATATTTGAGATCCTCCCAACTGATTATCCAATAGTAGGAAGGATTTTTTATTTCCTATATAGTTTAGATTGATTCATTGTTTCATCAAAACATCCAACTAGATTTAATCTTGTCTCAATACCATCTAAGTATCTATAAAAAGAGGTAACAAACTCCTCTATTAAATATCCTTCAGAAATAAATCCTTCATGTTGACCTTTTTTCACTTATGATTTTAAATGGACAAGATATCTATGAAATAAAATAAATAAAACATAATTATTTATTTAATTAAGTTACAATAATTATTTAATTAAGATAAAAAAACATATAAATAAAATACATCTCAATTAGATGCATCCATCAATAATGTGCAGGACTTACTAATATAGTTTCCTCGACCAAATGCATAGAAAAAAATAGAGAGGAAATATTATCTCCATTTCACAAAGTGTTAATACAAATCTTTCCTGGAGTTTTTCACGACTATTTATTTATAGATTTTTCTCACATATTTGTATGAATAATGTGAAAATTGGAGTATAACTATAGTAACCATTTTTTTAATAATATATACAATGCCAATGGTAGTAAATTTTGTAAAAAAATATGTGAATTGTGACTTTTAAATCCATGTAACCTATGATGACTTAAGTCTAAACACCATGAGATATTACTTGAATATTCATTAGATACCTTCATGTTTTTTAAAATTCAAAGGAATGTATCTTTATCCCTATTTTTTATTGCAAAAATTACTGGATAATGCTTTCCATTCTCATATAGCTAGAGATCACACTTTATGTTCATTGTTTGTAACTCATTTTGAGAATTGATATGGTCCTTTAATTTTCTATTCTCATTAAGGAATGTGAAGATAAAATTTTCCCAAACATTCTTCTCAATATTAATAACATTAATATTATTCCACAACAAATTAAATTATTAATATGGAAGTTTGAAGAATATACTTTTTTTCTTCCATCATTGTTTTCCAATTTCACTTAATGATGTAATTCAATCTCGTTTCCCGATATCATTCAAACGATGCACCTTACCAAATTCTATTTCAAAATTTACAAGTTTTTTCAATATTTCAGAACCTTTAAAAAACATTGGATATGTTCTATGATCAATAGAACCATTTAATTTTGAATTTTTTAACTAAAATCTATTAGATTCATCAAGAAATATTCAATGGAATAATAAGAAATATATTTTACTATAAGATATTCATTCAGGCTCAAAATCAAAGTTACAAATAGGACATTCCAAACCCATGTAAGCATTCCAACCAAATAAGTTCCCATGTATAGGGAATTCACTAATGGTCTGCATTAGAGAAGTGCTCATTTTAAACATTATTCTATAAGATTCATCATATCTCTTAACATTGTTGCTCCATAACTCCTATAATTTTTAAATTAGAGGCTATAAGTACACATCAATATCATTTATAGTCATTTATTTTCCATTAATAATCATCAAAATTATAAAATATGTTTTTTGCATACACATCCATAGAGGTATATTGTAAGGGGTCAAAAAACTGGCCAAGTATTATAACAGGTGCTCAAATTCCCAAATGGGTTGAATCTATCTATAGGAAATCGCAATCGCATATTCCTAGGATTAGATGATAAATGTGTGTGTAATGAATCAAATTTATTCCACAATTTTTGAATCTCTTGGATGTAATATTAACCCATCATTGTTATTATCGATAGAATGTCGCTTCATGTGCTTGGCAGTTTTCGATGACATGAATAATCTTTAAAATCCTGGATTCAAATGGAAGTAACACAAAACCTTTGTAGGTGTGTTCTTTTTATTCTTATTTGTAGTATTATATTGATTAAAATTTCTAAAATCACCCATTTACTTACATCTAGAAGAAGAATAAAAATCAATATTGTCTACTCAAATCCTCTCCCCAATAAAGCAAAAAATCATTAGGACAATCATGTATTTTTGTGTAATTCAGACCAAGATTGTTAACAAATTTTTTCATATCATAAAAGGACTCAAGGATATTAGATTTAGTAAATTAATAATGTAAAAAATCTAATATCATGGACATCGCCTTATTTTTAATTTTTCATAAGCATTTTATATGATAAAACTTTATCCGAAAATAAAGTTTTGAATATTTCAAACATATACCATACAGATCCTAATTTCCATCATCAAATAAATAATTTAATTCATTTGTCTTCTCATTAAAGTTATCTCATAAATTAGACTCCACAAAATCAAGGGGAGGATCCAATAATATGTTATAATCTTGATCTGGTTATCCTATAGTCCCAAAAACATCTCTTTTCAAATTACAATTTTTATCACCCTCAACTGTTTGTTCCGATATGTTTTTATGTTGATGTTTTTGTCTTGAAATGATAAAATCATTGTTTATAAGGTTTTTCATTTCATTTTCCATTTTTGATGAAGTTTGGATCTCATTCTGTTGATTGAAATCAGTGCTCAAACATTTTGTAACATTCTATTCTCTATACCAAATCTAACACATATATTGAGAAAGTAATTCCTTCAATATAAAGTTTTTATAAACTTTATTTCTCTTCAACCATCTTCTAAATTTAAATTTATATTATGGAAATCTTATTTTCCCATCAATGAATTTATTGGAAATTTTAAATTTTAAAAACTCCTCTAAACCCTTGGTATACTGAGGTGTGTTCCTTAGTAATGTGATCCAGATTTTATGCATATATTTCACAATGTTCCTACAAATTATTAAAAAAATAAAATGAATAAGTATTACTAAGAATGAAAATAGATAAATGGAAGTGAAAAAAACAAAACCCATGTAGTTATAAGAAGAGTTATATAAGTACTAAAAAAGTCAAAGTAGAAAATGGAAATCAATCATTGATGGTATTATGTAAAATAGAAGTAAGAGAAAAATCATACAAACATTAAGAAAACAACATTTCAATTGTTTTATGAAAATAATTTATCAAACTTCACATTGAAGAGAAATTTATAAATCTAACTATTTCCATAAAGTCACTTTTGAAGGAAAGGCACCCCTCTTTAAAGGAATTCAACGGGTTTCAAGCACCCATTTTTCAATGATATGATAAACCATATATTCTAGTTTAAAAAATAAGAAAATACATTTATATTTTTAAGAGAGATTAAAGAAAATAAACAATCCATTTACTATTCATTTTTAAAATAAATATAATTTTTACAAGGTGAAATAAATCAATCAAAGAATAAAAAAATATCCATTAAATATTAGTTTATAACTCTCATGATCTTAATAAGACAATATAGTACTTTACTCACATGTAATCATATCACTAGGTTATGATGAAATCCTATTAGCACACCCCAAACTAAACTTACTTGGCCTCATTGAGAGTGAATAATTATAGCTAGAGTGAAATCAGAACTACGAGTATAAGTAGAATGAAATCAAACTATTATAATAATTATTCCTATAACTCCCACTTAGATACCCAAGGATTATCATGAATTTTTAAAATTCCAAAAATTAAAAGATCAAAAAAAATATTTATAAGACTATCATGTCACACATTTATATCCATGTATAGAAACAAAAAAATTCATATCAATATATCGCCATCTCAAATCATGTGATTCAAAAATTATACACATGATAAAAAGTGGGACATATAAAGGGTGTAATCAAATAATATCACCATTAATTAATCCTTAAAGTATTTTTTTCATATTCAATTGAAGTTGAATTCATGGTAACTTAATCCTTAAGTCATAAGAGAGGTTCTGATGGAAATAAGTTTGGTACTGATGGATTTTTCAAATCTTGAGAATGTACCTCACATGCCATCTATTCTCACTCCATTTTTGACCATTATGCATGTGGTGGTTTTCCTAGTGGTTATTTCTACAGAAGATATTCATCCTCCATTTGGGACCATATCACCCCTTCCTTTTTCAGTGCCCCTATCACCTTCTAAGAACAAAACTACCTGCCCAGATCCTCCGTCTTTCAAGGATATTCTCTCTGTATCTTGATTGGTGACTGGTTCCTTTCATCTCCCAAGTATTCTAGGAATATTGATCATCCCATGATGTTCGGACCGATTGAACGGGTGCCCAATTTTAGATCTATCAATGGATGAATGTAGCGATGCAGCTTATCATGATTGGTCCTTGGTGGTGATATTTGGCTACGAGAGGCCACCTATCGTGTTTTTTTGGGATTTCATGAGATCTTGGGCATTGTATCATCTGGAAGTGATCTCATCTATCTCCATGTTCATCTTATTTATTTATTTGTTATCTATATCTAATTTTATGAAGTCTTGGTCCATGAAATCTCATTCCAACAGTTTTTGGAGGTTTTCCCTTTTCTATTGGCCCTAGGATGATTATCTAGGGAAAGAGTCTAGTTTTTCGACAGTTTGGATTCTTCTTCCTATTCTTCTACTCACCTTTCACACCCCATCTATCTTGAAAAGTATAGGTAATTCACTTATTATTTTTTTATGTGATGACGAGGAAAAAATAAGTACGTAAACCTCTTTGTTAGCTAAAATCTATGTGAAGATGGATCTCTTAAAGTCCTTACCATCACGCATCTTCATCTGTGATAGTGAAGACTTCTCCTGGTGGAAGAATATTCAATATCATGTTTTTCCCATGTTTTTCATGGCCTTTTATCTACATGACCATTTGATGTCTTTCTATAGGTGTATTCATCTAAATCCTTCATTTGCGAAGGAGATGGTGGTTGAGAATAATCCCAATGTTTCCAACCTAGTCATGTCGAGTGTAGGTTAGGGCTCATCTAAAGATCTCCCACCATATCCTAGAGAATTTATTGAGGATGGTGTTTTATCTATGGTCCCTCCCACCTTGTGTTCTCCTCCCCTAGATCCTTCTCTTAGGTTAGGATCTCCTAGGTTAATGGGGTTGAAGGAACCTCCTCCTGTAACCTGCAATGTGTCGTTCATGGTGGCTGAAGATTTTCAAGTGATTGTTAGTTTGGAGTCCCATATTAATTATCTTTAATAAGTGAAGTATAACGATTATATGAAGCTTTATTCTGAACCTCAATTAGATTTGTTGGATACTTTAGTAGGTTTGTCATTGGTTGCTTTAGAATATTTTTCTCCTTAGGAGGGGCTTCTCATGTTGAATTGGTATGTTGGGGTTTTCTTTTAAAAGGATTCTCCGCTTTTTTAGAAGGATGGGATTACCTCGGCTGTATTCTTTGATGTTCTTCTTGATTATGAGGATGATGAGGCTTCATTATCTTCCAAACTTCACCTAAAGGGTAGCTTTCATAAGGGTAATCTAACTCTGGATGAGGGATGTTAGGTTACTCGAGAAAAGATGAAGGAGTTCCTCAGTGATTCTCACTCAGATTCTCTGAACATTATGTTCACTGGCCACAAGGCCTTCAATGTTTTTCATCAATTACGTGTTACATTGTATGGAATTATGGGGGCCTCAAATCCCATGTGGAAGCTTCATTTCTCTCAACTAAATCTTAAAAATATAATGTATTTATGAAATATATTTTGGAACCCAAATTGAAGGAGGATAGATTAATACCATTTTCCAAGTGCACTAGATTTTTGGATGGCATTCATGGTCTTCCATGAAACTCTCACATTTGGATACTTTGTAAAGATAATATTTCTATTGAGTTCTTGGACATATATTCACATCATATTACAGTGAAAGTGATCACTGTGGGAGGGGATTTTTTTATCTCTTTTATTTATGCTAGCTGTGAGGAAGAATAAAGGAGGATTTTATGGCAACATATCTTGGATTTTAACCCAGGGGTCATGACATGGTTCATAGGAGGGGATTTCAACACAATGTTTGAGGCTACAGAGAATAATGGAGGTGCATATTGTTTCTTAAATGCGATGTATGATTTTTAGGAGTTTATGTTAACCAATGGTCAACTAGACTTGGTGTTTTCTGGTGATAGGTATACTTGGTGTAATAATCAAAAGGGGTGTAGGTGAATTTAGAGCAGGATTAACCATTGTTTGACCAATATGAATGGCATCGATTCCATTCCCCAAGATTCTATAAAGCACGTAACAGTATCTTTTTTATACCACTCCCTATTAGTGGTGATTAGAAAGAGTGATGATAGAAGAAATAATCTCTTCTTCTTCTCTTCTGGTTGGGTGAGTGATGAGACTTTCTTGAAAGCTATTCATGATTCTTGGGCAAAGACAGTGCAAGAGGCTTCTTGGGTGAGGTTTTATGACCATATAAATTATTTGAAAAAGGATCTCCATGACTGGGATTCTAAGAGAAATAATGATCTGTTTAGCATTAAAGAGATCAAAATATATGTTGATAGGCTCGAATAGAAACTCCATGTGGCTTGGAATGATGATGTATTTTCCACCTTGGCTCAAAAAATATTCCCTGGCTGAAAAATTATGGAAAATGAAAGATTTACAATGTAAAGATAAATAATTCTATGGATCACGGAAGGGGACCATAGTACAGTCTTCTTCTAGGATTTTCTGAAAGAAAAAAATCATTAAGAAGTTTAAATCATAGGTTGGCTAATGAATCCAATACCAAGGAAGTGGATGTCATAGGGAATCTTGTAGTGGATCATTTTGAGGATATTATTAATGGTTACCCTAGAGTAGAGGGAGGGTTTTCCCATATCAGTCTTCCTATGGCTATTTTCTTAACTCCATTCCTTATCTATTAGAGGAAATTGATTGTGATAATATGAAGTCTATATCTAATGAGAATGAAATCATATAGGTGGTGTCCAGTTTAAGGTCGGATAGTGCTCTAAGTCCTGATTGGATTTTGGGGTCATTTTATGTGGTGGCTTGAGATATCATCAAAGATAAAATGATTTAGGCAGTCTAATATTACTTCATAGTAGGAGTGTTTCCTAGATCGATGTGTGATTCTACTTTCATTCTAATTCTAAAGGGGAAAGATCCTTCCTCACTTTTCCAATATAGACCAATTTTTCTATGCAATTTTTCATAAAAGATTTTGTCTATTTTATTGAATAAGAAGCTGGTAAAAATTCTTCTAAGGCTCATATATAAGGAGAAACATGGGTTTATATAAGGATTCATTCATGGGGTAATTAGAATTTCCAATTAATTGGTGGATGATATCAATATTAAATATATTGGCTCTAAAATTATGATAAAGATTGACATCGATAAAGCATATGACTGCATGTAATGGGGATTTTTTATGAAATTTATAAGACGCTTTGGTTTTATCGAATGGGAGTGTGGCCTTTTCTTTAGGTGTTATATTTTACCTTGGCTTACCATCTCAATTATGGGTAAAGGATTTGGATTCTTCAAAACCATGAAGGGCCACCAAAAAAAAGACCCAGTGTTTTCTAGTCTCTTCATCTTGGAACATGATGTACTTTCTAGGAACATGAATTATAGGCTTGATGATAGAAGGATCATGAATTGTAGAGATACATAGGGAGTAGGTATGGTGTCACAAGTCATGTTTGTAGATTACATGATATTTTTTATCAACAGTAGAAAGAAATCAATCGATGGATTAATTAATATTAGGGATGAGTATGTAAATTTGAGTTCCTAGTGAATTAAAAATGGGAAATCAGTGTGTATATTTCAAAAAAAATCCCACCCAGGAATGTGGAGGATATTATGAGAAAGATGTGGATTCATATACACAACCTCCCAATGTATTATCTTAGATACCCTATTATGGGTGTTAGACTTAGAAAAGTGTTTTTATAATGTATCATTACTCAGATTATTGAATAAATTCATAATTGGAATAACCAATTTCTATACCTTGGAAGTAGAATCACCCTTATGAATAGAACCCTTAATTATATTCCCATGCATGATCTTTAAGTGATCAGTGCCTCCAAGGGAGTCATCAAACAGCTTGAAAGGATTATCATATACTTCATATGTGATGTATATTAGGGTGTAAAGTTCCATTGGGAGGAATATTCTATATTGTATCATAACATTAATGAGGGAGGTTTCATCTTAAAGAGCATGTCATAATCCATGTAATTTATTCAAGTGAGGTTTCCCTAGGATATAATTGATGAAGATTATTTGTGGGTTAAGTTTATGAAATTCAGGTATGGAATGGATTGTATAGAGTGGTTGGCTCACTCAGGGAGAATTTTTGGGATGGCACACTGCTTGATGGGTCGCATGGAGATGTTTAAGGATAAAGTCTAGTGGGTTGTGGGATGTGGTGATTTTAGCTTATGGAATGACCACTGTGTGGGGAAGATGTTGTTCATCCCAAGTTTTCCAGCACCAGATTCATCAATCACTGAAGCTTGTAGGTGGAATGATACCATTAATATTATGCTCAGTGAGGACTCAAATATGTTTTTCCCATCCATCTCTGTGATAAAAAAACCTGGCCAATGTGTTTTATCAGAGTCGTTGAATGGAGCCTTCAACAACCAAGTTTATCATTCGTGGATTCATGTAAATTACATACAAGACATGTGGGTAGGAAATCTATGGTGTAAAGATATTATAACGAAGATTAATTTTTTGGTTTGGTGTTTTCGGAACAAGGATCTCCCTACTAACAATAATATTTATAGAAAGGGTATCTTCTTAGATTCATGACATTTTTGTTGTGAGGATTCCTGTACTAAATCAGTTTAACATGTTTTCTTAAAATGGGATTGGGAAAGAATTTTATAGAAGTTTATCATTCATTTCATGAGGATTTCAGTTTGTGGAGATTCGATGTTAGATTTCATGTAAATTTGGTTGTAAGGGACTATTCAGTTAGATAGCTAAAGAAAAATTCATGGTGTGATTTTTGTATAGCTTGTTGGGTGCTTTGGGAGGCCAGGAATAAGGTTAAAAATGGCTGACACTACTCACCTTTTTTCATCCAAGTTCAGGTGAGTATCCTTGTGATGGATCTTTTGTAACTTATTCCCAATGGGGTGTCCTATCTAGTTCTCAGGGGGTTTTTTCCACATATATATTGGCCTAATGGGGTGACAAGTATCAGTTTTCAAGGGATTTGGGTTCACTGGTTGCCTCCAACCACGAGACTTAAAATGAATATTGATGGATCCTATATTACAGGATAGATGCATAGAAGTGGGATAGTTGGAGATAAAAGGGGTTCAATGGTCTTCATGTTAAGTTCTTTTTATGGCACTAATAACTCTATTGGGGTGGAGGCTCAGGTGATGTGCAGAGGACTCACCTTGTCTAACCGGCTTGGCATTGTTATCACTTCAGTGAAATCTGATCCCAAAAATCTGATTGATACCCTTCAAGATAAGCCTCATACATCATGTGATCTCAATTATTTTATCAAGAAGTTCAGGAGTATGTTGAATCATGGAATTGAGTTAAGACACACTTTTAGGGAATGTAAATTTGTATCGGACGGTCTTTCCAATAAAGGGAGTTCCTATAATAGACTCATCACTTATGGATCCACTGGCTCCTTACCACAAGATTGTAATCTTTTCATTAAGGGGGTGCTCTTGGACTGAACTATTTTCATCCACCCTGATTCTCTTGTATTTGTATCAACTTTTGGAATAAAAAGTTGATTTTTAATGAATGAATCAAGTAACCATGAATTTTTTTTTTTGAAAAACTCTACTAGCCATTTTTTCCATCTTCAAGGTTGGATGCTTATATTATGATAGATTACACTAATCATGAAAAAATTTGAAAAACAATAAGATATCATTTATAACTAGTTATTCCTTCAATTAAGATAAGTCTAACTAGCCATGAATTAGTAAAATCTATAGTTTTGTTAGTTGATTATTCTTTCATGGTCTATTTAACTAACCATGAAAGACTATGCTAAGTTTTTTTCTAAGTTACTATAATATCCTTTAAATATCATAAATATTTCATTTATATAAATAAAACATATTAAAATAAAATTAAAAATGATTTATAGATTATCTAAATAAAATAAATATTAGTCTTGGCCAAAAAATCTCCCATTTATTTATAATTAAAAAATTATAGCAGTTTAAGCATAAAGAGTTTAAAAAATTTAATCATAACTATTGGATATCAGTATCAAGAAACATCAAAAAATATTTCACTTAAACCATTACTCCTCAATTGTGAATATCAAAAATATTTTTAAATAAAACAAGGAAAAAAGGTGCGTGAAACTAAGGTAATTCCATATATATACAATTCTAATATGATATAATAAAGTGAAAATATAATGAAGAGAATAATTTTAAAAACAAAAATAGTTGTAAAAAAGATAAATAATAAAAGTATTATTTAATATAAATCAATAATATCAATACAAAATACTAGGAAAAAAATAAAAATAAAAAAGACAAATACATATTCCTTGTTAGAATTTGAATCATAGAAAGAAGTGAAGATCCCTTCTACTTCACCTCTCACAACTAAATTTTCCTTACTCACATATTCAATATTAATAAAGGAAGAATTTGTTTGAGTATAAGGAATTGTGTTTTATAAACTTAAATATGAAATAATTGTAGGATTTTTCCTTTATAGAAAATTAAATGAAAGTCATTGAAATCTAGTATAATCAAGGTCACCAACCCTAAACTGTTTTATTTAAAACTTAAAGACTTAAAAATTAACTATTTAGTACTATAAAATATATTATACATGAATTATAATCTTCTAAAATGATATTTTATTTATATAAAAATTTCTATAATCACACTTATTTGAGTCATTTTATCAACTTTTCTTTTAAACTTAGTAGATACCCTAAACATTTTCATATTTTGTGACAAATAATTGGATTTGATTTTTTCAAATCTATTTTTTTAAAATTATACTTCTAATTTCTATTACCAAATTCTATATGTGATTAATATTTAATGAATAAGTTTAAAAAACATTTCATTTCAATTGAAATAATTCACTATAATTTTGTTATACCATAGTGTGGTGGTTATTAACAATAATGTTATTCTCATTTAGAATGCAATGGACAAGTATTTCCATTTAATTACTAAAAAAAGGTTAAGTACTCAAATTAGTATTTATATATTGAACTTATGTAATATCCACTTCCAAAATTTTATGCCACAACAAGATTAGATCAAAGATAGGAAAGATAAGTGTTCTTTATTGTGTTACCTGATTAGGTGGTTTGTGGATGTAAGCCTGGTTACCGGTTTTCCTTAAACTGGATTTGGATAAAATATAAAAAATGATTTGCAGGAAGGTTACCTGATTAGGTGGTATTATAAGTGGTTTATCCTAAATCTATTAAATATGTTATATACTTAAGAATTTAACATAAAATATAGGTGGTGGTGGTGGTGTAGCAGTGAATTAATAAATATCACATATTTCCCTTTTTGACATCCATCACTTCATCATGTATGAAATTCATAGTATTTTTAAGTTTCAATAAGTATTGATGAAAATCATTCATCCTTGCAATCAAAATATTAATCTTTATTAGTTGTGTAGGTTGAATATTTAAAAAAAATGAGTTATTATCCAAGTATATACCCTACTCTATCATAGTAAAAAAAGTATTAGTCAATATTATTACTCTTTCAATGATATTATAAATTAAAGAGGTTCCACACCGAGCTAAATTCTTTTAAGTTACAAGATGATTAAATTCCTATTTATATTGTTTTAGAATCTATGAAGATTTAATTCCAATGATTTCAAAAAATCATTGAACAAAAAAAATTATTTCCCATTAGTTGTATCATCTTACCTAAATTCATCCAAAGGAAGAAAGAATGTGTTTGTGTATGTTCCTACATGAAAAATTCTATTATGAGATTAACATATTATTCCTCCATATGAATAATATTCTCAGAATTATTACCTTTTCTTCCCTCTTATATCTATCTAGTTTATTTTTCCATTTGAACTTCTTATTGTTCTATATTCAACTTAATATGAGGCAAATTTTATGTATGTGGTGCATCTACTTGTTTATCTATTAGTTATTTATAGAATCCATTAAAATTATAATGACCCTTTTAAAAGAATAAATTATACATATCATATACGGAAACCCCACTTGAAAATACACTAATTTTGAAAATAGATTAGTGAAACTCTTATATAGAGAGGGATTCTTCACACCATAAATAATAAAACCCTAAAATTATATTATAACCTAGATACTATGAAAAATCAACTTGAAAATTTAAACCATATAACTTTTATAGGGGAAGGATCATGGAAGAAGACTTGTAGGTAGTGAGGGTAAGGGAAACGACAAGGGGGGGTAGGGGAAGTGTACAGCCATGTGAGGGAGAGGGTCAGTGGGGATTAGGAGAAACAGGAGAAATGGAGAGGGGGGTTTGGGGGATCAGAGGTAAATGAAGCACCAATGATGGCCCAAGATCAGGGGAAACTAAAACTTTAGTGAGGGGGGAAATGACCAGAGTGCCAGTGAGCTACAGTGGTAAGGGATTAGGGTAGGGGTTCTTGGGGGATATTGGGGGGTTCTCAGGGGAGAAGTTGGGGGCCTTAGGATAGAAATCATGTTTTTTTAGTAAATGGATAAAATTTAGTGTTGGTTTTTAAAAAAAATTGCTAAACTATTAATTTTGTGTAGTTTATATACACTACAAAAAAATAACTAAGTGGTGAATCTGACATATATCTCATGGAAGTAAAAGTGAGGTGAGAAACCCTTACCTTATGTTTGATTTCCTTCATATGTGTTAAAACCTATAGTATAATAAATATAGGATTATTATAAATATATTATAAAACCACAGTCATATATTTAATACTATATATGTTTTACTTATAGTCTTTTATCACTTGTTTATTAGCATTTCATTGTTAAAATCATTGTTTTAGGTGATAATTTCTTCATTTTTCATGTATGTTTTGGTTCGTTAATTTTATCCCTTTTACTTTAATCATGGTTAAATAATATCTATAATGATAAAAATGATTTAAATATAATATATATTCATTAAATCTAAAAATATTGTAATCTATACAAATTATATATAAAAAATCTATTACGCCACTCATTGAGATAGTAAGTCATCTGTACACATGAATACAGTTTCCATTTCTCTCGATGGAGGAATAAAAGGAAAATAAATGTTAATTAATCTGTAAATAAAAAATTATATTTTATATATAGAATTTATATTGATCAAAACCATAATTATTACCATCCATGTAAAAATAAAATGAAAAACAATTTCACATTTGTACATGGAGGTGGTAGTACACATGTACACACAAATGACATTATTGTTTTCCAACAGATTAGGATGTAAGAAGTTATACGTGATATTATATTTATATAAGTATTTTTATGTAATAAATATCACATATATTCATTATATATATTCTAACTGGCTTCTATGTAAAGCATAAGAGATAAACGAATCACATCGCTTTGTGAGGCGGTAGTCCACTGTACACACGAGCGATATTATCGTATCCCCCCATAGAATAGTAAGTAAGAAGGTATATGTGATATCATAATTCCATAATTATAATAATTTTTTAAATATAATATAAATATGTTAAATATATCATTATATACATCCTTCAAAGGTGGTGATTGAAAATGAATTACATCAATTCGCGAGGCGGTAGTCCAACATAAACATGATCGACTATTTTGTTTCTCATTTAGTGGAAGTCGATATGGATATATTTTATTTCATCAATATAATTAAATATGATTATATAGAATATAATTTTTTTATTATATTTCAATATTTTAATATTATTTTAATGAGATTGAAAAATAAAAAAAATACGCATGATAATAATTTTACCAATTCTTCAGAGAACCTGTTCTTTTTTATACATAAAGCCTTCAAGTATTAGATTTAAGATAAAAAAGGATCTAGTATATTGATAGGTATGTTAAGAAGATATGTTTTTAGGTATTAGATAAACCAAATGGTTTTTTAAGTGTCAAGAGGATAGGAGAGGGGTAGCCTTTTATAAGTGGGGGAGAAGATGCACTTGGAATTTTTGAAAAGACTGAACAACACCCACTTTTTGTATTAAAAAAGACTTTAAATGGGTTATTATCTAACCTTATATGTGATAAGGTCAAAATATATCTGAAAAATGTGTGTTGGGTAAGTATATATGTCATTTAAAGCATTATCTTCTTAGTTTACCCTCGGTAAACCCATTTTAACCTTAACTACAGTAATTAATATTTATTATTTTCACTATTCATAATGGTAAAAAATTAATTTGACCTTATTAGATAATATAAATTTTTATTATTCCAAATATAGAATCAATTTTTCAAAATTCTAATCACATAAGTGGTAGAATTCAATTTATAATTAAACAAATAGACTTGTTGAAAAATGGTTTTTCCAAAGAAAAACTTTCAAAAGTTTAAAATGTTTTTATATCAAAATTAAAAATTAAATTTATTTAAATTTCCTAAATTATATAAATTGTAATATTATTGAACTAATTTTCTTTAGAACCAATTTAAAATATAATTAAACTTTTTAAATAAATTAAACGAAAATAAAATTTTCAATAAAATCAGTATTTTTCACAATTCATTAAAAAATTAATCATTTCAAAAAATTCTAAAAATTTACCAAAAGATAATTTTTTTCATATATATATCAAAAATGAAGTTTATTTTTTCAACTATATTTTTTAAAATTTTAAAAAAATTAATTTTAAAATATATTTTTAAATCATGACTAAACCATTTTTTAGAAAAATATAGTTTTTCCAAAAACATTTATTTTTCTTTAAAATGATTTTTTAATCTCTAATATATATATAACCATTGAATTTATTTTATATATCTTTAAAACATATAATTTTAATAATTTAGTTAGTCTTATTCATACCCACCAACTTAATGGCTAGGTTATAATGGTCATGTTTAAATAATAATATTTTAATAGAGTAATGTTTTTCCTTTATACCTAGTGTTTCATGTATCAAAAGATATCAAAGAGTTTTAATTTATTTAAAAAATATTGTATTATAGATTTGTTAATTTATTATCTACTCTCAGTTTTTGTGTCATATATGCTATCAAACATAATATTATTCTTTTAAAATGTCAGGGTGTTATATTCTACCCCCTTCTTTCAATTCGATTTTGGTAATCATAGGTCTAACCTTTCTTAGAAACCATTATTATAAAAAGGATAAATATAAATTCCTCTTGATAATAGGGAAAGGTATGTACGATGATCATCTAGAATAATACATAAATAGGTTTCCAAGTAGGAACACATTAGTGGGAAGTGAAGATATGGGCATGGAAAAAAAGGGTAAATTATTATAGAGAGTGATAGAGATCATTGATCAAAAAAATTGAATGGTCAGTAAAATTTAACAACCATGAAACCATAAATCCATGATGAAAATGAAGGTAATAGGATAAAAATTTTATTTTAAGATCTTTTTCCAAGAGTAGATGGTTTGTTTTACTATCATGATGTATAACACCAGCAAATATACTTACCTAATATCTTTTTATTTGATAATCACAATTTCATCCTTTGGTTGTGCTTTGATCAACATACATATAATTTATTATTATATCAATATCAAGAACATATTAATGGTTATATTCCCTCGATAATGTGTTTTCTAAAAAGATCAACATGACACTGAATCACTTTTCTTAGTACCATTCAACATGTGTTTTCAAATTCATAGAGAAAAACCACTATAGTACAATCCTTATACATTTTATGATTCCTATAATTAGAACATCATTAATAAAATACTTTTTCAACACAAATATTGAAACCAAATTCACAAGTACTTTATCTCACTTCAACCATAGTAATAACATAATCTTGACCTCGATCACTTATATTCTTATGGGGTATATTCCCTTGAAACATGGAACATTTTTTTCATAATACCTCATCTACTTACAATTGAAGCATTGAAAATTTAAAACTTAATTCCTTACCTTGAAATCATGGTCATGGTGGCCTTTCTCTCTACACTTGTAGAAGAATATAATTTCCTTTAATAAAGTACCAGAGTGTTTCTTTCTATAGCTATCACATGGGGGAAATCTATATTTCCCTTATTCGCTTTATTCGTCTTTTTCTCTGACATACTATTCTTCTCTTGCTTCCCTTAGAATCCATAATATTTGGATAATTATTTCTATCTCATTATAACACATGATATTATGTCCTTGTATGATGATAAAGTTTGGGAGACTAGTTTCTTAAAATAATTAGATTAATCCCATAAAATATATATAAATAATATTTCTATTTATATTATGTATGTAGTGTGTATAATTCCTTGTTAACCTTATAAACTTTTCTTAATACTTAGAAACATTTTCATATTACTTTTGTCTTAAATTCAGGAATTGTCTCTCTATATCCACTCGTTACTTGTGAGGAAAATACTTGTCCAAGAATAGTTCCTTAAAATACTTTCATTCCATGTTTTTTATTTATTCTTTATCCTATGTTTTTTTAATCGATGACTTTAATTGATCCACATCTCTTGAGAGATGATAGAATTCCATGATAAATTTGTATCTTTCATTGGTTCCCAAATCAATATATATCTTATAAGTAACTTATCCATTTCTCAACAACAAATGTATTAGTAGTCCCATTAAATAATAGAGGTTTCTAACCTATAAAGTATCCTAACATTGCTACACTATGTGGTGGATCCGTTTCCATTTCTAAAAAATGGAATAAACTATATTTGATCATAACATTGTGAAACACAATTTATAATCCCAAAACTAGTGAAACACTTAACATAAATTGAAAAATTTATATATAGTTAATCTCAAAATCATAAACATGGTTTCTTTAGGAAATTTTTCAAATCATATAATTATTTTTGAATACTTTATAATTTTTTGTAATGAAAATCTGAAATAACCAAATAATATCCCCCAAGAGTGTCAGAACGGGTGTATAGTAAGGACTATTTTCATGTACCAGATAATTATAAAGTCAATCCCGAAATACTTTTTCTTGGGTTATTACCCCTAGGTACATATGTTCTAGAACCACATCCACTTTTAGAATCTAGATAGAAATGTATAGCTAGGAAAAAATGCATAATCTATTCCTCATCAAAATTTTAGGATGTTATTCTATAATTATCCTTAAATTATTTCATAGGGTTATGTTTTTTAATATATATTTTCCTAAATATATTTCCCATGTATTCTAATAAACTTCCTCTCATAAGAATTGTAAATACCCTGACCCTAGTATCCCAGAGTCTGCGGTTACTTTATTACATTGGCATAAGATACAATGAATCACATCATGAAATACCAAATAGTTTAATAGCCTTTGTAAAAGAGATATATACTTGAAATTCACATTACAATTGAAAACATAAAATATAAAAAGTGTTTTCTTTAATAACACCATTTTTCTACTTTATCATATCCTTGCATATCAATCATAAAATACTTCCTGGTATCCAGGGGAAAATAAAACATAAAAAAGGGGTGAGATCATATTCTTAGTAAGGGTATGCATAAAATGTAAGATACCATGAATAAATAAGAATAATTAATATGGTATGGTAAATAACTAAAAAAATGTCATTTAAACAATAACTTGATCATAATATGGAAGGAATAAATAATGATCAAATGAAGCAATATAAATAATTGTATAAGTTTGAAACTTATCCATGGATATTTTAACTAATAAAATAATCATATGGAATTCAATAAATAATTTCATAATAAGTTAATGCATCATTCCAGACATCATAACCATACCATCAATTCCCCATTCGAAGACATCTTACATAAATGGGTATGGCCTCGGGTAAGAACCCATGCTAATTTTTCACATGAGATCTATCGATGCATCAAGAATCTATAGCAGGATCCACTCATCACTTACTAATTCCAATACATTCCTCATAATAAATGTGTGAAATGTAATCAATATAAACATTTGTATTAAAAAAATTAGCGTATTAAATAAAAATATATTCCCCAATGAATAAACATAATTATAAACCATCCAAAGTAGCATGGCGGATGGTAATAAAATTTCACATCCACAAAAAAAACTGATCATAAAACATATAGAAAAATAATAAGGATGGTATAAATACAACATATTTTTAGTAAATCATTATTACAATAAAGTTTTTATTTCTTTGATGAATATAATTGCCATAAAATGTCATTAAAAACATTCTTGAGGAAAATAACCTTTTCAATTTGAAATTTTTTTTATAGATAAAAGTTAAAAAAATATTTTTAAAATAAATTTCATTGAAAATAACTTTTTAAACATATAAATTAATCTTTAAACCATTTATTGTTCATGATGACGAAAACTTTTGTTCATGATTTACACATTAAAACAATGAATCCTCTCCAAACAAGACTTATTTGGAAAACGACATGAATATTACTTTAAAAACGTTTTGTAAAATGGAAAACATGGGTAAAATGTAATTAATAAATTATTTTTATAATATTAAAAAAAATTGAAAACATTTCTATAAAACCTAGCTTTGGATGAAAAAAGATTTTTGACCAAAGAGAGAAATGAAGTTTTATTTTCTTAAAAAAATTCTCAATAATTTTAAATACCAAATAGATGAAAAATTGTACTATTACTTGTAAAAGTTCATGAATAACTATATTAAAATAAAATATATTGATTCTAAGATATAAATATCAAATAATTATCCCAAGGGAGACTTAAATATAAACAATCTCGAATATTGATAAGATTATGAAATAAACCCTTACTACTTTGGTAACTTTTGAACCATAACCCCCATGAAAGAAATAACATCACATTAAACTTTAAATAAAATTAAGATAAATATATTCATGATATAACATATGAAAATTGGAATTATATTCACCACATAAAATAATTAAGTGGTGAATATGGCATACATCTCACAGAAGTAAAAGTGAGTCGAGAAACCCTTTCCCTGGGTCTGATTTCCTTCATACATGTATTAAACTCCTCTATAATAAATATAAATTTATTATAATCTATAAAAAAACTATAATAATATATTTTATACCATATATGATTTACTTATAGTCTTATTTCACCTGTCTATTAACATTTCTTTGTTAAAATCATTGTTTTGGGTGATAATTGTTTTATTTTTCATGTATGTTTTGGTTCCGTAATTTAATTACTTTTACTTTGATAATTATTATATAATATCACCATTATTTAAATATAATATATATTAATTATATATATAATTATATTGATTTATAAAAGTTAGATATAGAAATGGATTACACTTTTCATAGAGATGGTAAGTCATACGTATATGTGAATGTTGTTTCCATTTTTTTGGATGGATATAATAAAAAGAAAATAAATATTAATTCACCTTTAAATAATAATTATTATGTTATACATATAATTTATATTAATCAAATCCATCCTTATTAACATTCATTTAAAAAAATGAAAAACATTTCACATCGCTACATGGAGGTGGTTGTCCACACATATGCATGAGTGACGTTATTGTTTTCCAACAGATTAGAAGGTAAGAATTTAGAAGTGATATTATATTTAAATAATTATTTTTAGGACATAAATATAAAATATATTTATTATATTTATCCTTACTACCTTCCATGTAAATCTTAATCGAAAAATTAATAATATCGCTTGTAAGGCGGTTGTCCAACGTACACATGAGTGACGTTATAGTATCCCCCTAAGGAATGTTAAGTAAGAATATATATGTGATATAATAATTATATAAGTATAATAATTTAATCAATATCATATAAATATATTAAATCTATCATTATATCTAGACTTAAAAGGTGGTGATGGAAAACGAATTAATCCGTTCATGAGGCGGTAGTCTATCGTACACACGATAGATAGTTTCATTTCCCATTTGATTGAAGTGTAGATGGGAGTAGGTTATCCCATTAACCAAATAAAAGATAAATATATAGAATATACTGGTGTTATTATATTATCATTATTGAATAATATTTGAAGGAGGTGGAATAAGGAATAAAACAAATTTTCACTTTAATGATTCTACTTCTTCTTCGGATAACCCCTTTAAGTTTGTACCTAAATCCATCCTAGATTGAATTTATGTTCAAAAAAATGCACTAGGATATGGGGGAGGATTTTAAGAATTTATTTTTTTATTATTGGCCGAACAAAATGGTTTTGGATGTTTGAATAGGAGAGGATATGGGGTGGCCTTATTTAAGTGGGGGAGAGGACACACATAAAATTTTTAAAAATAATTAATTAAAACCATTTTTATCTCATGGAAAAATACTCAAAAACAGGTAATTATATAAACTTGTAGGTTTTATGGTCTTAATATGTCCATAAAATGGGGTTTTGACAAGTTTATAGTTTATTTTAACCCTTATGTTATTAGTTTAACCCCCCAGTAAACCCATTTTAAACTTAACTTAGACAATTAATTTTTACTATTTTAACTGTTCATAATGGTAAAAATTTAAATTAACATTATTATATAGTATAAATTATTATTATAGAAAATGTTTAATCCATTTTTGTAAATCCAATTGACAGAAGTTGAATAATTAAATTTAGTATTAAACCCACACACGTGTTGAAAAACAGTTTTTCCAAAGAAAAACTTTCAAAAGTTTAAAATATTCTATATTAAATTGATTAAAATTAAATAAATTAGTTAAATTTTAATATAATTGAACTAATTTTTCTTTAAAACTAATTTAAAATATAAATTAACTTTGTAAATAATTTAAATGAAAAGACAGTTTTCAATAAAAAATAGTATTTCTCAATATTCATTAAAAAAATAAATCTTTTCAAAAAAAATTAAAAATTCACCGAAATATGATTTCATCATATATATTTCAAAAATAAAGTTTATTTTATAAAATAAATATTCTAAAATTGGTAAAAAAAAATTATTTTAATTCATGTGTGAAAAGCGTGACTAAACAGTTTTTTATAAAAATACATTTTTTCAAAAAACATTTCCTTTTCTTTCAAATGATTATTATTTTTTATAATCTATATATAACTATTGAATTTATTTTATACATATGTAAAACATATAATTTTAATAATATAGTTATTCTCATTCATACCCACCAACTTAGCAGCTAGGTTATAAAGGCCATGTTTAAATAATAATATTCTAAGAGAGTATCATGTTTTGTTTAAACTTGGTGTTGTGTGCATCAAAAGCTATCAAAGTGATTGAAATTATTTAAAAATAAATATATCATAATTTCTTGGGGTGTTAATTTCTCTTATAATCTCAGTGTTTTGTGTCATATATGTTATTGAACATAATTTTCTTCTTTTAAAACCTCAGGGCGTTACAGTTTAAACTAGTGTAAATATGGTAAAACATTTAAAAATGTACCTTGAATTGATTTATTGATATTTGGATCAATTTATAAAAAATTTACCTTCATTTTTTTCCATTTTTGATCCTTGGTACATTTAATAGGACATAACATTATTGAAAAATGGAAATTTGTTTCCAAAAGTTCCTTTAGTTTTACTTATAAAAACATACCGCTTTTCACTTCAAATATAAACTTATCCTTGTAATTACTCACTAAAACTCTTCCATTTTACTCTACCTAGAAACCTTCCCCATGAACAAAATCCCATGGTCTCTCATAGTTATTCTAATCCCTTAAAATTCAAGGATACTTCCAAATAAATTTCAAAATCCCCGATATGAGTGTTATCAACTACTTAGTTTTTATTATTAATTGTATTATTTAAAATTTATTATAAACACACTAATATAATGATATTAGTATACATTAAAAACATTAATGTTACTATGTTCAGGGTATTATCACTATTTATCCATATATCTAATCCCTTAAGAAAAAAATCATCATTCGTACGTTGTGTGGACTACTGCCTCCACGACATAATATGTTTGATTTTCCTTCACTACCTTATAAGGTTGGATATAATTATGGTACTAAAGGATAAATATTATTTTTATTATATAATTAAACCTATTTTATAGAAAATTTAGGATCTTATTAATGATATTATCAATAAACAATAATTATTAATTTAATCATAGTGTACTATGAGAATAATCTAGTATTAATATTGTGTAATGTTTTCACATAAATTAATTATTCTTATAATTAATTAAAATTATTATATATCACACTAATAATCACTAAATAATAATATTATACTTTTTTATAATTATATTACAACTAAACCACCTCATAATCATTCATTAAATCAGGTTATGTTCATGTTTGGGTCGATTTAACCACTAAATTGAACAATACAATAAATTAACATCATGAATGACTATGGGAAAATAATTAATTTTATAATATGATATAAATATATAAATAATTATTTTTTTTGTTTCTGTAGATGTTATACCAATATTTAATTCATTAATTGATAAAACGCACTTTGATCATCATAAATCGCCATAACATGCTTGTTATCAATTTCATCTTCAAGTATAAAGAGTAAGGAACTCATAAAAAATATATCAAAACATCATAAATAATTATAAATCATCCCTAATATTAAATTTAATGATCTATTAATGATAAACTTTGAAATAAGGATGAACACAGACACCTCTATCATGAAACTAGTATAAATAATCAAAACTATAAACACGTGATGTGGAAAATCAATATAATTAAAGTATAGAATAACTATTTATGAGGATTATAAATGAAAATTTATATGATTAAGGTTATTAATTATTTTATTAAGATATATATGTTTTTGATACATGATTTTAAAGTATTTTTTTGGAATTCAGGAACAAGAGGTAAGTGTTTTTGTCTCAAATTCCTCTCGTTGATCTGTGATTGGTATTATGCACATAATTTCTTGTATATAGTGTATATAATGAATATTTGATATATAGTAACATAAATTATATTTTAATCATATTATTTTAATTTTAATTACAATCCCGCTCATTCAAAAGGTTTTAATTAAAGTTTTAATCAAGTTATGAGGTTTTTTGTCTCAAATTCCTCTCTTTGAGACATGTTTGGTTTTATGTACCTAATTTAATTTATATGGTGAATAAAATAATTATATGATATATCATATCATGAATTATATTTTAATCATGGTATTTTAATTTAAATTACAAGGACTCTCTTTCATGGGGTTTTGATTCGAATGTTTATAATGTCATAAGGGTTTTCTTGGTTTTAATTCTAATTCTTTGAGACATAACGCATTTTGTGCACAATGTTTTCTTTTTATGGTGTATTAATTTAACATGGATATATTATTATCATAATATTTTTATTTTATGGTATTTAATAAACAAATCATGTTCCCATATTTAGTTGGTTTTTTAATAAGTCCGTTTCTCCATTAGAAAGTATTTTTGGTAACTCAAACCCCCTTCTTTTGGTTATAATGTTTTATCTTATACATCTTATATGATTGGGTTCTCCAATGCTAATATTTTATGGTATTTTATAATAATAATTTTTAAAATGAATTTTTAATATGAATAAGGTTTTATTACTCCTTTTGAAATATGGTTTTTGATCAAGGTATTTTTGAAAATATTAAAAAGGATTTTTTTTCCTTTCACCTTCATATGTTTTGTCTTCCTCTCCACATTTCTCCAAGAAAACCCATATGACTTTTCAAGGAAATATTATTTAATATTATTTTTAAAATTCGTTATTTTTACAGATTTTTCACTTCACCTTTTGAAAAATACTTTTAGAAGTGACCTGCAACTTCCTATTTTACATCATTGTTAAAAATATTTTCTAAAACCTATTTTATGTTTTTTACATACATTTTAATTTTCATTTTATAAATTAATTACCCTAATATGGTTTATGTTTAAATATTTAAACTCTAATATATATATATATATATTGGGGTAATAAACTCTCAAAATCAAACAATCCAGTTCATGATTCCTTCTTGGGTGGTAGCATTCAAGCATCCTTTTGTAATGATGTTGTTCATCAATGTAAAAATCCTTATAGGTTTCCTTTTTTACACTAGGGATATGTTGCTTAAAACCATATGGATTATTCCTATAGATTTATTATGATCAGGTTATTCAATTATTGATTCATCCGTGTACTCATTTCTCTCTACAGTATGAACATCATATTTTACAGAATTTGGATTTCATGATGTTCACCTAGAAATAACTTTATTCTATTAACATTGGGGAAAGTATTGGAATTATGTATATTGTTATTATAATACATACAATTATTGGAAAGTTGACCATTTATTGTTTTACCATCCACCTTCTTTCTTATGATGGGTTATAATCATTTTATCCCTTTTAATGGCATAGGGAAAAGTATTGGTGTACTATATATTATTATTCCAATATAGATGTTTATTAGAAAGTTGACCAGGTATATTTTGACCAACTACCTTCTATATTAGGATCAATTACGATCATTTTATCACTTTTATTGACATGGGGAAAATTATTAACTTTCTTAATGATTATTGGTGTATGTTTATCCAATTCAGCAAGATGTATTGACAATAGTCTCGATGACAACCAAAGTGTCTTGGCTCAATGGCTTGACTATAGGTATTTTATGTTTGGTATTATTCATTCCATCAGTATGAGATTATCATTATCTATATCCATGTTTTAATTTATTATCATGGATATATTATGATCATATTCATGTTGAATATTTCTTCATATTTTTTACTTATTCCTTCTATAATATTTTTTACATGTTTATTCCATGATTGTCTCAATTTTTTGTTTTCCTTATTGAGCATTTGAGATCACTCCTTCTTATGTTTCCATTTCCCTAGTTTATGAAAAAATAATTACACATGACATGTTTATAAGGATAACATGTGTGAAATATTTTTTAAGAGATGTTGAAAAATAAGTATCGATTAATTATTTTTGTATATAATGAAAAAAAAAAGTTTCATTTTGATACAAATAACATGAGAAATGTATGTTTTATTTTTTTAATAATTCTATAAATCTATAAACCTAAAAATATTCTTTAGATATAATAGAATAAATAATCATTGTTTATTATGTTATTAAGGATGGTTATATCCAGACTTTTACAAATAGTATTAAAGTATGTATGTAAAGTATGTGTCTATGAGCTTCAAATTTGGGAGCATGGATATAGGGAATCACAATTATGTTACAGTGTGTTATAACCATGCATGTATGTCATACTTGAATAAAAATTATACCTTTAAGAATATTATACTACTAATAAATATGTAATTATAGTTATACACTACTTATCCAAACTTTTTTCATGAGTTTATATATCCTTAAGGATTAGGTGCTAGTGATTTTAGTCACATGCACATGAGTGTTCACTGAAGGATAAGAATTGTTATATGGAGCTTGATGCCACTGTTTTTTTTTAATAATTGAGATGTTCAGGAGTTTTAATACTCCTTAACTCAGCATAATTTTTGGTCATTTAAGTTGGTGAATACTCTAAACAAATATTATTATCTCCTCATAAATAAATATTGAGTCAAGGATGAGGGTTTTGTGCTCCTAAGAGGATCTATTTTAAGATATCACTTGTTTTCACATAAAAATATATAGAATTTTAAGACCTATAAACTCTATAAAGAAGAGAGATATCATGAATACATCTATGTGAAGCATAAGAAACTATGATACCTCTCAAATACATAAATAATATTGAGTCACAATATCACCCAAATGAATAAGAAGTGAGTTTGTGAATTCTTTCATGGGAGGAAGATGAAGATGTGTATGAAAAAGAAGATTATTTTTAGTATAAGAGTTATATCTATTTGTGTTGGTTCATCCAAGAAAATTTAAACATGATATACCTTTTATTTTTATCTTATTTTTAGAATATTTTTTATGAAAAATCATTGAGTGGTTTGTGTAGTTTTTCTTTATCTGCATGATTACTGCATCAAAAACCAAACATGAAGAAAAAAGAGTGTATGTGAACAAATTATGCTACATGAAAAAGAAGTTTCATTTATGCATAGCTACATGAAGAAGATATACCATGTAATTTTATCTCCCTTGTGTGAAGGTTTATCACTCAATCATATCTTCTATAGTTTCTATGAAGCTCTCAAGCCTTCACAAAGAATAAAAATGAAGAACCACATACTCTATTTCATGAAGAAATAAGATAGAATATTTAATTTAACTCATGAAAATTAGATGAATATTATCATGAAATTAGATAGCTTGTACATAGAAAAAGTAATGTTAATAATGCACAAAAAATTATGTGCATGAACTCGTCCATACCATGAACATGAATTGAGATGCCCAAAACTCTTTTCATTTAGCATTGATGATGAGGTTACAAAATGAACCAGTGAAAAGTGTTGTATATTAATTTTATACAACATGGGTGCATGCATTAAGACAAAATAACCATTTATATGAGTTGTGAAGATTGAAAAATATAATTAAAATAAGATAGAATAAATAATAATCCTAAAAACAAAAAAGGTAAATATAATAATAATAGTAATAATAATAATAAATACACTTGGTTAGGTTCTAGGGGTTCACTATACCATGGACCATACATTTCATCATCCATACATAAAGTGCACCTTAGGAGTTTTAATTGAGATTTAATTAAGATCATGAAATATTATTCTTGCACTAAAAAATATCAAAAGAATGATTACCTGAGATTGGGTACTTCATTAAGAGAAGTAATCTATCTAATAATTTGATATAATAAGGAATACTTGATCATAAACTAAAAATTTGAAGAATTTTAATAGGACTAGAAAACCTGATTATTAGCTAAAAAAGTTCTTAAATAAGTGTAAATGACAATCCAATTGATTCGGTGAGATCATGGGGGAAGATCTATATCAAGTGGTGTGGAATCATCCAAGAATAGACAAATATTTTTTTTTTAAATGGATCAAAATTAGATAGATCTTATTATTGAGGTTTTTAACAAGTTTCTAAAGAAGTATTTTGATTTCTGTGTATAACCAATCTTGTAAGAAGATATGGTGGATGGTGTGTCAAACCATACACAACTAGAGGATCAAATATTGGGTTTTATAACAAGTTGTGTCCAAATTTTGGTGATTAGGTTGTATAAATAGTCATGCTCTTATGTGACTGAGGAGACCATTGTAATTTATAAAAATATTATAGTTGATTAACATTAGGTTGAGGCATCTTACAAACTATTTTAAAGAGTTGGATTTTATTCAAATCCTTGTAAATATCATGTGCTACCCTCTCTCTTATTATTTCCACATATGAGGTATAGTTTTGTGTTATTACTGAGTGGTTAGAGAAGATTAAAAAGTTAAATAGGTTGAATTAAAAAGGTGAATCTATAAAAATAAATCATTTATTCTCCCTAGTAGTGGTTCACCAAACCTAGTATATACAAGTGTTATTAAAGATAATCTAAGTTTCTTACGAATAGGTCCAAGTTTTCCCTATTTTTTTAATAGTATTAACAAAGTTTAGATTTCAGAAAGTGTTTGACCTACCATATATGGAGAAAAAGGGAGATCAACTTGATGGTACAAGTCTAGAGATTTAATGAAAGACTCATAAATATAGGAGTAAAATAGAGGAAAATAAGATAATGAATAATGAAAAAGTAAAAATAGAGAAACATCACTAACTAAAGGTAATCATAGTGGTACATATGGTAATAATTCATTTTATAATGATTCTTATAATGAATCATATTAAATCTATAGTGATGATGTATCACTTAGTTATCTTCATGCTAAAATTAATATTATCTGAAGAAATTTCCCAATATGTGTAAAAGTGTATTTTTGGTGTTATCAAGGTACTTATTATGATAAATAAAATCTATAAGGATAAATTAGATAATTGTAGAATGCGCTAAGTTAAAAGTTTTGAAAGATAATTTATTGCATAGAACTCATGGGAGAAAGGGAGAAATCATTATCAATTTTCATTATAAGTTGTCTCCTTGTTGAAGAAAAACAAAAAATGAATGATTGGGACAAATAAGTTTCTGATATTTTTTTGGCATCATTCCATGCACTTGAAAATTGGTATAAAATCTCTATGGATGTCAAAGATGGTCAATTTTAAGTCAAAGAAAATAGAATAAAATAAATTGAAAATTAATTATAATAATTAAGAAAATTTCATGTAGAAAAAATCAATAAAATGAAAGAGGATTGAGAAGATAGTCTAAGATCAGTTGAGGATAAGAATAACCCACTCAACATGAAATTCCTTGATCTTGAAGTAAGGCTAAGAAATTAAGAACTAGCACAATATGGATCCTTCCAAGTTATTAAGAAGAAAGATGAAACCACAAAATTTTCAATTTATATCCATGGCTCTAGGAAGTATCAAATAAATGTTAATAATAGTTTGAGATCATCCTCTAATCAAATGGGAACATCCTCCAAGAAGAAGGTGTACCATAAGCTAGAAACAATCTAATGTACTGATGTTGTTTCATTTACTGGTATAGGATTAAAACTAAATTCTAAGAAAATATGGATATTGAAAAATCTTGACAACTAACCACATTATAAAGGGTATATGTAAGAAGTAAAATGAATATTTTTTTTCAAAGAAGTGTCCAAAAGGGTGGTGGTTCTAAACAAAAGAATCAAAGTTCTCAACCTATGAAATCTGGATAGATTACACCAAAAAATAAGAGAAATAGATTCATATGCTACTATTGGTGTTGTAGGAAGTCTAGGAACAAATCATTGGAATATTGGCATAAAATTTCAATTAATGAAAATCATAGTAAGCCACAAGTAAGGGGTAGAAAATCTAGTGAGAGGAAAAAACCTTCTGAGAAAAAGATGAAGGTATATACTTCAAAATATATCCTAATAATTCAATGAAGAAGTAAGAAGTGGATACCATCATCCTAGATGAAAAAGTGTAAAATCATTCAATCAATGAAAACTTTAATATGGATAATAAATTTTGTGAAAGGTGTGGTAAATCTGTATATGCTCTATATAACTGCATGGAGATACTACCTAGATAGTTGGAGTTGTTTAAAAATATAGATAAATCATCAAAATATTTTTGTGTACTGATAGCCTAAATAGAAAAGGGAGCTTCAAAAAAAAATAACTAATATGGAGTGGATAACCTCACATGAAGAAACAGTTTGTGAGAGGAATGAAAATATAATTTCTATGAAGGATGATAATAAGAAGAAGAGCACTCCAAATTCATATATTATAAGAAAATAGAAGTCTAGGTTGAGAGAAATCTTTCAACCTCACTGTTATTTCTAAGGAACAAAGAGGTCCCTCTTTATTCTCTTATCTATATGTTTTTGTACTAACGTGTTGGTAATTGATGGATATGGATTCATCCTTGGAGGGTGGAATTGATTAGTTTGAGCTATTATATATTCAGTACATGGTGAATTAGGAATTTTTTAATAGATTTGTAAAATTCAAAAATGAGGTACCACAATCAATCCCATATCCCTATTATTAATAATTTATAAATTGTTATCCAAGGAGAGTTGATATTGAGCTAAATAGGGGGAGCTTTACATTTTTCACTTGAAATTTCTAATATTTTTGTTTAGATGAGTGCAGGAAGAATATATTTCATGATTTAACTATTTGAATAGATCCAAAATATAAAGTGATAATTATATGATATTATTAATTATTACATGTATGTTTGTCTATGGACAACATTTATCACCTTGGTTATACACTATTATTTTATACAAAGGTTTTTACAATGTAGACTTAGAGTTTTCTAGGTAAAGAATCATTTCCAAGAAATAAATTTTATGTCATAATTCTATAAAAGTGTCTACAACTGAGGATTTAAATAAATGGAAGAGAAGAGGATGTATTGATGGAATGTGAAAGAGATAGGAGATATGTGGAGACCTCAACATTTTCTGTGTATTTCTTATCAATAAGGGGCAGAAAGAGAACCACACATATTGACATGAGAGGTTTGTTGTGGTATTTATAATAAAATCAGAAGTGGGGAATTTAAGTTCTTATTGGATGAATTGTATTTATATTCAATGAGACAATATGTTTTTGTTAAAGGAGGTGATGATGCTTTGAGGACTATTATAAATAAATCCTTAATAAGATGTGATTATTGGAGATTTGATCTTAAATTCTAAAACATGTGTAATAATGTTTGGAGAAACATATTTTTTTACATCATGGTGACCCATTGGTTAGATGATATGAAATTAAAAATAATTTATTTTTTCATAAGGATAAAGAATTGAACATAAAAAATAATATTGGAGAGCTAATAAAACCATGAAATATTTTATTATTGAATGAGTATATTTTAATAAAATGAATTGAAGATGAATCATATTTTGATTATTGGAAATGAAAAACAATGATTAAATGTGGATATGAATAAGGGAATTATATTTTCATAAGTCTAAAATTATGAAAAGAATATGGTAAGAGGAATGTGGTGAATAATACCTTGGTATATAGATTTCTTTTGGTGGTATTTACATTATACTTAGTATTTTCATATGTTTAATAAGTTTGAGTTTCATTATTAAACCAATAACTATTCATATATCTCTAATATGTGAATATAATAATAATTCCATGGTATTTAATAGAATGATTTCATTGGCCTTCCTCATGTCATCTTCTTCCTCCCACAAACCTAGAAGCCCAACTCTATAAGTATTTTCATGTTTCAAGCCTTCGTGGTCAGATCTAGCTCAATTTAATGAAATATTTAGATGAAAATTACACAAACTAGAATTCATTAAATATATTATTTTATTTAAGTTTTAGCTTGAAGAAGATGATACTGCCAAGAAATACACAGTTTTAGGGCTATATATCTCATATGAGTATGTTGTATGTGTTCTAACATCCTTCATGAAGAGTTTCATGTGATTTTAAACACATTCATGTGAGTGATCATAAAATAAAAAAATCACATAGAGCTTGATGTTTCTACTTTCAGTATTTGATTATTTTAAAAATGGTCAAGATCTTTATGAGTTTTAATACTCCTTGAATTGGTATAATTTTTGGTGATTTAAGTCTTTGAATACTCATATAAAAGGTTTCAATCACCTTGTATATAAATACTTAGCCAATAATTAGGTTTTAGTTCTCCTTGAAGGATATATTTTGATATCTCTCTTGTTTTCACTAAAAATAGAGATCATTGTGATCCCTATTGGACACGTTAAGAAGAGAGAGATTGTGCATCCTTTTGTATGAAGGATAATAAACCATAAAACCTCATGAATATATAAAGAATATTTACTTTTACTCTCGCCTACATAAAGAATAACTGAGTCCACACATTCAATTAAGTGAGGAAGATAAAACTGTGTGACAAAATAGATAGTATTTGCAGCATAAGAGTGATTTATGTTCATTTTGGTACATCTGAGTGAATCGGTTGCACAAAATAAATTTTGTGCTTATCATATACACAAATAATTTAGTATAAATTCATATTGATAGGTATGTGCAGTGTTTCTTCATCCACATGAGTATTGAATTTCAAACCTAACATGAAGAAGAAAAGTGAGTCTTCAAGACAATGTTTCTATATGACAAATAAGTTCCACATACGTGTAGCTACATTAAGAAGATAGATCATGTGATTCTATTTTTCGTTTGTGAAGGATTGTCACTCAATAAAATCTGGTTTCCCACAAATAACTCAACCAAACATGAAGAAAATGACTAAAGAAACATATACTCTATTGTGTAAAGAATTGAGATAGCCCATGTTATTTAACTGCTGTGAAAAAAAAATATTATCAGGTGTTATCTCTTTCAAAAATAGAAAACTCACAAAGTCAGTGTGTGTTAGGAATCATTCTAAAGCTTTATGAAGAAGAAGAGGGACTATGCTACATTTATAAAGGTGTAAAGTACCCTTAATGAACCTGTGCTCATACATATTAATGTGAATCATGAAAAAAAATGCAAGCATGAACTCATCCATACAAGGTACATGAATTGAGATACCCAATAATCCTTTCATATAACAATGTTGAGGAGGTTTCATAGATAAAAAATAAATAGTATGGTGCATTAATGATATGAAACATGTGTGCATAGATGATCTAACTAATTACATGAGTTTTAAAGATTTGAAAATATAATTATGTCAAGGAAGAATAAATAATAAAATTGAACTCACAAAAAGAAAATAAAATAATAATAATAAATACACCAAGTTAAATGCCAGGGTTTCTCTATAATATGAACTATGCATTCTATCATCCATGAATAAATATCATATAAGGAGTTTTAATTGAGATAAAAATTGAGACCACAAAAGATTATTCTTATTTAAAAAACTATTAGAAGAAATATTACCTATGGTTGTGAACTTCATTAACATAAGGAATCTTTCTAAGAATTTGAAAGACCAAGGAAGTATTGATCATACACTAAAGATTATAATAATTTAAGAAAGACTAGTAGACCTGATTATTAGCTTCATAAGTTCTTAAAGAAGTTTACATGACCAATCTAGTTGATTCAGCAAGATCATAAAGGAATATCTACATCAAGTGATCTATATGAATTGAAGAGTGGACAAATATATTTCCAATAATAAATAAAAACTAGAAAATTATTATGAATAGGGTACTTAACTAGTTTCTAGATAAATATTATGATTTGGGTGTATAACCAATCATGGAATAAGTATTGGTGTTTGGGGTGTATAACCAAAAACAATTAGAGGATCAACTATTGGGGTGTATAACCAATTGTTGGTGAAGTTTGGTGATTATGGCGTATAACCAATCATGCTCTTATGTTACTCAGGAGACCATTATAATTAATAACAATATTATAGTTGAGAAACTATAGGTTGGGGTGTCTAACCAACTATATAAAGGAGTAGGGTTTTACATCGAACCTTGTAAATACCATGTTCTACTCACTCTATTATTATTTCCACATACAATGTAAGTTCGTGTGTGTTTTTCAGTGGATTTATAACCTTAACAATTTAAATAGGTTTAATTAAAAAGGATAAATCATAAAAAGAGACCATTTATTCACCCCCATCCCCTTAGTAGTTCACCCAACATGCTCATTATAAATATTAATGGGGGATAAACATGTACGATAGGGGAGAGAAACTTCTATAAATAGGTAGATTTGAGTTATGTTGGTGAAGAGAAAATGAGGGGGGTTAGGCTTTAAAATTGACTAGGGTAAGAAATTAATTTCACATTTTTAAGTAAATTGGGTAGGCCAAATGGTTTGAGTCACACAGTTAGGCTAACTATGTTCCAACCATGTGGGTCACTCCTATGGAAAATATCATGCTACATGGTTTCTTAGGAACTTTACATGGTTTAAGGAACCATGTGTTTTCTATGAAAAACATCTCTTATTTTCCCCTCCCCACTTGCACAATAGGTTTCATAATTATTTCCATCTATGCGCTAACTATACACCCAGACCATTTTCTTGTAAAACTAATATTTTCAACCCCTAACTCTTAAAAACTCTAAAAATAAATAAAAAAATTAAAAAAACTCAACTAAATATGCACTAGTGACCCAACATGAGTCAGAATTCTTTCCACCATGCCACTTTCTACCCCCAAAAAATCTTCAAGATTCTGGATATGAGAAAGGTTGAGGTAATTAATCCCTCACAAATTTCTCATCCTCCCAAATATCATAGTTTTCCGAACCACATTTCCATTGCACATAATCCAAGGTAATCAATTTACCATGAATCACCTTATTCTATAAATCCATGACACAAACAGGTTTCTTAACAACTATGGTGTTTATCACTACATCCAAATCCTCCCACTCAAACACATAATACAGGTCTAGATGTTGCTTCTTCAATTTGGATATATGGAATACATTATATAGGTAACTCATATGAGATGGTAGAACCAAATGGTACACCACCTTCCAGAGACAATCCATGATCTCAAATGGACTGGCATAATTTAGTGTCAGCTTACCTTGTCTTCCTATATGATGATGTCCCAACCAAGGAGAAACTTTTATAAATTACTAATCAAAAACCAAAAACTTCAATGAATTATGATTATGATCAGTATAATATTTTTGATCACTCAGAGATATCACCAACCTCTTTTAAATCAATTATATGTTCTCTATCGTATCTTTAATGATGCTTGGAACCAACAAGGATCACCCATATAATTCTATCCAATAGAGAGGAGGCCAAAATTTTCAATTGTATAGAGACTCAAATGGATCCTTCTTAATCAAATCTTGATATGTATTGTTATAAGAAAATTAAAACCATGATATATGCTTCTCCCAAGAACTAAAAAAAATCAAGCATGTGCCCTCAAATCATGTCTTTAGGGATCTAGATACACCACTTAGTCTGACCATCCATTTTAGAGTAATACATCATTATCATATTCAATTGAAATCCCATAAAATCCTCAATAATATCTCAAAACCACAAATTAAATCATGGTTATTGATTAGATATAATAGTCAAAGTCAAACCATAGAGTCTGATAATATCTCGAACATAATAAAGTCTAATCTCTTCCACTTTCATCAACTCTTTAGTCCATGAAGTCCTTTCTCAGGCTGCCATACTACACTCTAGCCTCAAGTTCAACCACTCCTCTCTAAGTCATATCTATAGTGATGGGCACACCGATGGTTTGGGATAGCGTTTTGGCAGTTGAGGGTCCTCTCGGCGTCTCTTATCTTCTTCATTTAGGGTTTTAGACCCAGTATCTTTCTAGGGTTTGATCCCCTCATAGTAGTATTGTTTGGTTGTCTTTCACTTTTCCTTTTAAGGAATTTTCTTGGTTCCTATTAGGGTTCTAATATCATTCCTTCTTCCTCTCTCTTATTGTTTTAGGTTTGTATTCTATTGGGTTTTTCGAAGGAATTTTGTTTCGTTTCTTTATTACCAGTTTGAAGATAGAGTTGTATGGCGATGTGGTGATAGCATAGGGTGGAGTTTTTGATGTGATGAGGATGATAGTGTGGAAGGTGAAGCGATGACAGGATGGCGTCTGAATAGGTTCTTCCTCGATTTGGATTCTTTGATGGATCTATTTTTTTATAACATGTTATTCTTGGAGGTTTTTAGAGTATCGTATCATGGTTTTGGATTGTTTCAGTGGATTTCGAGGCTGGAGTTCATCGGATTTATGTGGCTTGGGGCTGGTGATGATGGTCGCATTAGCATGGATTCTCGAGGAGGTCGATTCTGAGGTTTGATTTATTATGGGTTTTTTTGTGTTCTTGTATCCCTGGTACATGGTCTCCCTGGTCAGAGAACATGGTCTGAGAGATTTATGGTTTCCTAGTGATGATGATGATGTTCTCAGGTGTTCAGTGGTGATGGCAGGTTCTTTGATTCTTGGTGATGTTGTGAACGTGGTTTTGAATGGATGGCGGCAACGGGATGACGGCAATGATGTTTTTGGTGGTCAAAGGTGACGGTATGGTGATGAAATTGATGTGATTATGGTAGCACCATGGATGCGCAATTTCCTTAATGTGTTGTAGGGTGGTTCGGGCGGCTTGCATGATTTGAAGGATTTTATCGGAATTTGATCTCATTTTAAAATTTTGAATTTCTTTCCATTGATTTGTGTGATTTTTTGGATTGTGTGATGTTTTGAAAAAATTTTGGGTTCCCACTCTATCCTTGAAAGTGGTTTTATGAAAATAATAAAAAAAAATCAAGGAAAGTAAGGCACTAAGACAAAAAAATCAACAATCAAACACGTTATCTTAGGCCACTAGTTACTAGAATTTTAAATAATAATACTTCTTAGTATCCTCAGGGTGGATGGCCCAAATATACTGGTTCCAAGCCTCCATCATTTCCATCCTAAAGGTCAAGGAAACTAAAATAATACTTTGAAATAGAATGGTTCCATTGGGAGACCAAGACTAATCAACTGAGGTCTCCCTGTCATTCAAAAATCAGTTACGATGCTGGAATTAGGGATCTATTGCCTACTCAAGCTGAATTTTATCATCCAAAGAAGATTTGACTTTCACAAAAGTTCATAACAATCACTTTTATTCTTTTTCCATATCCAAAATAATCTCATTAATCAACTCCATTAGGTTTCATTCATCCCCATATTCCCCCACTACCTAAGTTAGTAGTTTCCTACTTAAGGCATCGGCCACCACATTCCTCTTTCTAAGGTTATATGTTATGTCAAAATTAAAATCTTTAAGATATTACATCAATTTAATATGAAAAATATTCAGGTCTCACTGGGTGAAGACATACTTTAGGATCTTATGATTTGAATACATTATAAACCACTCCTTGAAAAGATAGTGGTGCCTTGCCTTCAAGGCATGCATCAGAACTGAAAACATAAGGTTGTAAGTTGGGTAATTATTCTCATGAGGCTATAATTGGAAATATCCATAATCCACTATATGATATCATTGAATTATAATATACCTTAATCATACATCTAAATAATAACAATACACAATATAACCTATGCCTATTTCAGGAAAAACTAAAACAAGAGCTAAAATAAACCTCACTTTCAACTCCTTAAAATACCTCTGACACTTCTCATTCAAATAAAACTTCAAACCCTTTTATATAAAAGAAGTAATAGGTGATTTCATCTTGTAGAATTCCTAAATTAATCACCTATAATACCCACCTAATCCTAATAATATCATAACATCGAACACAATGATGGGCCACTCCCATGAAATCACTGCTTGAATTTTCTTAGAATCCACCAAGATGATTTTATAAGATACCACATGGCCCAAAAATCTCACTTACTTGATCCAAAACTATCATTTAGATATATTAGAATAAAGTAAGTGGTCATTTAAAGTTCTAATGACAATATCCAGATGATCTTTATGCTCCTCCTTAATCTTAGAGTATACCAAGATATCATCGACAAGCACTATCATGATGGACTCCAGAAATCAATGGAAAATCCAGTTCATCAAGGCCATAATAACCTCTAGATCATTGGTAAAGAAAAATGGAATAACCAAATACTCATATTTCTTATACCTAATCCTAAAAATTAGTCTTAGGGATATATACTTCCTTAACCCTCAACTTATGGAATCTCAATCTTAAATCAATATTTGAGAATAAAAAATCTCCCGTGAAATGATCAAAGATATCATCAATCTGAAAAAAAAAAGTATTTATTAATGATGGTGACCTAATTTAGCTTTTGATAATTGATGAAAATTAAAATGATTCAATCCACCTTATTTTTAAATATATCCAGTGATGCCCATGGTTACACACTTGGTCGAATAAATCACTTGCCTTAAAAATCTTCTAACTAGACTTCCAACTCCTTTAGATTGATAGGATCCATCATGTATGATTAAAAAGATACATTGATCATTTGAAGAAGTAATTTAATAGAGAAATATACCTCTATATATGGTGGATACCCAAAAAACATTTGTAAAGACCTCAGGATTCCTATCTACCATCTCTAAAAGCTGACCAACAAAACCCTACCAACCACATAAAAAAGAAAACTATAAAATTAGTATGAGATCAAGACTACATTAAAAAAACTCCTTACCACCTATACCTAGGATCCCACTCACCTTAGAAGTCATGGATAATCCCATTAGGATATGATAATTTAACTCTATAATGATACGAATTGATATGGGATTTAAAACTAATCATCCATTCCATGCCAATAATGAGATAAAAAATTCCAGGTCAAGGACCAAGAAATATAACATGATCTCAAAATCAATAATCAACACCATGCACTTTGGACACTTGAATCTCTAATCCTTATTATTTCCCAAAAAAGTGGAAACATCCATCATGAATAGAATCAACACTGATTTCAAAACCAGGGCATAGATCAAATTTTAAGAAATAAAGAAATGGGAGACACCTATATCAAACAATGTGAAATCCATAGAATAAGAAATAAACATGGTTCCTCCTAAGTAACTAAGACATAATCGAGATCCTATGGAATATTTTTATCCACATATAAATATCCAGTATCATTACCAATATGCATCTTATTATATGGTTAAGAATACCCTTCTGTTTGATAATGGGGTCTTACACACCTAGATACATCATATCAAACCTAAGACCTTCTAGTGAAAGAATACCCAACTCTACTACCCTAATGAGGTTCCCTATAAAAGAACAGAAGTTTTCCTGAATTCCCACACTAGTGGAAATTTTATGCACCACCTAGAAATATGTTTTAGTTTCACCATCTTTTCTAAACTGAAATTAAGTCACTGACTTGTAGCTAAATGATTCAACTAGAATAGAATCTAAAGAAAAATGGGTCCCCCCCCCTTCATTGCACTAATGTAACTCCTATCATTTCCTTTTCTAACTTGAATAAAATCTTTAACTACCACCAACCATAGAAGAGGAATGACTGATCCCAGTCAAACCCACTAAATTAGTCACCACCATAACCACCTTGTTGACCACCTCTATATAGTTTGAAAAACAAAGAAGAATAATTCTCAATCATATTTCAGGCTTCATCCCCATTTTTATGTTTCAATCCTTAATAAATTTTTTAGTGATAATTCCATGTGAAAAATGAACCAACTTTTTAAAACAAGTGGCATACTCCATTACTAAATGGATACATTTCTACAAGGTTACAAATTCATGGAACTTTGGTACACTCAATGTTTCTAGATAAAACTATTGATTCGTAATCTTTGATAACATGGTCCAAGTGATATCCTGGTGTAACTTGGCTTACACAATAGACTTAAACCACTTCCTATTAGGACCTTTTAGAATATATGTGTCCAAAATAACTTTAAAATTATTTGGTGTATTGAGGAAATAAAAGTTATGCTTGATCTCTTCCATCCGCTCCTTGGGATATTAAGGCCCTTTATCACCATGAAAGATTGGTGGATTTTTCTTAGTAAACTCTTAATGATGGTCTACTATTCATGATTGGTCTATCCCACCCTATTAACCTAATTATTATATAGTTCATATTAATAATTCAATAATAACATAATCTATAGGAGGGTTAACCTATGGGGTTTTCTTTGTGACTCCCTCTCTTTGGTTCATAGGGGCCTTTTGGGATGTTTGATCTAGAAAATAAAAGTCATAAAATCAATTAATACAAAATTTCAATTTCAAAACCATAAAATTTAATCATAATCAACACTCAATTACTATTAAACAAGTAATTAAAACAATCAAAATAACTCTGAATACCAAGAAGTGAAAACATTAAGAATTTAAACAATTTATCACTATGCATGACTAGGTTTCACAGTTTGGAAACCCATGTGCTAACCATGAAAATTAAACTTCAAGGGTTCCTAGACTTGAATGCATGGGTGTTAAATGATTTATACTAATTGTGTGACTAAATCATGCACCTCTGGATTCCTTCCTTGTCTCACCCTAAAACTAAAAATTTCTCTAAATAACACATGGGTTTTCCTTAAACCCAATAATCAATGAAAAAAACATTAAATATCATCAAAATGACTCGAAAATCAATCTCAATTATATGAAATGATTTTCATCCACCCATGGTAACTCAAGGCTTGTCATAAAGAAGTGTTTCCCAGGAACTCCCCCAAACCTACCTCTTGAGATCTGATGGTCCTATCTCCATTGGACCTTTACTCCTTCAATAATAATAGGGATTAAATACCATTTTATAATGAGTAGTCTTGGTTAAAACTAAAATATCACCTGAACCAGATCACCCCAAATCCCAAAATATGTTCCCGATCACCATGGGCTAGAAAAAAGTCACCATAGTATCAAAATACATTCATTGGGAATGGTTTCAACCTCAGAATCCAATAACAACACCCCATATCCCACACAAGATCTAGTATGACCCATCCATACATGGAATTACTATTCACATAAATGATCAATTTCAAAATACATAATGAAAAAAATAGATCATAATGCAACAATAATAATCCAAAACTCATAAACATCACACCAAATCATAATCCAAGTGATAGCCAATATCCATATAAAAAATATACCAAAATATTATCAAGTCTGGAGTGTCTAATAAAAAATAACCCAAACATCATTTAAGATCCAAAAATGATCCACACAATCCCAACCTCATTTTGGACAAAGGTTACCACCACCACTATATCACAAAATGATGATGAGCATTAGGAATAGCTGCCAAACTGCATGGTTCCATCTTCTTTACCTATATCCTATAAAATAAATTCTATATATACCAATTGGTTATATTCATTGTGAGAGGAAAATATCATTAGGATACCACCAAAAAAATTATAATGTCTTTTACTATTAAAACCATTAGTTCTGGTTTAAAATCAATGTTTTAAAAACTTTTTCTTTGAAAACATTCATAAATTATTTGGTTTCTTTTAAAGTATGTTGAATTATAAAAAAAATTGAATGAGGTAAACATATATAATTTTGAGGGAAACATTAAATTAATAAAATCAAGATAAAATAATTAAATGTGAAATAAGCAATCACACATCTCAATCAAAAACCACATATTCATCATGAGCTCAAAACTATGAGTCAAAGGACACTAAGAATCACTATATGAACACTAGTTGACATATATAAACCTATTTATGATCTTGGTATCTCTATGGGTTTAATAATTCCACATAATCCATCCCTAGTGTGAAATTTAATCCATCCTATTAACTCACTCATACTAATCGAGAAACAATCCCTAGCTAGCGCACAATCCACACTAAAGCTTCATTAGTCCTACTTACCCACTCATACAAAGCCTCCCATGTGCATCCAATAATCCAACACATATATAATAAATAACAATAATCACTTAAAAAATAAAACCTCATGTAAAAGATAGATTCTCTTTTGAAACACCCTTTGAAAACTCATTTTGAACCAAATCTTTCATTAAAACATTTCAACCAACACTTTGTGTACATAGAACTATTTTTCTTGGAAAAGGAAAGTGAAACTATCCCTTTTTTCCAACATATTCAATAAAATATTAAACATTAGTAATCATCCCTTGAAAATATGAATTGGTTATAACAAATCAATTCAAAACAAATGAAATCAAAGAACCTAAGGTGTTTCAAAGGAAATACCCACTAGCTAGATACACCTACCTCAAAATATAGTAAGATTCATCACCTTTTTATAGAACCACAATAGAAAGGTATAAGGAATATCCACAAGCCTAAGTATCATGAAATTTCGTTAAAAACCCACCCCTAACCCTAGGTTCATCCCCCATGCGCTGGTAGGGTTCCAATAAACAAAGAAAAAGGAGGAATAAGGGGATATAAAGAGAAAATAAGAGAAATTCAAGAGAAAATAGTAGTTACCTCAAGAAAATACACTAAGATTAATGTAGAACCACAAATGAGGTAAGGGGAGAGGAACTTTTATGGCTATAGAGAGCTAAGTCACATGAGTGGTTAGAAAAAAAGGGGGTAAAGATTTAAAATCGATAAGGGTAAAAAGTAATTTCATATTGTTAAGTAAATTGGGAATCTCACATGATTTGGGTTACACTGTGAGTCTAACCATACTACAACCATTTAGGTCACCCCTAATCCTAAAATTAGGTTGAATATATTTCTAGGAACCTCACATGGTTTGAAAAACCATGTGTTATCCATGAAAAATGGAAAAGCCCCCCCCCCCCATGTGGCTAGGTTCATAGTTAGTATTAACTATGTTATCAAACACATTTCATAAAGAATTCATAAATTTGAACCTTTAATATTGAAAACTCAAAAAATATATAAAATAAAATTAAACAATTAAATAAATAAGCATTATTGACTTAGCGAGTGTCACAATCTAACACATACAACTTTCTTTCTTGGCATAGTACTCTGTATAAGTACATATACCACTCATAGAAATTATTTCTAATCAAAACATTATCTTTATCCATGATAAATACAAGTAAAATTGAGTTCATAATGTTTCTTGATATTTTTATCCATAATAAATAAATTTATCATATTATTACTTTTATATTTATTACCAATCATTTATATATTATTGAGTTAATATTTTTTAATGTATCTCACTATTTTCTTAAAATATTAATAGACCTCAATCATTAGATTTTTAATATTCATTCACTTAAATATTAGTGGGAAATTATTATTAATTATATCTTAATAGTTAAAGTTATGGCTATGTTGATACTTGGAGATTTTTAAGGTTGGATTTTTCTAGTCCGGTTATATTAGCACATAACTTCTAGATTTTTTGGGTGTATTCCCACAACCTACAAAACCTAAGCTTAGATTTACTCAAAAAATTCCCTCTAAAATATTAATAAATCTATATATGGTTACTTCCTTGATAAAAAATTTAATTAAATCAACCCACCACTCTTATAAGAACACATCAATAGTTGGAGTCACCCTCAAATATGTATGATAAGCACCCTGAACAATGGGTTTTTCAAATTTGAATGGTGGAAATCATTAACAGCATAATATTGATTTTAGAGATTTTTTATATTTTTTATTTACTTATTTAATGAAATCCAATTCTATTTATCATTATTAGTATTTAAACTATATGATCACTTTCAACAAATTAACCATGAATAAATAGAAAAAATATTTATCGTTGATTAATCTTTTTTTATCTTTGTATGATTATTAACTATCTTATGTGATTGAATTTCATCCACCAATTAACATAATAATTAGTCGTGGAATATAAATAAATAAATTATGTAATCATTGATTGTTTTTTTAGGCTTATTTATTAATTATAGGGGGACTCCTTGAGTTATTTATTAAGCTCAAGTTGCAATGTCCTCATTCTCCCATGTATTTTTCCTTTGGATTTACATTGGATCTCTTTTTAATCCATCATGAGGACCACCTTTTTTATAATTATATACTCACCTGGAGGTAATGGGAGCTAAAGTAGTAGGAAATAACCTTAGTAATTAAATATCGATGCACAAACCCTTATATATTTTTCAAGTGAGGAATGATGCATATATTATCAAAATTTATTATTTAATAATTATTTATTTCAAAACATCACTTATTATAATAATTAAAATTAAATAAATAATAAACATACATACATGGATAAGTCTTAATTATTGATCAGTCCAAATGAAATGAAATTTCCTAATAAATAGTAAATATGCTAAAATTATACTTAAAGTTTTTTTTAAAAGTTAAAATAACATTAAAATAATTTTAATTCATTAATAAAATTTCCCATCATCCTTGAAAATGTGTTATAAAATTACTTATAAATTTTATTAATTTTGGGGATTTTTTTAGGACTTTTAGAGCTTATATAGGAACAAAAACACCACTGAAGGATAAATTGGATTGGTTTAGGCCTATTAGGATGAGTAGATTGGGTAGGAACCAACTCATCCTTACCCATGTTAGGTTACCCAAGTTCCACTAGGGTGACATGATAACCCCTAGTTGTAAAAAAAATAGAATATGTTTGTGTGAGGTGTAGGAGGAGGCCGCCCCTTTTCAAGGGAGTTTGTAGAGTGGATGAGGGGTAGTGGGTGAGGCACTCACCCACCTTTCTTATTTTTTATTTCCAATGTTTTTTGTAGAATTTAACCTCCCCCTTAGTGTGTGTCCACCACGTACCCTCTCTCATCCCTCTCCCAATAACTTCTCCTCCTATAGATTTCTCTAACTTGGCTATTCCGAATTTTATTAATGAGCCATTTCAACCATTTAGATGTATAAAACCTCTATACTTGAATTATATAAAATTTAATTAAAATTATTGTCTTAATTTATTTATAACCACTATAATAATAGCTAAAGGAATTTATACATAACATAAGTGTTCAAGATCATTATTTTTCCAATTTTTATATTGGATTTATTTTATAAAAAAGTTCTAACATACCAACACATAGATTCCTCAATGGATTACATACAATATAATTTAAATATAAAAAAAATAAATGAAATGATAACATGTTCATTCATGTAAGCCCAATATAGTCCACTCGTCACCTATGTATCATGGATTAAAAAATCAAAGTGGGGATCCCTTTAAATCATCCACACATAATCCATGAATCACCTAGCTCATTTATCTTCAATATTTTGTGCCAATACAAGATATTTAAGGGATTTATGTTTCTTAAATGATCATGTGAAGAATAATTGATTGATTTTAGGAAAAAATCAACCTGATATTGTTCATCATTGTTGTTTCTCACTCTAGTACATGATAGAGAATATGAAGGGATATTGAATTCATGAAATTGTCTTCCAATATTATTATTGGGTCTAAAATATGGTTTTATACCTTGGTTTAACTTTCTTTATTTTCACTTTTGTCCTTAAATAAGGTTAACCTATAAAACCAACCCAAAATGTTATGAATAAATCATTTAATTTATTCCAAGTGACATTAATATTTCATTACTTTCCTGTAACATGTCATTTAATGAAATAAAAACCATTAAAATGGACCATTCCTCTAAAATATGTTTAACAACCCTTTAATATTTAATATTCATCTAAATAAATTCACTTATTCACTTATTTAATCCTAAATAAGTTTTGAATACCTTGTGAAATAAATTAAATTATTATTATTATAGAATCAAATAACATATAATTAAATTTATTTATTTATTTTCTTGAAATCATTCAAGATCAAATGTTTACCAGACTATTAACGTGGGTCCCACTTTATCTTGAATTTTAATTCATCTTAATTAGTGGAATTTTCTGATATAATTTTTGTATGGTCTTCTTATCCCTTATCACAACTAAAGAGATTCCAAATCAAGTTTTAGGAGTGGTATCTAAAAACACACCACATATATAAAAGAGATAATGATAAGTGATAAAAATGAAAACCTTTCTAATGAACAATCACTATGTGATAAAATCTATTTGTTGATTGATATCTTATAAAGTAAAATTCAAACTTTGTTTCACTGTCCTATAATGATTTAATTATTATTTATTTGGATGTATTGGATTGACTTCCCTTCCTATAACAAGTATATATATTTAATAAAGTTACACCCATCCATTTCAAAGGGTTATAAATATCTCCTTCCTATACTTGGTAGTGACATATCCTATCTTGATCATTCAATTAATTTCATGCCATTAACAACGACACTGACGCAAGCTACCTTGCCACAAATATAAACTATCACAATTTTTATCACACATAAAGTTATGTGATTAATGGAATATAATAATAATAATCTTGATTCAAGAGACCAATACACATGATCAAAGATAGGTACAACCAATGATACCTTAAACATATTCCATTCCTATTAACATTGAACTCCTCATAATCTCTCATGTTTGGAGATTACCAAGTGTAATATTCTTGAGAATAAGTCGCAATGCTTATAATCCCCCCACACCTCATACTCATACATCATCTTTGGCCCATCATATTGATGTATCCATATTATATAACATAATTTAAGATTATTTTCATAATATATTTAGGTTCTTGTTATATTTGTAAACTATTATAACCCTTTTATATGGCATATAATATAAGGGAACTTATATATATTATATATGTAAAAGTATTAATATTATCATGGTAAAAAAACACACACACAAACACACAGATATATATATGTGTGTGTGTGTGTGTGTGTGTATAAATGAAAGTTAATAGAAAAGTAAAAGTTTGAGTTGGGTCTTAGGAACCCACTCTCACAATAAGAGGATACTAAAATTATGAAAATCTTAATCTCATGAACCAACAATAGGATAATATTGACTGATAACTTCTTTTAGAGGTTAATCACATGTTAGAGTTATAGAAACATAAAACACAAGGTGTGGTAGTACCCATCGAGAAGATATTCTAAAGGACCCTTTAGATCAGAAATTATAGGATAAGGATGAGAACAATTACATGCAATTGGGGGTTTAGACCATGTTTCACTAGATGTGGTCTGAGGTATGATATCAATGTTATCTAATTCAATTGATATGTTTATTGACACTAGTTTCACATAATCCTTCGTAATAATATTTATCTTATAAGAGTCATAATTTTCCATGGAGATCTTCAAATTTGATATATGATAAATCACTTATATAGGGGATACCCCATAACTTGTAAATATATATTAGTTATATGAATTTATTCTAGGTGATGGCAGTTTCACTAAGGATTTAGTCATCATGAACATGATTCCATATGAAATAATACTAAATATTGATTAGTTGATTGAGATTCATGTGTGTATGGATTTCTACTTGTTAGGTTTTAGAGGGGATAACACTTGTCCAAACTATTGAACCAATGTTATCAAACATGGAGAATATTGGGAATTGGTCTTAAATGATAGAAGGGGTTGGGTATATAAATAACTAATGGATGGAAATTGGTATTTTAAAAGGATATATGACATGGATAAAATCTTGTAAAGGAGATAAAAATTATGGGAAAACATGAATTTGACAAAGGATACATAATATAAACATAAGAAATCGATAGTATGTGTATGAATAAAAAATGATCAAAGGAGTTTCAAAGGATTAAAGTGGGTTTTCAAAATGTTGTTTATGAGTAAAATATAGTGTTGGATAGACAATTAAATCATGATGAGGAAGGCCATGTGAAAATGGTCTTATATATGAATAAATCAAAGATATATAAGAATAATAATTCAAGGATAATGTAGTAAAAATAAATTCATGCCAATAACAAGTGAGATATAATAATAAGGAAGGATCATACCATAACTAAAGAGCTATGAAATATTAGTGATTCTCTAGTTAGTGTTCGCTAAAGTAGATCATGTTGCAACATGTTATGACATCTTGTATTGGTGTTGTATGAGAATATGTTTTTAATGAAGTGTAAATTGTGGGAAGAATTCATGTTGTAATTTTGGGCCATGAAATATTGGAATTCCAAAATGAGATAAACCACACTACAACACAACCAACTATTTTCATGGAGGATGGTATTTAAAGACACACACTTAGTAATGAGGTATGTCACTCAAGAGTCTTTTGAAATATGAGTATTTTTTAAGTTACTTGGTGGTTATTTCATGAACTTAGTAAGAATTTTTTGTGGCCATTTAGTGTGTGGCTGGTAGAAATTTTAAATAGATATAGATTTAATGGTTTTTGAAGAAGGAATATAGAATTATAGGTATAAAAAAGATCTAGGTTTCTTTGTGAGGGTTAAATCACAAAAAAAAGACACCCTTGTTTTTTTGTTTTATTCATTTTTATGGGGATTCTTGATAATTACTATTGAGTTGATAATTCATGTAACTTGCCTTAAAGTAGTGAGTAGAGAGATATGAGGAGGGATTAAACCATTAATTAAGAGTTAGTATTTCCAAAATCTTATAATCACATACAATGCATAGTTATTTTAGTACGTCAACACATTATTGGGATATACTCCTTGAATGTATATTTTAGTGTTTAACCATGTAAAAAATTTATGTCTATGCATTTAGTTAATTTATCTAGAAATTGTGGTTGTGTGATTGATATTAATCATATCATATTTTTCTTAACAATGCAATTATTAAATCTATCAAAAGTTCAGGGAAAAAATCAAGCTCTAATTCATCCCCTCCACTATTAGGATGTCTTTAGAATGTTTTTTTATAATAAGTATTATTTGATCCATAAGGTTGTTATTAGTGAATCCAACAGTGGAAGATCATTGATATAGAAAATAGAGAAAATGTGAAAGGAGTTCAGTTTTTTAATGGATATAATTTTAAAATTTGTAAGAATCTAATGAGAACAAATTTATAATATCTTAGACATGATTTTCTCTTGGTTGAAATTTATATAATTATTTTGAGTGATGTTATTGTTTTTTTATGACTGAAGTGGATAGAAAATTGTTAAATACTGGTGTTAAGATTCAAAATACCTTATTGGGATCATTTTCAAATCAGATATACAAGAATGTGATGATTTTTACATCTATAAAGGAGAATTGGGATAATTTTTTGAATGTTTATAAAGTAGAAAAGAATATAAAAAGAGTGAACCAGAAAGTTATAGAGGATAAATTTAATGATTTGAAGATTCATCCAGGTGAAAATATTGGTGGTTTCTTCAATCAAATCATCAAGTTAGTTGGTTACATTCATGGATTGAGAGACATGATGAAATATGTGAATATTTTAATAAAAAATATAAATTGAATACCACATTTTTATATTACAAAGGTGATGGACTTAAAGAGGGAAACTTTATAGAGAAATCTCTTGATGATCTACATAACAAGATGGTCACTTGTGGAATGTGAATGATATTGAAAATTTCATTAGGAATTTCATCAATGGAAATAGAATTCAAATCCATGGAGAATCTTGAGATTCATAAATCTAAAAATAAATAAATTGATGTGAGTGATGAATTTATATCATTCATGGAAATAAAATTCAAAAGAGGAAAATGGATATGTGAAGGAAATAAACCCTTTTCTTGTTTTTTATGTGGAAAATTAAAGTATATCACAACAAGATATCCAATAAATAAATAATAAAAGATTGTGAGCTTTATTACTCAAAAATATAGAAACATAAGTTCCCTTTTAAAAGAAACTTCAAATGAAAAAACACATATATAGGAAGATTTTAGCAAAAAAAATGTTGGGGAGGAAATACGAAGATGAAAGTGGGGCATTATAATTTGAAAAGGTAGAATTAAATTCAAATAAAATATAAAGGATACAATGATGGAAACTATTGAGAAATTTCAACCCAAAATTAAGGAATAAAATTAGTTGGAAGGCATTATCGATCTAAATGTGTAACTTAAAGGATCTCTTGAGAAGCTTGATGTACAACGGGAAAAGAAAAGGAAGATTAGTGTTTTAATAAAAGAATTTTCAAAATATGGTGGCCATATTGAAGTTAAAATCACTTGGATAGAGAAGGTTTTATAGGAATTAATATTTGTTCAAGAATCATCCCGAGAAATAGTAAATATCATGCTAAATATTGAATAATAATCTATGGTGACCAATTGCCTTACTACTTGTATTGAGGAACAAGGAAAAAGGATCAAATGTTTTGAATAAGAAGTGGTGAATTTGAGAAAGAAATACAAATTTGAATCTAAAATATATTATTCTAAGAAGAATTTGTAGTTTGGAAAATTGTTTGATGAAGAGATTATATATGGGGCTAAAAGAGGTATGAGGATTATAGAAATGGTCCTGGATGATAAAAGACATAGCTACATGGGTAAAAGTGTACTTGTTCTTGATGTTGAAACATCTATGACTAGGGAAGTAAATGAGAAAGACAAAGGAATGAAAAATTTTCAAGATAACTATTAACCACCAAGAGTGTATAAAATGCTAAGGAGATATTTGATATATGTGAATATGTGGAGAGAAGGTGAGGATTTAATATTTTCCCCTATGAAGTAATAATTTTTTGTTTATATTGGTCATACCATGATTTATTATGAATAATCATAAATCTATTTGAGAGGAGAAGTTTCTAGAATTTAATAAAAGGGAATGTGGACATATCCCTCACCTAAAAGAAGAAACTCTTTTTTTGGGTACTACTTTTGGTGTTTTAATTTTAGTTATAAAGTTATAGATTGTAGGAAATGTTGTGGTAAAAATGTTTTATATAAAGGACTAATAAGAATTAATAGAAGACATGTGAACAATATGCCTTTGAAAAATAGATTTTCCCTTTTGAAATAGGAAGGTTGTGACTACATTGATTTTACAGAAGAAAATGAGGAGAGACTGTCATGTGTCTCAACTTATCTAAGAATTTCGTGTAAGTAAAAGTATAGAAGAAGATAGTTATTCGATATGATATTTCCCTAAATGAATCAAATAATAAAAATACATCAATTCTATATAGTGGTTACTCATACCACATGATGGGAAATGTAAATTTTTGGAAAAATGTGAAGGAACATGTTGATGGTATAGTTTTATTTGGAAATGATGGTGTTTTGAAAATAAAAGGAAGTGAAAAAAAAACTTATTATAAATGAGTTAAATAATACAAAAGTGTTTTATGTGGATGGACTTCGACACAACTTCTTAAGTGGGAATTAACTATGTGACTCACACTTGAAGTCACATTCTACTTAAAAGGTTTCTTAATTAGAGATAATGCTAGGAGTTCATTGGTGAAAGGATGGTGAATGAGTGGAAACTTGTATTATGTGGACAGTAAGGAGAAAACTTGTCTCCTTATGGTGAAAGATGGGAACATTCTATGGAATCATAGGATTAGGTATATACATCAACAAAGCATGTAAAATTTTCTAAAGTTTAAGGATTCTATAGAAATTCCAAATTTGAATCATAATTAAAAGAAAAATTATGATTCTTGTATTAAGGGGAAGATGGTGAGAAATCCTTATTGGACCAATAACAAAGAGCATCAAACTTGCATGGCATGATTCATATAGATGTCTGAATTATAATAAAACATCCTGAAACATGATTTCAGAGGTACTTCATATTGATTGTTGATTATTATAATGGGTTGTATCATGTTCATGCAGGCCAAGAAGGAAGTCATTAAGTGAATCAAGTGATTCTAAAGGTGATTTGATAATGAAACTAAAAGTTTTTTAATGATTCTTTGATCATATAATGGAATAAAGTACACCTCCTTTTGAGTGGAAAATTATTTGGAGAATCATGGTATCAAGAATGAAGTTTCATTTGTGATTACACCATAATAAAATGACATCATGGAAGGGTAGAATCAAATAGTGAACAACATAGTAAATTTTGTACTTATCAAGAGTGAAATCTCTCAAAACTACTTGAAGGGAGATATGCAAGTGGTGGTGTACACATAAAATTAAAACTTGTTAAGGGAAAGAGAGGGGAGAACACCATATGAGATGTGTCATGGAAGGAATCCAAGGATTATACACTTTAGAGTGTTTAAACACATGTGTTGCATCTGGAAAAAGGATAGAAACCAAAGAAAAAATAGTGATGTTGCTAATAAAAGAATTTTATTAGGCTACTCAACAATGAGTAAAGATAATGAGTGCTTCAATAAGAGATTGAACAAAATTTTAGAGATCCATGATATAAAATTAATTGAATATAAGGATATATAAAAATCTAGGGACTATGTTTTGGAAGAAGTTTGTGATGAAGAGGAAGATATTGAAACAAATTATAGTGGAGCTCAAAATTCAACAACTAATAAATATTTTAAGTTATAATTAGTGGGAAAAGAGGTTACGAAGGAAATAAATCCGTTTAATCAGATGAGAAGTAGAAGATCTAAGATTGACGAGTCAAATATCATTAGAGACAAAAATGCTCCAACACAAACCCATAGAATGAGTATTATAAAGAATATCGTTCTATATTCATCGAAGGAACTATCAAAATTTGATGAAGTTGAGAAGTATTAATCAAGGGTCAAGGATATGAATAAGGACTTGGACCAAATTGAGAAGAATGAAACTTGTGATCTTATGAGAAGAGTAGAGGATCATAATATCATTAATACTAAATTAGTATTTAAGAAACAATATTTTGAGGATGGAAACATGATCCCGAACAAAGATAGATTATTGTGAAAAGATTTTTCCCAAATTGAAGGAATGGATATGGAGGAAAAGTTTTCTCTAGTTGATCGAATTGAGTTAATGAGACTCTTTTTTACTAAAGAAATTTAAAAGAGAATTAAGGTTTATCAAATGGATGTGAAAATGATGTTTTTAAATTGAATTCTCAAAGTGGAAGTTTGCATCAAATAACCAAGGGATTTCAAATCAGTGGTGATGGAACAAAGGAGTTTTGTTTAAAGAAGTTCGTATATGGATTAAAGTAAGAACCTTGGCCATGGTATTCATGATTGAATACTTATTTTAGGAAGATAGAATTCAAGATAAGTAGTGTTGGTAATAACATTTATTTGAAATAAACCAAGGAGGAGAAGTTTATGGTACTCATCTATATTGATGATATATTTTTTGGTGGAAACAAGCAGAATTATATGGAAGATTTTTTTTGAATTCAGGAGTTATGAGTTTGAGATATCAATGATTAGAGAGATAAAATATTTAATTGGGTTGTAAGTGAATTAGAGGAATGAATATACTATTATTTATCATGAAAAATATGCATGGGAGTTCATAAAGAAATTCAATATGCATAAATTCAAACTTGTTCCAGCACTAATCACAATTTGAACCAAACTTAGAAAGCAGAAATATGGAAGAGTTTCTTTATCACTCATTATATGAGAGAATGATTTTAATTATATTTTATCTGATAAAAACTAGGAAGAACATCGTTTATGTTATATTTTTTACTTCTCAGTTTCAGTGTAATCCAAAGATAGGACACCACACTACTTTGAAAAGAATCATGAGGTGCATTGAAGGTACTCTCAAATATGGTTTGGCGGTTTGATGTAGGGAAACATGGTAAATTAATTACATATTTTGATATGGAATGAGATGGAAATGTGGGGGATCAAAAATCCATAAGTATCAGATAATTTTTTATCAAGAATAAGTGTATTGAATAGAATATTAAGAAATAAGATAGTATATATCCTAGTATGACTAAAATGGAATATATTTTATTTAAAAAAATGATATACAATGTTACTATGTATAAAACAACGAATAGAGGATCTTAGAGAAGATGTAAATGTGTCTGTGGTGATTTACTATGATAACAAGAGTGAAATTGAATTTCTAAAGAATCAAATACATCACTCACATGAAGTCTATCAATATCTGGTACCCTTTTATTAAAGAAAAGGTGGACAATGAGTGATAAAGAAGAAGTATATTGGAAAAAATTAGCAAGTGGTATAAATTTTAAAAACCCTTTAGCCATACCGGTATTTGAACAACATTATTTGAAGTTTGGTGCACAATCACCTCCCTCAACTTGAAAATATTAGAACCAAGGTTATCTAACTTAGATAATGTTGAGAATTAACTTTAATGATGGAAGGTGTTGTGCTTGTTGATAGTCATTAGATGGAAATACAGGTTTGATAAGAATATATGACTTGGTTATAATCTTAGAAAAGGGATCAAAATTCTATTAAAGTATGAATATGTATAAGATTAACATTGGTTTCTCAAAGGATAGGTAAGAGTAACGTTGATTTATCAAAGGATACATAAGAGTAACCTGATAAATTAGTAGGCTATGTATGATTACAAATTTAGAAAATGGATTACATAATATTATAAGTGATTTTTTCAAATTTTTCATATTATTAAATTGTAGTACCATATGGATAGTTGTATTGTAAATAGAGAGACCATAATGTAATGATCGTGAGTAGGAATAAATAAAAAATTCGTAAGAATAAGTATTCGAAGACCACACTGCAACAAGAATTCAACTCCAAAACTAGGTGATATTTGGAGAAGGATGGATCACACCATAACTGAAGAGCCGTGAAATGTTTATGATTCTTTGATTAGTGTCAATTGATGTAGATCACACTGAGACTTGTTATTTTATGCTAAATTGGTGTCGCATGAGAAAAAATGTATGATGAAGTGTGAATTATGGAAAGAAACCACACTAAAATGCTGGTCTATGAAATCTTAGTGCTATAGTGGTCAGTGATGACTAATGAATAGCACACTGTAATGAAATAAATCACACTACACAGTTGGCTATTTTTGAAGAGGCTGAAATTTAAAGGGAGTCTCACTACAAGTCTGGTATTCCATGAGATATTAGTTTCCATATTATTTCAAAGATTTGAAATCCTTTCAAAATAAGAGTGTTTTTTAAGTTACTTTGCGATTATTTCATGAACCTAGTGGGCATTTTTTCCCATCTTATGTGTAACAGGTGGAAAATTCAAATGGATGTAGATTTGAAAGGTTATAAAAGAAGAAAGATAAAATTAGAGGTATAAAAAAGATATAAATTTTAGAATTTATATATTATATTGAATATATGGAATTATTTGTGCAGTTGTGGTGGTGCTCGAGTGGTAAACCCTATAATCATGCATCCAAAAACCATGGTTTGAATCCTGGAAAGCCCCTTGGGTGATTTATGATATAGGCGTAGACATAGGTGGCGATGATGCAGGTATGATGCGGGCAGACGGTGATGCAGGCATGATGCGGGAAAGGGGTGCAGACGAATGAACATGCTGATGCAAGCAGGGCATTTAGGCCATCAAAATGAAGGGGCCTTTGGGCCATCCAATATTGGGTCTACAGACCTTTAATATATTAATAAATATGGATGGATGGGTGGGTTATCCCTTTTGGGGGATATGACCTACATTCCTGGTCTATGTGTGTTCGATGTGTGTATATTTGAATGTAATTGTACCCCTGATAACCTAATATATGTGTGTGTGTGTGTGTGGATTTATTTTTGAATATTAAAGCACAATAAAGGCACCCTTTCTCGTGGTGGAAAATTTCAACCAAAACTGATTTAAGAAACATGATCTTTATATTCATATTGGAATAAATAAATAAATAAATAATGATATACCTTTTCTCTATTGATTTGAATATCTCTATTATCTTTAATATGATCTTGGTGAATATTACTAAGAAGAAAATAAAGGGATCCTTCCTCCAAGGGTATCCTTGGGCCATGAGAATCATTGAATGCTTGGGAAGGATCCCTTTTTCCTAATGGTTTTCTAGAACCATGAAGTTAAAGAGAGATAGAGAGAGTATGTGAGTTTAGGACTAAGTAGTTTCATAGTATTCAAATGATTTATAATGATACCCATATCATAAACTATGAAACTATTTATATAGTTTATCTGAGGACACTCCAACGAAAGCAAATGTTCATCCATTTAAGGAGAAACATTTCATGAGTTACAACTATTTTTAATAGATATCTCAAATTTGTGCATACTTTTATACTAATAATTTCTTGATAAATAGGTTAATCTTGTCTAAATTGGTGTATTTTAAATATTTTATGGTTAGATTTTAATTAAGGAATAATTATTTGAAGTTTTTAAGATTTTGGATAATGGAGGAGGAAATCACAACACAACAGGGGCAATGTGGCATAAGCAGTAAAAGAGGATAACCAATGGAGTCATGATTTTTCAAGGGGAAATACATTGCTCCATGATTTAGAGTATGGTAGAGTGGCCTATTGAGTTATGGTCTAATGAAGATAGAATAAAGGAATACAAAACTACAATAGTTTTTTATGGTGTAATGAGGCACCCTTCATGATGTGATATTCTTGAAAAAATATATGAAAATATTACACTATGATTGAAGCTTTCAAGAGTTATGAACCATTATTCCATAATGAAGATTACAACACCCGGATATTTTAGAATATCTTTTTCTTTAAATAATTTATAAGTGTTTGATAACTTTCTAGACATAAAACATCAAACTTAAAACAAACCGTGATATATGACAACCTAGTCATTGTATTGGTGGTATGAATAAGAATAACCACGTTATGAAATATAGGTATAAAGTTTTATATCATGATTTTTTTTTTATTAATTCATAATATAAATGTACTCAGTTTTTATTCATTTATTCAAAAGTAACTTTTTCATTTCAAAAAACCCTACATTCAGGGAGGGAGAAAGTGATGAAGCCTAGCGGCATCACCGCAGACAATGATATTACAACCATTCGGCAAGGACCATATAGAAAGGTAAACGATGAGGCTCTCGCTGGGAGTACCTTTACTCACCAATTTGTTAACAAAATTCCATTCCCTCCAAGTACGAGAAATAATCAGGTCTTGACTAATGATCATATTTCACTTCCTGATGAAATATTCCAAATCCCATGGGGTGGTGGCATTGGCCCGAAGAAACTCAACCAGAATTTTGGAATTGGATTCCACTGTGGAGAGAATTAAATTGTAAATCATGTACAATGATAGTCCAGTGTGCAAAGCCTTTGTCTCCACCCCAATGTAGTTACCCTGGTCATAGAAAGAATTGAAAGAAAAGATGATTGAGCCCCTAGAATCCCTCACTAAGCCACCACCTCTCACCTTTCCAGACGAGAAAGAACCGTCCATATTCAGTTTCAGACCAGTGTTGGGTGCCTTCCATTTAACCCACTACCCCTGCATGTGCCTGCCTCCACCAATTAAGATGAGAGAATTCCCCATAAGGATACCTCTCAATGAAACCAAAGACCCCACCCAGGATCAATGCTCTGAGCTCTGCCATAAGGGATTTCACACAAACCTGGATAAATAGGCGAGAGCATCGCTTACCTTCTCTTGCTTTATTCCTTTCCTCCCACAACACCCATAACACCATTGCAAGGACCATCTCATGGAATTTAATCTCAATTCCCTTCTATCCATCCTCCTAAAACCATGCAGAGAAAAAATACCAAAATGAGTCGCCTTGTGTTGTGATTCCCATGTAGTGATCGAGGAATGCCCAAATGGTGCTAGCCCATTCACCACTAAAGAAGAGATGTCATACAATTTCCTCTATTGGGGAGGAGAAACACAAGCAGCTTGAATCCAGGGAAATACCCTTCTTTTGGACATTACCAACTGTCAGGATATCACTATTTCCCACACGCTAGGCCAGGAAGTTAAACGTTGCTGGTATCTCTTTGCACCATACTCTGTTGGCCCACTCATCATCCCCATGATCAGCATGAATCAAAGAGAAACTCCCTTCCACTAAAGATCCCAGATTGCGACTCTAAAAAAAACACATCTTTCAATGTCATCCACCATGAAAATATTACCATGTAGGGTGTTTTGATCCTCATTCGGGGTACTGTTTATAAATCTAGGATTCATACTAGCTTCTCTGAAGGAGATATCATGGACTACGCACCCTGGGAAGAAGATAGTACATCCGGCCCAGTTTTCCATCCAGCATCTGATAACCAGCCACCCATCTCACCCTCTCCTTCAGTATGTACAGCACCTCTATCATGCAGCATGCCAGCCATGACGATCTCCTCAGATGATCTTCCCATCTTCTCCAATCGTCCCCGTAGCGATCCATCATGAATCTCCCCCAAAAGGATTTTCCTTCAATGATCTCCCGAGTCAGGTTAGCCTGCATACCCTGGATTGCCTCGTATATGCATCTTAAATTGATACCTCCTTTATTGATCGGCTTCATAATTCTTCCCCATAAAGCCTAATGACATTTTTCATTCTGGTGAGCATCCCAAAAGAAGGCAGATAAGATTTTTTCGATCATGTTAATGGTTCCCTTTGGAGATTTAACAACTAAGAGGATGTGCATCAGAATGGATGTGAGGACATTTTTCACCAATGTAATTCTTCCTCCAAATGATAGAAAATGATTCTTCTAATTGAGAATGCGCCCTGTGATGCGGTTGATGATATCTTCATAGAGGACCTTCCTAACTTTTCCATCTATGATGGGTGCCCTAAGATATTCCATTAGGAGGTTCCATTTTTGCATGCCCAGTCTGTCTTGAATGATTTTTCTCCATCTTTTCAAATATTTTATATATGTATATAAATGTTTCTCTTCCCAAGGTTAGCCCATTGCCCGCTCCAGTTACCATAGGACTCCATGATTTTGTTGAAGCCATCAATGGAACATTGTCTGCCATTGATAAAGAATGTAATGTCGTCAGTAAACATGAGATGAGAAACAATACCCTCATCAAACCTAGTTTTGTACGGAAAGATCTTCGACTCAGGAAAACTGCGTTTTATGTTTCTTGTGAGTGCTTCATGTTCCAAAATAAACAGATTGGGTGACACTGTATCGCCCATCCTTAACCCATGCACAGTCTTGAAGAAGCCAAAACTCCTTCCCATGATTGAAAAGAAAAGCCATAGCATAGAAAAACATCCGAAGAGGTGGTCACAACCCCACTCTTTAAAGTTGAATCGTCTCATGACCTTAAGTATGAATCTCCACTCCATCCGATCATATTCTTTTTCCATATCAACCTCAGTCATAATGTTGGAACCAAGGGTCCTCTTATTTATATCATCCACCAATTCTTTGGTAATGCAAATTTCCCCTTGAATACTCATTCCTTGGATAAAGTAATTTTATTCATCCAAAATGAGGCTAGGGATGATCCTTCCAAGCCTCCTATTCATTAAACAAGATAAGATCTTGTATAAAAAAGTTTCACAGGCAGATCAGTCTATACTGGTTGATCATAATGGGGTCCTTCATTTTTGGGATCAAAATAATAGTGGAACCACCCACTGAACTAGTAATTGCTCCACCCCTAAAGAAATATTTCACAGCTTCAGAGACTTGAGTCCTGATGATATCCGATCCCACCACATAAAACGAGCATGGGAAGCCATCTAGCTCGAGTGAACTTTCTGGGTTCAAAATTGAAACAACTTTTGTGATCTCCTCTTCTCCTAGAATGGACTCCATGTTCGCATTATCCCTGTCATCAACAAGACTAGAAATATTGGTGTGGAATCTTTCATCTCTAGCTTCCCCGAGACATTTTCCTCCAATGTTTCCAGGTGCTCTAGCCAAAAGATCTTCGAAGTGGTTCACAACCAACTTCCCTGCAACTTCAACATCCCTGGTGTATGAGTCATCTTCAAGCCTAATATTAATTCTCCTGGACACCTTATTTTCTTTAATTCATGCTTGAAAGTAGGCAGTGTTCTTTTCTCCCTCCCGAATCCATAGATCCATCAACCGTTCTCTCATACACCTTTCAACACCGAGAAGCTTTCTAGCAAGAATATTTTGTTTACTAACCATGGTGGCGAAGCAGTTTTCATCCTAAGATTCCTAAAGGCGCTCCTCCATTCTATCAATAGATTGTTTGATTTATTCAAGGATGACCTCGTTGTCTCACCTATTATTATTCTAGAACTGTAAGCCCTTCTTCAACCTTTGGAAATGGTTAGTTAGTCCTGCCCAAAAGGAACCATGCACTGGTTGGACCCAAGAGCTCCAAACAACTTGCAAGAAGCCTTCATCCCATGCCTAGTTGGATGAGAAGAAGAAACATTTAACTCTCCTACTATCAGTTCTTCAATGAAATATAAGAGGAGAGTGGTCTGACAATGAGCGAGATGCTTGATGGAGGCTTGAGGGAAGGAATCGATTCCTTGGAGGTTGGATAGAAAAAGGTCCAACCTGCACTAGTTACTCTGAATTATTTTTTGGTTGTTACACCAGATATACTTGGCACTAGAAAAACCCATATCCATGAGCTCATTATGGGTAACAAAGTCTCTGAACCCCAGCATAGCATTGATGGGATACACTGTGCCAGCTTTCTTTTTGGAAAGATCTGCAATTGTGATAAAGTATCTTCCAACAAACCGTGTTGATTGCCCTGGATTAAAATTAGAACGATGTTTCCATAAGACCATCCTTTCATTAGCCTCACATTTCTCACACAAAAGAGCATAGAAAGGAATTTCCTCCTGAAATCACTCTATTAGTTAGGTGATGGGGTGAGAGATCCACGCAAGCCACTGAGACACTGTTCTTCCAGAAAAGACAAATGTGAGAGTTTCATGGAAGCCTATGCATGCATTCAGACAAGAAAATCTACTGAGAAAATGATAAAATGAGAATTCCACTTTGTTTGGGTTCCAGAATGGCCAGCACTGAAACCTGGTTGCTACAAACTTCTGACATGAGGAAGTCAGTATTTACTCATGCCCCGAGACACCTGACATTACAAACTAGGATGCAAATCATTTAAACAAGGGGTTGGAGGCCTTACGGCATGAGGAACCACTGGGTAAATCAATTTCTCACGATGCATTGAAGACTTATTTGGATTTAGCTCATGTAAGTCGGCCTCCATTCTCAGACAAACTTGGGCGAGACCCGCCCTAGAGGCTGGTATTGGAGGCACCCCCTCGATCTCAAGAACATCAAGGGCAGCAAACTGTTTGGCCATGCACAAAATTGAGGTCGGAGAGGCCGACTCAGCTTGTGTTAGAAGAGAACCTGGATATGGGAGGGAGAACGAGGAACAAACAATGGTTGTCGCTGGTTAGACACACATGCTAACCGGAGAGGCCGATGAGGGGAGAGAAGCAACTGTTGGAACCTCAACCGAAGCCAAAGGAAGCAGTGAGTGGATCAGAGCCAAAGGGACCCTATTTGGAGAAGAACACCCCATAGGTCCATAAGGGAGATTCTATAGATGGGGAGCATGAACTTCAAAGAAGAGAGCCAACTAAACCCCAGAGCTCGAAATGACCACTGAAGTTGGAGGAGGCACCCCCACCAGAAGTGAAGGGGAAGGAAGCAGAGCATCCAGGGTCCGAAGGGATCGCCTGCTCTGAAAGGGACATAGGCTTTGGGGGGATAATGACCTGCTCATCCACCATAAAAACATCAGCATTATAGGAGGGCTTACCTCCAACTTAGATCCAAGATGTCTCCGATTGGATACATCTAAGGAGTGATCCTATAGACGACACTCCTTACAGAACGTAGGAGGTTCCTGATAAAACACCCTTTGTGCATAAGCAGGTTCTCAGTGCATCGCCCATGATTTAAAGAAATATAGGGTTTCGTAACGAAAGCGGTAGGGCCAGAATTCATACCCAGACCACCACCGTGCTCGGATCATTCCAAAAATGCATATCCCAAGACCATCACAAAAGCGAGAACCTCCACGCACCACAGATCTGACCCTCCCTCGACCATGCCTTCACAAAATCGGACTAGGAGAAAAAATGAATGTAGAAGGTAGATCTCGAAATAGTCAAAACCTCCGCAGGGTGGGCGAGACCCCATGAACCAATAAAGGTTTGAAAAAATGATGTGGAAGGCTTATCGCGGCCAAATTTGACCACCAAGGACCAGCGGTGGTAGGCCGACGCAGCATCAAGCTCGATCTCGGTAAGGTCCACCATAGGGAAATCCTCCACCTGATCCAAGCACCTGGCTGTAGGAGTGATGGAAGGTATACTTGGAAAGTGGGGCAGGAGCATCAAAGGAGATGAGCTAGAGAGGGTGTCTTTGAAGGATCGCACCCTCGGGGAGACGCGGAGGCCGGAAGGAGGGACTGGAGACTGCGCCGAAGGCATAAGCGGGACCTTAGAGGCAGCAACCAGTGCTGGAGAAGGGTAAGTAGCCACCCCGCTGAACACCCGAAGGGCTTCGGAAGGAGAAATGGTAACCGGAAAAATCCTCTCATTTACTCAAAATTCAATTTTTCTTAAAAATTGAATTTTATTGCATTTTATGCATTGACATTATAATTAAATTATATTATTTTTTGAAATTATATTTGACCAAATTAATATTATTTTTGAAATTATATTTGACCAAATTAATATTATTTTTGAAATCATTATGTCAATATTATCTTAAGGTGAATTTTAAAGATTTTTTTGAAAAGATTTATTTTTTAATAAACCGTGAAAAATACCAATTTTTGTAAAACTGTCATTTATTTTCAAGTAAAAGTACCATTATGTTTTGAATTTGATCTTAAATTAACATAATTTTTTTTAATTATAAATAATCTAATTAATTACATATGAATCATCATTATACTTGATTTTGGTATAAGTTCGTTTTTTGGCTTAAAAACACATTTTTCAAAAAAAAATGTTTTTATGCGCACAATGTGTCTTTATCATAATAAATTAAATTAATATATATTGATTAATAGTTTTAATAAAATTTATTGATTTTATATTCAATATAATATTTTAACATTCATTTTATTGTTTTTACATGGCAAGGAATGTGAGTAAATTAAGTTTTATGTTTAAAAATGCATTTTTCTAAAACGGGTTTTCGTTGTGGTTTTCACGCTTAATTAAAATTAAATTATATCACTTATAGAAATTGAATCTATTGAAATGAATTCCATATTTTTAATCATCATAATTAATATAATTTAATAGGGTTAACTTAATTTTTGTTCATAATGAATATTAAAAACAGTATAATTCTGGTACCACGGTTAAGGTTAAAATAGATTTATCGGGGGTTAAACCAAAAGATAAAGGTTGGATTACCACCCACACTTTTCTAATTATTATTATTTTGAATATATTTCATCCTTATATTATCCTAAATTTTAATAATTGGGAATTTGAAGTCACTTCCCCATGAAATTGACCCTATATCGATGAAATATTTTATGAAATTCCATATGTGTTAATCCTCTCACTTATAAAAGGGAACCGTTTCTCCTCCCTTATTCATACAATTTGAGTCTTCTATCTTGGTCAATCCCTCCTAAAAAACTATCATGTAATCCTTCCCTCCTCCTATATCTTATTTTCCTCTCTTAAAACTAATATTTCAAGTCTTAAGGTGCAAGCCAAAGGAGGTCTCTCAAAGAAGGGGTATAAATATTAACCAAACTCTTTCAATTTTATTTTTTTTACACTTTCTCTATACTTTTTGTATCCATAAAAACATGATGAATCTAGTATCATAAATATTTTGAGATGTTATTGTTATGATGGCGAAACTATTTAACACCTCTTATCTATCAAATGAGAGATGAAAGTATCGTTCGTGTGTATGTGTGAACTATTACCCCCACATAGACACACGATTCATTTTTCACCACTATCTTTCTTAGTTGGATATTATGATGGATTTAATGTTTATATATGATATTTATGACATGATTATTATGAAAACCCATATTGTTAATACACTTTATTTCCTGATTTATTATATAAAGGTGCACATAATATAATCCTAGAATATCGTGAATCCTAGTGTCTTTGGGAGATTAGGTACATAGCATATCAACATGACACATGGTTATTGAAAAATTCCTTAACGTGCTCCTAAAATTCCATTGCTCTTTTAAAACTGCACGAGATAACTTGGGGACATGCATAAAAAATGGGTGAGTAATAAAGCCCAATAAGAGAATAAACACATCATAACATGAATAAAGTATTACATGTTAGTCAATGGACATTTCAATGGGACATAAAAGGGGTGAGAACCATAAACATGAACATCGAAGCATGATATATGATGATAACATAAAGGAAACATGGCAATGTGGCAACAACTTAAAAAATGGAATCATAAACATAAGTCAAGGCTAATTGCCAATAAAACATAACACAATGTTCTTAAGATAACCTCCAACACACCATACATGGAATTTCATGAGATTAAAACATTACCCAATGCATTGGAGGTAAATATAATTCTGAGCCCACCCATCACTTTTATATCATGTACATTCATAAGTGTGCCACATAGATCATACAACATATGATTATATTTTATCACATTTAGTCCCAAGATTTAAGGAGTGAGGGATACATACATGGAAATCCCCAATGAATGAAGGATAGGTACATCTAGGTGAATTCCCTTGAGTGTAAATGGGAATGAGTATTCAAAAAACAAAAATTTGGTATGGAAAATCAAAGGATAATTTTGGTATCATAACGAGGGTACTCAAAGATTCATGGGAGGGATTAATGAGAGTGAAATGAGTCTCTCATCACTTTAAAATCATAAGGGCGGTAAGAGGGATATGTAATAACATAATCCAACATGAAAAATTCGGAATTAAAAGGCAAAAGACAAAGAAGGTGCTTGAATAAAGAGGAGAAAGAGATGATCACTTACCTTGAGATGGTGATTCCAAAAGCTTTGGTGGAGCTTCTTAAGAGCTTGGGCAACTATGGGAGAGATATAGGGAGGGAAGGAATGAGTATATGTCACAACCTGTCCCCCGGGGCCCGTGCCGTGACTACCTCAAGCCCGCCTTCCATAGGCCAGGGGTTGGCGACTAGCACCAGAAAAGCGTATCCTTAAAATGGGAAGGCATTGCCTTTAAACCTGTACAAACACACAATCCAAGAACACAACAATATGAAACCACGAAGTAAAACTACAGTAGTAAAGGTGTGTATTGAAAATAAAGGGGTCGGAATACAAGCCAAACTGAAAGGTACAACTACAACTGAAAAATAGAAAATAGCTCCGGGAATAGTCCAACAAGGATCCTACCTGAAGGGTAGGTACAACTTGTCTCCACTACTCTCCACATCATCCAATCTCCTCCATGTACCGCCTAGTCCTAGCTCCCTCAAGTCTCAGCCAAGCTGCTCGTCGTATGCACAAGAAACAACAAGGTGCAGACGAAGCCCGTGCAGGAGTGAGTATAACAATACTCAGTAGGGACCCCGAGACCCCCGAAGGTCTCTCAAAATTCCACAGAGGAAATAACACAAGCATGATCTCAATCACAAAGCACAAAACAATAGACACAGCTCAAACTAGGTATAAGTAAATCACAGAAGTACAGATGATTAGTCGAGAAGCTAGATCATCTTATTTTATCGAGAGGCACCGCTACTGACTATACGGAGTCTGACCCAAATAGGATCAGTAGGTACTAACCCCCGCAAGACCCACATAGGATCTGACCCGCCCGAAGTCGATAGGTACTAACCCCCGCAAGACCCATACAGGATCCAACCCATCCAAATTCGATTGGTACTAACCCCCGCAAGACCCACACAGGATCGTTGAGCGCTGACCCACACAGGATCTGACTCACACATGATCGGTATGTCGCTGATCCACGACGAGCCGCTCTAAGACTGGTCCCCATCGGGTCACGTACTACTGATCCACACAGGATTTCTAAGTACTGACCCACATAGGATCACTCGGTACTAACCTTTATATGATCTGTCTCCAACCTCCGCCTCACTGCTAGCCATTAGATTCCCGCTCATAGTACGCTTGATTCTGGGAGAACTGCTACTCAATCCATTGGTCGTATTTCAACCAGAATGAAGTCCCACTAATAAGTAACCCGATGATCTGTCACATCATAAGGGTTCCAATGAAACAGACGGTGCGTCAACCTGATGCCCAGTATGTAAGTTATTGACATTTTAGTGTCGAGGTCCCGGTTGGATTCGGGGTCGATCCAACCCGGTTGTAATTCAATTTTCTCCAAAACTCTCTTGGAGTATCTCAAAAGTATCATCTCACTCTAAGGATCCCAGCGCCATAGACGGTTCGTCAAACGGATGTCCGGTTCGTAAGATACAGTTACTTAAGCGTAACAGGGCCCGGTTCTGGTCTGACCCGACTCACCCCAGGTCTGACCCGGCCCTGCCCAAACTGGCCTAGGCTGGCCCGATTGGGCAAGGCCACGGTGGGCTCGGCCCACTGGGCCACGGACCAGCTCAGCCTGCCCTAGCTGGACTGGGCCGCGATGAGCTTGGCCCGCCGGCTGGCGCAACCTAGGCAGGGTCGCGCGGTCTACTACTCCCAAATGGCTCAATGGAGCCATTCAACACCATTAATTGGTGGTGTCACATGGCAACACCTCATCTCTTGTGGGACTCGCAAGAGGCGGGTCCCTTTCCAGCTCATCCATGGATTTGAAGTTGCGACTTCCTTCAGCGCGGCGCGTCGCCTCCACCTCCGCGGTCGGCCGCTGCCGGCCGCCCATCCGACTGCTGCGGTGCCGAGTGGTGCCGCTGTTCCATCGTGGCTGGCGTTTTCCGGCCCCCGCTCTCGTCCGCTGGTGACGCCATGCCGAGGCGGCACCGACGCTTCTTCCACAGGGATTCGGCGATGCTCCGGAGCTCCATCTTCACTTCCACTCACGTTTACAGGCTCCCCGGGATGTCTCTGTCACTACGAGGCTCCCAGATTCCAAATTATAACGAGTTGAAGAATTGTCCCCCGAAGAATGCAATAAGAACGAAGTAGAGGAGGTTTCAGACATTGTTTGTTTGTCCCACACCCTCCGTGTTAACATGATAATAAACGGAAGGAAATAATTAATCATAGATAACTATAATAAAGTAAACCCCCTACCTCGTGAACTGTAAGAGGTATCGTGGTCGTTGGCGGAAGAAGATTCCTCATCGAAGTGAGGTCGTCGGCATTCGTCGATCCCAAATTGTTTCTGCCCAAGCTTCTGTCCTCTGTCGGTGGAATTTGCCGCAGAACATCGCCAGAGGTTCCTCGCTTGATGAAGTCGTGTCAAAACCCCACCCTGAGCTCCATTTTAATAGAAGGGGAAACCACCCGTGTTGCATGTCATTAATGCAGTTCATTTATGAACCACAATTAATGCTGTAACATTGAGGTCACAAAGTTAGAGGGTCAATCCATTAATTGGATTTACAACCCATCGGTCCCACCAGTGCCGCTCATCTTCTAGAGAAAAAGAAATAAAATAACTTGTTAAGTTATTTTATTATTTTTCTATAAAATCCAAAATTTAACTTTTTCTCCCGACCTACTGCAGTCAAAGTGAAGCCTCCATTAAGTGAATCTTGACACTGTGGATTCAACGGTGCCTTTAGATTTTTAATCTGAGCACCGGTTCAAAAGATAGAAAATGCCGCCTGCACGTTTACTAAACGTACCTTAAAAAAAGTTCAAAAATACATTCTGGGCACACCGAGCCTTAGAATCATGCGCCTTCAATTTTCACAGACTTGTAATAATATCAAATAATTTTAAAAAATACATAGAATTTTCAGGTCTTTACATTCTCCCCACCTTAGAGCCTTTCTTCCCCGAAAGCTACAACAAAACTAGGGGAACAAATGGGGGTACTGAGTACGTATCTGAGCCTCCTGCTCCCATGCGCTCTCTTGGAGATTACCATGCTTCCAACAAACTCACACTAGAGGAATCAACCAGCCACAAAGGACCCGCTCCTGTCGATCCTCTATCTTCTCTGGGAACTCCACAAACATCTCCCCATCATCGATGTCCAGCTCACCCCAGTCAATAACATTCGATGGATCATGCACGTATATCCTCAGTTGTGACACGTGGAAAACATTATTCACTTGGTGCATATGTGGGGGAAGAGCTAGATAGTACGCCACCTCGCCTACTCTACAGAGGATCTGGAAAGGTCCAATAAACCTCAGAGATAGCTTGCCACCCCAGCCAAACCTTTGTATTCCTCGTTGGGGTGAGACTCATAGGAAGACATGGTCTCCCTCCTCAAACTCCAATGGTCTCCATCTCTTGTCGGCATAATACTTCTGTCGGCTTTGTGTAGTCTTCATCTGCTTTTGGATGATCGACACATTCTCTGTAGTAGCTTGTACCAACTCTGGTCCCATAAGTGCTGACTCCCCTGGGTCTGTCCATCAAAGAGGTGATATGCATGGTCACCTATACAAAGCCTCAAATGGGGCCATGCTGGTAGAGTGATAACTATTTTTGTATGCAAACTCCACCAGGGGAAGGTGGTCCTCCCAACTATGGCCAAAATTGAGGACACAAGCATGAAGCATGTTCTCGAGTGTCTGTATGTTCTGCTCCGTCTGACTATCTATCTGAGGGTGAAAAGCAGTGCTCAAGCATAGCTGAGTTCCGAATGCCTCTTGTAATCCCTTCCACAAGTGGGATGTAAAACATGCATCGCGATCTGAGATGATTTTCGACGACACTCTGTGAAGTCGCACTATCTTCTGCACATAGAGGCATCCCAAGCTCTCTACTGATCCCTGCTCTCAGATGGGTAAGAAGTGGGCCGACTTGGTGATTCGGTCAATGATCACCCAGATGGAATCGTGGCCCCTGGATGTATGTGGTAGCCCCATCATGAAGTCCATGGATATACCATCCCACTTCCACTCCAGTACCTCAAGTAGCCGAGCTAAGCCTGCTGGTACCTGATACTCGACCTTCACTTACTGACAAGTGAGGCATTAGGATACAAACTCTGCCACTGCTTTCTTCATCCTTGGCCACAAGTACTAATGCCGTAGGTCCTGGTACATCTTCTCCACTCCAAGATGTACCACTAAAGGGGATTTATGGAACTCCCTCAATACCTCCTCTCGTAGCGTCACTGGCACCATAGTGAGTCCTCTAAAAAGGATGACGTGCTTCCCACCTTTAGAACATCTCTCAGGAGCCTGTCCTATGGATATCTGAGCACATCGGACCTCACAGTCAATGTCCCCAAGATGTTCCTCCCGAACTCACTGAAGAAGTGGGGGAGTGATAGTTATAGACTGGAGGTAAGCTTCTCCATATCTATCTATGAAGGATAACTACAATGCGGCTAGCTGATTTGTCACCTCACTCAGCAACTGTAGACTAGAACTCCTGCTAATTGAATCTGGTACTAAGTTTCCCTTCCTAGGAGTGTAGACTATCTCAAAGTCATAGTCCTGGAAGAAATCTAGCCATCGTCATTGTCTCAGGTTCAGGTCCTTCTATAAGAAGATATACCTGAGACTTTTGTGATCAGAGTAAACAGTAAACCTTTCACCCATCAAGTAGTGCTGCCACATCTTCAGTGAAAAGATCACTACTGCTAACTCTAGGTCGTGGGTAGCAGAGTTCTTCTCATGTTGTCTCAATTGCCATGAGCCGTAGGTGATCATCGCTCGCTCCTGCATCAGGACACAACCTAGTCCGGTCCCTGATGCGTTGCAGTAAACTACGTACCCAACACCCTCTTCTGGTAGCCCCAAGATTGGAGCACTCGTCAGTCTCTGCCTTAGCTCCTGGAAACTATGTTGGCACTTATTTGTCCACAAGAAAGGCCGCCCCTTCTTTTTCAAGGCTGATAAGGGTGTTTCTACCCTGGAGAAGTCAGGTACAAATCTCCAGTAGTACCCAGCCAATCCCAGGAAACTCCGCACGTCGGTCACACTCCTGGGTGGCTCCCAAGAAAGCATTGCCTCTATCTTGGCTGAATCCACTGCGACTCTAGCCTCTGAGAGAACATTCCCTAGGAAGTTTACTTCCCATATCCATAACTAGAACTTTGAGAGTTTTCTATAAAGTTGATGCTCTCAGAGTGTATCTAGAACTATCTGTAGGTGCGTGCCGTGCTCCTCCTCCAAACACTGAGTATATCAAGATATCAACGATGAAGACCACCACAAAGATATCGAGGTATGGCTAAAAGATCCTGTTCATGAGGCCCATGAACACTACCAGAGCATTGGTCATTCCGAAAGGCATCACCAAGAACTTGTAATGACCATACCGATATCTAAAGGCTGTCTTTGGTACGTCCTCGTCTCGTACTCTGAGATGATGATATCCTGATCTAAGGTCTATCTTCAAAAACCATTAAGCTCCCTTCAGCTAGTCGAAGAGATCATCTATCCTCGGGAGTGGATACTTGTTCTTCATGGTCACCTGGTTCAGGCACCAATAGTCCATACAATTCCTCAAGCTCTCATCTGACTTCTTGGAGAACAATATTGGGGATGCCCATGGAGAAACACCGGGCCTTATGAACCCCTTTCCCTACAAGTCCTCCAGTTGTACTTGCAACTCTCAAAACACCACGGGAGCTATCCAATATGCTGGTGTAGATATCAGTGCCATCCCAGGGTACAGTTCAATGCGAAAGTTTACCTATTTTCATGGAGGTAGTCCTGGAACATCATTATGGAAGACATCAACATACTGTTCCACCACTATAGGATAACCCGAACTCCTCACGTCAAATACTCCGAGGGTGAGGCTAGCCAACTAATGAGTAATCAACTACACCCTATTCAAAGATAGTCCATCCTGTGCTGCAAAGGTTTCCTCCTCACCGGTGAAGGTAAACCTAATCCCATCCTCGCAGACACACCGCACTTTGCACCTAAAACAGTCGATCTGATCATGGACAGTGGATAGCCAATCCGTACCCAAGATGATGTCGTAAGGCCTCGACGCTGCTACTAGGAGATCTCAGCCGAAGCTCTCACCTCCAAGAGTAAGCTCACACTGTCATCACTAGTGTTTAATCATCGAATCCTCTCCTGTAGGAGTCTCTAATTGTAAGGATCGATCCAAAGGCTCCATCAGAATCTCCGAGCTTCGAACGAGTGTCATGGAAATGAAAGAGTGACTGACACATGTGTCTATAAGTACTGAAACTAGGGTGGAATAGACACATATCGTACCTCTAATCATCTATGGAGTGCCATGTTTGTAGGCCTCAGCTGCCTGAAGTTGTGCTCGCCCCTATCCATCTGCTCCCTGTGGTCAGGGTGGACCTCCTAGTGGTGGTAGTGGTATAACCTCAAATAGCCGCCCACCGCCTACTGCACGACCTGCTCCTCTGCCTCGTCCTCCGCCCTGCAGACCTCCTCACTCAAATCTCTACCTCTACCTTAGCGGTCCCTCGACCATCTTCTGATCATCAGTACGGCGGTTCGAGCAGTCATGAGCCATGTGTCCACGCCCGCTGCATGTGAAGCACAGTCTGCTTCCCAGATGACCTTCTCTGCCACACAAGCTCTGAACCTCCGACCCTACATCCCGTGGTTGTCCACCAGTGGGCCTGGCCCTCTTGTACCTCTGCGTCATCTATGTACTGCCTCCTGCAGATGACTTAGCTACATTTCATCCAGTGGTGGCTCTTACCATCGATTCCTATTAAGCTATGAAGTTCTCCACCAACAATTCTCACTTGAGAACTCCATCCTGCGTCAGGATATTCAGCGATACCATAAATGCTCTGATCTCTCTCCGGAGACCCTGATCAAAGGTCTAGGCCCTGAAGAATGGGTCTCATACCATGTTGGTGTAGTATCACCAGAGTTTAGTGAATCTTTCCGAGTACTGGGATACTGTTAGGCTGCCTTACTGTAAGTGAAGGAGCTTCTGAATATGCACAGAGCATAGTGTCACTGGAATGAACTCCACCCTGAAGATTATCTCAAAGTCCATCCAAGTGAGGGTTGCCTCATCATGTGTCTGGAACGTCAGGCTCCAACATCTCCCTAATGTGCCCTGGATAAGGCTAGTAGCTAGGATAACCATATGCTCTGCTGGTGTCTCAACCAAATGAAAAACTCTATCCACAACCTCCAGCCAGTCCTCAACTTCCTGGGGATCTATCTCACCTCGAAGCCTCAAAGTCCTCTGTCTCTGGAACTTGTGCAACGTGCTCAGTAGGCATGCATGGTCTGCTAGTGGGGTTGGTGGCATCTACTGCCCAACCGGTGGTGGTGCTGCTGGTGCACCACCCGAAGGTGCTACCATAGTAAGAGGGCCCTGCACCGAAGCCTCGTCCCTCGGTGGGCCGTCATCGTGTACTCTCTTGGGAATCTTGGCTGGCTGTTTACATGGAGGCATCCTAAAAAGAAACAGGTGTGCCACAATCATTAAGTTATACCTAGTGAGCTGACTCAAAAGAGATCAAAGTAAAAACATTTCCAAAACACATGCAATCAGTATTTTAGTGCACCAAGTCGAAAATCAATATTCAAGGTCCTGGTGTATGGATATGTAGGTCATCGCACCAACACTGGACTCCCCGAACTAAAAACCACACTCAAAACACTTAACACTATTGCTCTATTAAAAAGATCAGAGTCCTAGTTCTTATGTAGAACCGACTCCTCTGATACCACTTTGTCATGACCTGTCCCCCAGGGCTCGTGCCGTGACTACCCCAATCCCACCTTCCATAGGCTAGGGGTTGGAGACTAGCACCAGAAAGGCGTATCCCTAAAATGGGAAGGCATTGCCTTTAAACCTATACAAACACACAATCCAAGAACACAACAAGATGCAACCACGAAGTAAAAATGTAGTAGTAAAGCTGTGTACTGAAAGTAAAGGGGCCGAAATACAAGCCCAACTGAAAGGTACAACTACAAATGAAAAACAGAAAACCGATCCTGGAATCGTCCACCGAGGATCCTACCTGAAGGGTAGGTACAACTCATCTCTACATCTCTCCATGTTATCCAATATCCTTCGTGTACTGCCTGGTCTTGGCTCCCTCAAGTCTCAACCAGGCTGTTTGTCATCTGCACAAGACACAACATGGTGAGGGCGAAGCTCGTGCTGGGGTGAGTATAACAATACTCAGTAGGGACCCCGAGACACACGAAGGTATCTCAGAATTACACAGAGGAAATAACACAAGCATGATCTTAATCACAAAGCACAAATCAATAGACACAACTCAAACCAGGTATAAGTAAAGCATAGAAGTATAGATGATTAGTCGAGAAGCTAGATCATCTTATTCTGTCGAGAGGCACTACTGCTGACCATACGGAGTCTGACCCACATGGGATCGGTAGGTTCTAACCCCCGCAAGACCCACATAGGATCCGAACCGCCCAGAGTTGATAGGTACTAACCCCCGCAAGACCCACACAAGATCCGACCTGCCCGGAGTCGATAGGTACTAACCCCCACAAGACCCACACAGGATCTGACCCACACAGGATCAGTATGCGCTGCCCCACATAGGATCACTAAGTGCTGACCCACACAGGATCTGACACACACAATATCAGTATGTCTTTGATCTAGGATGGGCAGTTCTAAGGCTGGTCCTCGTTGGGTCGCAAACTGCTGATCCACATAGGATCTCTAGGTGATGACTCACACAGGATCACTCGGTACTAACCTCGATATGATCTGTCTCCAACCTCTGCCTCACTACCAACCACTGGATTCCCACTCATAGTACGTATGATTCTGGGAGAACTGATCCTCAATCCATCGATCATATTTCAACCGGCCTGAAGTCCCATGAAGAAGTAACCTGATGATCCATCACATCATAAGGGTTCCAATGCAATAGATGGCGCGTCAACTGGACACTCGGTCTGTAAGTTATTGGCATTTTAGTGCCAAGGGCCTAGTTGGATTTGGGGTCGATTCAACCTGGACATACTCCAATTTTCTCCAAAACTCTCGTGGAGTATCTCAAAAGTACTGTCTCTCTCCAAATATCCCAATGTCACATATGATTCGTCAAACGGACGTCCGGTTCGCAAGATACGACCACTTAAGCGTAACTGGGCCTGGGAGGGGTTTGGGTCCGGTCTGACCCGACCCAACCTGATTTGGGAAAGCCCGACCCGGTTTAGGTCGACCTAGCTGGCCCGGTTGGGTGGGGCCACGATGGGCTCGGCCCGCCCTGGCTGGGCTGGGCCACGGCAGGCTCGGCCCACCGTCTGGCACTACCTACGCATGGTCGCGCGGTCTGCTATGCCCGAACGACTCAATAGATCCATTCATCTCCATTAATTGGCGGTGCCACATGGCGCTTCCTCATCACCCACGGGACCCACAGAAGGCGGGTCCCTTTCCATCTCTGCCGTGACTTTGAAGTCACAACTTCCTTCAGCGCGGCGCGTGACGGTGCACCGCCTCCACCTCCGTGGTCGGCCGCTGTTGGTCGCCCGTCCGATCACCGTAGCACCGAGCAGCGCCGCTCTTCCACTGTGGTCAGCGGTTGCCAGCCGCTACTCTCATCTGTCGACACCAGTCACCAGTGCCGCCACGCCGGTGCCGCATCGACGCTTCTTCTACGGGGCTCCAACGACACTATGGAGCTTCATTTTCACTTCCGCTCGCATCTATGGGCTCCCCGAGATACCAACATCACTGCAAGGCTCCCAAATTCTAGATTCTGATGAGTTAAAGAATTTTCCCCTGAAGAATGCAACAAGAACGAAGTAGTAGAGGGTTCGAGCCTTATTTGTTTGGCCCGCACCCTCTGCGTTAACATGATAACAAGTGGAAGGAAATAATTCATCATATATAACTATAAAAAAGTAAACCCCCTACCTCATAAAATGTTAGAGGTATAGCGGTAATTGGTGAAAGTAGAGTCCTCATTGGAGTGAGGTTGTTGGCATTCGTCGATCCCAGATCATCATCGCCCAAGCTTCTGCCCTCCATCGGTGGAAGTTGCCGCAGGAATTCGCGAGAGGTTCCTCTTTTGATGAAGTCATGTCAAAACTCCACCCCGAGCTATATTTAAATAGAAGGTGAAACCACCCATGTTTCATTTCATCAATGTGGTTCATTTATGAACTGCAATTAATGCTGCAACGTTGAGGTTAAAAATTTGGAGGGTCAAGCCATTAATTGTCTTGACAACCCATATGTCCCACCACCGCCGCTCATCTACTGAAAAAAAATAAATTGTTAAGTTATTTTATTATTTTTCTGTAAAGTCTAAAATTTAACTTTGTCTCCCGACCTACTACGGTCGAAGTGAATCCTCATTTAAGTGAATATTGGTGTTGTAGATTCAACGGTTCCCTCAGATTTTTAATCGGAGCACCGATTCAAAATATAGAAAACGTCGCCCGTGCATTTACTGAACGTATCTTAAAAAAAGTTCAAAAATCCATTTTGGGCACACTGGGCCTCAAAATCATGTGTCGTCAATTTTCAAAGACTCATAATAATCCTAAATAATTTTAAAAAAAATTACATAGAATTTTTGGGTCTTTACAATATAGTCATGCTCAAATGGTTTTGAGTGAGGAGGAATGGTATCTTGGTTGTGTTTATTTTAGAAAATAGAGGGGGGGTCTTTATTATTTCCCGAACATAGGTTTTGGACTCTATACAATAAAGTATTCAAAACCACAAACCTTCCCATGATTTTTACCCATAGTTTCTACCAACGTGAAGTGGTTTTCATTATTTTACAAGTTTATGAACCAATATCATTAAAATATTACCCTTTGTGATGTAGAAGTGAGTCATGTTCATAAATAATTGATTTTAAAACCTTAATATATAATATAGGTTTTGGAGGATTCATAAAGGGTTTATAAAATTAATCAAATAACCTAAAAAATAATAGTACTGGGGTGTGTAGTATAATCTGGTGGCCTAGGGATTTAATATTTTCCATCACTAGATTGATGGAACTTCATCTTCTCCAGTGATCTATGTCTCAGTAAGGTCTGAGGATTACACATGAATTTAATAAGCACAAAAATAAATAATTGAGTACCTCATTCGATTTGATGGTGCATTCGGTTGTAGCTAGTCTTTGTTGATCATTGATCAAATGATATGAATCCGAACCCCTATAGATTATCCAAAAATTCTCTATGAATCTATATTCTCACCGTTCATCAAATTCTAGGTGTTAATGTAGAGGTCTGATGAATCCTTCAGCATCGCGATGATTATCTCAATCTTGTCCCTTCAATCCATCAAAGACATTCTTGGATTGGTTGCTCATAGAGAAACTTTATCTCTTTAAGAAGTGGGAGGAGAGAGAGGCTCTCATTCCATTGGAAGGAATACTAACTAAATGAATTCCTCTCTCCTGCTTTTTATCGTGGAAGGATCAAATACCTGGAAGGGGTTTCTCGACCCTAGGAAATAAAATGCCCACTAAATAAGCAATAAATTAAATGTTATGATGAACTAACTATGTAATTAATGTCATTTATATTTTATTACCTACTTTTAATATATAATAAATATATTACCCGATAAACCCAAGTTATTAACTCGACTCATAATTCCCACAATATTAAATGAACCTTGAATATTATAATAATATTCATTTGTATAATATATTTTTCTATATTCACTTAATACATTGTGAATACTTTTAATAAATAAATTCAACCCAAATATTCTTCACTCGAATAATAATGAATTTGTTTATTTTTCGGTGATCGTTAATACTTGAATAACTCTCAGAACCTATAGTGGGTTCCACCACGTCTTATGTACCTATTCACAAGAATAGGGAGGATTCTTGAATACACTATTATGTGTGGCCCTATAGGCCCTTATCTCGATAGTAGTTAATATATTCACATACTAAGAGTGGATTCTAGAAACCCATAAATGACACTAAAGAGATGAATGAATTCATAGCAATGACAACCTTTCCTACAAACAATTACTATGTAATATAATTTCTTTTTCTTTAGATATCTCATAAAGCAGGATGCACACTAGTGACATCATCATTTCTAGCTTTATTATTTGTTGATATAATCGGACAGACTTACCTTTGAGTACCTTGGACAAGGATTTATGAAGGTAGTACTATCCTAATCAACTAGGCCTAAGATACCACTTCCTCAACTCAGAAGTAAAATATTCTATATTGACAATTCCACCAATATTATACCTCCAATAACGCACCCAACACAAGCTACCTCTCCATGACTGCAATGTCATGGTTTTTTCCTTGAATCAAAGCACATGATCAAATGACACGCATTGGTAATGATCTCAAGTCAGGATACCAGTACACATGTTCATAAATAGGAACAACCAATGACACCAGTAACATGTGGTGTTTTTATTGAAGGGTATATCCTCATGATCTCACCTACTAGAGATCACTAAGTGTGAAATTCATTAGAAGAAGTCACAATAATTATGATCCCCTATCACTTCATAGTAATACATCTACCGTGTCCGGTTATTATGATGTATCTAGACTATAGTGTGAATCATGTACAACTCATTGTATACATGGTATGGTATGAAAAATAATCTATATACATTACCATTTAAATAGTGGATGTATAAATATATACACTATAATGGTAAGTGTACATGATGTATAACTCACTATATACATGGTATGATAATTGAAATTTATTGATAATGTTGTGTTTTGGGCACCCACTATTAGAACATTCCCACTTGTACTAAAGACAACATACTAATTATCATTATTAGATCGCACGTGACAAGATCATATTTTTGTTGAGTTATGGTTTTAGTAATGGGCCTGCCACATTTCTACTGTATGACTATTCTTCTATCTCTGACTTCATCTCATTGAGTAAGAATTCTCAAGAGGCATAAACCATAAGTGAATATCCTTTTGTCCACTATCTAAAATTGAAATATTGGCTATTAACAGTAAAAAATTTACTTACTATGTGTGATTCCATGAATTGGAACAAATCATTTCATATTATACACTGATTATTTAACTACATGAGAAGCTACAACACCCGTAGTATTTGTAGATATGGATACCACCAACTTGTATGATCCTGTTTTTCTCATTACCTTAGTCTGACTGTGATATTAGATCATATTGATCCAAGGAAGACTAGTTTGTTTCCCTTAAAAACTAGTATCCATTTCTCTCCACATACTAAGTATATATTCATTTTACATGCTCTCAAGTGTAATTGGATAGTTCAGAGTGATTCCATTTCTATTCTCTTGGATATAACTGATATTTTCCTACCATATAGTATATGTTTAAAATATCACATCTTGTATATATCATGGAATATGTGATAGATCCATTGTTGGCACATATGGAATTCTACTCACCACTTTAATCTCCTTCTGCAATCCATGCATGTCTACTTAGAGAGATATATTCCATGTGACATTGGTAACAATTCTATCTCGAATTGTTCTAACTTTTATTTTTAATACCCTGTTAGTATATGTACTATTGACATGGTATAAGAAACCTTTAGATTCACTTCAGTAGATGATGTCCCCTAAAACATTGGTTGCTACTTTAAATTAATCATTGGAGAGATACTTTCATTTTAGTATTAATTAGCTATAAGATCGATAAATGTTTTCCATATGTTTGGTAAACATATTTTTCTTGGAAAACTATAGATATCCCACTAACCTCTTGTAGACATATAGAAAAGTTTCATTACAAATGAATATTCTATGGTCATGTTTCTTACTTCAATCCTAAACTGTATTTCTGTAATTTACACCCCTTATTGGAATTCTATAGTGTCACCAACCCTTTTTGATTTCATTTTATGGACATCTTACATAATTGATGTTCTTTACATCCAATGTTTAATAACATGATCAAACAAAGTAGCTATGATAAGTAAAATTCTAATGGATTTACACATAATGATTTAGTGTTACCAATCGAGCCTTATTGGTAAAACACTTGTACCATACATATATAGTTTCACTTGAACACCCACTATAATATTCAAAATAATAACCCCCCATACTTTGATACATGGAATCCAATATTGAATTTTAATTGATCTTTTCAATCTTAGATTATTTCTATATACTGGTTACTTGTAGGAATTATTACTCTTAATAAATACTATATCACCATCCATAGTGAATATAAAACCAACACCATGGTTTTATCCACCCTAAGTAGTATGGGTATCTAGAATATTTCTTTTCCACAAGATCTTGTGGAACTGGTTCCTATGTTAACTATTTTTTAATCTCTAGCATTGACTAAACCCACGTCAATTTTTCTCCCAATATCTCAAATAGATATGTAAAACCTTTTATAAAAATATAGTATATAACCTGACTATCAATTTTATATTTTAGGTATTTCTATAATATCCTTAGAAAACCATAGGATAATTACTTTAGATGCACATTGTGTTTTTCTTAATGCAAATTTTTTTATATCTTTAACAAACATTTTTTATTGAAACACATGTTCTTGTGACAAAATGGATTACCATCATAATATAAATCATATGACATACATTTTTCATTATAATTGGAATATGGTTATGGGATAAACTCATTATTTTTAATACATGTATTGAAAATAATTGAAGTATATGCAATGAATATAAGTTTCAAAATTGATACTCCTTTTACTTACATCATGAATCTTATATATATAAGGAAATATGTGTTTTAGAATTACTCCATGCTACATTTTCTTGATCAATGTTTGTATGTAAGACTCACCATCGATCCTAATTATTAGAATAATATCTTTATAAGGATAAGATAATGTGCATTTAGGAATTACTTCATGCTATATTATATTGATCTGTGAATGGATGGACAAGATATTCTTCGGGACACCAGCCTAAAGAAGCTCATATCTTCTTACCATACATATACTATACTTCACTTTCACATTCCTAAAGTACTTAAAGGAATCTTGTGAAGTATATTTACCACTTTATTAATGTTGGAATAGTTCATACTCTCTAGCTGAAATAATTTATAAAGATTTGGGGCTTAACTTTATTTCTAACGGTTTCTTTGTCCTAAACTAAGTACATAAGTGTGTCGATAATACCTAAGGTCTTTAACTTTTAAGAGTCTAAACCATATTGGGTATATCATTGAAAACTATTTATTTTTTCTTGAAAAAATATTATCTTTCCACAACTGGGTATAAACAGGTCTTACATTTTATATTCATCATGTATTGCCAATGATTCAAGAATTACAAAAATATTGGTTGAGTATTAAATACAACAAACAATATTCATTCCTCAACTATAATAATATCTCCTTTTTTCCAATGGACACATGGGATAAATATTTTGGTTATACCCAATAAAATTTATATTAAAACCATTTAATTAGAAATTAGAAGTTGTGTGCTTCTCACTCCATACTTAGGAATATCTCTTGGATAATACCCACAGAAAAACTATTGGTTGAACAAATTGGTTAGGGGTACCACTATAGGGGTTTACACGCTATATGATTGATCTAATTGAATGGAATAATTGTTAAGGGGTCATGTAGGTGGTGCGGCCTCGTCGGGGACCTCATGGTGGTGGTGGAATGCAAGAATCATGACAATGGTCGGCTTATATTGAATGCGAGGCGCCGACAGCAGTGTACTTGCCATGTGAGGGAGAATCTTCTACAAGTGGCATTGTTTAGATCCAATAGTGGCGCTGATTAGAGAAGCAAAATCACTGACTGGTGGTCTATCCTGGTGGGAAACATGGAGTCCAAGAAATTGATCTGGGGTCGACCAAGATCGTGATGCCATCGGGAGTGGTCGGCCAAGGGAGGCACCATAGTTGAGAGTCTTAGAAGGCAGGGTGGCTGAGCAGGGTCATTAACAGAGGAGGGGAAACACATGGAGGTGGGTGGTGTGCCTAGTGGCACACCAATGGGGCTACTGATAGGGCTGGATATGGGAGTCTCTCTGGGGTTTGAGAGGTGCAGGCTGGGTGGCTTCCAGTAGAAACTAGTCAAACTTTTTTTTGACAAACATAATAATAGGATTCTGAAAACCAAAAAGTTGTTTTATATATCTTTACTTGACCCATGCAAATACCCACCCCTTTAATTTTTTTGTTCTTTGCTGGAAGAATCCCACCCCTTTCAAATTTCTAAATCCTATTATAATAGGATATTAGTTTTAAAATTTTAAAAACAATTCAATAGCCTAGCCTTTAGGATTAAGGAAATATTCTAATAAAATATATTTTTTATATTTCTACTAATGGTGAAAAATAAACTCGTCCAAGAAAACTATAGAAAGAAGGTAAAAAATTTGAAAGATAATAGATATTTTGAGATAAAAGTAAATGAATATGATGAATTAATCGAGGTGAAGAATTTAAGTCTATATATACAAATGTAATATGACTATTATGGTCATTGGATATGTGATCATTGGATATATGGTCATTGGATATGTGGTTACTAGATATATATTCATTGGGTATAAATATATACAATAGATATATTTATTATTTTATAGTTATAACTAAATAATATATTACACATAAAATATTTTACATGGAATTAAAATAAATATTTTTTGAATAAAATAAAAATATATTAATCAATTTTGAAAATACCTATTATTTTAGAGAAATTTATTTCTGTACATAATGTGTTTTAAATTAAACTTGTTACTTTTAAAGATCCATTTAAATTAAATAGATTGAAAAAATTCAAGGAATGATTGTTAAAATAAGAAAATAATATCTAATAAATCATTAAGGAGTTATAAAGGATAAGAATTTAATGATTCATGGTCAATGAAAAATTTTCTAATTAAAAAATATGTTTTTTATTAAATATTATATGTTTTTATTTAAATGATAAATTTATCATATTTAGAGTATAAAATTTAATGAATTGTTTTATTTATATATTCAAACAAATTAATTAACATTCATCTAATGATTATTACTTGCTAAGGAATATAAATAAAGTCACTTTTATAATTAAAATATAGTTTTCTAAAGAACATATGTGTTTTCAATTTTTTATTTAAAATAAAATTTAATCACTTTAAAAATTGAATTTTGTTAAAATGGATTTCATTTTTGGAATCAAGGAATTAAAAATATGTAAGATAGTGAATTTAATTTTTAGTTAAAAAATATATGTCACCGAGTTAAAAATTGAGTTACCATGATAAGGATGAAATAAGGTAAAATGGGTTAAATTAATGGTTAAATGCCAAAAATACTTCTAAAATTATATCTAAATTCTGATTATGAAGGTTTTAATGACTTATCTTATTATTTATTCACTTTGGGTTCACATTCTATGTAAAATAACAACCTTACACCTTAGGGAATTAGTATTTGCATAATTCCAATCAAAACTCACTAATAAATGACCCCCATAACAACTTCAAACCATACTTTGACTTAAATTATCTCTTAAATACCTATCCAAATTCCCTCTCCTAAATTATTATTCCACATTTAGTTGCCCATGGTTCCAATAAAGAGTCTCAAATCCTTTGTAATTAAGGAACCCATTTCATGAAGGAGAAAATTCATCAAGTATCTAGTTATTCATTATATTTTTCAATTACTCTCTCATATAAACTCTATATAAATCTAATTATCTAATATAATGATGTTATATTAAAATCATTTTTTCTTTTTTGAAAATTATATTACTATTCTATAACTATATGATCTTACTCATTCATTAGTATACATTGTTCATGTTTTGGTCGATTCAACCACCTACATGAAAAATGTTATACCAGGACCATAATTTTCATAATAGATGAGAATAAAGACAATAATTATAGTAATATATGATATTAAAGAGTAATTTATGTTATAAATATTATTTTTTAAGTGTGGAAAAAAATGAATGGTCATTATAATGTTACTCATTGATATTGATGAATTACTCAAAACATGCTCGTTGTGGACTCTATTACCATAAACCATACTGATACCTTCAATAAAATAAACTCGATAGTGAATAAATCATAAAAAAATTATTCCACTACCTTTAATTCTTTTTGATTGATGAAATTTTTATCAAATAATGAGGATCAACATCGCCGGTACAAAACTTGTACTGAACAATTAAAATTACTAATATTTAATGATGAAAAAATGATAATTAATATATATGTAATAGATGGTTATAATTGAATAATATTAAAGTTAATATATATGAATAATGTTATAAAATAATTTCTTAAGATTTATATGTTTATTATACAAGATGATAAATGGATTTCCTAAAATTCTAGAGTAAATGTAAGGGTTTTGTTTCTAATCACATTTTGAAATCAATATTGTTGATGTCTAAATTCACATTGGAAGAAATTTAATATTATTTATCTCTAAAACCCTATATATTTTCTTTCATCTATTTATTTATGGGGTTTACATTCCTTTTTACCATTTACCCTTCCATCAATTTATAATTCACCCATAATAATGCTTGTAAGTGGAACCAACGTTATCTCTTCTTTTTGATTGAGAATATTTTTCTATGATGTCTAGGTTTTTCATATTATTTATGTATTTAATTATAATTACTTATATGATTGGTTAATTTAACATTATATTTAATTTTAATTTCTTTTACAAAAGTGTGAAAGTGATATTTTAACTCTCTTCTTTAACCTTTTTCTGTATGGTTTCTTTCCCCCATAGACTTCTTCTATTTTCATTATAAATATTCATTTACAAGTTTCAATGGTTATCAAAGTTATTTTTAATCACTTTCAGATTATTTTTCTAAAATAATTTATTTATAAATTATTTTCTTTTAAAGAAAAAGTGTATAATAAATATAATAGAAATTTTATCTTATTTTTTAAATGATTTTATAACAATATTCTAAACTAGTTTTCATCTATGTTAATATACTTTAATGATTCTTATGTTACACTAGAGACTTTTTTTAATGATACCATCCACCATATTTTTATATTTGGATTATGTTTATGTATTTTAAAAATTTTAAGGAATCCCATTTCATTCTAATGGGTTAATTATGCTATGTTGGATTTATGAATTCTTTTATGTTCATGTAGTACACATATATATGGCTATAATTGTGTGATATATGTGACCATAATCATATAGTCCTATAATGAATTGTGTAAAGATTTATACCTCATGATATAACATGAATGGTACCGGTGAGTAAATCCAACCCACTATATTTATTTGATAGGCCCTTGAAATTATATAACCCTCAAATGGATTGGGTAAAGATTTATATTTCATGAAATGAAATATAATGGGTTGGAGAGTGAACCCACACCACATTTTTTATGGTAATGGGAATTTAAACCAATCTACTATGTTATGGGGCTCTATACACTATGTGCTGATGGTCTTGGCATTGATCCTTGACATAAAAAATGATTTTCTATGATTATATTTGTGTCAAAATCTAATGTTATGTTTCCATGGATTATGATAATTTTCTCATGATTCCACATTTATATGAATTATATTTCGTGATATATTGAAAGAATTATGTCATGATTCATGATTTATTATTTATGTTTTCTTGGGTATTATTTTCTTATGTTATGTTCATGTGCCTTGATTATGTTCTCATACCCACATGTCCATCTTATGCTCACTTATGATCTTTGATTGATATATCTTATGTTAACATATTACTAATCATCTAAGATCATTCATTCTTATGTTTTCATTCCCTGGGTAATGAAGAAGAGTATTATGTAAGATATTTCTAGTAAGGTATCATGTGTGAAGAATATTTGTGGGGAATTATGGATAATGTTTCTAAAATAAGTTTTTTATGTAGAAAAATTCAAATACACTAAAACTATAGTTCTAGGGTGTGATTTATTATGATATATAACAAATAATCTTGTTTAATGATGAAATATATATGTCTTTATGGTTGGGTCAAGTCTATTGGAAGCAAAATGGGATTTAGTTATTTTTAGGGATTAGTTAATGAAGAATAATAGGATAAAACCTAAAGAAACCTAGTTTATAGAAAAAGTATTATAGGATAAACCAAGTGTGTCATAAGTAAAACCTAATATGTTATACGTTGAAATTAAGGTGTTATAATTTAATAAAACTTTGGATTGAATTTCATTATCATGTGAATTTTTACTATTGATAATATTATTTGATACTTCCATTAACCTTTTTGGTTTTATTCAATGGATGGAACTAAGACAAATTGAGTTAAAAACTAGTTCAATGGAAAATAAAATGACCATACCAATTAGAAACCAAATGGGAATGGCTCTTTTCTCTCCAAGTTCGCCCTCCCGAGCAAGGTTCCTCTCCTTCTAGGGTTTTATTCCCTGGTGATGTAGCAATATCCTGCTCACTTCATCTTCCTCCTCTTCATCTCCCTCCTCTTCTTTATCCCTATATTCCCTCATCATCATCTCCCTCCTCATGAGCTCCCTCCTCATCATATTTCTATAGGGTTTTCATCGCGTCTCGAATCCTTTTGCGACCTCTCTTTATGACCTATCCTCTCTCGGTGTTCCCTCATCGCGTAGTGCATTCTTGTGCAGCGACCTTGGGGACAAATCTAGTGTGAGAGGATTTTGGATCCGGCCTTATATCTGGCCTTCTTGATAAAGAATTTAATCATCTTTTATTCTCTCATGTTATCACTTCTTCATTCATTTTCTCTCGATGGGTTTCTTCCTCTCCCTGAAAATACCTTATAGATATAGGGTTCTTTCCCCTCTTTCTCAAGATTGATTTTTGGGTTTTCATTTCCCTTATTCTTCTTCGTTGTTATATTTCCTTGATATTGGCGATGCCTATTTTGATTTTGTGGCGAACGAGTTGTGGTATGGTGAATGGTTCTACTCAACAGTGGAATTGTTGACATCGATGATGTTTCCCCATTGGATAGTTGATTTTGTTTCTCATTTCATTTCTCAATCTCAGTTCGATGGTCTCCTAGTTTTCTTCACCTAGTGGTGGCCTTGAAGGCTGGGTTCAGTTATCATGGCAGCTATCATAACTCATTATTGAGGACCTTGTCTTCTCCATATTATGCTTTAGCTCCTATTTTATAATATTCTCCCAGTCGGATTTGTATGGTGGCTCCCAAGGATTTTTTGGGATGTAGGTTTGAGAAATTAATAGACTTTTAGGAGGTGCTTCAATGTTGTGGCTTCATCTCCGTCCCTGGTCTCTTGGATGGCTTGATCTTCATGATAGATTGTGGAGAAACCTCTCTCTATGGTTTTCATGGATATAAAAATCTATTTTGGTCTTCTACAGTGGTGGTGCTGCTATCTCCCATGATGATGTTCGATTTGAGAGTTTTGATGATTTGTGGTTTTCAATTTGTGTATTTTTTAGATGACAATGATGGTGATTTTATGATGAATAAGTTTCTCATTGGTGATATGGTGTGACGATGGGCCAAGGACATAGCCTAAGGCAGTGACTACTATTTGTAGTTTGAATTTTGAATTTTGAATTTTGAATCCAGATCTTGGGGTTGGATGCGTTTTAATTTTTTGTTTGGTAGGTTCCCACTTAACCAAAAAGTGGTTTTTAAAAATAATAAGAAAAATGTATTGAGGAGGAATTAGAAACCAAATGGTATGGAAGATGGAGTAAAAAATCTACTATTGATTCTCACCCAACTTTTTTAAGATATGAACAATAAAGTGAACCATATAAAACTCCCAAACATTTAAGGGAAATGCACACCTCAAGATTAAGTTCTTCATGAAAAAATTGTCACTTTCTTCTATTGGGTATTTCATTCCAATAATTCTAAGTGATGTATTAGAAAAATAGAAAATACATTGTCCATTAGAGCATGATTTTTTTGTTTATAATTTATAAGGCGAATTTGATTGATGTTGGAATATGATTAAGAATATCTAGAAAGAGGAAAAAAGTTACTCTATTGAATGGGAAGAGTTTATGAAGATATTTTTAATAAATATTTTACTCAAACTCTTCACACTAAAATATAAATAAAATTCATTAAGCTAAAGAAAAAGTAGGATAAATCCATTGGTACCTATGAAGAAAACTTTATGAGACTTTAAATGTGTTTTTCTAGTATTATTATTGACCCTAAAATCAAAATCAATAATTTATTTAGTGGATCAAAACTAAGTATTTAAAAATCATTGGGTAAAGGTAATTTGGTAGCTATAAAGAAACTATACAATGTGATCTATTGGTGGAAATGGAAATTAAAGAATCCCATTATTCTCATGTTTTTTGGGATAAAAAGAGGAAAATGAGGTTTTATGGAAACTCAAATGATAAAACCCATAGAGAAAATAAGATTCATATTATTACATGCTAATTTTTTTGAAGAATCGTAAAGGGAAATGCCTCAAAGAAATGACAAAATGCTTTAAGTGTGGAAGTGAAGGTCATAATGCACATGAATGCTGAAGAGATATAAGGAGTTTGACAGATGAAATGGATGACAATAAAACTCAACCTAATAAACCACCCACACTTAAATGATTTAATGGGGAGTATAGAAATCATTCTAACCAGTGTATAAATCCAAGGGTTAATAATTATAATCAATATCAAATACATCTAAATCCAAGGGAGAAAGGGAATGCCTATGTAATCACAACTATAAATGTGGATGATGAAATTGAAGTGGTGATAGGAACACTAATAATCTACTAAATAAATATAAATGTATTACTTTATTTTGATTTTAACCACTCCTTTTAATATAAAAAGTTTTATAAGAGAATCAATCCACCATCCTGAATTATTAGATATTGAGTTATCATTGAAAACTCCCAGTGGAATGATGATTTCATCCCAAGTCTATAACTATTCTATGATAGAAGTTTGTGGGAATGTTCTTCCTATAAATCTTATTAGTCTCCCTTTGGTTGAATTTTATGTGATTTTGGGCATGTATTATCTCACTATATATATATCCCTTATTAATTTTCGGAATAAGTAAATGATACTTCATTTCATAAATCAACCCAATGACATCTATCAGTGTAGGGCTACCTATGTACTCCCTATGGAAGTTACTTCCCTTATATGGGTCCTGATACTTAATAATGAAGGATATTTTTTTCTCAAATGGTTGTAAAGAAACTCAATATTTAAGATATTACCATTTTGTGGGAATACGTCGATGTATTTTCAGATGAGTTTCCTAGACTACTACCATACCGTGAGGTTGATTTATTTTATTGAACACATTCTTGTTTCTATGATGATATCAATGACTCCTCATAGAATGGACCTGATTGAATTATAGGAACTAAAAAATCAATAAAAATAGAATTTGTATTAGTTTTTAATACACATAAGTTCTTTATCATGGTGTACATTCGTTCAATTTATTAAGAGGAAACATGGACCAATGCATCTCTACATTGATTATCCTGAACTTAATAAGATCATGATTAAGAACAAGTATTATTTTCCCCGTATCAATGACTATTTTAATCAAATACTAGGAGTTCAATATTTACCAATGATAAAACTTTAATGTATATATCATCAATTATGGGTTAAAAGAGAGGATATAACTAAGACAACCCTTTCTACAGGATATTGATAATATGAATTCATAGTGATGCTTTTCAAACTTTCAAATGCCCCAAATATCTTCATGGATATGATTAATGGAGTCTTTATAGATTACCTAGATCAATTTTTGGTATTATTTATAGATGATATATATTTCAAAATTGAGGAATAGTATGAAGAAAAATTGAGGATTATGTATAACACATTAAGAAAAGAGAAATTGTATGCCAACTTTAGTAAGAGTAAATTATAGCTACATAAAGCAACATTATAAGGTCATATATTCACAAGTGATAGTATATCTATGGATCCTTAAAATAAATATTTGATTGAGTAATGTACCTGAATAGTCATTATAATACAGATCCAAATATTTCTTGGATTGGATAGATACTATCAATACTTGGTGAGATATTTATCATGGTTTTCAAACCCACTAAACAAGTTAACTTAGAAGGGAATTAAGTTCCTCTCAAGAGATGAATATGACCAAAATTTTAAGGATAATAAGATAATGTTGTTCACTATACATGTACTCATACTACCTTATAGTGGATAAGGTTTTGTGATATAAAATGAGACACCCTAGACCTGTACACCTAGATATGGTTCTAAAAATCTAATATTTTCATACCAGTTTTGATACCAACTGAAGTTAAAAAAATTTAACCATTCATAATTTCAATATAAATAAGTAACATTGAGTCACATATATACCAAAGACCATTTAGGTTAATAGTTTTAGAGAACTAGGAAATAAAACCATTACTTAATATCATTATTTATAGCCTAAGGAAATGAAAACATAGAAGGGTGAAATCAGATACTTAATAAGGTTAAACATAGGAATTGTCAATTAAAGAACATAAGTGAGCATAATATATTGTGTTGATTACATCTTCTAACATGAAACATGATTCAAGGAAGAAAATTTCCATAAATAGCAGGCCCAGGGAAATGAACCCACAACTTACCACTCACCCCCTCCAAAACCTTACCACCCCACCACCAATAGTGGGCTATAAGTGAGCATAATATGATCATATGGGTATGATAATATAATCAAAGTGCATGGTCATAACACATGAGATTAATACCCATTAGAAAATAGATCATAAACCATGTTTCATGGAATAAAGATTTGATATGGCATAATATGTGAGTCCTAAGAGAATCATCAACCATTATCCATAATATCATAACATAGGTATAAGAATATGGAATAAGTATGTGTAATAAATATAAGCATATAAAATCATTTCCTTTGTCAAGGATCAGTTCTAAGACCATCATCACATCATAGATGAAGTCCCTTAGTGGATTAAGTTCACCCCATTTACCTTACATGTTATCTCATTAGATATAAATCTAACCAAATGAATTATAGGGATATAACAAACCCCCATCACATAATGATAAACCATACATATGTATACCACCCAAACATGAAATCATTCATCATTCCTTCATAGCTAAATTAACTCATGGGGAAAAATGGGTTTCATTAAAATATCTATAAAATATCATTATAAGCAATAAAAATAAATAAGGTGGATGGTATCATTAAAGAATATCTAAATTGTCTCATAATAATCATTATAGTATACTGACATATATGAAAAATACTTTTATAAAATCTTATAAATATGCTTTGAAAAATACAAAGAAATATACTTTTCTTTTGGAAAATTTTTAAAAAATGAAAAAAACATAGAAAAATGTGAATAGGATTTTCTTTTAAAACCCATGTAAACTGTTATATTAATATTAATAAAATATTTTTTATATGATTTTTGGAAAGTTTGGTTTTGTGGTAAATGTTAAAAATAATCTGTTCACACTCTCAAAAGTGACACATACAGAAAAAATTGAAAAGAATCCTTTCAAAAATGTTGTAAATAAATTAAAATATAATTTAATATTACCTTGATAAATCATTGAAATGTATAGAATAACATTATTGTAATAGATTAAAGAATATAAACATTGAATAAAAAGAGTTGGGTAAAATACTTAAAAACTTTCAAAAACAATGATTTAAAATAAAACCCCTTATGGCTTTTAAAATCAAAACTCTCTTGAAGGAAATAACTTAATAAGGAACTAAAAATTGTATAAGTATAAATATATTCATGATATAATATGTAAAATGATATTAATATACACTATATATATGAAAATAGGTGCATAATATGAAGCATGTATTATGGAAGTGAAATTGAGATGAAAAACCCTTATAAATTTTATAACATTTGAATTGAAACCTCTTGAAAGAGAGAAATTGAAATGAAAATTTAAAAATGAATATTGAATATTTAATAATGATATAATATTTTAAAGAGGTATATTAATCAACACATAAAATAAAATAGGTTCATAACTAGAAATATGTCTCAAAGACAAAAAATTGAGGCAAAGAAACCATTACGATTTTTATAAAAATTGAATCAAAATTCATTGAAATAAAGAAATTGATTTGGATTTTTAAATCCCATGAATTACATAAAAAATATTTTATAATACATTCATGGGATAGTGAATCAAAATAATACTAATACATGGTGTACATAATGAAACATGTCTCAAGGAATTGAAATAGAGACCAAGAAACCCTTTCCTCATAATTTTGCTTAGTCAAACCCAATATAACATCCATTTATAATAAATTTAGGATTATTATTAATATTAGTAATAAAATAACTCATAGTTATTATACTTTATACCATCCATTTTAATTCATTATTACCTATTTATTAATTTTTTATTATTGAAATTAATATTCGAGTGTTAACTGTTCTGTTTCCCTTACATGATTTGGTTTTTTTATTCTAGTAAAAGATTATTATTCATGGATTCATCAACTAAATAAGGTTTATGATAAGTTTATAAATGTTTTTTTACATATTTTTGGATTCCCGTATCCATTTTAGTGAACGTAAGGTGGAAAATCTTGTGAAATTCTTAAAAATTCCCTTTTTTAGTGATTATTGAATTAACAAAAAAATTGAATTTATATGTAAATATAGTTTTTAATATTACCAATAAAAATTATTAATATATTTTAAATTAATATTTATTATATTTTATTACCATTATTTATGTTTTCTTATTCAATTATGAGATAAACATTGTAATAATGTCTATGTAGGTGGAAAAACCGACCCAAATAAGAACATGTTATGATAGTTGATTAAGAAAGAACATGCTATTATATAATGATAATATACATTTTACAAAAACTAAAGGGTTTAAAAAATATGATATTAAAATTATTAATCTAATTAATGAATATTTAGATAAATAATATAAATGAAAAAGGATATAAGAAACCATTACTTATAGAGTGGAAATTATCTCTCTTCTTGGAAACCTTTGTTTTTAGGATATTTTAGAAATTTATATAGAATAGAGGCTAAAAAATGGGTTAGTAATTATAGGGAATGAAATATGGAAAATTATTTGGGATATTTTTTGTATCACTATAAGATTTTTTGAAATATTTTTTTTTCCGAATAAATTTTACCTTTTCAAAAATTTTCATTACACGCAACATTAAGTTTAGCTTGCAATACACTGTCACGACCCGACCCAACGGGGCTCAGGCCGCGACCCCCAAGCCCGCCTCCAATAGGCCAGGGGCTGGCGTCCAGCGCCGAGTAGGATATCACACACATGGGAGGAATTAGCCTATGGTACCTGTACACACGCACCCACAAACACCTCCATACAACAGTGCAAAGATATAGAAAACTGAAAAGTAAATGCATTCATACAACTATCCCACACCCAGAGTACATCAGAAATACAAACGGGCAAAACAGGTCCCACCAAAAGAAAACTATAAAAGCGTGTCCAACCTGCTCTGAAGAAGGGGAACACTTCCACAAACACCAGCCGAAAAGCTCTCTCGGCACCACACCGGTAAACACCCCGGTCAGTCTCGCTCACTCAGCTCCGCCTGCTCCGGGTCCTCTTGGGACTCCGTCAAAAGGTATGTGGTCTGCACAAGACACAAACATGTATAGGAAAATCCCATGAAGGGGTGAGTACAAACATACTCAGTAGGCACCCCAAAAACCCAAAACCAAAAGAGAGAAACTGAAAGGCAACCATCCGCTCATCCCAGCCAGAGGGAACCCAGAGGAGAGAGAAACTCCATCTCGTGACCATCCTCGACTAAACACAACTAGTCAGCTCAGCTCAGGTGTATGCCCATACATACACCTTGAACAATCCAGATATACTCAGCTCACGCAACAAGCCACCTGAGGTACCGACCTCAACACCAGCAACGGTTTACAACCAGGAGAGCACACTCCACAATCACTGTCATCCCAGATGACACTCATCCGAGAGATACACTCCATCGGGTTTCTCACAAACCTCTCAGACGCTCACCCTAGAGATCACGCTCGTCGGATAACATCACTGAGGAAACCTCGCTGAAACAACATAACCACCAAACTCCTCGGATAGGGGATCGCTCCTAGGGTCCGCAAGGGGATACCAGAAACCACTCTGGTAGACGAAGATCTCACAGATAGGGGATCACTCCCAGGGTCCGCTAGGGGATACCACAACCCAATCTGGCATTCGTAGATATCATAGATAGGGGATCACTCCCAGGATCTACTGGGGGATACCACAACCCGATCTGGTGCTCGATAGAAGAACGTCACTCAGATAGAGGATCATCGCCCATATAAAGGTGGTCCCGATGATACCGGAACCCTATATGGTATAACTTGCGATGTAGGGGATCGAACTGATGATGCCGCAACCCTATAGAAACCACATGCTGAGTAGGGGATCACATAACCACCGATATCGCAACCCTACTATAAACCTGATGCTGAGCAGGGGATCGTATACCCGATGATTCCACAACCCTACTGAGCACGAACCACTACGTAGGGGATCATATTCCCGATGATGCCACAAACCCTACGGGGTTAACCTGCTAGATAGGGGATCGCCGCCCGTGAATAAGCGGTCACAGCGATACCAAGAACCCGATCTAGGGAAAAGATGCTAGAGGATCCTTCTCCGGGCCCACCAGAGGGATGCCACAACTCTAACAGTTTAAACATCCGATCGAGAGGATCAAAAACCTATACGAAGGTTATGATGTCGCGCGAACCCTCGTGGGAACGAACCAAGGGAGTACCCTCAACCACTGCTGGTCCAAAACGTCGCTAACCCGAGCGACCCGCAACAATGCCACACTGCGCACCTCCTAGGCTGATAACGAGTCCGCCATCGCGATCTATGTGGAAAAACACGCAGGATAGGCTGTTTACTCACCCGAAACAGAGCACTGGTGAAAAAGGCACTATTCACCATAGCTAGCTCATGCGGGGCCCATAAAACGATTCTGAAACCCATCGAGAAGATCATACCACGACGATCTCCTCAGAAAAACAAGCGGAATCGACTACTCGTTCGTCCGAAACGGACACCCAGTGAAAAAGGTACTATTCACCGAAGTCAGCTCGGGTGGGGCCCATGCCTCGATTCCAAAACTCAATGAATGGATCAGACCGTTGTGATCCTCTCGGAAAGGCACACATGATCGACTATTCATCCGTCAAAATCGGACTCCTGGTGCGAAAGTTGCGTTTATCCGAAAACTTCAAAAACCCGGCCTCGCGGGGCCCGCACCCCATTCTCAGTCCCAACACCCGAAAACCATCTCAAAAAGTCCTCCATACCTTCAGGGTCTCAACGCCACTGATGGTACGTCGTTCAGACGCTCCAGGTAGAAGTTACAACGGCCCAAAGTCGTATAATAATAAAATATTATTATTTAATACGACATTTCTAACTCCTGAGCTACGACCCTAAACCTTTAAACCCTTGAACCCACACCGGAGGGTTCGCCTCGTCTCCAGGGTTGCGTCGCCGCAAATGGCACGCGAATCTGACTCCCGGATTTCATGAAATGGGGGTTTAAAAACCCCCGTGTGAGAAAAAGTGGCCGGAGCGGCCGGTCCGACTGGCCTGGACCGGCCGGTCCGACTGGCCTGGACCGGCCCACCGCCGCCGGCCCGCCCTGTCGGCGGTTGGGCCGGCGCACCGCCGCGGAAAGCCACGCACCGCCGTGGACAGCCGCGCACTGCCGCGGACAGCCGCGCGCTGTCGCGCCGGTGCCGCGCCGACGAACCTTTCGAGGTTCGCCAGAGGCACCTCGGGGGTCCAAATGCAAATTCGGAAGCATCTGCGTGCCCCCAGGACCCGATCTACCCATCTACAGCTTCAAAATAGAGAAAAACGCAGAAATTTGGGATCCGAGATTTTCAAAACATAAAACGCCTACCTGTTGGCGGATCGCCGATGCTTCGGGTGCAGAACGGTGACCGTAAAGCCCTGAAGCTGGATCTGCCGACGATCTGTGCAGAAAACAGATGATCGGGGCTCAAATCGGCGAAGAACGGAGGTCGGGAGGAGGGAGGCCGTCCGGTGCGCGTGGGTGGGAGAGGGAGGAGGGTGAAATGATTTTTTCTTTTTTTCTTTTATTTAAAATCCTCGCCCAACGCGGACAAAGCTAAGGTGACCCCTAGGGTAAACGCGCCATTCTGAACGCAACGGAGGACTCGAATTTGAAATCTGAGACTCCGTTCAAAAGTTATTCAAGCCGACGCTCGTAAGCAAACTTTTCCACTTATTTACGAAAACGCCCCTGGTGGCGTTTTCCACAGCAGGCCCACGCCCACGAAGTTTACACCTCGCCTAGGGTAAACGACACGTTTCTGACGCAACTGTGCCCTTGGATTACCGTTCTGAGCTACCGATTAGGAGATATCTCACCCCTGCCACATGCATAGTATAAAAATACTTAATATTTTTATAAAATTAATTCCGGGCACACCGGCCCTCGGAATCGCACGCCGTCTTCGCACCTAGCTCTTGAATTATTCGTAGAAATAATCCAAAGTTTGACAGGGCCAAAATCCGAGTCGCTAAATCCTCCCCCCCTTAGAACTTTTTGTCCTCGAAAAGCCCTAAGCACAAGGAAAGAAACTAGACTCTCAACTAGGTCTCCCACGCCAGCGAGTTCTCTAACCAACACCCATGCCCAAACACATAAGTCAGAGGGACTCATCCACTACACCTCAACACTATCCGCTTTGGGCAGCACTGACTCGCCCGCACAGTTTTAATTGCGTTAAAAAAATGTGTCTCGGTGGGGGAAGGATCCCTCTTCTTCATGCATGTGAAGCACGTCGAACAACACCTACACAGGGTCTTACCAACTCCCTGAACAAAACTCGATCAAGCAATGGAAAGGAAAGAGTACCGCTAAACAGTGTCTATCAAACTACTACAGAAAGTAGAAAAGACATAGGGCGTACCTCTATCCATCCGCGGAGCCTCTGGGTCAACAACCTCCAGGGCATGCAGTTGTCCTCGTCCTCAGCCACCAGCTCCCTGAGCTTGGTGTGGACCACCAGGGGGTGGGGGTGGTGGTAACTGATACAACATACCTTCTCCTGCTGTTGCACCATCTCCGTCGCCACGTCCTCCGCCTTGCGAACCTCCTTGCTCGAGACGCTACCTCTGCCAAGGCGGTCCATCGACCGACTCCCTCTCAGCAGCACGACGAGTTGGACACTCTCTAGAAAGATTTCCCCGACCGTCGCAAGCATAACACCACCTCTCCTGCGACTGACCAAAACTGGCCTACGAGCCCTGTGAGCCCTGAGACTCATATCCTCCATCCTGGGGTCACCTCCTGAAACGTCGACCACGTTCAGACCCCTGAGTTTGTCGTCGGCTACCAGATGCCGACGTCTCATCTCTCACATGCCCAGCACTAACAGGGGGAATCTTCTCAGCAAGAAAGCTCTCCACCACCAATGCTCGCTCCAGCACTCCAGCATAGGTGGGCAGGCACAAGGAAACCACACCCGCTCGGATTTCCCTGCGTAAGCCCTGTTCGAAGGTCCAAGCCCTAAAGAACGGGTACTGAACCATATCCAGGGAGTAGCACGACAGGTCTGTAAACCTCGCTGAGTACTCCGACATAGACATGTCCTCTTTCCAAAGCTGAAGAATCTCTTGGATCCGCACTGACCTTAGCGTCACCGGATAGAACTCTTCCCTGAAGAGCCGCTCAAACTCTGCCCACGTGAGCGTCTCCTCATCATGGGACTGCGTCACCAAACTCCACCATCACCCGACAGAACCATACAGAAGGCTCGCCGCTAGGACCACCATATGATCTGGAGGTGTCCTCACTAGGCGGAAAACTCAGGTGAATGCCTCAAGCTAGTCATCAACTGCCTGGGGGTCTGGATCACCTCAGAACCTTAGAGGTCGCTGCCTCTGGAACTCGTGCAGTGCACTCAGCCTGCACACAACCTCATCCTGCACTACCAGTACAACCAGCTGCTCAACTGGCAGACCACCCGGAGGTGCAACCTCAGAACCCGCACCCTGCTCCATAGCCTCTACACGGGGCGGTTCGTCAGTACAATCCTGCTGCGGAACCCTCACTGGCTGCCGTCGTGGAGGTATCCTAAAATACATTCAATATGCACCACAGTCAAAGAGAATATATGGAGAGCTGACTCAAGAAGGACAAGGAAAAACCCAAAAACCCAGTCCTACATGATGCATGTACCATTATGTCCCTACGACCGGTGTACGAATGTCCCGAGTCGAAATACAGGTTATCAGAGTCCTGGTGTATGGATACGTCAACTGCCACACCAACACTGGAGTCCCTGTCCTGAAAGACGAACTCGAAACATCCTAACACTACCGGTATGCAACCCAAACCAAACTCACAGCTAGACCAACTACGCTATGAGATCCCAAAGGTCGAACCTCCTCTGATACCACTCTGTCACGACCCGACCCAACGGGGCTCGGGCCGCGAGCCCCAAGCCCGCCTCCAATAGGCCAGGGGCTGGCGTCCAACACCGAGTAGGCTATCACACACATGGGAGGCATTAGCCTAAGGTACCTGTACACACGCACCCACAAACACCTCCATGAAACAGTGCGGAGATATAGAAAACTAAATAGTAAATGCATGCATACAACTATCCCACAACCAGAGTACAACAAAAGTACAAACGAGAAAAACAGGGCCTACCAAAAGAAAACTACAAAAGCGCGTCCAACCTGCTCTGAAGAAGGGGAACACTGCCACAAACTCCCGCCGGAAAGCTCCCTCGGCAACGCACTGGTAAACACCCCGGTCAGTCTCGTTCACTCAGCTCTGCCTGCTCCGGGTCCTCCTGGGACTCTGTCGAAAGGCATGTGGTTTGCACAAGACACAAACATGTGCGGGAAAAGCCCATGTAGGGGTGAGTATAAACATACTCAGTAGGCACCCCAAAAACCCAAAACCAAAAGAGAGCAACTGAAAGGCAACAGTCCGCTCATCCCAGCCAGAGGGAACCCAAACGAGAGAGAAACTCCATCTCGTGACCATACTTTTCTAAACACAACTAGTCAGCTCAGCTCAGGTGTATGCCTATACATACACCTTGAACAATCCAGATATACTCAGCTCACGCAACAAGCTAACTGAGGTACCGACCTCAACACCAACAACGGTTCACAACCAGGAGAGCACACTCCACAATCACTGTCATCCCAGATGACACTCATCCGAGAGATACACTCCATCGGGTTTCTCACAAACCTCTCAGATGCTCACCCGAGAGATCACGCTCGTCGGATAACATCACTGAGGGAACCACGCTGAAACAACATAACAAACAAACTCCTCAGATAGGGGATCACTCCTAGGGTCCACTAGGGGATACCAGAACCAACTCCGGTAGATGAAGATCTCACAGATAGGGGATCACTCCCAGGGTCTGCTGGGGGATACCACAACCCAATCTGGCATTCGTAGATCTCATAGATAGGGGATCACTCCCAGGATCCGCTGGGGGATACCACAACCCGATCTGGTGCTTGACAAAAGCACATCACTCAGATAGAGGATCGTCACCCATATAAAGGTGGTCACGATGATACCAGAACCCTATCTGGTATAACTTGCGATGCAGGGGATCGAACTAATGATGCCGCAACCCTAAAGAAACCACATGCTGAGTAGGGGATCACATAACCACCGATACCGCAACCCTACTATAAACCTGATGCTGAGCAGGGGATCGTATACCTGACGATGCCACAACCCTACTCAGCACGACCCACTACGTAGGGGATCATATTCCGGATGATGCCACAAACCCTACGGGATTAACCTGCTAGATAGGGGATCGTCGCCTGTGAATAAGCGGTCACAGCGATAACAAGAACCCGATCTAGGGAAAAGATTCTAGAGGATCCTTCTCCGGGCCCACCAGAGGTATGCCACAACTCTAACAGTTTTAAACATCCCATTGAGAGGATCACAAACCTATAAGAAGGTTGTGATGCCACGCGAACCCTCGTGGAAACGAACCAAGGGAGTACCCTCAACCAATACTGGTCCAAAACGTCGCTAACCTGAGCGACCCGCAACAACGCCACACTGTACACCACCTAGGCTGATACCGAGGCTGCCATCGAGATCTATGCGGAAAAACACGCAGGATAGGCTGTTTACTCACCCGAAACAGAGCATTAGTGAAAAAGGCACTATTCCCCATAGATAGCTCATGTGGGCCCCACACAACGATTCCGAAACCTATCGAGCAGATCATACCACGGTGATCTCCACAGAAAAACAAGCGGAATCGACTACTCGTTCGTCCGAAAACGGACACCCGGTGAAAAAGGTACTATTCACCGAAGCCAGCTTGGGTGGGGCCCATGCCTCGATTCCGAAACTCAATGAACGGATCGCACCGTTGCGATCCTCTCGGAAAGGCACACAGGATCGACTATTCATTCGTCAAAATCGGACTCCTGGTGCGAAAGTTGTGTTTCTCTGAAAACGCCAAAAACCCTGCCTCGCGGGGCCCGCACCCCATTCTCAGTCCCAACACCCGGAAACCATCTCAAAAATTCCACCGTACCTTCAGGGTCTCAACGCCACTGACGGCACATCGTTTGGACGCTCCAGGTAGAAGTTACAATGACCCGAAGTTGTAAAATAATAAAATATTATTATTTAATACGACGTTTCTAACTCCCGATCCACGACCCTGAACCTTTAAACCCTCAAACCCACACCGGAGGGTTTGCCTTGTCACCAGGGTCGCGTCGCCGCAAACGGCACGTGAATCTGACTCTCGGATTGACTGAAACAGGGTTTTAAAAACCCCAGTGTGAGAAAAAGTAGCCGGTCCGGCCGGCCCGGACCGGCCCGCCGCCGCTGGCCCGCCCTGGCCGGTGGCTCTCCGCCGCACGGCGCCCAGCACCGCCGTGCTCCGACGGCTGGGCCGGCGCGTCGCCGCGGACCGCCGCGCGCCGCCGCGGACAGCCGCGCGCCGCTGTAGGCTGCCCGCTGCCGGTGCCGCCAGCGCCGCCGCGCCGGTGCTGCGCCGACGAACCTTCTGAGGTCCGCCGGAGGCACGTTGGGGGTCGAAACGCAGATCCGGAAGCATCTGCGTGCCCCCCCGGGACCCGATCTACCCATCTGTAGCTTCGAAACAGAGAAAAACACAGAAATTTGGGATCTGAGATTTTCAAAACGTAAAACGCCTACCTGTTGGCGGATCGCCGACGCTTCGGGTGCAGAACAGCGCCCACGACGCCCTGAAGCTGGATCTGCCGACGATCAGTGCAGAAAACAGACGATCGGGGCTCGAATCGGCGAAGAACGGAGGTTAGGAGGAGGGAGGCCGTCCGCTGTGCGTGGGTGGGAGAGGGAGGAGAGTGAAATGATTTTTCATTCTTTTTTATTTAAAATCCTCCAGTTAAAGCAACGCCCCCGACTCCGCGCCCGACGTGGACAAAGCTAAGGTCACCCCTAGGGTAAACGCACCATTCTGAACGCAAAGGTGGACTCGAATTTGCGATTTGAGACTCCGTTTAGAAGTTATTCGAGCCGACGCTCGTAAGCCAACTTTTCCACTTATTTACGAAAACGTCCCTGGTGGTGTTTTCCACAGCAGGCCCACGCCCGCGAAGTTTACACCTCGCCTTGGGTAAACGGCACGTTCCGGACGCAACCATGCCATTGGATTCCCATTCTGAGCTACCGATTAGGATATATCTCACCCCCGCCATGTGCATAGTATAATAATATTTTTTTTTTATAAAATTAATTCCAGGCGCACCGGACCTCGGAATCGCACGATCCTCCAGTTAAAGCAACGCCCCCGACTCCGCGCCCAACACGGAAAAAGCTAAGGTCACCCCTAGGGTAAACGAGCCATTCTGAACGCAAAGGCAGACATAAATTTGCGATCCGAAACTCTGTTCAGAAGTTATTCAAGCCGACGCTCGTAAGCCAACTTTTCCACTTATTTACAAAAACGCCCCTGGTGGCGTTTTCCACAGCAGACCCGCGCCCACGAAGTTTACACCTCGCCTAGGGTAAACGATACGTTATAGACGCAACCATGCCCTCAGATTCCCGTTTTGAGCTACCGATTTGGAGATATCTTACACCGCGACATGCATAGTATAAAAATACTTAATATTTTTATAAAATTAATTCCGGGCACACCGGGTCTCAGAATCGCACGCCATCTTCATGCCTAGCTCTGGAATTATTCGTAGAAATAATCCAAAGTCTGACAGGGCCAAAATCCGAGTCGCTACATACACGCTACACCGAGTTTAAATAAAAGGAAACATATTATTAAAATATTATTATAGTTATCATCCATCCATTGGAATTGAGGTTATGAATAGAATTAAATAAATTATAAAAATATATGGTTTACACATGTATATAAATTTTATGGTGACCATTTAATTAAGAATGTAAATAAAGGAAATCTTTTTTCTAAAAAACCATTTTTATGAAAACAAGCATGTTTTACCCCAATAAATTTTAAAAAAAACTTATGGTAAATAATTTTAATTAAATTTATATATTATATATTCAATCAACTATTTAACATTCATCTTATGTGTTTTCTATACAAGAGATAAGAATAAATCCAATTTTATATGTAAAATTGTATTTTTCTAAAAAACAGTTTTGTCACCTTTTGAGGACTTATTTAAAAAAAAGCTGAAACTTTTAAGAAAAAATTTTACAAAATAAAATTCATTTTTTAATCATCATATAAAAATTATCTTAGGGTTAATTTTTGATATTTTTCTGGAAAGATTAATTTTTTGATGAATAGTGAAAAATATTAAATTTTAATTGAAAACTATGTTTTCTTTTAAGTTATTTATAAAGTTAAATTATATTTAAAATTAGTTTTAAAGTAAAATTTGTTCAATTATATATATATTAATACAATTTAGTTAATTATAATCATTTTAATATTTAATTTTTATATAAAACCTTTATAAACTTTTGAGTATTTTCTCTTTGAAAACCCGCTTTCTAGTCACATCTGCCGGATTAATTATAAATTAAAAATATCCATTTCTATGAATGGAATTTGGAAAAATTTATTCCGTAATTTTAATCAAAATAATTTATATTATATAATAAGGCTAACTTAATTTTTTACCATAACTAATAGTAAAAATAGTAAAACTTATTTACCACAGTTAAGGCACAAATATGTTTATCGGGGGGTAAACTAAAACACTAAGGATTAAAATGACCTAAAAACTTCTCTAAAATATATTTTATGGCCATATTTAGACCCTATAATGTATAAGTATAGATAATAATCCGTTTTATAGACTTTTTCATGAGAAAAAATGGGTACACCTTTTTCTTTTCAAACAATCACAAGTGTGCCACTTACCTCACTTATAAAATGCCACTTGCCTCTATTCTTCACACCTTCAAACCATTTTGGTTCAGTAAATATCTACCCAAAACCCTTAAAAGAAATCCCTAATATCATCATATAATACTTATTTTTGGCATAAATCCATCCTAGGAATGCTTTTACTACAAACCTAAAGAGGTTTCCCGAAGAAGAGGTAACGTTCTTCAACAAGTGTTCTTATTTTATTTATTCCTTCACCTTGTTAAATTGTTATTAAACCATGATGATATAATAAACTCAGTTTCTTAAATATAATAATATTTTTTATGTTTATTTAATGACCCACAACCATATTCATTTCCTTTAAATGGGTTACGAAATCATCATTCGTGTGCACGACGAACTACCTCCTCAGGAACCAAAGTCATTTATTTTTCCATTACAACCACTCACAGTTGGTTATAATGATGAATATAAAGTATATATTATATATATATAACATAATTATAAACTTTTAGTCATTATATCATATATACCTTTTTTACTTTCCATTCCACAGTTGATATGATAATGTTGCTCATGTGCACGGCATACTATCGCCTCGCGGAGCGATGTGATTCATTTTTCACTAACGCTTTACATGAAAGATAGTAAGGATAAATTTAATGAATATATCTGATATAAATGACATAATTATTATATTAATGATATATTTATCATTATGAAAATATAATATATCATTTTATTTTTTACCTTTTCACTCACTGAATGATGTCGTTCATGTACGTGTGGACTACTGCTTTTACGTAGCGATGCGACTCTATTTTCATCACCATAACACATTGATGATATATATAATTATATTTACAGAAATAATATGGTATTTATTACATTATCATAATTCTTGAAATATTAAATATTACTTACCACCTTTCCATAATGATCGTTGAAAAATGAAAACGTTACTCATGTGTATTTGGGACCTATCATCACCATGATCCTAACATACTTAATTTCTCAAAACCATATTTAATGATTGGTATTAAATTTATAATTGATGTATAAATATGATAATTTTTTCATTATTATTAATCTAGATATTATTGATCCATTATCAAAGTAAGCGGCTCAAAAATAACAAAACAAAACAACTGCGAAAAACAAAGCAGTTATTACCCAAAATGTGACAAGGAATTGATAATAAACATGTAATAAATGGTCATAAGTAAATAATATACATTATAATATATATAAGTATGTTTCTATAATATATTTATAATAAACTTATATTTATTATAAAGGAGGCTCTAACATTTATGGAGGAAGTTGAGATTAAGGTAAGGGATTTCTAGTCTCTCTTTTATTTCTGGGATACATATGAAAATTCATCACTAATTTATTTTTTTGTGAAGTATATAATTCCCATTTTAAAATTTATATCATAATTATAATTATTTTCATGATATTATAAGTTTAATTTAATTTTATTCTTTCAAGTGGATTATGATTCAAAGTTACCCAAGTGTTAAGAGTTTTATGTTACAATATCATCATTTATCAGGATTGTTTATGATTACGCTTCCAAAAATGAAATATTATGATCTATATCTAAATAAACTCATTATTGTTATTCTTATATAGTTATTTTTTAGAACAAATGTTTTCCCTTCACTTTCCTCATTTTTTACTTAAGAGTTCAAAATGGTGGTTTTAAGAAAAAACGGATTTATTTCTCTCTTCAGTCAAAAACACTTTTTATTTTAAAACCATTTTTTCTTAAAATGATCTCATATTTTTTTTTAACATTCTTAAAATTATTTATTAAATAATTTTTTACCCATTTTTTGTTTTTTACAAAATATTTTAGAATGAATCTTAATTTCATTTTTCAAACAATGCCCATTTGGCTTTTACCAAAAAATATGAAAGGAATATTTGTTTTAAGATATACTACATGAATGTAATTTACTACTATCATGAACAATATTTACTTTGAAGATTCATTTACAAGTTTTAAAGTTTATTTTAAAAGAAATGGATTTTCAAAATTATTTATGTTTTAAAAAGGTTTTTTCAAATATAAAATGATATTTTCTACAAGAAATGTTTTAAATTATATCTAAAGATTCCTTTATAAGTTTTCAAGTTTATTTTCAAAGAAAATGATTTCAAAAATATTTTATGAATTTTTAGTTTTAAAAATTTATTTTTCAAAGAAAATTTATTTTCCTCAAGAAATTTTCCAAGTGATTTTTCTTTCAAAATCATTTTCCATATAAGATGAAATACTTTGATGTTACTTATGATTTACTGGGGATATGATCCAAGGATACTATTCTTATTATTTCTTTGAATGGTTTATGTTTATGATGAAAAGATTTTTATGAAACCATTTTCTATTCCATAGGTTATACCATGATAAAATTCGTATTAAAAACACTTCTTTTCCTAGGTTATGCTATGATTAAATGATGAAATTATTACGAAAACTATCACTTTTCCACAGGTTATGATATGAACAAAAGTTTATGAAACCCATTTCATTTCATTTATTATGATATAATGAATATTTTATGATCTTATGTCGCACATACATATTATTTTAATTAGGTGATGGGTGGGACCTATATCTCCCTCCAATGCATTGAGTAATGATTTATATCTCATGTGATAAATAGGACTGGAATGGGGAGTGAACACAATTCAGTAAGGGACTTTATCCTCTATGATGGACTTTGGAGTGAACCGTGACTAGTATGATGGTTTGGAGAGTAAAACCATTACATTTTGATAACCTTGACAGTGATCATTGACTACTATGGAAATGAATTTCTATTCTTATGTGTATGCTATAATTCCATGTCTTATGTCATTATTATGCTCTCATGGATCATGTTATTTGATTTTCTTATGATTTATATCTTATAAAATGTCAATATTTATGCCATGACTCAATATTCTGATCTTTGATATACGAGGTATGGTTTTCATATGTTATTCTCATGTTCTCATACCATTATTTTCATATTATGCTTATGTATCACCCTTGTTTACCCATACTAAGAATTTGAACTCACCCTTTCTTATGTTTCCTTTCCCCAAGTTATAAAGAAAGGTTTTAAGTATGGTTTTTTTTATAAATAGTACTTAAGGATAATATTTTTATGGGAGATGTTAAAGATCTTTCAACAAATAAGAAGATTATAAACCTAGTATCCAAAGACACTAAACTATTATGGTCTTTAAGAATTGTTTTATGTAATATATTTAATATTCATTAAAAAAGATATAATATCCATGTATGAAAAGACTGGGTCACTATAGTTGGTATCAGAGGAAAGGTTTAGTTAAAATTTAGAAACTAGTATGAGAAAACATTAGTAAGATCCATATGGATATTTATAAGTATGTTTCTAGGGACATGTCTAAGGATAATTCTAAGGATGAGTCAAAGTATAAGAAAATGTCTTGGAATTTTGTTAAAAGATAGAGAAATAGGTTTCTAAGAAACTAAATCCCTATCTGGATACTATAAGTGTATGTGGCTCTGGCACTGAAGTACCTATGGATAATAACTCTGAAAAGAGTGTATTGAGATAGACTCAACCATCACCTGGTGCACGACAACAGGCCTTGATCTACCCCTAGTTTGACACTCCTAGGGGATATCTTTTGCAAATTCATAAAATTTTCATAAACCATCATGCATGATTTTAAATATATGATAAATATAAATCACCAAGTATAAACTTAAGGTGTCATAGATTAAAAATAAGGTGTCATGATTTAGAAATACAATAAGTAATTTTCATGATTATTTTGTTTCCCATTATGATTAGCATTGCCCACACTATGTTTTTTTTAGTCAATGGAAGGAACCATAAGTAACTTGTTTAACATTGAATAAAATAGATAATTTGATGATGAGAAGCCAAATGGTATGATTACTGGAGTGAAGGATATAATGATTATACTTAATAAGTTATCCTGGAACATGATTAACAACAAGAAACTTAACCAAATCTCAGACTGACCAAAGAAAAAAAATGATAGATTTCCCTGAGAGTTCAGGTAGTGGAGACCATAAAGGAAATAAGATTCAGTTTCCTATATGTTGATAATGTGGAAAGAAGGACTTGATATAATGTCTCAGAGGGATGAGAAGATGTTTTGGGTGTGGAAAAGAAGAACATAAGGCAAATAACTATAAAGAAAAAATGAAAATTTTGGTTAACACAATGGATGATAATAATAGTATCCCTAAGGTATCATTGACTATTAAATGTTTTAAATTTGGAAAGTGTGATAATTATGAAAATCTATGTCCTATGGGTAAATCTCATGAAGGGAATCAGTAAGGTTGTAAGAGTATTGGTTTTTCTATTGATGATGAAGATACTATGAATGATAATTGAAAGGAAAGAGGTATAAAGGAATAATACGATGAATCCTAGTTGATGGTTTGAGAAGGAAGTGGGGTGATTGAAGTATTAATGTATTGGAATTCAAGGATTACATTATATGAATCATGAAATATATAAAGATTGTTCAGTATAAGTTTTTCATTAATGATTTTGTAAAATATCTTAAATGGTATTTATAGACTAGAAAAGCGATTTAATGGAAATGTGATATTTTGATTAATGGAAGATAACCCTTAATATGTTATGGATGTTGATATAATGATGTTGGGATAAAGAGATGTTGGATGTGAATAAGGAAATTGGATAGTATCGATTACCTTAATGGTTTATTGATAAGGTGGTTTATGCTATCATTGATAGAGTTTACAATATTTTTGGATTTAAGGAATATATTTTATAATTTGTGTTTTATATAAGGAATGTGGAAGTATGTATGTTTTCAATAAGGTTTTATGGAAATTTAGGTTATTACCATGTTTTAATAGAATACATGATAAAGGCATTCACATGTTTGGTATGTGAAAATTAAGAGCCACTTTATGATATATGGAGATTAATATTAATTTTATTTTGAGAAATTTAGTGACCTTATATATAAATTTTTAATTTTGGTAGGGTTATAAGGTTAAAGATTTATGGATTGCTTCAACTTGAACTTTGGATGAGGTTTTATAGATTAACGTATTACTTCACCATATAAATATTTATCCATATTGGATTACCATTGTTAACCTTTTTTTTACTTGAGATAAAAGAAAAGACTTATCATTATTTTATGGATCTTATTTAGTGCTTCAGACATAAAAAATCACTCTCTTAGAGTAAGGGATAATGTGGATATTGATCAATCCATAACTAAAGGATGAAATTGTGCCTATGAAATAAAAATATGTTAAGTAAGTACATATTCATATGTTCTCAATCTAGATGGAAAAGGAATTCCCCAACATTATGAAATGGATCTTAAAATAAATATTTTTCTACTATCATAATTTCTGATGATATCAATGACCTTTTTCACACCTCTTTGGTTTATGGTTTTGTGGTTACTAGATCACCCACTTTCTTATGATCAATGATCTCTACCACTCTCAATTATTATTTACACTTTTATTCCATGTCCATATATTCACTTTCCAACCATGTTAATATATTTGGAAACCTAGTATGTGTTATTCCAAATGACTCTCGTACATCCTCTTTTCTTTTCAAGAGGATGTTTTATTAACCATTTTTACGATTTGGGTTTCTATGAAGTAATTTTAAATGTTAAACCTTTGATGAACAAAAATAATTGAGGGTGAAATTCATTTTAAGGGGGATAGAATGTAACACCTTGAGATTTTTGTGTTTTTTTTTCAAATAAATTTAATCATTTTGATATTTTTTATTACATGTAACACTGATTCTAGATTGCAATACATGCTACCCTGAGTTTAAAAAAAATGTAACATATTATTAAAATATTATTATAGTTATAACCTAGATATTGGAATACCAGGTTTGAATAGGAATAACTAAATTATGAAAATATATGGTTGACACATATATATAAATTATTTAGTGACCATTTAATTAGAAATGAAGATATAGGAAATCTTTTGCTATTTTTTTTATAAAAACATACATGTTTTACCTCAATAAATTACACAATTCGCTTTTGGTGAATGATATTAATGAAATGAATATATTTTATATTCAATAAAAATTTTAACATTAATCTTATGTGCTTTCTAGGAAAAAGATAATAATTAATCCAACTTTATGATTAAAATTGTATTTTTCTAAAAAGTAGTTTTCACCTTTTGTACACTTATCTTAAAAATAAACTAAAATTTGAAACTTTTATAAAATTTATTTGAAAAAATAAACTTCATTTTTAAAATCATCATATCAAAATTATATTGGGGTGAATTTTTTATAATTTTCTGAAAATATTATTTTTTTTGATGAATAAGGAAAAATACTAAATTTTAATTAAAAATTACATTTTTATTTAAATCATTTATAAAGTTAAATTATATTTTGAATTACCTTTGAAATTAACATTAGTTAAATTATGTAACATCAAATTTTTTTAAAAGGAAACACTATATTTGATAACATACAATATACACCACATCGGGTATAAATGGACAACTAAATATTATTATTTAAATGCGACTGTTATAACCTAGCTGTTAAATTGGTAAGAATGAATAGTATTATCTGAATTATGAATGATATAATGGTCCTAATCATTTTTAATTTATTAATTTTTTTCTTTTTAAATAAGTAATATATTTTTAGTAAATTCATTTTAAAAAAAATACATTTTCTTCAAAAATGATTTTCAGGGATTTTTATGAGATAATATTATAATTAATTTATGGAATTTTTAGAAAATATATTTGAAAAAATAAATTTATTTTTTGAATTCATAATGTAAATATTATCTTAAAATTATTTTTTATAATTTTCTAGAAATAATGAATTTTTGAGGAATAATGAAAAATAATGATTTTTATTGAAAATTATATTTTATTTTAAATAATTTACATGGTAAAATTATGATTTGGATTAGTATTAAAAATTAATTAGTTCATTTTTATTTAAAATAATCCAATTATGTTTTTTGAAATGGAATTTATACTTGAATTTAATATAAAAACATTTTTTATTTAAAAATAATTTTTTTCTAAAAACTATATTTTGTTGCGTTTTTCTGGTTTAAATTTATATTAAATTCTACAAATTTATGTTTTTAATTTTCAAAAAGTGATTCCATATTTTGAATCAGTGTGTCTAAATTTAGTAAATAGGTGCCTTTTAATTTTTTTCAATCTGAATAGTAACCTTGGTAATTTTTATTGCCACAATAAAGGGAAAATCGGGTAATCAAGGGTAAAAATAATATGATAAGGACTATAAAATAAGACATTAACCTTTCCCAATTTTATTGGATGATTAAGTTTCATCCATAATTATTCAAGGTTTGAATATATGTAATTTTTTTCCATTTTTAAGTGATTATGACATTTATAATATTTTATTAAAATAAAAGTAAAACATGCTACAATATTGTTTTTAATAAGTGTAATATTTTTAATAAGGTGTAATCTAGAGGATATGTTTGATTATAAATATTATTTTTAAATATAATATATTTATCTTAATCATGTTAATTTTTTTTTAATTTTTAGTAAAGAAATAATTACCTTAAATACTTGCACAACACTAATGAAGTGATTATTTAATTAATGGAAAATCAAATAAATGATATTAAAAATATAAAAAGAAATATAATTTGAGATAAATAATTTAATAAAAAAAATTATCAATGAACTTTAAATATTTATGGGATAATAAAATATATATTTTTTATAATTTTAAATGATTTTTTAATTTTTTAAAAAGTAAAAGTAATGAATAGTATCAAAATTCACATTATTGATATTTTATAATGAATTATATTTTATTAAGTGATATAAAATTCTTAAAAATGTTAATATTATCCAATTAATTAGGATAAGGTATAAAATATATTTCATGGTCCATTTATTGTATTTTTTTTCATTTTATAGTAACCATATTGACCTTAAAAGAGTAAAAAACCATGTTGTCACAGTAAGAGTTAAATGAGTTAAATAATGGTTAAAACCAAAAGATAAGGATAGAAATATAGAGAAAGATTATATTATTTTTATTATATGAGGGTATTTTTACCCATAATCATCTTATATTATAAATTAATATTTTGGATCCATTTGGTATTAAAAGTTATTTTATATTAATTTAATATTTTGGGAAATGCCAAGAGTGCTCCTCCCCTCTCTTATAAAAGGGAACCTCTTCTTCTCTTTTATTCACACATAAAACCCTTTTTGTTCAAAAAATACCTACCCAAATCCATTCCTATAATCCCTAACCTAATTCTAGAGGTCTTAGTTTAGACATAACACCAACCTTAGTGGTCTTAAGGTGTTAAGCAAAGAAGATTTCCCGAAAAAGTGGTATTGTTTTTAATCGATCATTTCTGTATTATTTATTCTTCAACATCCCAAAAAACTTCTACAAACATGATAAAATAATAAATATAGTATCCTAAATCTACATATATGTTATTATGTTATATTTATGATCTATATTAATCTTCACTTCCATTAAATGGGAAAAGAATCCATCATCCATGTGTACGGCAGACTACCGCCTCACGAACATGTTTAATTCTTTTTCCATCACCCTCTTTCAAGATTAGTTATAATGATGGAATTAATGTTTATATATAATATTAATTACATATTTATCATTATTAAAATATTATATATCACATAAATTCTTACCTTTCCATGCATAGAAAAATGATAATGTCGTTCATGCATATGTGTGGACTACCACTTCCATGAAGCGATGTGATTTATTTTTCATCACCACATCACATGGATGATATATATAATTATATTTAAAGAATTAATATAAAATATATGATATTATTATAATTATTTAAATATAAAATAATAATTACCTTATTTTTGTAATGATTATTGAAAATGGAAATGTTACTCATGCGTATGTACGACCTACCGTCTCCATGATTGTAATTTAGTTCATTTTTCATAACCATATATCATTGTTGGATATAAAAGTATAATTAATAAATAAAACTAATAATTATGTCATTAATATTATTCTTTATATTATTTACTATTTATCCCTTTGACCACAATCAACATACTAAAGTCATTCTGGACTTATGAATTGAATATCCTCAAAGAGTCTAATGTGAACTTAAATAATTAAGTAATGGTGATAAGTGAAATAAAGGAATAAAAATATTGAAAATGGTTTTAAAGAAATTAAATAATTAACATAAATTTATTATTTATGAAGATAAATAATGTATGTGATGATTCAAACTCAAGGTAAGTGGCTTTCTAACAAAAATATTCTTTTAATGTTCCTCTTTCAGCTCTTTTTATAAGTCCAAAAGAATATTTTTTTAACTTATATGGAATGATATGCTTTCCCTACCTCCATAATTATTCAATGAATTCAATTTAACTTTATAATTTTTCATGTTTATTTTCAAATAAAATGGTTTCTTTATGATGTTTTCAATTTTTCAATTTCAAAAGTCATTTTTAAAAGAAAAGGGTATTTTGATATCCAAAAGTCATTTGTTTATGACTTTAAAAGAGTTTTTTACGATGAAAAGGTGCAGGATTAAATATTTTTATTAATTATATGGTACTTTATCATTATATATGAGAAATGGTTACACCCAGATAGCACCAGGTGATCCCATTATTGCTTATATGATGGGGTGGCTCTGATGGCGCCAGATGAGCCTGTTATAACTTAAATGATGGTATACACAAATATCACTCCAATGCATTGGGTAATGTACCTTGTATTTCAAGTCAATAAAAAGTGAGTTACTAAATATTTTCTCTTATGGATTTAACTAGGATCTAGTTATTTCTGACATGGGTTTAAAATAGAATATGAATGTGATGCACTAAGTTTCCCAAAAGGGTTTTTATTTGATTTTTATGGGTTTTAATGATTTTTATTTGAGTTAAAATTGTGTTTGTTTTAATGTGAAAATGATTTTTTTAATTATATCAAATAAAATTTAGATAAATTTAAATATTTCAAGGATTTTCATGTTTTTCACTAGACTAACTAATTTCTTCTTTTTATGTCCTTTATTGATATTTTTGTGCTCATACCATGTTTTTAAAATGTTTTTCACCAGGTTTAAGGATGAGTAGGGATAAGGATGAGGTCAATATGAAAATTATGAATATTTATCATTAAAAGAAACCATGTTTTATTTTAAAATGTTTTTTGGGTGTAAAATATGGATACTGGGTATAATTTTTCACTTGTAATGTATGGATTTATTATGTAAGAGTTTGTCATAATTCTCTAAAACTCTAAACTGAAAAGATACTTAGGATTGTAAGAAATTTAATTCTTTTAAAAAACACTAGAATATATAATGATTAATTACATTTAATTATAAATTGTATATCTATTGATCCAATTTTGGTCATTATAATCATTTTCATATTGAATTTAGATATAAAAACTTTATAAACTTTTGAACATTTTCTCTTTGAAAACCCACTTTCTCTTTGTTCCTACAGGATTAATTTTAAATAATTTTTTTCCACTTATATGAATATAATTTGGAAAAATGGATTCCATATTTTGGATTAGAGTAATTTATATTATCTAATAAGTTCAACTTAATTTTTGACCATAATAAATAGTGGAAATAGTAAAACAAAATGCCACAGTTAAGGTAAAAATGGGTTTATCATGGGTTAACCTAAAAATATAAGGGTTAAAATGACCTAAAACATGTATATAATATATATTTTTGGAAATATTTATACCCTATAATTTATAAGGATCCATAATAATTCATTTTAGAGTATTTTTTATGAGAGAATGTGGGTACACCTTTTTTGTCAAAAAATTACAAGTGTTCCACTCACCTTACTTAAAAAAGGCCACCCCAACTCCTATATTATTATCACCTTCAAACCATTTTGGTTTATAAAAATACCTAAATACCATACCAAATTTCCTCCTATCATTATTCATGCCTTATTTTGGGCATAAATTCAACCTAGGAAGTATTTTGGTTCAAACCTAAGGAGGTTACTTGAAGAAGAGGTAATGTTCTTCAATGAGAATTTTTATTTTATTTCTTCCTCCACCTCCTTAAATTATTATTAAACCATGATGATATAATAAAATAATTATATTAATTATACTAAGATGTTTTTATGTTAGGTTCATGACCTAAAACCATATCCATTTCCATAAAATGGGTTACGAAATCATTATTCATGTGTACGGTAGACTACCGCCTCACGAAACGATGTCATTTGTTTTTACATTACCACATCTCATGGTTTGGTATAATGATGGATCTAAAGTATATATATGATATTTAAAAATAATTATACCCCTATAATAATTATATCATATATACTTTTTTTACTTTCCATTATGTTGGGAAAAAATCCCTCAAGGTAACACTGCATCATTTTTGGGTTGATTGTGTTTATTGACAAAGAAGGTTTCCATGGTAAATTGTCAAGTTCTAGAGATGTTGTTGACAATCCATGTTGAAAAAGAACCATGACAAAGGAACAGACGATCTGGAGGCGGTACAAAAAGAGCAGTACAAGGTGGTGTCGTTTTACAGTGTTTGCCAAATTTTTGGGGTCCAAAATTTGGAGTTTGGTGAGCATCGTGAAAAGTGAATATCCTTGAATATCTCATCAAAATATGGAAAAGTCATGAATTTCGTGAAGATGGACTTCATGGTTTGGAAATCGCGAAGACCAGAAAAATGATGTTGGTGATTCTTCACGATTACGTCAAGCTTCGCAAACGACAGAGGTTGAAACGCATCGCAGTGGTGAAGGGATTTATGAGGGATATTCATGGAGAAGGCATGAAGGGATTGATGGTGATGCTCCGCTATTACGTCAAGATCTGTGATCAGAAAATTGCCGTGGTGCTTCACGATTTTGAGATAATTTTGGCAGGAACTTCGGAGCTTCGCGATTTGAGATGATGTGGCATTGACTTCACGTGGAATGTTTGTGGGTTGGTGGAATCACCTATAAATAGGCCTCGACCCCTTCAATAGTAGCAGAAGAGAAGAGAGAGCTTTCAAAGAAAATCCTCTGCTCTCGGTTCGTGAAGGTGGTTCGTGAAGGCAGGGTGCTTTGCGAAAGAAGAGCTTCGCGGCGGCTAATCTAGCTCTGTGAAAGTTGTGAGCTCCGCATTGGCTCAGTAAGATTCATGAGGGAAGTTGCTATGTGATGACTTGAGCTTCGCGAGAGTGCTTCACGAGAGTGCTTCGCGAAAAGGCAGGAGCTTCGCAAAGGCTTGTTTGAGCTTTGTGAAATTGGTAGCCTCGCGAAGTAGGGTGCTTTGTGAAGGTATTTCCAAAGGAATTGACCAGTGTTTAAGAGGAAAAGGGGTATTCATTAGTGGATGAAAGTTGGACGTTAACAGAGCATCTATCAATAGTTGAGGATGCGTGTATTCATGAAAATGAATAGAACTACAGGTCTATAAACTGTGAGTTGATTCTTTCTAGAGCAGTGAGAAAAGGAAGAGGAAGAAGGTGATCCTCTCCACTGGTAGAGAGCCAGAGAGAGAGAAATAGGGAGTGACCCTTGGGAAAGCGGTGAGCTGACCCTAAACTTTGTAAAGGCAGTGAGCCTGGTCATAGAAGTGATCTAGCATGAACATTATTGGCAGTGAGCCTTAGTGGATTTGGTACAGCGGCACATCACCGTTGTATGATCCTTGGACATAACCCAGTGAGGGTGAACCAAGTAAAAATCTCTGTGTCTGCCTGATTGCTTCCCTGCATTGCATTCAAAGCATCATCATCAGATAGAGAAGAAAAGAAGTGGTCAAAATGAACACACAAGTGCAAACAAAGCGACCCTTATAATAAAGAGGTCAAGATCCGATGGGGTTGGAATAATTTATAAAAGAATATTCATACCCTGATTCACCCCCCCTCAGGATATATAGGCCCCTATTGGTCCTAACACATTCCTTAGTGGATATGATAACATCACTCCTATGTATGGCGGGCTACCGCCTCACGAAGTGATGTGATTCATTTTTCTCTAACATATTACATGGAATATAATAAGGATAAATTAATGAATATATGTGATATAAATGAAATAATTATGATATTATAAATATATTTATCATTATTAAAATATAATATATCATTTTATTTCTTACCTTTTCACTCAATGAAAGATGATAACGGTGTTCATGTACGTGTGGACTACTGTCTTCACGTAGCGATGTGACTCTCTTTTCATCATCATACCCCATGGATTATATGTATAAGTATATTTAAAGAATTAATATGTTATTTTTGATATATAATAATTATTTAAAGATAAAATATTACTTACCTTCTTTTTATAATTATCATTTTAAAAAGGAAACTTTATGCATGCATACGTACAACTGACTGTCTCTATGATCATAATGTACTTCATTTCTTAAAAACATATTTCATAATTAGTCTTAAAAGTATAATTGGTTTATAAATATTATAATTATTTCATTATTTTTATTATGGTGATTATTTAACCATGATCAAATTAACAGGATTAAAAATAACAAATCAAAAAGATCTATGAAAAACAAAGCAGTTATTACGAGAAAAGTGATTTAACAAGGATTTGATAATAAATGGGTAATAAATGGTCATAAGTAAATAATATATGGTTTAATATATATAATTATGGTTCTATAATAGATTTATAATAAACTTATATTTATTATATACGATTTTTGAACATGTAAAAATGAAGTCGAGACTTAAGGCAAGGGATTTCTAGTATCTCTTTTATTTTTAGGAGACAAATGCAAATTCACCACTCGTTTCTTTTGTGCCGTGTATATAATACTCCAGGGAAATATTTTATCATGAATATAATTATTTTAATGATATTATATATTTCATTTAATGTTATTATTTCATGGGGATTATGATTCAAAGTTACTAAAGTGGTAAGAGTTTTATGTTACAATCTCATTATTTTTCAGGATTGTTTATGATTATGCTTCCAATGATGAAGTATTATGATATATATCTCAATAAACTCATGTATTTTATTATAATACATGTTTTCCCTTTACTTTACTCTCTTTATGTATTCAATATTTCAAAATTAATTTTTAAGAAAAACTAGATTTATTTCTTTCTTCAGTCGAAAACTCTTTTTTCATCCAAAACCATGTTTTCTAAAAATATTTTCAAAATAACAATTTTAAAATTATTAAAATGATTTATTAAAGAATTTTATACCCATGTTTTATAGTTTAAAAAATATTTTTAAATGAATCTTCATTTCTTTTTCTAAATAACGATCCTTTTGTATTTTACTGAAAATGTGAAAGGAATCTTTGTTTTAACATATAAGGTTTGAATGAAATTTCCTTACATCATGAAAATTATTTGATTTGAAGCTTCCATTATAAATTTTCTAGGTTATTTTCAAAGAGAATTATTTTAAAAATTATTTATTTTTTAAAAAAATTTAAAAGATGAAAAGTTATTTTTCTCAAGAAATCTTTTAAATGTTTTTTAAATCTTCCTTTATAAGTTTTCAAGGTTATTTTAGAAGAAACAGGTTTAAAAAATATTTTATGAATTTTTAGTTTCAAAAATTTATTTTCAAAGAAAATTTATTTTCCCCAAATAATGTTCCAATTTATTTTTATTTCAAAATTATTTCCCATATATGTTGACATCCTTTGATGTTTCTTATGCTTTATTGGGGATATTATCCAAGTATACAATTCTTATTCTTTATCTTAATGGTTTATGTTTATAATGAAAATATGTTTATTAAACCTATTTCTTTTCTATGGGTTATACCATGATAAAATTTTTATGAAACCTACTTCTTTTCACGGGTTATGCTATGATGAAATGATGAAACAATTATGAAAATTTTCTCTTTTCCACAGGTTATGATATGAATAAATGTTCATGAAACCCATTTTATTTTATGGGTTATGATATGATGAATGTTTTATGATCCTGTGGCACACATACATATTATTTTCATTATGTGATGGGTGGGACATATATATCCCTCCAATGCATTGGGTAAATATTTATATCTCATGAGAATTAGACTGGAAAGGGGATTGAATCCTGTTCAATAAGGGAATTTATCTACTATGATGGTCTTGGGAGTGAACCTTGACTACTATGACAGTTTAGAGAGTAAATCCATTCCACTATGATAGCCTTGGAAATGATCATTGACTATTATGGAAATGATTTTCTATACTTACATAAATGAAACAATTACATGTCTTATTCTAATGTTATTATCCATGGCTCAAGTTATTTTATTTCTTTATGATTCATGTCTTATGAACTTCCAATATTTATGTCATGACTCAAGATTATAATCTTTTATATGCATGGTATGATTTTCATATATTATTTTTATGTTATCATACCCTTATGTTCATGTTATGCTTATGTATCTCCCTTGTATACCCTTACTGAGAATCTAAGATCACACTTTTTTATGGTTAATTTCCCCATGATATGAAGAAAGGTTTTAAGTAGGATATGTTTTTAAAGAGTACTAAAGGAAAATATATTTATGGAGATATTGGAGATCTTTCACCAAATTATAAGACTATGTACCCATTCCCCAAATACACTAAACTATTACGGTCCTCAAGAATATATTTGTTTAATTTATTTAATATTCATCTAAAAATATGTAACATCAATTTATGAAAATATAGGGTCTCTATAGTTTTAATTTTTGGGGTATCTTTAGAAGGGTGTAGGAGGGACTCTTTTATAAGTAAGAGGAGTGCATTTTTTTAAATATTAATTTATTAATATAAAAATTGAATAATGTTCTTGTAAAGTGGTTCCAAAATAGATAAAAATCAAAAACAGATAAGTGGGAGGCCTATAAATCCACTATAAACTCATTTAAATATATATTTTTTTGGTATTTTTTGGCCTTATCCCTTAATTTAACCCCTTTTTACCTTTTTAACCTTTACCAAGATGACTATTTTTTCCCTTGGTAACTTATTTTTTGGACCAAAAACTAAATGATCCTTAGTACCTAATTTAAATATTATGATTAAAAATATTATCTTTTTAAAAGACTCAATTTATAGAGGTAGTAAAAAAATTAATTTTATTAAAAGTATGCTTGACACAAAAAAAATTGTTTTTAAGAAAATGTCACCTTTAAGAATAAAAATGAATTTATGATACAATCATGTATAGTGTTTATTATCATTATATTTATTGGTTTATTGATAAAAAATTATATTTATTTTATTTTCAAATTAAGCTAAAATTTAATGGGTAATTTTGAATACTTAATTAAAATAAAGAGAAAAAACTAGTTTTTTATTAGAATAAAATATAACTTAGGTTCCAAAAGGTCAAGAAGAGATTTCTAAATTCAACATATTAATTTTAAATACATTATTTTAATATCTAAATGTTTTTTGGTCAATAAAATGATTTCACGTATTTTTAATTCATGCTTATATCATATTGATTTCATAAAAGTTCTAGTATTTTTAAAAACTGTATTTTTATTATTCATGAAAAAATCAAATTTTTTAGAAAAATCCTAAAATTTAACCCTAAGATAATTTTGATACAATGAATCCAAAAAATGAAGTTCATTTTATCAAACTAAATTTCTAAAATTTATAAATTTAAGTTTTAAATAAATTATATATAATATATGATAAAATTAATTATTTATTAGATGTTACTAACTTATTTTACCAATCAGTCATTGAATTTCATCAACACATTCTATTGATATAATTTTTCAAAAGTAACAACTTTAATAAAAAGAATATTTTATAAAAAAATTCTTTATAATAAATGGTTTTTTAGAAAATAAATTTGTATCTTTTCTCTATTCTAAAAAAAATATTAAAATTAAAACATACTAAAATATCAGGGTGTTACATTTTACCCACTTAAATAAATTGAGTCTTCATAATTTAAATTATTAGTCACTAATGAAAATAACTAAGGTTATACATAAGAAACACATGACTTAATATATAATTTATATTTATATTTAATCCTCAATATATTAGGTAATACTAGGAAATTCATATTTTCACTTATAATAGGAATATATTAAGTTTTTCATTTATAACAACCCTTTGTGTCCAATATACTTCCATTGTTACAAGACTAACAGATTTATAAAAACATACCATTCATGAATTCATTTTCATGATCCTTTTTTCAACCAAACAATAAAACCAAATGACTATGATAATAATTAATATACATGTTATTATGAAAAATCAATCATAATTTGTCTTATCTAATAAGGCCTTCATTTCACCTCATAATACATTTGGTTTTGTTATGACATTATAAATCTATTTTTTTTAAAATTGTATTTCCTAATTTTTTTCATCTAAATATTAATAGCCAAAAACCTAAAAATAACTAACCCAAAATTTACCATGATCTTTCTTACTATATTCTAATCCCCAAAATTAGAGAAACCTATGCTCCCAGAATTCAACTTAAAATTTTTCCATACAAACATTCCTTACTTACCAACCCAAAGTGTTATCTAAAACTCAATCATGTATTCTTCTTAATACCCAATAAAATCCCCCAAAATATCATTAATCATCTCAAAATATAATCACATAATACCTCAAAATTGGTATTTTTGAAATTATTATCATACTTAAACTTGTTAACCAATAATGGTATCCACAACTCTTAAATTATCCTCATCTGATAACATATTAACCACTAAATTTATCTAAACCATAATTTGATTCTAACTATAACTTTCCAGATATGTACACCCAGATCTGGTTCTAAAAACATATTCTTTTCATACTAGTATTGATACCGATAAAAGAAACCAAAATTTAACTATATATAATTACAATATAAATAACCAAAATTTATTCACTTATATACCCAATACCTTTTAGGTTTAGAGTTTTAAAGAATTAAAAAAAACCTTACTTAACCAAACTTATATCTTTCTAAAAAATGGACATTTTCCCCCAATACTAATAACTTATTATTTCACAATAAGTCTTCAACACCTCCCACAAAATTATCCACACATGACACCCTTCTAGACATAACTTACCTAATATCATTTCTTATAACCTGGGGAAACAGAAACATAAGAAGGGTGATCTTAAATACTTAGTAAGGGTAAACATAGACATTAATAATCTAATATCGTAAGTTAGAACAAGATGATCATATGGGTATGAAAACAAAATAAAATTTCTTAGAAAAAACATAAAGAATTCAAACCCAATAAAAATAGATCATAAACCATTATTCATGGAATAAATATTTGGAGTAATATAAGACATAGGTCATAATAAAACAATTGACCATGCACCATATGAGTATAATATAAGTATAAGAATATGAAATAAGAGTGTGGAATAAACATAATAATAGAATTTTTTTTCTTTTTTTAAGACCCACTACCAAGACCATCATCACATCATGGATAGAGTCCCTTAGTGGATTGGGTTCACTCCTCATTCCCTTTAAACCTTAGTAGATAGAGTCCCTTGGTGGATTGGGTTCAATCCCTATTCCTCTATATGTTATCTTCAAAGTGCCCAGTCAGAGTAATGTATCACTAAGAGGGGGGGGGGGTGAATTAGTGATACTCATTTTCTTTTATGTTTTGTTTAAATTGAAACAACATTCACCTCCTATTAAGGATTTCAATTCCCTGCTGAGAAAAAAATCAACACACCTCCAAAAGAACACAAAGATTTACAAGGTTCACTATTCAATAAGTATAGCTACGTCCTTGGTATGGTTTGGAAATTATACAATACCATACAATACACTAAGAAAAAAAATCCTTGGATTACAACAAGCAGGATGTACCCTTTCACTCATGTAGCACTATGACACATTCCCACTAGTTCATGTGCTCCCTCTTAGCACAATAGAGTTATAAAATTGTTTTTTAACAACTCATGTTACCTGCACTTCCTTTAAAATCAACTAATGTATTCAAATTGTAATAAAATTCATCAATTAATTACCCAGAAGAACGGTAATAACTACCTAGAATTTATTATGAAACACTGAGTCAGATTCTTATGAGTAAGATTCTTTCAAAACAAATATCCTTGTCCAATTCTTTCAATACAAATCTCTCATTATTATTATTTCAAAACAAAGCTCCCATTCCAATTATTTCAAAACAAAGATACCATTTCAATTATTTTAAAATAAGGCTCCTAGTCTGATTCTTACAAAACAAAGCTCCCATTACAATTATTTCAAATAGAAAATAATAGAGTAGAATCGACACCACTTCAATTTCCAAATACAATTGTCATGCCAAATAAAATATGGATGAATCGGCACCACCTAAGACAATTTTTAATCTGAACGTAATTGAACTCTCCTCCTCTCTAGAAACCCAGAGCTTCTCTCTCTCCACCAGTCACACAAGTACAATATACTTCATGCCTTTTATAGGTGACCCAAAACATGTTTAGGCGAGAATCCCAAAACACTTTACCGATCACTTAAATCCACCCAAATATGAATTTCTCTTGAAATCTCAGAGCAATTCTGACTTCATCAATGCTTCTCAATTATTCTCGAATCTTCTACAATATTCATCTCTTCTTTTCCAGACTCCCATTTAAAATGTCAATACAATTACAATTAATGAGCAATACATGGGTCTGAATCTGATTATCTCATACTAATTTCTCCAAAACAATGCTTAATACCATACCAATTGAATGTGTTTGAAGAAATGAACTTCTCCACTTGATATATAATCACTCTTTTAAAAGAAATTCTCCCCCTGACAATTCATTAATTTATATCCACTTTATTTTCTTTTCTCTTAACCCTCTCAAGAAAACACATCATCGCATTCAAAAACCAGTGCTTGAATCATGACTACTTTCATGAATTTGAATTCATTGAGGACCATCTTTAGCATCATCTGAATTCACTTAGAAAGTATTATAATTTTCCATTCATTCCTGCTTCTTTCTTTTCATCTCAACCCTAGCATGATCTTTTATGAATACAAATGTCCCAAATACTATTATTCGGAATACGATCATATCTGGTTATGATCAATCTGGTTACGATCATTCTGGTAACAATCATCCTGGATACGATCATTCTGGTTACAATCATTCTGGATACGATCATTCTGGTTACGATCATTCTGGACACGATTATTCTGGATATGATCATTTCTGGTTACATTTATTTCTGTATATGATCATTCTGGTTACGATTACTGGTTATGATTGTTGGATATAATATAATACAATTTGATAAGGATGATTTTCCCAGATATGATTCAAAACAATCTGATATGATTTATTGTCAATTGACACCATCTCATTCATTTTCTTCTACCCAAATATGATTGTTTTGAAAAACACTAGGTATCTCATCTTCTATCGGCATCAACTCTTCCATTAGAACCACTTATATCTACACCATTTTCCATCAACATCACTTTTCCCATTGGAATGACTTTTCATTAGCATCACCTTTTCCATCGGCACCACTTAGATCAAAAATAATTTTCCCACCGACATCACTTTTCATCGGTATCACCTTTCCATCGGTACCACTTTCATCGGAACCACCTTTACATCGGTACCACTTATTTTAATTTCACCCGGAATATAATTCTTTTGAAAGACAATCAATACAATCTAGATACAATTATTTTCTATTTGTTTTGAAAAACAATTGGTACCACTTATTTCTCTCTACCATCCGAATACGATAAATATGAATACGATTCTTTTCTAATTGTTTTGAAAATAATCAACACCAATGCTTTCATTCTTCCATCCGGATATAATAAATATGAATACGATTCTTTTCTGATTGGAATAATCTCTTTCACTCTACCTTTATTCCATAAATCTTGCACCACTAGTTCTCAATCCAACTTATGATTTAAATTGTAGTCATAATGACTCTAATTATCCAAAAAAACCATTTTTTTATCGTATTCAGAGTGAATCTGATGACCATCAACTTCTAGCAAGATGTTTTCACTTTCAAAGACTCTTCTTCTCATTATAATGTACTTTCATAGTGATTTCTATTTCTTTGAAAAACATGGATCCAATTCTTTTCAAAACATGTATATGATTTTCTTTGAAAACATGGATCCAATTCATTTCAAAAAAATCCTCAATATAATTGATTTGAAACCAATACAATATTTTCTGAAAACAAAAATGAATCATAATACCTCTATTCTTTCTTTCAATCCCTTTCAATCCGAATTACTAATCTTCATCTTTCTCAACATCCTTTATTTATTTAGCATACTGATCTATTGAAAAAAAATACAACCAAAACACAACTTGGTCCTAACAATATCCCCCCTTTTATTTGTTATTAATACCCACTTAAAACACTTCAATGGAAACAATGAGTGATATTGTTTCCTTTCTTTCTCCCCTTATTTATTTTTTCTCTCCCCTTTTCTCTTATCTCTCCCCCTTACTAACAACCAAATTCAAAGGGGACATCATGATAAATTTTCCCTTATTCGTAAATGATCTCCATTTATAGAGGTTGAGAATTTTATTTAATAAGGATATCACATGATTTTCTTAACAAAGAACCTTTAACTAAAGAAATCTAAGTCTACGTGGTTGAACCCAGTGTAGAAAACAAGAATGTATAATCAAGGTGATCAATGTTGTCCTTAAAAAAATTTTCATGTAATACCTTTTCTATACTTCATTCAGAATTCTCATGATTGGAGCAATTCTTGAAGAAACTTTTATATGGCAAAAGTAATCTAAACCCATCTCAACAAACACATCAGAATGTTCAGATGTATAAAAACAAAACTTTTAAAAACAATTTTTTTTCACATCCTCATTACTTTCTTTTGCAAGAAAAGTAAGAGACTCATCAATTCCATCTTCCTTATTAACACTCCTTCAATTCCATTCATGTTAACACAAGTATACAAAGATATAAGGAATAAGGAGCGACCTCGATTGTTTGTTAGAAACAACAATCAGACTGAGAGTCCTCTCTCAGTCTTTCCTTCTTATTTTTCTTCTTGTATTTTTCATTAGATGTGATTTATTCCTTCTGTTCATCCTTCTCGAGTTTTGTAACATATTTATTCTTATCTGTTGAATCTTCTGATGAGGATGTCAACTTTTCTTCATCTTTAGGAACATACATATTACAATTAGTTTGTTTCATGTTGTCCATTCCTATCTTTTTCTCTGGAAATATAGTTTAATAGGATTTGATACAATTACATTCTTTCTCATCTTCACCATTTTTGGATACATTTTTTTCATCATTTCTCATATCTTCAGAAGTTTTCTTATTCCTTTCTTCTTTCAATTTGTTTTTCGATTACTCCAATTTTCTAGCCAGGTCAATGTGTTCTGGCCAAACTACTAAGCACTCTTTCTTTTGAAATTTAGCAGATCTGTCTTTATTGACATCCAAAGCATCTAGTTTTTTAGAATTTTCAATAATCTTTTTTTGTGTGCTGGTAACAAAACAAGACATCCTTTCATGAGGTGTCCAGGTTTCTCGCACCTTTCACAAATAGTTTCTAATGGTTGGAACCTATTTTCAATATTTACTTCATTATTCCCAGATTTCTTCAACATAACTATCTCAGGCTTCTTCTTTTGAGAGTATTGACTCCCCCTCAAACCATTCCTTCCATAACCTATGGAATTATAGTAGTGTTGTTGGTTGAACCAACACATATTCTTTGTATGTCCAAATCCACCACCATACCAACAATATCCATAAAAGGAGTATTTTCCTTTGAATCTTCGATACTGTCTAGAATTTTGAATGTGTTTCTCAACCACCTTCTTCTCTTTCTTTTCCAATCCACAAAACTTTCTGTTATTAATCATATTCTTCCTTTTCTTTTCTGAATTATCATAAACAAAAGTATTGTAAACATTTCCAGATTTATAATGTTTCAAAACATTTCCAACCTTGTTGGTCTTGGCCACATACATAACATTCCCAGCTTTCTTCTTTTAAAAAAACAATTCCATTCTTCTTCTCACCATTTGAAGGTAGATTTTTTTGTGCCTTCTCAGGTTTCTCATTATGAGAACATTCACCAACTTCAGTGATAGAGTTTTCAAAACTTAGACTTTTCTTTTCAGCTTTAGAGAGTTTTTTATTGGAAAAGTTCTAACTCTTATTATTTTTTCCTTCAGCTTCTCTTCCAAATTCACATTTCAATTATTTTCATACTCAAAAGACTTCTTCAAATCATTAATCTCTTTATCCAACATTTCTTTCTCACTAGCAAAACATTATTGGTTTCTTGAGCATTCATCTTCCACCTTTTTGTTTTTCTTTTCAAGTCTTCTAATATTTATCATAAAATATTTCAACTCTTATTTAAAATGAATTTAAAGATGAGTTTATTCTTCATCATAATTCTTTGTTGCAATAAAAATATTTTCCCCAGCATTCTCAATATAATTTTTGGATTCAGATTCACTTTCTTCTTCTTCTTCAACACAACTACTTTCATTACTGGAAGAACATTCTTCATCAACTATTATAATTAACAGGATGTCTTCACCATCATTTATAACATCCTCAATATCATCTTACATAAACAAAAAGCTTCTATTTTTGGATTTGGAGAAACTGTTATCTTCCTTCTTGGAATAGAATCTTTCTTTATCGCCCTTTTTCTTCCAAGATCTTCTTGGCCTTCTTTCTTCTTCTTCACTTCCTTATTAATCACTTTCTTCTTCATTTCCTCTTTGAGGACAATTGGAAACAAAATTACCAATGAATCCACATCCAAAAAATTTTAAGGGAAGTTTCCATTTATACCTTCCTATATCTATTTTCACATTCTTAGAAAACAAGGACAATATTGAATCAAGTTTTTACATACCTCATTTTCGGAGTTAGAATCTTCAGGTTCTTCTTCTTCAAGAATCTTAATTTATTTCTTGGAATCCTTGAAAGATATTTCTCTATCAACCTTTGTTTTTATCTTCATAGAATTCTATCTTCACATTTCATAAGTGATAAGAGTTCTATATAAATCATCAAGAGATAATGTTTTAGGATCTCTATCTTCCAATGAAGAAACTTTTGCATTGAATTTGTCAGGTAGGATTCTCAAGATATTTTCAACCATAGTAGAATCATCCAACTCTTCACCAAGATATCTAATAGTACTTGCTATGTCATTTACCCTGGCAAAGAAGTCCCCAATAGATTCATGCTCATCCATATTGATATCTTCATACTTCAATCTTCATATTTGTAACTTTTACTTTTTCACTTTTGTATTGCCCTCATATATGTTTTTCAATTTATTCCATATATCTTTGGCTATAGAAACACCTTTTACTCTCAATAATTCACTTTCAGAAAGTTATGACAATTTAGAATTCTTTGCCCTTCCATAATTCTCAATATGTCTCTTATCAATAGCTGTAAGTGGAGTTTTATCATCAATGAGAGGAAACCTAACTATTGTAGCTTCAAGAACATCATAGCTAATAGACATAAGATATGGAAGCATTCTATCTTTCTAGATATGATAGTTCTTTCCATCAAATACCAAAATACCTTTAATGTTCATATAGTTCACATTATCCATTAGAAAATAATAGAAAAGGGAACCTGGATCTGATACCAATTGAAAGTGCCTAGCCTGAGTAATGTATCACTAATAGGGGGAGGGGGTGAATCAGTGATACTCTTTTTCTTTTATGTTTATTTTCAATTGAAACAACCTCCGATTCCTATTAAGGATTTCAATTCCCTACAGAGAAACAAATTAACACACATCCAAAAGAACAAAAATATTTACAAGGTTCACTATTAAATAAGAATAGTTGTGTCCTTGGTATAGTTTGGAAATGATCCAATACCATACAATCCACTAAGAAAACAATCCTTGGATTACAACTAGTAGGATGTACCCTTTCACTCATGTAGCACTATGAAACAATCCCACTAGTGCGTGTGCTCCTTCTTAGCACAATAGAGTAATACAATCGTTTTGTAACAACTCATGTTACTTATGCTTCTTTTCAAATCAACAAATGTATTCAGATTTTAATAAAATTCATCAATTCCTTACCCAAAAGAAAGGCAATAACTACCTAGAATTCATTACGAAACACTAATACTGATTCCTCTGAGTAAGATTCTTTCAAAACAAAGCTTTCAGTCCAATTATTTTAATACAAATCTCCCATTCCTATTATTTCAAAACAAAGCTCCCATTCAGATTCTTTCAAAACAAAGCTCTCATTCTAATTCTTTCAAAAAAATCTCCCAGTTAGATTCTTTCAAAAACAAATCTCCCATTCTAATTATTTCAAATAGAAAACAATAGAGTAGAATTGGCACCACTTCAATTTCTGAATACAATTTTCATAACGAATAGAATATGAATAAATAAGAACCACCCAAGACAATTGTAAATCCAAATGGAATTGAACTCTCCTTATCTCTAGAAACCCAACGCTTATCTCTCTATACCAGTCACACAAGTACAATGTACTTCATTCCTTTTATAGGTGACCCAAAACATGTTTAGGTAGGAATCCCAAAAAACTTTCCTGCTCACTTAAATTCACCAAAATCTGAATTTCTCCTGAAATATCAGAGCAATTATGAATTTTTCAATGCTTCTCTATTATTCTCGAATATTCTACAATCTTCATCTCTTCTTTTCCACACACCCATTTCAAATGTCAATACAATTACAATTGATGAGAAATACATGGGTCTGAATATGATTCTATCATACCGATTTCTTCAAAACAATGCTTGATACAATACCAATTGAATGTGTTTGAAGAAATACCCTTCTCCACTTGAGATACAATCACTATTTTAAAATAAATTCTCCCCCTTGACAGTTCATTCATCTATATCCACTTTCTTTTCTTTTCTCTTGACCCTCTTGAGAAAACACATCATCACATTTAAAAACTAGTGATTAAATAATGACTACCTTCATGACTTTGAATTCATTGAGGACCATCTTTAGCATCGTCTGACTACAATTGGAAAGTATTATAACTTTCCATTAATTCTTGATTATTTCTTTTTATAACAACCCAAGAATGATATTTTTTTGAATACAAATGGTCTGGATACTATTATACTGAATACGATTATATCTGGTTATGATCATTCTGGTTACGATCATCCTGGATATGATCATTCTGGTTACAATCATTATGGATACAGTCATTCTATTTACAATCATGCTGGATAAAATCATTCTGGATACGATCATTTCTGGGTATGTCCATTTTAGGATACGATCATTCTGGTTATGATTGCTAGTTATGATTGCTAAATATGATATAATACAATCCGATAAGGATGATTTGCCCAGATACGATGAAAAACAATCTGATATGATTTATTATCAATCGACACCATATCATTCCTTTTCTTCTACCTGAATATAATTGTTTTTAAATACACTCTCTGTCTCATCTTCTATCGGTATCACCTCTTCCATCGGAACCACTTAGATCGACATCATTTTCCTTCAACATCACTTTTCCCATCGACATCACTTTTAACCAGTATCAACTTTTCCATCAGCACCACTTAGATCATCAAAACTTTTCCCATTAACTCACATTTCATTGGCACCACCTTTCCATCAGTACCACTTTCATCGGTACCACCTTTCCATCAGTACTACTTCTTTTACTTTCACCCAGAATCCAATTCTTTTGAAAGATAATCAATAAAATCTGGATACAATTGTTTTTTGATTATTTTGAAAAAAATTGTTACCACTTATTTCTATCTAACATCCATATATGATAAATCTGAATACGATTCTTTTCTGGTTGTTTTGAAAAACAATCAACACCATTGCTTTCTTTCTTCCATCCAGATACAATAAAATTTAATACGATTCTTGATTGGAAGCATCTCTTTCACTCCCCCTTTCTTCCATCAAGCTTGAATCACAAGTTCTAAATCCAACTTATGATTTATATAAAATACAAATCAGAAAATCATCATCACAATTGATTCAATCATAGTCATAATGACTCTGATTCTCTAGCAAAACAAAAACCTCTTTCTCATCATATTCAGAGTGAATCTTATGACCATCAACTTTCAGTAGGATGTTTTCACTTTGAAATCCTATTATTCTCATTACAATGGACTTTCACAGTGATTCCTATTTCTTTGAAAAACATATATATGATTATTTTCAAAACATGGATCTGATTTTTTTTTGGAAACATGGATCTGATCCCTTTCAAAACAATCCTTAATATAATTGATTTGAAACTAATATAGTTTTTTCTGAAAACAAAATGAATCATAATACCTTTCTTCCTTATTTCAATCCCTTTCAATCTGAATTCCCATTCATCATCTTTCTAAAAATCCTTCCTTTCTTTAGCATACTGATCAATTGAAAACAAATACAACTAAAACACAACTTGGTCCTAACATATATCATGAGATATAATGATTTAACCAATGCATTAGAGGGATACAACGGACCCACCCTTAACATAATGAAAAACCATAAATATATATGCCACATGAATATAAAATAATTTCTAACACCCTGATATTTTAGAATTTATTTTCTTAAAATAATATATTTTTTAGTGTTCCATATACACAACACCGAACTAAAACGAACTATAATAAAATTTTATTTAAATATTAATGTTATGACCTAGTTGTTGGTTTAGTGGTTATGAATAGTAGTAACTATATAATGAAATACATGTATGAGTATTTTACTTAAGAAAATTAATAATCAACCATACATTGATTATAAATTGGTTGGAAATAAAGATAATATCTTTAGATGGTAAAAGAGATATTTTTTGAAAAAATATTTTTAGGTGCACAATGTATTTCTATCTCAATAGATTAAATTAATCACTATTGATTAATTATTCTAATGAAATAAGTATATAATATATCCAATTTAATTAATTTAAATTTATTGAGTTATGGCTATTATAAAAGTAAGGAGAATAAAGTCATTTTATGTTTCAAAAATACATTTTCTTTAAAAATGGGGTTTATTGGATTTTGTGTGTGGATTTATAATTAATTTATTATAATTTTATTAATTATATTTGAAAAAATGGAAATAATTTTTGAAATTCTCATGTCATAATAGTATTAGGATAATTTTTTAATATTTTTCTGAAAAGATTGATTTTTGAGTGAATAGTGAAAAATGTTGATTTTTATAAAACTTTCATTTATTTTATTTAAATAAAGTAATTTATAAGTACCATAATTTATTGGATTTTATTTTAAATTAAAAAATATACATTTTTTAAAAAATATAAATAATTCCATAGGAATCAATATTATATTTTATTTTCGTATAAGTTCATTTTTATACATAAAAAAGAATTTTTTTAAAAAAAATCATTGAATTTTGCACACTTATATTAAAAATAATTTTTTTACTTCTAAAAATTAAATATCAAAAATTGGATATCATATTTGGAATCATGAGTTTCAAATTTATTAATGAGTTTAATTTCATGTTTGGCCGTTATGAATAGTAACCATGGTAAAAATGTGTCAGTGTGGTAAAGGTAAATAAGGTTAACTAAGGTAAAAACTAAGTGACAAGACAACAAAATCATATATTAATTCTTATTATATGATGGTATTTCAATACTTTTCACCTTAGATACAAAATTTAATAGTTCTTCAGCCATGTTACCATGAGTAATATATTTATAAAGGGAATCTCCTCTCCTCACTTCCTTACACCTTTTGAGCACTCTTTTTATGAAAATCACTGGACAAATATCTCCAAAAAATCCCTCCCCACATCCTAGATTCCTATTCTTCTCAAAATAAAAACCCCAAAAGGATTAAGGTAAAATCCAAAGGGATATGTCTGATGAGGAGGTATAAGTTATTACCAACCTATTTCAAGTTTATTTCTTCTTCTACATCATTAAAATATTTTATAACCACAATAACATAATGTAATGAGTATATTATATAAACTTAAATATTTTTATTTTAATTGAAAAACTCTTCTATATATTTTTTATAACCTATAGTAAATGAAAACATCACTCGTGCATATGTGTGCACTACCACCTCCACGAAGTGATGTTTTTCGTTTACCATCACCGCCTCACATGGATGATTATAAAGATGAAAATAATGAGTATATAAGATTTTTATGATTTTATTTTAATTATATAAGTATAATATATTACCTACATTGTTACCCTTTCCATCCATTTGAATTTGCTAATATCGCTCATGCATATGTGTGGAATACCATCTCCATAATCGATGTGATTCATTTTTCAAGTCCACCTTACAATCCTAGTCATAAAGATATAATTAATGAATAAATATAAAATATATAACATATTTATGATTCTATAAAAGTGAAATATTATATACTTTATTTATTTTCCACATTTTAGAAAAATGATAACATAATTATTCATACATACAGATAACCATCTCCATGAAATGACGTGTTTCATTTTTCATGAACACCTTACATGGTTTGTTTTAAAAGTGTATATAATGCATAAATTTTATAACTATTAAATTTTCAATATTTTTTAGTTAATGAAACCTTAACCCTTTAACCACTCTCAATGCATCAATGCTATTTTGAGGTTATAAATTAAATAACTCCAAAAGGCCCAACATAAAATTAACTATTTTAGTAACTAAGTAAGTCATGGTAATAAATGAAATAAAAAGAATAATAATAATTAAATAAACATGAAAATTTTTATTAATAAATTAGAGAGCTGTTATAATTTTATTATTTAGGATTTAGATAATGTATGAAGCTATATGAAAGTTAAGGTAAGGGGTTTTTCTTTAAAATCATGTTTTAAAGTATTCCTTTTAAATATTTCTCTTCCATATCCATGTTCTTAAAAATGTTATTAATTATGATTAAAAGGTTGATAAAGGTCATTCTCAATTATTTATAACTTTCTTTAAAAATTATTAAAAATGAATTTTTCAAAATTTTCCATATGGATTATTTTTGGAATTTTAAAAATGTATAAAGAGAATGTTTTTAATGTATATGTCTTGAATGATTTTTCCTATTATTATAGAAATAATTTTTTATAAATATACATTTACATGTTCTTATTATTATTTTCAAATAAAATATTTTTCTCAATATTCTGATAATTTTTAGTTTAAAATTTTTTTTCTTAAGAAATATAAATTTATTATCATTTTTATGAGGTAATTAAAAGTGTTATTTCTTGTGGGATTGAATGAAAATTCAAATGGATTTTATGATTAAAGTAAAAAATATATATGTTTTTCATTAATGTTATGGTTCTTGGACATTTAATATGAATTAAAGGTGACCCTGATATAGATCTAATGATAGATGAGCCCAATATATCTCTCTAATGCATTGGGTAAAGTGATAGAGTTTTCCAATGATAGGTTACTCCCAAAATATATGGGAATTATTCAGTTAGGTGATTACATTTTAAGGTTTAATGTAAGGATATTGTCCCAATATACCTACATGATATGATTATAATTGTTTATAATTTAAATATTTTTATTTAAAAAGGTAAGAAAATGGGAATTTGTATTTAAGAAAAGTTTATGAATTTTTGTTTTCAAAACAAAGGTAAAAGGATTATTTTTTAAGGAATGGTATTCATGAGTTTTCATAGTTTACAAGAAACCCTTATGATTATGATATTTACTTAATGATTTAATATGAAATGTTTCATTAAAGGTATTAATAAATTAAGTTGTTTTCATGGAAAAGTAAATGAATATTTGAGGCTGAATGTTTATTGTGAAAAAAGTAAACATTATTATGGATTTTTAGGTTTAAAATAGACCAAAGGGTTTCTTTTATTTTATTTTCCTTATTGAGATTTTTTTTCTCATACTATGTTTCCAAATGATTATTCACTGGGATTAAGGATGAGTAGAAACATTAATAATGTATGATTTTTAGATATGAGAGTTACCTTGAATGAAGAAAGTGTGTTTTTATAAAGAACTTAATTTATGAGAAAATGGAAACTGTATGGAAATTTACAATTTCTTATGTAATATTTTACCTAATTCCCTAAAACTATAAACTAAAAATATCTTGGAAATGAAAGAAATTGAAACCCTTATTATAAGTCATGTATTTATGCGATGAATAAGGTATAGGTCATTATAACTGGTATATCGGAGCAAAGGATTAGAAAAGTTTAGAGGTTGTGAATTTATTATATGAGTATGATTTAAAATATTTAAAAAACTTCAGAGGTTAACATGATGGTTTGGGATCATAATTTATAATTATTATATAACCTTAAAGGTTAATATGTTAGAATATATATTGTTTTTTTGGTTAAATTGAAAGAGTTGAATAGAAGATGACATGATTAAAGATACCTTAATGTTTATATACCTCAAAATATGGTTTATTATTATTTTATTTGATATACTCACACTAACCATTTTTTGTTTAAGTAAATTCCTAAAACCAGTAGGAACCAAGTTAATAATGGGTATGAAGGACAATGTGGTGGTTGTCTGAATAAGAAACCAAATGAGATAGTAATTATAGTAAAAAATATTATATTTATACCTATATAGAGATCTAATTATATTATTAACAACCTGAACCTAGGTGAGTTTCTTGATACAAAAAACAAGAGAAAAAATAGATCTTCAAGGAATTTGAGGTTATAAAGACTCAGTGGAAAAGAGATTAAATTTATTACATGTCAAGAATGTGGGAAGAAGTGGCCAGGGAAATTCATCAAAGGACAAGGAATTTTTTTTAAATATTGGGAGTATAGACATTATGAAAATAGATTTCCTATGGGGAATCTTGATAAGGGGATTAGAAAGACCACATAGATAAAGGTTTAGAAATTTAAATTGCCATTATAGTTGAAGACGAGGAAACTATAAATGGCATATAAAAGGTACAAATTATTTATTGGATTATGTTTTTATATATATGAATCTTAGGACATGATTTATATTTTTTTACTGTAGGAAGAAATTATGAAGGAATAATATAGAAAATCAAGGTTAAAGGATTATTAACCACATTGAATGATTAAAGGGTCTATATACATGGTTTCAAGAGTAATGATACAGTAGTATTTTATTTAAGGGTTGATAAATTTAAGTATGATAATAAGTTTAAATTAATTAATAGTATTTTAAAGTTTTATGTGATGGGAGAACCTTGGAGACATTTATTGAGTTTTAATATATGTTTGAGGTATATGTAACCCTTAATATTAACTTGTGTTTTAATGAAAATGTTGTTTGAAGAAGATTTCTTTTATATTTTGTAGAAATAACTTGAAAGGTATTGACACCCATTATAGTTAATATATTATTTTATATAGAGGAAATTATGGTTAATTTGGATAAAGGGTTATTATATTTTTGGAAAATATGTTTTATTGTATAGATAACCATGGTATTTAAAATTAATTTTGTGACTAAGAGATTAAAGTTATTTTTAAGAAGTTCAATGTATTAGGAACATATAATTAAGGTAAATTGAAATATTATTAGCTAATATGAGATTTAATTTGAGGAATAAAAGTTGAGTTATCTTTTGAAAGTATATCTGATTTTTATTGTGGATTTATGGTGATTCTAGTTATTTATGGAAAAAATTACCATATTTTAGGTATTATATGATTATGGAATATACATATTTAGTATGTGTCTTTATGAGTGATTAATGTTGTTTAGAGATAAATTTTAAGTTAATATTGGAAGAATATGTGATCAAATCATTCTAATATTCGAGTTTTAATTTTTTCTAGAATATTTTGAATAATTTTAAGGTTAGTTATGCAATGTTTAAAGTTAAAAATTGGGTGTTATTGTTGAGGTTTTGGAGATTAATTTGGTATTTCTTTATATGTAATTTTATCCATATTAGATATTATCCTAACATGTGCTAACAATGTTTTGTTATGATTAATGGATAGAAGTTGAATAAATAACATTTCATCTATTTGTGGATATTTTGATTCATTAGAAGTTTATTTGAGTGCTTCAAGCATGAAAAAAATCATCTTTAATAATCATTCCTTAGAGTAAAATATGAGATAAAAGTGAAAAAACTTCTCGAATCCCAAATAATAGATGAAATTATTCTTATAGAATGGAAAAAAACCAAGTAAGTATATTTTATCATGTTCTCTATATTTATGGTAAAATAATCCCTAAACTCTAAAAAAGAATTTTTAAAATGAAAATTTTATCCTTTTATGATCATTATTTTTTAATTGATGGCCACTTATCTTCTAATAAATGTATAATGTTCTCTCTTAAATGGATTTTCTTTCCAAGTCTATATTTTCACTTCCCACTAATGTTCCCCTTAATTGAGAACCCAATTATGGGTTATTCCAATTGAACTTCATATTTATCTATTTATATTTTAAAAATGATGATTTATTTTCCATTTTTATGATTTGGGTTTTAAAAAAAGGTATTTTTAAATATTAAAAGGTATTTCCTTTTATAATCAAATGTTTTATCTTCCACCATTGGAATTGATTTAAAAAAATTATTTTAAACCCTTATTATCTAATATGAGATAAAATTTCAAGGATGTGATTTATTTATGGGGTATAATGTAACACCACAAGATTTTAGCGTTTATTTCCTTAAAATAATATATTTTATAGAATGTGGTATAAACAACACCAAGCCTAAGTGAATTGTAATATACTATTTTTTAAATATAACTGTTATGACCTAACTATTGGTTAATAGGTTATTAATAGGATTAACCATATTATGAAATATATGTATTATTTTTTTACTTAATAAAATTAACAATCAATCATAAATTTATTATCAACTGGTTGTAAATGAAGATAAAATCTTTTGAAGGTAAAGGATATATTTTTCATAGAACTGTTTTTATGTTCACAATGTATATTTATCTTAACATATAAAATTAAAAACTATTTATAAATTATTATAAAGAAATAATTTTCTTTCATATATAATTTAATGAAATAATATTTATTTAATTGTGGCTATTATACAAGTATTGACAATAAAGTCATTTTATGTTTCACAAATAATTTTTCTTCAAAAATGCTTTTCATTGTATTTTGTATATTGATATTATAATTAATTTATACCACTTTTATAAATTGTTTTTAAAAAAATGGACCTAATTTTTGAAATAAAAATTTCATAATAGTATTAGGATAGATATTTGGTATTTTTCTGAAAATATTGATTTTTGAGTGACTAGTGAAAAATACCAGGTTTTGAAAAATTATCATTTATTTTCTTTAAAACAATTAATTTAGAAGTAACATTATATTTTGTATTTTATTTTAAATAAAAATAAGATCAATTTAATTAAAAATAGTGTAAATAATTCCATATGAATCGACATTATATTTTATTTTAATTTATGTTCATTTTTATGCTTAAAAACAAAATTTTCAAAAAAAATGTTTTTCATTTCATTTTGCTCACTTATATTAAAAGTAATTATTTAAAATTATAGAAATTAAATATTAATAAATTTATTCAATATTTTGAATCATTTTTTAATTTATTAATGAGTTCAATTTCATTTTTGTTCAATATGAATAGTAAACTTGGAAAAAATGTGTCGTTGTGGTAATGGTTAAATTGGGTCAATTAAGGTAAAAGCTAAATGATAAGGTTAAAAAATCCTATCTTAATTCTTATTAGATAATGGTATTTATACCCTTATCACATTATATCTTAAATTTTATAATTTTTGAGCCACTTTACATTTAGTAATACATTTATAATATTTAAAAGTTTAGAAAAATTACAAGTGTGTCACTCTCCTCACTTATAAAAGGGAACCTACTCTCCTCCCTTACTCACACATTTTTAGAAATATATTTTATCCAATACCTACCCAAATATCTCAAAACATTATCTCAATACAACCTATATGTATTTTTCTTCCCAAAATACCAATCCTAGAAGGATTTAGGTGAAATCCAATGGGAGATATCCTAGGAGGATGTATAACTCCTAACCGACCTATTTCAACTATATTTTTTCTTATTACTCCTTAAAATATTTTTTAACCAATATTAAATAATTAAATCAGTATATTACCTATAATAAAATGTTATTATGTTATGTAACAAATCTTTTATATCTCTTCTCCAATCTATGGTAAAGGAAAACATCGCTCATGTGTACATGTGGACTGTCGCCTCCACGAAGCGATGTGCTTCGTTTTACATCACCGCCTCACGCAGATGGTTATAAATATGTAACAAATGAATCTATTAGATTTATATTATATTATTATTATTATATAAATATAATAAATTACTTACCTTATTACCCTTTCTATCCATTTTAAATTGATAGTGTCTCTCATATATATGTGTGGAATACCCCTCCATAAAGCGATGTGATTCATTTTTCATCTCCACTATAAAAGGATGATCAGAATGGTAGAATTAATAAATAAAAATGAAATTTATAACATATTTATGATTATATAAAAGTTAGATATTATCTAATTTATTTATTTTATACCCATTAGAAAAATGAAAACATTATTCATGCGTATATATAGATTACTGTCTCCATGAAATGACAAGGTTCATTTTTCATGATTTCATTAAATAGATAGTTTTAAAAGTGTATATAATGTATAAATAAAATAATTATAATTTCTTTAATATTATATATTTAATTTAATCATAACCCATTTTACCATGATCAATGCATCAATGTTTTTTTGAGTTTATAAACAAAATGACCCCAAAACGTTCAATGAAAACTTAACTATTTTAGTAACTAAATAAGTCATGGTAAAAAATGAAATAAAAGTGAAAATAAAAATGATATGAACATGATAAATTTTATTAATCAATTATAAATATAATATAATTTTATAATTCAATAGTTAGAGAATGTACAATGATATATGAGACTTAAGGTAAGAGATTTTTCTTTAAACCCACATTTAAAGTATTCCTTTCAAATCATTCGCCTTATATCTATGTTTTTAAAAATGTTCTAAGGATGTTCTTAATTATTATTCAAAGGTTTATAAAGGTCATTTTCAATTATTTTTTACTTTCTTGAGAATTTATTAAAAATTAATCTTCTCAACATTTTATGTATGTATTTTTTTAGACTTTTTACAAAAGTATAAAAATAATGTTTTTTACGTATGTATATTAACACAATTTTCTAGATATCATAGTAATTATTCAGTATAAATATTACTTTATAATTTTACATGGTTATTTTCAAATAAAATATTTTTCTCAATATTCTTTTAATTTTTAGTTTTAAAAAGTTTTTCTAAAGAAATTGAATTTTTTTCTCATTTTTAGGAGGTAACTAAAAGTGTTATTACTTATGGGATTGAATGTTAATTCACATAGGTTTAATGATTAAATATAAAGATATATTTATTTTATTAATGATATGGTTTTTATATATTTTATATGAATGATGGGTGAGAATGATATAGCTCTCATGAAGGATGATCTTGATATAGATCTCAAATGCATTGGGTGAAGTGATAGAGTTTACTGATGACAGGTTAATCCTAAGAGATATGGTAATTATATGGTTAGGTGATTCCATTGAAAGGGTTCTTGTAAGGGGAAATATATGGATAATATCCCAATATTTCTACATGATATGATTTCAATGGTTTATAAAAAAATATTTTTATTTAAAAATATAAGAAAATGAGCTTAGTTTTTAAGGAAAGTTTATGGATTTTGTTTTTAAAATAAAGGTGAAAGGATTTTTTTAAGTAAAGGTATTCATGAGTTTTTAGGGTTTATAAGAAACCCTTAGTATTATGATTTTGAATTTATGATTTCATATGATTTTTAATAAAAGTGATTAAGAAATTAAGTTGTTTTTATGGAAAAGTAAAAGGATATTTGTGGTAAAATGTTTATTTTAAAAAATGAAAACTTTATTATGTATTTTTTAGGATTTAAAATTTTATAATAGGTTTATTTTATTTTATATTCATAACTAATCTTTGTTTTTCTCATCCCAAATTTTCAAATTACCTTTAACGGGTTTTAATTATGAGTAGAAATTTTAATAAAGTTATAGTTCTAGATGTGGGAGTTACCTTGAACTAAGTAAGCGTGTCTTCATAAAGAACTTGTTTTGTGAGAAAAATGGACATTGTGTAGAAATTTATACTTTATTATGTATTATTTTACCTAATTATCTAATACACCAAACATAAAATATCTTTTAAATTTAATAAATTTTAACCCTTGTTATAAGTCTTGTATTTATGGTTTCAATAATATAGTGACCCAAGATTGATATATATAGACATTAAATCACTTTTTCGTAATACTTAATACATTACACAAACACACGCCCAAAGATCGTATTAGTTTAGTGCTTTTAGAAACTTGGAAGCATAAAAAACTGGTTAATAACACATAAAATTATTATCTTACCTATTTCTTAATAACCAAACCCATTTTTGACATATCAGACTTATTACATTTATTCATATCTTGGGGAAAAGAAACATAATAAAGGGTGAGATCAGATGCTCAGTAAGGGTAAAAATGGAAGATATACAATCATAAAAAGAACATAAGGGTATGAAAACATGATAATAACATTTGAAGATCATACCCTACATATTATAAGATCATATGAATGGGTCATGGAATAAGCATTGGTAGTTCATAAGACATGAATCATAAGGAAATAAAGAACCTAATCCATGAAATCATAGAATTAACATAAGAATGAAATTATGTCATATACATAAAATTGTAACTTTGTGAACATGTATAAATAGTAGTAGGTTTACTCATTAAATTCAGGACATGAAATAATGCCCTTTAATAAAGATGCGGATATGAAACCAGGTCCACACATAAAATTATGGACATGAAAATCAGATCCACACATAGAATTGTGAAAATGAAATTAGGTTCACACATAACATATATACGTCAAGAGTTATCCATATTTAACTAATAAATTGGAGATAGATATAAGTCTGAACCATATCATAATGAAATCAATCATACGTGTTCCAAAAGGTCATAAATCATTCATCATGTCATAACCCATGAAATGAAATGGATTTCATAAAAATCAATCAATCATAATATAACCCATGAAAAGAAATGGGTTTCATAAATATCATTACATAATAAACATAAAACATTCATATAAATAATAATAATGGAAAAATTGAAGAAAATTCCCAGTGAAATATAATTATCATCAAACAATGTTATCTTTTATGGAAAATAATTTTGAGATATCTCTAGAAAACTATTTTGGAGGAAAATATCCTTTATGCTTTGAAAACATTTTCTTTAATAGAAATGCCATACAATTTTAAAATAAAAAAAATTCCTTAAAAATAAATTTTTAATCTTGTAAGGGAATCTTCGAGGAAATAAGGCATCAAGAAAGAAAAAAAATCCATTCATGTTGTATGAGTTAAAAAACATTCTTCTCATACTTTTGTATAAAAAGTTAAAAAGTACCTCATTTGAAAAATGTCAAAAGATTCCTTTGAAACTATTTTATAAAAATTTTAACATAGGTAAAAATACCTTAAACATTTGTAAGAATATAATAAAAAAATATTGGAAAATATTTTTTAAGAAACATGGGAATGGATGATAAATATTCCCTCATAGATACTTATATATAAACAATCTCAAATAATAATGAGATTTTGAAATAACCCTTAAAAATTTATAATTAGTAGAATCATATGTCCAATGAAAGAAATAAAATTATATGGATATTAAAATAGCATAATATTATGGTTAATACTCATAAAATATATTTAGGGGCAGTATATACACCATGTAAAAGAAACAAGTAGTTTATGAGGCATGTATCTCACAAAAGTAAAGGTGAGACAATAATCCCTTACCTTAGGTATGATTCCCTATGTATGTGTCATATACTCTTGTATAGTGGTTTTTAAAACCTTATTAACTTATAATATAATCATAATAATATTTATTATACCATACATGATTCATTTATGACTTTATATTACCCATTTATTAACAATTCCAAGTTAAAGCAACGTTTCAGGTAATAACCGCTTTGTTTATCATACATGTTTCGACTTGTTATTATTGATCCTATTGATTAGATCATTATTTAATTACTTATAGAATATAAAAAATTATTTATATATCATATATATTTAGTATATAAATATAAATATATGTAATATAGATATATTAAATGGAATACACTGCTCATGGAGATGGTAAGTTGTACGTACACATGAACGATGTTTCCATTCTTTATCATACTCAATGGAAGATGGTAAATGAAATATATGTATATATATATATATATTATTAAATTAGAATTATTATTTCATATATTTAATTATATACATCTTTATAATTGTTCTTGAAATGGTTAACATGGAAGATGAATCTCATCGTGTCATGGAGACGGTAAGTCGTACATACACACGAGTGACAATATCATTCTCTTAATGGTTAAAGGGTGAAGAATTAGTTTGTATATTAACTATTAAGAATCAATATAAAGTTATATTTGTTATATATATTCATTATATCCATCATTAAACCCATCCAAATAAATTAGTGATGAAAAAATTATTACACCATAGTGTAGAGATGATAATTCGTACGCACGCACACATGGTACTTTTATTTTTCCTAGGATGAATAAAAGGTAGAATATGGTTGTTAGATAATCATAATAAAATCCCATAATATAGTTTATATTGTATTTATTAATTTATAATGTAATAAATACATGAATAGGAATTATAAGAATAAGTAATTTTGAAAGAGTCACTAAGGAGATTATCTCTTCTTCGATGATCTCCCTCTAGACCCCATCTTAGGGACACTAGAGTTGGTCTTTTGAGAAGAAAAAAACCTATATAATTTTAATAGATAAGTTTATAATGGAAATTGGTAGATTTTTTTTCAAGATATATGGCTCAAAGTGGTGTGAGGAAGTGAGGAAGGAGGCACCCTTTTATAATTGAGGTGAGGGGTAATTTAGGAAACTTCTTAAAATATTACATTAATATAGATTGATTTTCTATTTTAAATAGCTCCAAAGTAAGTTATTTCAAATATAAGATGAGTATGTGTCTAAATAATCTCAAATAATAATTTTTATACATGTTTAGGTCACAATATTAATATTATCTTTTGGATTTAAACCTTAGTTAAACACTTTAACTTTTACCATGACTACTTGGATTTTTACTCATTAGAGTTAATATAGTTATTATAAAATGCCAAAAGAACCCCAAATAAACCATCGATGAAATTTTTTAACCTTATTATATTTATTTTTCCAAATTTTATATTTTTATGAATTTTATATCATTTAATAAAATATTCTTTATTTTAAAGTATCCTTTATGTCAATTTTGATACTATTCATTATTTGTCTTTTATAAAATATCATATTAACATGATAAATTAAAAATAACACTTATAATATCTCACTAATATGTAAAATATATCTATAAAATTATTTTATATTATTAATTATGTTAAATTATATTTATTTTAATATTTTTAATATCATTTATTTGATATTTCCAATGATTAAACAATTATTGCATCATTGTTATACAAGATATTAATTAAATTATTTATTCTATAAAAAATAAAATAAATTATAATTATGAATATAAATTTATTATATTTCAAATGACTATTTATAGTCAAATTTATGTTCTGTATAACTCTATATTAAAAATGATTTACTTATTAAAATTACAAGTATTACATTTTTAACTTATCTTTAAAAAAATATAATAAATGTCATATTCTTACCCAACTGGCTTAAAAATGTTATAATTTTAAAATAAGGTTTATTTTTGTCGAAACCCACTCATCCAATGAAATTAGGACAAGTTTTAGTGTAATTTTATAATTTTATATTATTTTTTACCTTTAATTACTCGATTTACCCTTAGCTGTCGTAAATAAAAATACTAAAGTTAATATTCAAAAAAAATTAAGTTGGTAATATTAGAATACTAATTTCACAATTATTACAACTATTTATATCAATTTTTTCAAATTCAATTCATATAAGTGGCTAAATTAAGTTTAATACTAATCCTGCAGATGTTGCGAGAAGGAGGGTAAAAGAGATGTTCAAAAGTTCAATAACTTTTTATACCTAATTTTAATATAAAAATGATTCCAATGAACTATATTAGATTAATATATATATAAATTATATATTTTGACTTTAAAATAAATTTAAAATATAATAATTATTTAAACGAAAAACACAATCTTTAACTATAATGAAGTATTTTCACTATTCATAAAAAATGAAACTTCTTAGAAAAATACTAAAAATTCACCCTAAATTAATTTTGACATTAAGATACAAAAAAATATGTTTAATTTATCAAATTAAATTTCCAAGAGTTCCTAAAATTAACTTTATTATTGTTTACAAAAGGATATAAAAAATAGTTCCTTTAAGAAAATAATATTTCTAAACATATAAAGACTTTACAAAAAAATATTTTGTTTCTAATTATCAATATATTTTATTAATATAAAACCATTATAAATAATATTTGAAAATTAGTTATTATTATTCATATTACTAAGTTTAATGAATAGGCTATAAATCTCTCATTTAAATAAGTATAATAACAAAGTGATGTTTCACAGAGACTCAATGTTGTGTATAGCGCAAGACACATCAGTGTTGTGTGTAGTGCAAGATTAAATTAGTGTTGAGTATAAAAAAATCCAAACTTAGTGCTCTTATGTAATAATAATAATTTATATTCAGTTTTATGTGAAGTGAAAAATATCAAAAAGATTAAATTAATTTGAAAAAACTCACAAAATCATGGGGTGTTATATTATACCCCCCTTAAAATGAATTTCTCTCTAAAAATTTGTCTGGGTTATAAAAGGTTTAATACTTGAAAGTTTCTTTCATAGAAACCCACATCGTAAAAATTAATTCTAAAAATTTCTTTTAAAAATTAAAATATAGAAAATAACAGTTACCCAAAGTAAATCATAACTATGTCTTTATGTGTGAGAACATAGGTGAAGATTTGAGCATGGAGGAAAAGTGTAAATAATCATAGAGATTGATAAATATCACTGATCACAAGAAAGTGAGTGATTCGGATAAATATAGAAATAACAAAACCAAAAACTGAAGAATCATGAAAGAGGTTATTGATATAATAAAAAATAATGATAATAAGAAACTCTTTTACATCACGACCCCTTTTACTAATGTTGAATAATTTTCATAAGGATATATACTTACTTGATTTCATCACAATATCACTCTTTTATTGTGCCTTGATTAATTTCTACTTCATATCTTATTCTAAGAAATGAAGTTTAATTTATCACTCCTGAAGTGTTAGTAGATCATGAGATCCATAGGTCATTCTATCTATCTTTATCACAACAAAAAGGTTAGCACAAGTTATCAAATTTGCATAATTCCATCTATAGTGAGAAAACAATTTAATCTAAAAAACTTCATCTAAAGTTTAACTCAAAATTTATATTAATGGATAACCTTATAATCCTTACGAAAGCTGATAATCCAAAATTTTAGAAAGAGGTTCACTAAATCATCTTAACATTTATCTCCCATATATCATAAGGCAGTTTTTGGTTGTCATATTCCAAACATGTGAATACCTTAATCATGTATTCTATTGAAACATGGTAATAACCTAATTTACCATAAGTACTTATTGAAAAAATTTGTGTTTCCATATTTTAAGGTTTATTGGATATATTCCTTAAGTCCAAAAAGTTTTAAACTTCATCTATGATAGCATAACCCACATGTGAATAAATACTTAATTATTTCCTAGGTAACTATTATTGTCCAATTTACTTATTCATATCCAACATATCCTTATCCAAATATAATTATCTCATATTTATTATTATATTAAGGGTTATCCTTCCCTTAATAATGTTTTTTCCAAAAATATCAACTTATTACCTCAATCACTTTTCATGGTTACCAATATCATTCATTATATGCTCTTAAATCCTTATGAAAAAAATACAGTGAACCAATACATAGATGCTTCATTATTCCATAATACCATTAAAGTACTTCTACAACATTATTCTTGAATTCTAATACATAAATACTCAATAATTAAAAAGCTTCATTTTCATACTCCACATCGCCAATAGTGGTCAAATGAGACTTCCCTTTATCTTTTGACTTAAGAGGTTGCTGACATTGATCATCATTGTTAACCCTTGGATTTGGGCATTGGCTAGCATAATTACTATTTTACTTACACTTGAAACACTAATTTGTGGGTGGTACACTCTTTGGATCTTTCTGTTTATTCCTACTAATTTGACAGTAAAATTCCCTATGACCTTCTTTCCCACACTTAAAACATTTATTAGTCCTCTTAAGATAATTTCCTCCATGCGCCCTTCCATAATTTGAGCATAATTAAAATCTAATCTTCTTTTGTATATAGTTTTTAGAGTTTCCTTTGAATTTTATCCTTCTTTTCATATCATAACCATGATATATATGGGTAACTTCATCTCCCTTTTTGTAATTATAATACAAGGAAGGTACATACTAAAAAACAAGTTCTTGAACTCATACCAATCCATGGAGTTAATATTATCTTTTTCCCTCGTATTCTTGATAAAGTTCCACCACAAATTTCCTTTACCTTCCAAATGATAAGTGCCCAACTTAACTTTTTCACACTCTGAATAGTGGAGAATGGAATATATATTTTCAATGGAATAGATCCATTTCTTAGAAACTAGTGGACTAGTCATTCCACTAAAAGAAGGTAGACATTGCCTTATGAAGGAGTTAAGAGAACGTTATTACCTACTTTGGTCATTTGGAATCCTATAAGGATTCATGGATTGATAAGGATTTATGGTCATAGAAACAAGATTCCATATTCTAGCTCTAAAAACATTTAGTTGATCTAGAGGACAATCATTTAATTTTCCATTGCTGTAACACCCTAAGATTTTGTGAATTATTTTTTTCAAATTAATTTAATATTTTTGATATTTTTAATTTCACCCAATACTAAAAATAGTTTATTTTATATTAAATCACTATATTTAGTTTGATTTATATACAAAACCAAGTTAATATTGAACTACACACAACATAAATTTTATATTTCTCTACATGGAACACTGAGGTTAGCCTGTGTTACACGCAACAATGACTTCCCTCAATAGCTTGTGTAACACGCAAGACTGAGTTTTACTGAATAATGTTATATTATTTAATATAACCTAGAATTTAAATTAGTAGTTATTAAAAGGGTTAACTAACTTATGAATTTTTTTTACACAAATATAAAATGAATTCATTGGTTAAAAATTAATTATAAATGAATATTAAACCGATTGAATATAAAGGAAAATACTATTATACCCACAAAGATGTTTCACCCTGATAAATTAAACTAATTAATTTTTTTGAGTGATATTAATGTTATATATATATATATATTATATTTAATTAAACATTTTTCATATTTATCCAATAGATTTTATAGGCTTAAGATAAGAATAAACCCAATTTTATGGTTTAAACCCTATATTTTTATAAAGGTAGTTTTACCACCTTTTGATGGAAAACCCATTTTAAATAAATTTTTTGTAAATTTTATAGATTTAATATGTAAAAATAAACTTAATCTTTAAAATTTTAAAAAAATTAAGTTAGGATAAAGTTTTGGTATTTTTCTACAAGGTTTCATTTTTTAATGAATAGTTCAAAATACCTTTTTCATCTAATTTATTTATAATGTTAAATTATATTTTAAATTTACATAAAAGTTTAATTATATAATATTTTTATCAATTAATCCAATATAGGTTATTATAATCAATTTCACTTTAAAATTGGGTATAAAAACTTCATAAACTTTTGGATGTTTTTACTTTAAAAATCCGTAGCGTCGTCCTAGTGGGATTAAATTTAAATTAATTTATACTAATTATTTGATTGGAATTTGGAAAAATGGATTCCATATTTTTAATCAGTATACTTTATAATTTATAATAATTTCAACTTAGTTTTTGATTAAAAAAATTTGTAAAAGTAATTAAAATTAATCATAATGATTAAAGTTAAAATAAGCTTAATATGGGAATAAAACTTAAACTTAAGGGACCAAATGACCTATTCACTTGTCCAAAAACTATTTTAGGGACATATTTCATCCATAAAACTTATATTATTGAGTTTTTTTGGTTTTATGACTTTTTTAGGTAAAAACATGGGTACACCTAACTTGTTTTCAAAAATGGCAAGTGTGTCCTTTCTCTTCCCTATAAAAGGAAACCACATATCCCTCTTATTAATAACTATAAAATCAATTATGTTTGGCCAAGATATTCCCAATAAACTTCCCAAAATCCATAAATTCCTCATAGGGTCCTTTACTTGGTCAGAAATCAATCCAAGTAAGCCTTTTGGCACAATCTAAAAGGAGTTACCCGATTAAGAGGTATCATCTTCTCTTAAGCTCCTTTCTTTTATTTTATTTATCCACCCCCTACACTATATTTATTACATTATTTTATAAAAAAACCAGTATCTTAAATATACTAGGATTTTTTTATGCTAAGTGTTTGACCTACACTTACCCACACCTCAATCTAATGGGTAATGAACATGTTGTTTATATGTACGACGAACTCCCGCCTAAAAAAAGTTGATTGTTCATTTTTCCTTACCACCTCACATGGTGGAAATTATGATGGAAAATATATTTATATATGTTATATATTATATTTATTATTTCTTTAATGTTATTTAATCCTTTTACAACACATATCTTTATACTTTCCATTTGGTGTAAATACGATAATTTTGTTTGAGGAAGTGTGGACTGTCGCCCCTTCAAAGCGATGTGATTCATTCACACACAACATGAAATGTATTAAGGATAAATTTAGTGAAATTATATGATATATATGAAATAATAATTATAATTAAATTATATAATATATATATATACATACATATATTTCCTTTTTTTCTTTCATTTAATATAATAATAAAAACAGAAACAATATTCATGCGTACGTATGACTTACTGTCTTCATGAACGATGTATTCCATTTCAAACATCTATATTATATAGATTATTATAATAAAAATATAATGAATATAAATTATATTTATATCATTATTTACATTATTTAGATCATGATATATGTATAATGACCAAATATATAACAAATTAAGACACATGTGAAGAACAAAGTGAATATTACCCAAAATGAAAATTTAACATAGGATTGTTAAAAAGTGGGAAATATAAGTTCAAAATAAAACCATATATGATATTATATATAAGAATATTGTTTTTTATAAGATTTATAATAAATTTATATTTATTATACAGGTGGTTTTAATGAGTACGATGAGAGTCAAGACAGAAGGTAAGGAGATTTCATCTCACTTTTTATTTTTGTGAGAAACATGCTTTATTTACCACCCAATTATTTTGTGTGGTGTGTATATTTCCAAGGGATGTATTATATAATTATTATAGTTACAATTATTGGTATTTAAATATCCATTATATGATATTTATTTCATGGGGTTTATGTTTCAAAAGTTACCAAATCAATAAAGTAATTTTGTCTCAATTTACATTCTTTAAGACACATGTCATGTTATGCACCTATATTTTTCCTTTTGGTGTATATACTACCTTTGAAATGTTATATAATTAATATAATTATTTTAAATATATTTTAAGCTTAATTTAGTTTCATTTTTATTACATGGGGAGTATGGTTCAAAGTTACCAGGGGGTAAGAGTTTATTGAAATAATCTCATCTCTTTTCGAGATTGTTTATGTTTATGCTTTATTTATTGAAATATTATGATCCTTATCTTAATAAATCTCATTAATTTTATTATAATCTGGTTATTTAATATATATTAACATATTGGTACCATATTTACACGATTTTCTACATAATATAGTTAAAAATTTGTTTTTAATAAAGCCTGACTTTACCTATCTCTTTAGTCGAAAATCTGTGTTCTTTCAAACCATGTTTTCTAAAAATATTTTCACGATTTATTTATAGTTTTCATACTATTTTAAAAGAAATTATTTTTAAATTATTTTCAATAATTATTTATAAGTTTTTAATGTATTTTAAAAGAAAATGGTTTTCAAAAGGTTTTCAATATTTCTTTATAAGTTTTCAAATTATTTTCAAGGAAAACGATTTTGAAAATGTTTTCAATATTATTTTATAAGTTTTCAAGGAAAATGGTTTTAAAAATGTTTCAATCTTTCTTTATAAGTTTTAAAGGTATTTAAAATTAAATGTTTTTCAAAACATTTTCAATATTTCTTTATAAGTTTTAAAATTATTTTTAAGGAAAACAGGTTTTAAAATGTTTCAAGCTTCTTTTATAAGTTTTCAAGGAAAATTATTTTCAAAATATTTTCAAGATTATTTTATAATTTTTCAAGGAAAATTGTTTTCAAAATGTTTTAAATATTCTTTTATAATTTTTAAAGGAATTTTTTTTTTCAAAATGATTTGTATCCTTTTTTATAAGTTTTAGAAGTATTTTCAAAGAAATGGTTTTCAAAAAGTTTTCAAGATCCTTTTATAAGTTTTCAAGGAAAATAGTTTTCAAAATGATTTCAAGCTCACTTTATATATTATTTAAGAAAAAGTTTTCCAAAAGGTTTTCAAAGATTTATTTATAAGTTTTCATGTTTATTTTCAAGAAAATATTTTTTTATTTTTTTAAGATCCTTTTCTCAAAGAAGAAAGAATATTTTCCTCAAGAAGTGTTTTCAAAAGATCTTTCCAATTTGTTTTCTATCCAAGATGACATCTATTGATGTTACTCATTACCTTTTAGGAAATGATCCAAAGGTTCTATTCATATTCTTTCTTTAATGGTATATTTTTTGATATAAAGATGTTTATGAAACCCGTTTCTCTCTCACGGGTTATATGCTTTTGAAACCCACTTATTTTCATGGGTTATATTTATGATGAAATGATTATGAAACCTGTTTTTTTCATAGGATATGATATGATTACATTTTTATGATACCTATTTCATTTCATGGGTTATGATATGATTTTTAATTATCTTGTGGAATATGTATGTATGATTTCATTATGATATGGGTGGGACCTATATCTACCTCCAATGTATTGGGTAAAGATTAATATCTCATGAGATAGACCAAGATAGTCTTAGGAATGAACCTTTACTACTAATATTTCCATAGGAGTGAACCATGACTACCAATATGGTATGAGGAGGGAACTTATGCTACTAAGATGGCTATGGGAGTGAACCATGACTACTAAGATGGTATGGGAAGTGAACCCATACTACCAAGATGGTCTTGGTAGTGATTCCTTGGATAATATGGAAATCATATTATATTATTACGTGTCTTCAACAATTCCATGTTTTATTCCTATTTTATGCTTTCATGTATTATGTTCCTTATTTCCTTATGATTCATGTCTTATGAACTGCGAAGTTTTATGCCATGTTTTATGCCTATGATCTTTGATATGCAGGGTATGATCTTCTATTTTCATGATTGTGTTATCATACCCTTATTATCATGATTATGCTTACATTTATCCCTTTTTTACCCTTATTGAGCATTTGAGCTCACCCCCTTTTAGGTTTCCTTCCCTAGGTTATGAAGATATGTATTATGTTTTATGTGTCTAAGAAGGGTTCTAGTCAAGAATAACCCATTAGGAGATAATGTATCTCACTTATGTATCAAGGTTTTTGCTTCCTTATTTCCAAAAACACTAGACTAGTATGGTCTTTAGGAATCTATTTTGTAATGTATTAATTATCCCAAAAAAGTTATGTAATGTCTATGTATGAAAAGAGAGGGTTTCTATAATTGGTATCAGAGAAAAGGTTTAGTTAAACTTTGAAAAATGGATGAGAAAATTTTAGTGATATCCCAAGGTATATTTATAAGGATGTGTCTCAGAATGTATCCAAGGATAAGTATAAGGATGAGTCAACATTTAGGAAAATTTCCTAGAATTTTGGTAAAGGATAGAGTAAGTGGTTTCCTAGAAATACATCCCTGTTTGGATACTACAAGTGGATGTGGATGTGGAATAGATTTAACTAGGGGTAACAACTCCAACAATATGTTCCAGGATTGACTTGGGGTAATCTGGTACACAACAACGTGCCTTACTGCATGCCTGGTTTGACACTCTCAGGGTATATTATTTAGAAATTCACAAACTCTTCATGAACCATTATGAAGGGTCTGTATAGAATATTACCATGAATAACCTATGATAAACCTAAGGTTTCATTGATTTAAAGGTAGGTGTCATGATTCAGGCATCCTATAAGTAATTTTTTATGATTATGTGGTTTTATTCTATGATATTTGTTTCTCACCCCATGTTTTTTGGTTTTAATAAATGGAGAGGACTAGAAAGAACATGGTTAAAATTGAATGTTTTAGATGTGGAAGGTGTGGGTATTATGAAAATAAATTTCCCAAGTGGAAATCTCATAAAGAGAATACAAAAGGTGGTATGAGTATTAGTTATAATTCTGAAGATAAAGAGATCACAAACAACATGTGAAAGGTATGTGATGTTCTTCTAGTGTTGTTTACAGTAATCATAATAAGTATGATTAGATTGAGTTTGAGTAACCTTAATATAAGATTCATATTTCAAATTCTAGGAAAGAGGTATTAAGGAATAAGTTGATGAAGCCTGAGTAATGGTTTAAGAATAATGTTAGATGAATGAAGTGCTTATGTTTTGGAATTCAAATAATATGTTATATGAATCATGAAATATATAAGTATTTTTAATATAAGTTTTTCATTAAGGATTGAAAAGGATATGTTTAAAGGTGCTGGTGAGGTAGAAAAGTGATTTCATTGAAAGGTGATATTTTGATTAAGGGAAGGTAATCCTTAATTTATTTCTAATGTTGGGATAATTATATCTAGATAAAGATATGTTGCATGGTACTAATTACCTTAGGATTGGTAAAGGATTTGTTGAAAAAATAGTATATGTTATCATAGATGTAGTAAAAAACTTATTAGATATAAGGAATATATCTAGTAATCTTTAGAATAAGGAAGCATGCATGTTTTCCATAAATATTTATGGTAATTCAAGTTATTACCATGTTTCAAGAGAATATATGATGATGGTATTCATATTTTTGGAATGTGACAACCAAGAGATACTTTTTGATATATGGGGTATCAATATTAAGTTGATTTCATGACTTTATTTCTAAAGTTTTGGAATTTTATCATTCAGAAGTGTTATAAGGTTAACCATTTATGGGATTTTTAAGTTAAAATTCATATGATATTTTTGAGATTAAAGTATTATCTCACCACATGAGGATTTATGAATATCAGATAACCTACTCTAATAATTTTGTGTTTATGGTAACTGAAGAGAGATGGGTTGACTTATCATGGATCTCATGATATGTTAGTACTTTAGGAATGAAAAATTCACCTTCATTTTCAAAGAAATAGGTAAATTGGAAATTGGTTAAGACATGAAAAAAGGGTGAGATTTTACTTATGAAAGGGAATGAAATCAAGTAATCATAACTTCTCATGAAAATTCTTAAACCTTATGGAAATAATTTTGAAACCGAAAATCTTATCATAGTACCTTATTTTCCAATGAATCAAATGGTCCCTTAGATTATCATAGATTTATGGCTTTGTGATTTTTAACTTTCTCCTGACCAATTTCTCCATCACACTCCTCTAGAAATTTATAGTTATATTTCTCTTCCATGTTCATATTTTCACTTTCCATGTATATTCTCCTATGTGGGAAGCTAGTTATGAGTTACTTTGGGTAACCGTTACAGTTCCAGATTTCTCCTTTTAAAGTAAGTTTTAGTGTTCATTTTTATAATTTGAGTTTCTATGAAAGTAAATTTCAAGTATTAAAACCTAGAATAATTTCAAGGTCGATATTAATTTTAAGGGGGGTAGAATGTAACACCCCGAGATTTTGTGAATTATTTTTTTCAAATTAATTTAATGTTTTTGATATTTCTCATTTCACACAATATTAAAAATATTTTATTTTATATTAAATAACTATGTTTGTATTGCGTTATATAAAAAACCAAGTAAATCATGAACTGCAAACAACATAATTTTGTTCTTTCTCTACATGAAACACTGTGGTTAGCCTCTATTACAAGCAACAATGACTTTGCTCGATGACTTGTGTAACATGCAATACTAAGTTTTACCAAATAACGATATATTATTTAATATAATATAAAATTTAAATTAGTAGTTATGAAAAGGATTAATTAAATTATGAAAATATATGGTTTTAAAAAATATAAAATGAATTCATTGGTTATAAATTAATTAGAAATGAATATGAAAACTGATTTAATATAAAGGAAAATATTATTATACCCAAAAAGCTATTTTACCCTAATAAATTAAATTAATTAAAATTAGTGAATGATATTAATGTGATATATATATTATATATTCAATCAAATATTTTTGATATTCATCCAATATATTTTATAGTCTTAAGATAAGAACAAACACAATTTTATGGCTAAAACCCTATATTTTTATAAAGGTAGATTTACCTCCTTTTGATGGAGAACCCATTTTAAATCCATTTTTTTGAACTTTAATAGATTTAATATGTAAAAATAAACTTCATTTTTGAAATAAAAAAATAAAAATTATGTTTGGATAAATTGTTGTTATTTTTCTGTAAGGTTTCATTTTTTAATGAATAGTTAAAAATACTGAATTATAATTCAAAACTATTTTTTCATCTAATTTGATTATAATGATAAATTATATTTTAAATTTATTTTAAAGTTTAATTAGATCATATTTGTATCAATTAATTAAATTTAGGTTATTATAATCAATTTTAATTTGAAATTAGTTATAAAAACTTAGCAAACTTTTGGATGTTTTTACTTTAAAAACCCACAATGTTGTCCCTTCAGCGGTGATTAAATTTAAATTAATTTCTTCCATTATGTGATTGGAATTTATAAAAATTTATTTAATATTTATAATCATAATAATATATAATATCTAATAATTTAAACTTATTTTTTGACCAAAAATATTAGTGAAAGTAATTAAAATTAATTACAATTATTAAAGTGAAAATAAGCTTAACAAGAGAATAAACAATAATCTTAAGGACCCAAATGCCCTATAAACTTGTCAAAAACCCATTTTTTGGACATATTTAGTCCATAATCCTTCAATTATTTAGTTTTTTTGGTCTTTTATGACATTTTTTAGGTAAAAAAATGGGTACACCTAACTTGTTTTCAAAAATGGAAAGTGTTTCCTTTCCCTCCCCTATAAAAGGACACCACCTCTCCCTCTTCTTCACACATCTAAAACCATTTAGGTTCCACCAAAATCCACCTAATACACTTCCCAAAATACCTCCCTTACTACTAGAAGCCTCTCCTTGGGTAAAAACTAATCCAAGGAAGCCTTTTGGTAGAAACCAAAAGGAGTTACCCGATTAAGAGGTAACGTCTTCTCTCAAGCTCCTTTATTTTATTTTCTTTCTCCACCCCTCCACTCAATTTATTGAATTATTTTATAAAAAAAGTATATTAAATATAATAGGATTTTTTAGGGTAATTTTTCAGTCTAAAATTACACAAACATTCATATAATAGGTAACAGACATACTGTTTATGTGTACGGTGAACTATCACCTCACAAAATAATGATTGTTTATTTTTCCTTACCACCTCTCATGGTAGAAATTATGATGAAACTATATTTATATATGTTATATATTATATTTATTATTTATATAATATTATTTAATAATTTTACAACACATATCTTTATACTTTCTATTTGGTGTAAATACAATAATTTCGTTTGAGGATGTGTAGACTACCACCCCCTCAAAGCGACGTGATTCGTTCACACACTACATGGAATGTATTAAGGATGATTTTATTGAAATTATATGATATATATGAAATAATAATTATAATATAATTATAATATATATATATATATATATATTTAATTTTCTTTCTTTCTTTTAATACGACAATAAAAATGGAAACATCATTCATGCGTACATACGGCTTACCGTCTCCATGAACGGTGTATTCCATTTCATACTTCTATATTATAAAGATTATTATAATAAACATAAACTGAATATAAATGATATTTATATCATTATTTAAATTATTTAAATCATTATATAAGTATAATGACTAAATATATAACAAATTAATATACATGCGAAGAACAAAGTGAATATTACCCAAAATGAAACCTTAAAATGAGATTGTTAACAAGCGGGTAATATATGGTAATAATAAAAACATATATGGTATTTTATATAAGAATATGGTTCTTTAAAAAATTTATTATAAATTTATATTTATTATATGGGTGGTTTGAACGAGTACGACGAGAGTCAAGACATAAGGTAAGGGGATTTCATCTCACTTTTTATTTCTATGAGATACATGCTTTATTCACCACCCATTCCTTTTGTGTGGTGTGTATAATACCCATGAATGTATTTTATGATTATTATAATTATAATTATGTGTATTTAAAAAATCCATTCTATTTTATTTATTTCATGGGGTTTATGTTTCAAATGTTACTAAATCAGTAAAGTAATTTTGTCACAATTTGCCTTCTTTGAGACACGTGCTATATTATGCACCTGTATTTTTCCATCAAGTATATATAATTCCTCTGAAATTTTATATAATTAATCTACTTATTTTCATGATATTTTAAGATTAATTTAGTTTCATTTTTCTTACATGGGGAGTAAGGTTCAAAGTTACCAAGTGGTAGGAGTTTATTGAAATAATCTCATCACATTTTGAGATTGTTTATATTTATGCTTCCTTTGATGAAATTTTATTATCCATATCTTAAGAACTATAATGAATTTTATTCTCATATTGTTATTCAATATACCTTCATGTATTGGTACCATTTTTCTACTATTTTTTATATAATATATTTAATAAAGTGTTTTTATGAAATCCCAACTTTATCTCTCTCTTCGGTTTGAAATTTGTGTTCTTTCAAACTATGTTTTCTAAAAATGTTTTCAAGATTTATTTATAAGTTTTAAAAATATTTTAAAAGAAATGGTTTTAAATTTTTTTTCAATAATTCTTTATATTTTTTCAAATTATTTTAAAATAAATGGTTTTTAAAATTTTTTCAAGCTTTCTTTATAAGTTTTTGAATTATTTTCAAGGAAAATGATTTTCAAAATATTTTCAACCTTATTTTATAAGTTTTCAAGGAAAATTTTTTCGAAATGTTTTCAATATTTCTTTATAGGTTTTCAAATTATTTTAAAATAAATTATTTTTAAAATGTTTTCAATCTTTATTTATAATTTTTCAAATTATTTTCAATAAAAATGGTTTTCAAAATGTTTTCAAGATTATTTTATAAGTTTTAAATTATTTTTTTTCAAAATGTTTTCAAGTTTTCAAAATTATGTCAAGGATTATTTGTATGTTTTCAAAGTACTTTTAAATTAAATTTTTTCAAAAAAATTTCAAACTCCTTTTATAAGTTCCTAATGAAAATGGTTTTCAAAATGTTTTCAAGCTCTCTTTATATATTTTCAAAGACAAAGGTCTCCAAAATGTTGTCAAATATTTATTTATAATATTTCAAGTTTATTTTCAAGAAAATGGTTTTATAAGGTTTTTATGTTTTAAAGATCCATTTTTCAAAGTAGAAAGGATATTTTCCTCAAGAAATGTTTTCAGAAGATCTTTCCAATTTATTTTCCATCTAAGATGACATCTGTTGATGTTACTCATTACCTTATAGGAAATGATCCAAAGGTTCATTAATATTATTTATTGAAAGGTATATGTTTTTATGGAATGATTTTTATGAAACCCATTTCTCTATAATGGGTTATAGGCTTTTTAAACCTACTTATTTTCATGGATTATGTTTATGATGAAATGATTATGAAACTTGTATTTTTCTGTAGGTCATGATATGAATACATGTTTATGATACCCATTTCATTTCATGGTTTATGATATGATTTTTAATGATCTTATGAAACATGTATCTATGATTTCATTATGATATGGTTGGGACCTATATCTCCTTCCAATGCATTGGGTAAAGATTTATATCTTGTGAGATAGACTAAGATGGTATTAGGGTTGAAACTTGACTACTAAGATGGTCATGGGAGTAACCATGACTACCAAGATAGTATGAGGAGTGAACTCATTATACTAAGATGGACATGGTAGTGAACCATGACTACCAAGATGGTATGGGGAGTGAACCCATACTACCAATATTGTATGGGGAGTGAACCTATACTACCAAGATGGTATTGGCAGCGATGCCTTGGCTATGGTGGAAATTATATTATATACTTATGTGTCTGCGACAGTTCCACATTTTATCCTTATGTTATGATTTCATGTATTATGTTTTTTTCCTTATGATTCATGTCTTATAAACCAACCAGCTTTATGCCATGTTTCATGCATATGATCTTTGATATGCAGGGTATGATATGTTATTTTTATGATCATGTTCTCATACCTTTATTATAATGATTATTCTTACATATCTCAATTGTTTACCCAAATGAGCATCTGAGCTCACCCTTTTTTATGATTCTTTCCCCAGTTTATGAAGAAATGTGTTATGTTTGATGTGTCTAAGAAGGGTTCTAGTTAATAAGAATCTAGTGGGAGATAATGTAGCTCATTTATGTATCAGTTTTTATGTTTCCATGTTTCCAAAGGCACTAGACTAGTATGGTCTTTGGGTGTCTATTTTGTAATGTATTAATTATTCCACAAAAGTTATGTAATGTCTATTTATGAAAATAGAGGGTCACTATAGTTATAATCACTATTAATGTGGTTCCTTTGGGTTCCATCCATTGACTAAAAACAGGAAGCATAGTGTGAGAAACATTTATCATAATGGAAAGCCACATAATCAAGAAAAGTCACTTATAGGATGTCTAAATTATGAAACCTTCCTTAATCAATAGAACATTAGGTTCATATTAGGTTATTCATATACAACTTTTATTTAAATCCTTCATGATGGTTTGTGAAGAGTTTGTGAATTCTTAAATCATATCCCCCTGGAGTGTCAAACCAAGTGTGAAGTATGGCTCATTATTATATACTAGGTTATGATCAAGTCAGGACTGACACACCTTGTTAGAGGTTTTACCCCTAGTTACATCTTTACTAGAGCCACATTCACTTGTAGTATCTAGACATGGATGTATTTCTAGGAAACCACTCACTATATCATTTACCAAAATTCTAAGAAATTTTCCTAAACATTAACCCATATTTAGACTTATCCTTATAGACACCCATAGATATATATTTATAAATATCCCTAGGGATATCACTAAAGTTTTCTCATACAATTTTCCAAAGGTTGACTAAACCTTTGATCTGATACCAACTATAGAAACCCAAGATTTACATACATAGACATTGCATCACTTTTGTGGAATAATTGATACATTATACAAACACAAGCCCAAAGACCATATTAGTTTAGTGCCTTTGGAAACTTGGAAAAATAAAAAAGTATTTTATAACACATATAATTCTTCTCCCACCTATTTATTACTAACTAGACCCCTTTTTGAAATATCGTACTTATTACCTTTATTTGTATCTTGGGAAAAAAGAAACATAAGAAGGGGTGAGATCAGATGCTCAGTAAGTGTAAACATGGAAGATATGTAAGCATAAGAAGAACATAAGGGTATTAAAACATGATAATAACATTTAAAGATAATACCATACATATCATAAGATCATGTGAATGAGTCATGGAATAAATATTGATAGTTTATAAGACATGAATCATAAGAAGATAAAGAACATAATCGATGAAGTCATAGCATTAACATAAGAATGAAATTTTGGCATACACATAAACTTATAACTTTGTGAACATGTATAAATAGTAGTAGGTTCACTTATTAAGTTAAGGAAATGAAATCAGGCCCTTGCATAAACATATGGACATGAAAATCAGGTCCACTCATAAAATTATGGACATGAAAACTAGGTCCATGTATAGAATTGTGAACATAAAATCAGGTTCACACATAACACATATAACTCATGAGTTATCCATATTTACCCAATACATTGGAGGGATATATTAGTCCCACCCATATCATAATTAAATCAATAAATTGTGTACCATAATAAAATAAATCATTCATCATATCATAACCCATGGAATGAAATGGATTTCATAAACACCATTCAATCATAATATAAACGATGAAAAGAAATGAGTTTCATAAATATCATTCTATAATAAACATAAATCATTGATAGAAAGAATAATAATGTAAACATTGAATAAAATCCCTAGTAAAACATAAGTGACACAAATTTTTTTTTATCTTTGATGTAAAATAATTTTGAGATATCTCTAGAAAACTATTCCTAAGGAAAATATCCTTTCTGATTTGAAAACATTTTCTTTACTTGAAATTCTGCACAATTCTAAAATAGAAATTTTTTCTTGAAAATAACTTTGTAATCTTGTAAGGGAAGCTTAAATGAAATAATGCATCATGAAAGTATAAAAATCTATTCATGCTGTAAAATTTAAAAAAAATTCTTCTCATACTTTTGCTGGAAAAGTCAAAAAGTAACTCATTTGAAAAATGTCAAAAAGATTCCTTTCAATCCATTTTATAAAAAGTATAAAATAGGTAAAAAGACCTTAATTTTTTTTATTAATATAGTAAAAGTATTTTGGAAAACATTTTTTAAGAAACATGTACATGGATGATAGATATTCCCCAGTAGATACATACATATAAACAATCTTGAATAATAATGAGATTTTGAAATAACCCTTACAACTTTATAATCAGTAGAATAGTATTCCCCATAAAATAAATAAAATTATATGAATACGAAAATACCATAATATTATGTTTAAGACTCATAAAATACATTCATGGTTATTATATACGCCACAAAGAAGAAACAAGTAGTGTGTGGGGCATGTGTCTCACGGAAGTAAAGTGAGACAAAAATCCCTTACCTTAAGTATGATTCCCTCCATACGTTTCCAAAACTCCTGTATAGTGGTTTTAAAAATATTATTAAATTATCACTGAATCATAATAATATTTATGATATCATATATGATTCATTTATGACTTTATATTACCCATTTATCAACAATCCCAAGTTAAAGCAACATTTCGTGTAATAACTGCTTTGTTTATCATACATGTTTTGAGTTGTTATTCTCAATCCTATTGCTTAGATAATGATTTAATTACTTAAAGATTATAAAAAGTGATTTATATTTAAAATATATATATATATATATATATAATATAGATATATGAAATGGAATACACCGTTCATGGAGATAGTAAGTTGTATGTACGCATAAACGTTGTTTTTGTTTTCTTATCATACTGAATGGAAGAACGTAAATGAAATATATGTATATATATTATTTAATTATAATTATTATTTAATATATTTAATTAAATACATTTTTATAATCATTCTTGAAATGGTTAACATGGATGATGAATCTCATTGCATCGTGGAGACGGTATGTCGTACGTACGCACGAGCGATGACATAATTCTCTTAATGGTAAAAGGGTGAGGAATTAGATGATATATTAATTATGAATAATGAATATCATGTCATATTTATTATTTATATCCATTATATATACCATTATACCCATCCAAACAAATTAGTGATGAAAAATAGATTACACTATGGTGTGGAGATGGTAAGTCGTACGTACGCACATGTGGTACTTTCATTTTTTGTAGGATAAATACAAGGTGGAATCTGGTTATTACATAATAATAATAACATATCATAATATTGGTTATACTTTATTTATTACTTTATAATGGAATCAACACATTAAGAGAAAGTAGAAGAAGAAATAATTTTGAAAGAGTCGGTAAGGAGATTACCTCTTCTTTGATGACCTCCCTCTAGATCTCCTCTTAGGAACACTAGAGTTGGTCCTTTGAGAAGAATGAAACCTAAAGAATGTTACTAGGGAAGTTGATAAAGGAAATTAGTAGGTTTTGGTTGATCTATATGTCTCAAAGTGGTGTGAAGAACTGAGGGTGGAGGTGCCCTTTTATAATTGGGGTGAGGGGCACTTTAAGAAACTTCTTAAAATATTAAATTAATGTAGATTTATTTTTGATTTAAAATAGCTAAAAAGTGATTTATTTATAATATAATATGAGTATGGGTATAAATATTCTCAACTGATGATATTTATACATTTTAGGTCACAATATTAACCTTATCTTTTGGCTTTAACGCTTAGTTAAACACTTTAACTTTTACCTTGACAACTTGGATTTTAACTCATTAGGGTTAATATATTTGTTATAAAATTCCAAAAGAACATAAAATGGATTATTGATGAAATATTTAAACTTATTATAGTTATTTTTATGAATTTTATTTTTTTTATAAATTTTATATCATTTAACAAAATATTATTTATTTTAAAGTATCATTTATGTCAATTTTGATACTATTCATTATTTGTCATTTATAAAATATCATATTAACATGATAATTTAGAACCAAAACTTCTAATATCTCAATAATATGTTAAATTTATCTATAAAATTATTTTATTTCATTAATGAGGTTAAATTATATTTATTTTAATATTTTTAATATGATTTATTTGATATTTCCATTGATTAAACAATTACTCCATCATCATTATGTAAGTCATTAATTAAATTATTTCATTCTAAAAATTAAAATTAAATTATCATGATTAATATAAATTTATTATATTTCAAATTTCTATTTATAGTCAAAATTTATCTTCTGTATAACCCTATATTAAAAATTATTTACGCATTAAAATTATGAGTATGACATTTTTAACTTTTCTTTAAATAAAAAATAAAAAATTTCATATTCTTATCCAAGTGGCTTAAAAAGTTATAATTTTGGTATAAGGTTTATTTTAGTCAAAAACCAACCATCCAATAAAATTAGGACAAATTTTAGTGTAATTTTATAATTTTATAATATTATTTTTACCATTAATTACCTGATTTACCCTTAACCGTGGTAAATAAAAATACTAAAGTTATTATTGACCAAATATTAAGTAATATTAGACCAAAAATTTCATACTTATTAAAACCATGTATTTAAAATTTTCTAATTTCAATGCATAGAAGTGGCTAAATTAATTTTAACACTAATCCCGCAGATGTCGTGAGAAGGCAGGTAAAAGAGATGTTCAAAATTTCAATACGTTTTTATATCTAATTTTAATATAAAAATGATTTTAATGACAAAAATTGGATTAATATATGTATAATTGATCTATTTTGACTTTAAAATCAATTTAAAATATAATAATTATTTAAATGAAAAATGAAATCTTTAACTACAATGTAGTATTTTTCACTATTCATCAAAAAAATGAAACCTCTTATAAAAATAATAAAAATTCATCCTAAGTTAATTTTGACATTAAAAATTTAAAAATTATGTTTATTTTATCAAATTAAATTTATAATTGTTCCTAAAATTAATTTTATTATTGTTCAAAAAAGGACATGAAAAAGGAGTTTATTTAATAAAATAATATTTCTAAACATATAAATACTTTACCAAAAATTATTATGTTTCTCATTATCAATATATTTTATTCATATAAAACAATTATAAATAATATTTGAAAAGTATTTAATACTATTCATATTACTAAGTTTAATGGCTAGGCTATAACTATCTCGTTTAAATAATTATAATAACAATGTTGTTTCATAGAGAGTTAGTGTTGCATGTAGTGCAAGTGAATTCGGTGTTGCGTGTAGCGCAAGATTAACTTAGTGTTGTGTATAATTTAATCCAAACTTAGTGATCTTATGTAATAACAAAAATATATATTCAGTGTTATGTGAAGTGAAAAATATCAAAAAGATTAAATTAATTTAAAAAAAATACTTCACAAAATCTCAGGGTGTTACAAATAAGGTGTGTGTCATTATAACATTCATCATTCCTTCATAGCTTAATTATCATGTGGGAAAGAAATGAGTTTCATGATAATTTCCTGATAATGTCATCATAAGATATTAAGAGATATAAGGTTGATGGTATCATTAGATCATATCTGATATGAAGAATAAAAATCATTAAATGATGTTGAAAATGAAGAAAAATACTTTTATAAAACCATTAGAAATATGCATTGAAAAATAAGAAGAAATATCATATTCTTATGGTAAATTTTTTAAAATAAAAAAATTTATGAAACAATGGGAACAAAATTTTCTTTTAAAAAAATATAAACATAAAAATTAACCTTAATAAAGAATCATAGAAATGATGGTGGTAAAATTAGGTCAATCGGTAAATGTTTAAAAGCATTATTTTCACAATTTTGTAAATAAAATCAAAAGTAACACATATGAAAAATGTTTAAAAGATTCATTTTAAAACATTTATAAATAAAGTAAAATATAGTTGAAAATAACCTTAATAAATAATTAAAATATATATAAGAGCATTATTTAAACATTATAAAGGACATAGAATAAAAATATTTAGGTAAAAGGCTTAAAAACTTTCAAAATAAATGATTTAAAACAAACCACTTATATATTTTTTAAATAAAAACAATTTAAAATAAATAAGTTTTTAAGGAGATTAAAATACCATGATTATAAATATATTCATGATATAATATGTCAAATAGATAGTATATACATCTTATTAATGTAATTAAGTGTATAATACAAAACATGTCTCAATGAAGTGAAATTGAGGCGGAACCCCTTATGACTTTTATAACATTTGACTCAAAACCTCTTGAAATATAGAACTTGAAATGGAACTTTAAATACCATGATTAAATATTTAATCCTGATATAATATTTAAAATAGTTATCATATTCACCATATAAAATAAAGTATGTGTATAACTAGAAATATGTCTCAAGGAAAGAAAATTGAGACAAGGAAACCCTTACAGTTTTTATAACATTTGAATAAAAAGGCATTGAAATAATAAAATTAGTTTGGATTTTAAAATAGAGTAAATTAAATTTAAAATATATTTTAAATAATTCATGGGGTATGGAATCAAAATAATACCAAAACATTGTGAACAAAATGAAACTTGTGTCAAGGAATTGAAATTTAGACCAAGAAAAACTTACCTCAAACTTTTAGTTAGTCAGGCACACTATAACATCCATTTATAATAAATTTAGGTTCTTTATTCATATAAATATGAACCTTATTAAAAGTTATTATAATTTATACCATCCATTTATAATTCCTTATTACCCATACATTAATTTTTTATTATTAAAATTAATATTTAGGTGTTAACAATACCATTTTCCTTACATGTTTTGGTTTGGAGGTTCCACTCCTTGAATTTTGTTCATAGATTCATCACCTCTATAAGTTTTATTATAAAGTAATAAATTTATTTTATATAGTTCTAGATTCCCATATACATTCCATTGAACTTATTGGGATGTTTCCCATAAAACACTTAAAAATTCCCTTTTCATTGATTATTGAATTGAAAAAATAATTGAATTTATAGATAAATATAATTTTGAATATTTACACTAAAAATTTATAAAAAATATTAAATTAATCATTATTACATAATTACTAGTATTAAGTTTTTATTGGTCATTCATGATATAGAAATTATAATAATGTCTATATAGGTAGTAAAACCGAAAAAAACATGAACATGTTATAATAGTTGAATGAGTACAAACATGTTATTTTATAATGATAATATAAATTTTATAAAATATTAATGGTTTAATTTTTTTTAAATAAATGATAAATCTAATTCAATAAGATTTATAGGAATAATATAAATGAAAAGAGAGATAATAAACCATTACTTATAAAGTATAAATCCCCTATATTCATGAAAAACTTATTTTTTAAGAGATTTAGGAAATTTATAAGGAATAGAGGCTTATTAACATGGTATAGTATTTTTAAAAAATTAAATATGTTAGGGTATAGGTTAGAGTTTAATTTTTTTTGCGTATCTTTGAAAGTGTGGAAAGAATAAATCCCATCTCTTCATAAAAAACTTATTTTTTAAGATATTTGGGACATTTATAAAGAATAGAGGCTTATTAACATGGGATAACATTTTTATAAAATGAAATATGTTAGATTATAGGTTAGAGTTCAAATTTTTTGTGTATCTTTGAGAGGGTGGATGCTGGATCCTTTTATAAGTGAGTAGAGTGACATTTTTGTAAATATCAATTTTATAATATAAAAAGGGAAGTCATATTCCTGAAAAGTGGACCCAAAATGGATAAAAATTAACAATATATAATTTACAGGTCAATAAAGCCTCTATACACTCATTAAAAAGTATTTTGGAATTTTTCCCCTATCCCTTAATTTAACCCCTTTTTAACAATTTTAAACTTTATTGAGGTGACTAACTATTACTTTGTAATTTATTTTTATATAATTTTAATATTATGATTCTAAATAATAAAATAATTTTAAAAGGTTAAATTTATAAAGGTGGTAAAAATTAGTTTTAATAAAATTATGATTAATATAGCAAAAATAGTTTTTAGAGAAATGTCCTTCTTAAGTATAAAAATTAATTTACACCAAAATCATATATAGAATTGATTAAAAATTAAATTTATTTGTTTATGGATAAAAATGAGAGTTATATGAATTTCAAATCAATCTAAAATTTAATGGATCATTTTGAATACTTAATTAAAGGTAAAAGACCAAAATAGTTTTTAAATTTGAATAAAATATAACTTATGTTCTAAAAATTCAATCATATATTTAAAAATTAAAAATATTAATTTTAAATGAATTACTTTACTTATTAAATTAATTTTTTTATAAAAATGTTTTATATATTTTTAATTTATGCTAATATCATAATGTTTTCATAAAAGTTATGTTATTTGTAAAAACTGTATTTTTACTATTCAACAAAAAATTAACCTTTTCATAAAATACCAAAATTTTACCCTAGAATAATTTTTAAATGTTGAATCCAATTTTTTTTTCATTTTATAAAACACAAATTTTAAAATTTAAAATTTTATCTTTTAAATAAAACATATACAATATACAATAAAAGCAATTTTCTTTAAATAAAATATTTTTGTTTACCAATGAATAATTAAATTAACATTACTTAGAGTTTATTAATTATTTATTTTATGTTATAAATTTATTTAATAAATAATACCTTTAATTTTATTAAGACATACTATTGATATCATTCTTCAAAATTAATAATTTTAACAAAAATGAATATTTTATAAAAACAATTCCTTTAGAATAAAAGGTATTTCCACAAATGAATTTATATATTTTCTCTGTTATAAAATAATTTATTTAAAGTAATATATACTAAAATATCATGGTGTTACATATATAAATATCTTAATGAAGGGATAGAGATGTGTCCTTATGCAAAATGATAGGGTAATAACATATGCCTCACATCAATTGAAGTTCTATGATAAAAAATACTCAATGCTTGATCTGGATCTAGCAGTAATAATATTTTCATTAAAGATATGGAGGCATTACCTATATTATGAAATGTGTTCTAATTATAAGTTCTTAAAATATATATTCAAACAAAAGGAGGTTACTATGTGCTAGAGGAGACAGTTGGAGTTGATCAAGGACTATAACTACTCAATACATTACCACAATGGGAAGGTGAACAAGGTAGATAATTATCTGAGAAGAAAGAACCATGATACCTTATCCATGATAAGAATTTAAAGAGACACAATACTCATTGATTTAAATGTATAGAAAAGGAAGTCATAAGGGAAGTGAATAAATATACTCTTTCCAAAATGAATTCCCACTCATCCATCCATGTGAATAATAAGGAGGTGTGAAAGGAAGATATAGATCTATAGAAAAAGGTAAGGAATATTATAGAGTTAAAACTTGATAATGATAGAATTATAAGATTTGGGAAATTAATACATGTCCCTTCAATACTATAATTAAATAAGGATCTATTACATGGTGCACATAGCGCATCATTCTCTATCCATCCTTGATGTAAAAAATGTATAAAATATCAAGGAGCACTTCTGGTGGGACAACATAAAGAGGGATATTATGGAGTATATATATCGATTCTTGGTTTTATATAAATTATAAGATGAACATCAAAGTTATAAATATTGTTTAGAGTATGAAACTCAAGAGGGGGGGGGGGGTGAATTGAGTTCCTATAAAATTTTATATCTAAAATTCTTATTTTTTAAAAAATCACCCATTTTAAAATCAAATACATGATAGTTAACCAAAGTAGATGATTTATAAAGGATTTTATTGTTTGAAATATTTCTCAAATATTGATTAGTTCTCAGTTAAAATAATATGGATTATTATTTTAGCTTTTGAAATTAGTCTACTAAATAAAATTCTAATACAAGCACTATCTAAGATTAAATATTAAAGTGAAGTTAAGTTTTCTAAAAAAAATTATAAGAAAAGAGAAAAAAAACTTGAAAAAGCACAGTGGATTAAAACAAGATGTTCAGTTACAAGTCAATACATAATCCTCTCCACTTGGTGATCTTTACCACCAAGCCGTTTTATTAAATAAACTTTATCCACACCCTGGATCAGGGTACACAATAGTATAAAAATTGTCCAGGTCAACATACCACTTCCAAAATTTTCATGGGAGTGTAAAAACTAACATACCACACATGAAACTCTTCTAATATTATCTATGGGAGTTTAATATGTAAAAAAGATAAGTTGATGAAGAAATATATGTATCTTCTAGTTTGGCACATGAGTTAGTGTGTGTTTATAAAAAAGAGACACACACTGCTTGAAACATAAATAAAGTACACAGGCAGAGAATACTGATAAGAAGAGTTTAGAATGCTCAGTGTGATGTTCTATGAAGCTTATATACTCCTTCAAAATGGTAGAAGTGAAGTTGGAGTCATTTTACAGAAATAGATAGCAAAATAGAGAGTTGTTTTTTTGCTTCTATATTCTGTTCCCAATGAGGTAGAATATTCCTTGAAGTGTTCTTATGTTCTAAGTTGTTTCTGTAGAGATTTTTAGTTTTTTGTTTCTTATTAGTATCTTCGTGTATGTATAGTAGGAATCTCTTGTGTTTTTCTTTAAGGTGCATGAATAGTTTCTTCCAGATCACCTTATTCTCTCCATCTTTCTTATTGATATAGATATTCAATTTATATAGACAAGTAGCATGTTCTCTGGTACTTCGTACCTCATACTAGTCTCTAAAATTATTTAATTTTATCTACAAAAGATATAAAATCTCATCAATATAATAAGAATTACTAAGTTTCATAAATATGACTATTAGAGGTAAGTTCAAATTTAAGAGACAGATAATCAGTGACTCAGTCTGTTAGCAGATCAGACTATCGGTGGCTCATGATGTCAGTGTATCATGCTGTTGGTGAGTTAGTCTATCAGTAACCCATACTGTCAATGTCTCATGCTATTGGAAGATCATTCTATCACTAGATCAAACTTGCATCAATAACTCATCTTTCAGTAGGTGATGCGTCTATAATTCAACTGTTGGTAGCTCATACTTAACAAAATTCTAAGTGTCGGTCAGTCACTATATTACTAGGCCAGGTGTCAGTAGGTCAGGCATTGGTAGGTCAGGCATTGGTAGGTCAATCTGTCAGTGAGTCAAGCTATCAGTCACTCATACTTAGCGAAAATAATGAGTCACTCTGTCGGTGACTCAGCTTATCAGTAGCTTATGTAATCGGTAGCTCATGTATTAGTGACTTTTCTATTAGTAGGACAAGTATCAGTAGCTCGTACTTATCAATGTCTCATACTTAACCTAAATCTATAACACTATCTTATGATGTAAACACAAACACCAGAGGTTAAAATTATAACTGAATATTATTAAACACAATGTATTTTATTAAATCATAATTAGCATAGTTAAGCAAGATTTGTGAGCATTAAAACTAAAGGAGGTCAACAATCTCCCCCTTTTTGATGATCAAAAATCATGAAATTATATACCACAATAATTAATTTATGATGATCAGAGAAAAAAAAATATGATTAACATATTACACAGATTATTGTGATGATATTTTAAAAATAAACACATGTACATATTACTTGTTAAATGATCTGTTTCAATTATATGTCTCCTTTTAATCTTCAATATTAATCTTAAACTCCCCCTGAGAGATATTTCATATTATTTCTCCCCCTTTTGGGATTATCAAAAAGGAAACACTGAATGAAAAGAAAATAAAAGATAAGAAAATAATAATGAGATGAAATCATAGAGGGTATTCCATTAATCAAGCAGTATAAGGGATAAAAAAACAATACTACAAAAAGATTACATATAATCCTTATAAAAAAGGATCCAACTACTTCTTGGTTACATTAGAGTCCATCACTTACTTTCCATTATCAGAAGAAGAAGAGGTAGGAGAAGAAGGTGCAAAGGTAGGGGTGGTGGGAGGGACAAAGAAAATAGTGAGGGAAAAAAGAGACTCTCCTTGAAAAATAGATGAAGCAAGGCTCAATCTAGAAAAGAAAGTAGGACCTGTGAGTTCCTATTGGATGATAGGTCTAATATGGAGCAGGGGTTATAGTCAAAGGTGAGAAAAGGGTAGAAGAAGAAGAGGTAGAAGTAGGCAAGACTGGTCTGATAGGAGCAGTAGGAGGAGCAACAATGGTTGTGCTGTGATGATGTAGGTATGATTTGAGTAGATTGATGAAGTCCCTCATGACCTCACCAGAATATTGCACAACATTTTCAAAATCCTCCTTGTTTTCCATAAACTTATCTAGAGTAGGAGTAAAATACCTCAACTTCTTAACATGCTCCTTGAATACCCGAGTCACTGGAGGTAACCTAAAATTCTACATTAAATATTTGAAATGACTAGTTAGCTGATTTTTGGTGTAAATCCTCTTGAAATATAAGTACACCTTCTTGATTATTCCTTCGTGATTAGTATTTGATTCTTTTGAGTATAATCTTATCATGTAATACACATGGTCATAGTTCTTACTGATCTTACTAAGGCTCTCCTAATCAATGCTACCCATCACATTCTAAAGTTCATCTCTAATCACAGATCTAATTATCTAAAAATCTAGAGAATGGAAAATAGGAGCAACTGAAGAGGAGACACCTTGCACTATATCTCTAATATCTAGTCTCAACTTGTCCACATTAAGAGTAGGAGGATGAGGCTGAGTAATAACACTCCTAGAAGTTGTATCCTCAAAAGATTTCACCACTTTATCTAAGGATGTCATATAATCAATAGTGAGATTGTTTATGGATGAAACCATAGTAGTCATCTCATTCCTCATCTTTTGCTTGTTTGAAACAACATCTTACACAAGAGAGATCAACCTTGGATCAACCTAAGATACAAATATCTTAGTAATCAAATCAGCATCTCTTTCACTAATTCCTGGAACAATAGTAGGATGACTGGGAAGAAAAGATCAGACTTCAGCTAACAGTTCATATTTAAAATCAATGAAATTATCTTTGGTGATATACTCAATAGATTCTGGATCAATCATAGGAGCCGGATCAAGAGTAGGAGTAGGATCCCTATACTTAGAATTAAAATAATCCAGGACATATGTCACATATCCTAGATCTATTCTTTATATAGGTAAAACAATTCCATACAAAGGATCTAGTACATCAATCGTAGCTCTCTTAGCCAGTCTCTCCCCCTTAGCAGGTTTCCTTTTCATGGAATAGACTAATTGTCTCACTAAAGTCACTAATACTTCCCTTTTAGCATGAAATTCAACATGAATAGGAGTATCAAGAGCCCTCTCCTCAACCACAGTTGGTTCAACATGAGCATCAGGGGCTACATGTGGTTCCAAAATCAGTTCATCTTCCACTACAGGATAATCAGTAGGACTTTAATGCTTACTAAGATCTAATGTAAGATCAATAAGTTCATCCTCAAGACCTTGATCATCACTAGGATGATCTAATTCACTTTATGAATCATCACTTCCTTCATCTTCTATATCAATTCCTTCTTCTCTATCACTTTCATCAAATTCTTCAACATATTCCTCAACTCCATCGTCATCCTCAGATTCTTCTTCTTCACTACCATTTCCTTCTTCATTACTAGATTCTTTCTCACTACCTGATCTAGTAACATACTCAGCATCCTCAGACTCTTCAGTCTCATCACTATCATTCTCAGGTAGAAGTGGTTCCTTAGAAGGTAGAGGTCTAGGATGACTTGTAGGACCATAAGTTATCCTTATTGGACTATCAACAATGTCAGGACCACTCCTATCATATATTGGTGATTCATCTCTTTGAACTTCCTCAGGAACATCCTTATCAAAATAAACACCCACTTCATCTAGTACTAGACCATAGTCTATCATATCCCATGGCCTCGAGGTATGATCAATAGGATTGAAATCTTAATATATCTTATCATTATCCTCAACCCATATTTTCTTCCAAGGGTTCCATTTAATCCTCATCCTCTTGTATATTACTTTGTTTAGATAGAAACCATCACAAGCTAAAATGGTATCTTCACCTTCATTCACTACACCCTTAGCCTTCAACATGGTGAAGATAAGTCTAGGATAAAATAAATAATTGGTCTTTCAATAGGGTTTAATCATCTCACTGATATGAACCATCAAATATTTACAAAAAATTTACCTTATGACCTTTATTCAACATATAAAGCAAGTAAACATCCTGAAACTTAATAGATGCAAAATCTCCTTTCTTGGGAAATTATTAATGTTGAATGAATTTAAATAAAAGCCTACTCTCACCATTGAGCTATGTAGAAATAGAACTCCTATGCTCTCTATTTCTTGTTAACTCGGCCAAAGATACCCCATAACTAAATAGTTCACTTGTTGGAGGATAACTTCTCTGATGGTCATCATAAACACCCTTATGGGGTACCTATAGACATTCTTCCCAATGATTATATGAAAAATACACTCTCCTTTAATCCACTATTGGATTTATCCAAAACACCTCAGATCCTTCCAGTAGAAACTCAATACACAGGTAAAAATCATATACCATCCTCAGATAATACGACCTCTCATTATCAGATAACCACTCCAACCACCCTTGGGTTTTAAACACATTTAGTAGAAGAGACTTACTAAAAAACAACCATTTTTACTATAATTCTTTCTCAAGGGTTATAAAGATATTCATGAGTTATGGATGAATAGGTGGTGATTTTGGTTGGATAGATTCAACTATTTTCCTATTAGATGGATGAGACTCATCCTCATATCCTTGTAGAATATGCTTGACACAATACATTGAGGGGTATTGAAGGTTTCAGTTTGAGTGAGAAAGATAGCATCTTGGGATAAAAATGTTTGAGGGTAAGAAGTCCAAGAGTCAGAGTGTGAGGGTAAAAAGAAATATTGGATTGACCCTTATTTAATCATTTAGGGATTTGAAAACATAAAATACTAAATGTGGGTTAAAATAAAATAAACCAAATAAAATAGTGACGTTTCAAATTCCAGATAGATAAATAAAATATCCATCAGTGTGACCTCATTGGTTAGACTTGTTAGTGAGACATTATTGGTGAGACATGTTAGTGAGACATCATTAGTGAGATAAATCAGTAAGACATCATTAGCTAGTCACATTAGTGAGACATCAGTGGTGAATCATCAACAGTGGGTCCTCAAAAATTGATCATTCCTAACTCATGTCTGATGTAACTCATACTCTCATAATTTAAAGGATTAGTAAAAATATTAGCAATTTGATGTTCTGTTCTAATGAATTCAAGAGTTATATCACCTTTTTGATAATGATCTCTCAAAAAAGTGATGTATTACATCAATATGTTTTGTTCTAGAGTGAGAAACTAGATTCTTAGAAATATTAATCGCACTTTTGTTGTCACAGTTTATAGGGACATGCCTAAACTGATATCCATAATCCAGTAATGTGTGTTTCATCTACAAAATCTGATCACAATAACTACCAACAACTATGTATTCAGCTTCAGCAGTAGATAATGCAACACAATTTTTCTTTTTAATACATCATGATACTAGATACTTTCCCAATAAGTGACACGTTATATAGGTTCTTTTTTCTACAACTAAAAAATTATCCTATTGACATAGTTAAAAACCATGGAAATAGGGCCCAAAACCATGGTCATAGGCTATGGCCACGGTTTTGCCCAACCGTGGGTGTTATCACTGTGGAAATAGGGTCTAACCTATTTCAATGATTTTAACCATGGAAATAAGTGGGATATTTCCACAATTTCCAAAAACATGGAAATAAGTCTCATCGTTGTCAAATGTGGAAATTGACCTATAACCATGGTTAAAACTGTGGCCATAGATGCTACTTCCACAGTTGAAAACCATGGCTATAGCCCCAAAAAACCATGTAAATAGCCCAAAAATAATATTTCACTAACATGATTCAATATTGGTACCTCACCCATAGGATTATGCAACATAACCACTACACCACACTGAGATTCAGGTATATATATATATATATAATATTTTATATATATTATTAAGAATTGTGGTAGTAGCATAAAAACAGAGGTAATAGATCTTCATGCTCTATTTTTCGTGGGAAAAGTTTTCTCCCATGCAAGGGAGGGAGACCTAAAGCCACGGTTTTCAAAACCATGGATATAGGTGTGGGATATAGCCACAGTTTTAGTAAAACTATGGCTATAGCCCTCGAAAAAATGGCCTATAATCACATTTTTGAAAACCATAGCTATAAGACACATAACTATGGCTATAGCCTACCTATAGTCATGATTTTAAAACTGTGGAAATAGCCCAATTTTCTACTTGTGTTCTATCTAACTTGCAACCACCAAAATCAGTATCAGAGTAACTAACTAAATCAAAAGGTTTTACTCTAAGATAATACAATACAAAGTTGGTAGTATACTTGAGGTATTTGAAAATTCTTTTAATAGCAAGAAGATGCGACTCTTTAAGATTTTCTTGAAAAAAAGTACACATACAGACACTAAACATAATATAATGTCGGCTAGGATTTAGGTAGAGTAGACTTCCAATAATCCCTCTATAATTAGTTTGATCAATAGATTTTCCATTCTCATCAAGATCCAATCTACAGGTGGTACTCATTGGAGTATCACTACTTTTTGTACTATCAAATCCAAACTGTTTCAAAATATCTTTAGAGTACTTACTTTTATTTAAAATAATACCTTCTTTATTTTGAAAAATTTGAAATCCAAAAAAGAATTTGAGTTCACCCATTAAACTCATCTCAAATTCACTTTGCATCATTTTTGAAAAATCTATACATAAATAATTTTTAGAAGATCCAAAAATAATGTCATCAATATAGATTTGAAAAAATAAAACATATTTAGAAATTATTTTTATAACAAGAGTAGGATTATCTATTCTTTTTGTAAAACCTTTATAAATAAGAAAAGTGTTGAGCATATCATACCAAGCTCTTGTATCTTGTTTTAAACAATAAAAAGATTTTTTTTAATTTAAAGACATGATTTGTAAAATGGGGGTTTGTAAAACTGGGGGGTTTTTCAACAAAAAAATCCTCAACTATATACCCATTTAGGAATGAATTTTTAACATCCATTTGATATAGTTTGAAATTTAGATGTGTTGCATATAGTAGTAGTATTCTAATGGATTCAAGTCGGGAAATATGTGCAAAGTTTTCTTCATAGTCAATTCCTTCTTCTTGACTATATCCTTGTGCAACTAGTCTGGACTTATTTCTCACTATGGTACTAGCTTCATCCACTTTATTTTTAAACACCCACTTAGTGCCTATAGTCAAGGTGTCTTTGGGTCTATGAACAAGTTTCTAGACTTTATTTCTTTCAAACTGATTCAAATATTATTTCATATCCATTACCCAAAATTCATCACTGATAGTATCATTGATATTTGTAGGTTTAAGATGTGACAAAAAGTCTTGATATTCAACCTGGTTCTTAAGAGAATCTCTAGTTTGTGTCCCTTTATCTAATTCTCCTACTACAACATCTAAGGTATAGTTCTTGAGGGTTATAATAGATCTAGAAAAAGAAGGGTTAGTTATTTTAGGTTCTTCTATAGGTTCGGGTTCACTATGAACAGAGTCTGGAGATTTTCTGGAACTAGAGGATTTTATGCTTGCTTAATAGCACAGTCAGAAGGTTTAGCATTTATGTCCAGATTGGACAGATCATCCTCAATATTTTCTAGGGAGGTTTTAGGTTCATGTGGATCTGTTTCATAAAATTTTATATTTATAGATTCTCCCACACACTTGGTTCTTTTATTGAATACCCTATAGTCTTTTCTAGAGGTTGAATATCCTAGGAAAATTCCTTCATCACTTTTGGAAGCAAACTTGTCAAGATTATCTTTTGTATTTAGGATAAATACTTTAAAACTGAAAACTTTAAAGTAATTAACCTTATTCTTCTTATTGTTCTGTAGATAATAGGGGTTTTTATTAAGGATAGTTCTAATTAAAACTTTATCAATAATATAAAAAGTTGTATTTACAACTTCTGACCAAAAGTAAATAGGTAATTCATACTCATTAAGAATAGTTCAGGCAATTTCTTATAAGGTTGTATTCCTTCTTTCTACGCTCCATTTTTTTGGGGTGTCCTAGGAGCAGAGAAGTTATGACTATATCCAATTTGTGAGAAAAAATATTCAAAATCTTGGTTTTCAAACTCACAACCATGGTCACTTTATAAGGTTTTAATTCTAATAACACTCAAGTTCTTTGCATTTCTAGTATACTTGGTGAAGTAGGAACAAGCTTCACACTTGTGAGTTAAAAAGAAAGTCCAAGTATACCCAGAAAAGTCATCAACTAGAACATAGACATAATTCTTACCATTTAAACTAGAAACTCTAGATGGTCCTAACAAATACATGTGAACTAACTCAAGAGGTTGATAAGTTGAAACTTATTTCTTTGGTTTTAAAGATATTTTATGTTATTTACCTTTTTGACAAGGATTACAAAATTTTTCATTTGGAAACTCAAGTTTAGGTAGATCCTTGACTAGTCCTTTCCTAGTAATATTTCTAAGGTAATGAATATTACAATGGCCTAGTATCCTACACCAAATACATGACTCTTTGTGAAAGTTACTTAATCTTGAAACATTTTGAGAAACTAAGGAATCTAAATTCACAACATAAACATTCTCATTTCTAAAAGAAGTGAATACTAAATCATTATTATAATCAAAAAAAATTCAAGCATAATTTTCAAATATAACATTAAAAACCATCATCACATAATTGTGTGATTCTAAGAAGATTATACATAAGACCATAAAAAAATAACTTTAGAAACTAAAATTGAATCAGTGTTATCAATTTGGCCAAGGCCAATAATTTTTCCTTTTTCATTGTCATCAAAGGTGACATGCACACCATATATCTTGATAAGGTTCTTGAATCTTGAATAGTTCCCTTTAATATGTCTTGAACATCCACTATCCATGTACCATAATCTCTTATAGTAACTCTTCAAATAGATTTCCTACAAAAATAGATCAAATAAGAAAAGACTTTGGTACCCAGATTTACTTAGGTCTGGTGATATTAGTAATTAAAGATTTGGGAACCCACATTTGATTCATGGGTTTCCTATAAGAAGTTTTCAAGGTATTAGAAAAATAAACTCTACTGGGTCCAAAAAAACTAGAGGCTCTAAAAATATTTTTGATTGTTGAAACTTGCAGCAATTTTTTCAGATCTGGGCACAAAACCAAATTTTCTATATTTTGATACAAATTTTTTTTAATAAAATTTCTTTTTCCAAGTTGATAACCAATACCAGTAGTATATTTTGGAGCAACTTGTTTTCCAAGAATTTTAACTAAGTTATCATTACTATTTGTGAATTTCTCAAGATCCTTCTTTAATTTCTCATTGGAAAGTTTAAGTTCATTGTTCTCATATAGCAATTGATCATTCTTTTCCTTTTAAATAGTAAGTTCAGATTTAATAGAAATAGTAAGAGCATGTTGTTTCTTGAGAGATTTATACTTATCCTTTAGTTCATTGTATGTGTCCTCAATAATTCTACAATATTCAAACATTTATTCGTTTTTCATATTCTCAATATCAGATTCATCTCCAGAATAATAAGAATTTTTTGCAGGAGATTCTAGAGTTACCTCATATGTGTTTTTCATGAAACACATATTGGATTTTTTATCCTTATCATCATGTGAAGATTCATATTCATTGAATATATCCATAGAGGAACTCCAAGTGACCTTCATTTCCTTTTTATATTTTCTATATTTTTCCTCATACTTCCTTTTATAATTTAACTTTGGATAGTTAGTTTTTACATGTCCTCTTCTCTTACACTCATAGAAGACTATTTCACTAGTATTTTCATTTTTATTCCAATCATTGTTTCAGTTTATTTTGCTATCATACTTCCCTTTATAACTGGGTTTTTTGAAGAACTTATTTCTTCTATAAAACTTCTCAAATATTCTATCTAGCTGAGTTATTTACTCATCACTGTCACTTGGTGATTATTCATTACTATAAATTTCAGAATAAACTTTCACTTTATATTTCTGTTTGAAGGCAGTGGTTTTAAAATCCACTGACTTTATCTTTGGTTCATCATATTCCTCTCTATTGACCTTCATCTCTTCCTCATACATTATCATTTTACCAATCAGCTCCTTTACTGGTATATTGTTGATGTCACAGGATTCCCTTATTGACACTGAGGTTCCCCTCTATCTTTCTAGAAAACATATGAGAATTCACATTACTTATTCCTTGGGTGTTATTGCATTTCCTAGAGATACCATCATATTTAATATTTCACTAAATCTGAGATACATGTCAGAAATATTCTCATTAGGCTTCATTTTAAATTTATCATGTTTAATAGTATATGTATTAAGTCTTATTTCTTTGACATTAGTGGTTACTTCATGTGCACCAGCCAGTGTGTCCCAAATTTCAAATGCTGTTTTATATGTAGAAATTTTATTAAATTCTTCACCCCCTAAAGAGAGGTATAAGGAGTTCATAGATTTATAGTCATTATTGTAGGAATCATTAGTGGAATAATCTAAAATGTTCCTAGCAGTAGTAGGAATTTTATATTCATCTAAAATCAAAGACTAGATTTAAAAACCCATAATTTACAAATGAATTTTCATTTTAATTTTCCACCAGACATAATTTGTCCCATTAAAATAGGGAGGTATATTGGTAGCAACACCTTCCTATATATTATCTATATTAAAGAATGAACTAGAGTTTTAAAGAACAAAAAATTAGAACTAACAAAAATTTAGAGATATTTAAAATCACAACTAAAATCATAGTTGAAAAAGGTTTTTGAAAAAGTTTTTAAACAACCTCTGATACCAAATTTTGGTCGGAGTAGGACACTCAAGAGGGGGGTGAATGAAGTTCCTATAAAAATTTCTTTCTAAAATTATTATTTTAAAAAAAATCCCCCAATTTAAAATCAAATATAGACCAGTTAACCAAAGTATCATATTTATAAAATATTTAATCGTTTGAAATATTTCTTAAATATTGATTAGTTCCTAGTTAAAACAGTTTGTATTTTTATTTTAGCTTTTGAAATCAGTATACTAAATAAAATTCTAATAAAAACACTATATAAGATTAACTATCATAGTGAAGTTAAGTTTTTTGAAATAATTATAATAATAGAGAAAAAAACAACTTGAAAAAGTATAGAGAATTAAAACAAGAGATTCAGTCTCAATTAGAGACCTAATCCTTTCCACTTAGGGATCACCTTCCACCAAGCAGCTTATATTAAATAAACTTGATATACACCCTGGATTAGGGTATACAATAGTATAAAAATTGTTTAGGTTAACGTACCTCTTCCACTATTTTCATGGGAGTGTAAAAACAAATAGGCCACATAGGGACCTATTAAATTTTTATTCATGGGAGTGTAAGTTGTAAAAATATAAGTTGATGAAGATATCTATGTATCTTCCAGTTTGGCATAGTAGTCAGTGTGTGTTTATATAATAGAGACACACACTACTTGAAATGTAAATAAAATACATAGGAAGATCAAAATGATAATAAGAGTTTATAATTATCCATGAGATGTTCTATGAAGCTTCTGGACTCCTTCAAAATGGAAAAAGTGAAGCTGGATTCATATTCTAGAAACAGATAGTAAAATGGAGAGTCATTTTTTACTTCTGTCTTATGTTCCTAGTTAGGTAGAAGATTCCTCAATGTGTTCTTGTGTTCTCAGTTGTTACTATAGAGATTTTTGGTCTTTTAGTTCTCAGTATTATCTTCGTGTATGCACAATAGGAAACTCTTGTGTTTTTCTCTAAGGCGTAGGAACAATTTCTTTCATATCACCTCGTTATTTCCATCTTTCTTGTTGATCTATATATTCCCTTTATGCAGACAAACAAAAAGTTCTATAGTACCTCATAATCATCTCAAACATCATTAAATGTTGTTTACAAAAGATATACAAGATCATTAATATAATAAGCAGTACTAAGTTTCATAAATATGTACGCTAGAGATAAGTCTGAATTTAAGAGATAGATCATCAGTGAATTAGTTTTTAGGTAGGTTAGACTATCGATGACTCATGTTATTGGTGAGTCATGCTATCAGTGAGTCGGTCTATCGGTAACTCAAAATGTTAGTGTCTCAAGCTATTGGTAGATCATTCTATCGATGGATCGAACTTTCATCGGTAACTCAACTATTAGTAAGTGATGTGTCAGTATCTCAATGTTTGGTCGCTTATACTTAGCAAAATTCTGAGTGTCGATTAGTCTCTTCGTTGGTAGGTTAGGCGTCGGTAGGTTGAGCATCCATAACTCAATCTATCGGTGAGTCAACATTTTGGTGACTCATACTTAGAAAAAATTATGAGTCTCTCTGTTGGTGACTCAACTTATCAGTATCTTATATCGTCGGTATCTCATGTATCAGTGACTTGTCTATCGTTAGGACAAGTATCAGTAACTCATACTTATCGGTGTCTCATATTTAACCAAAATCTGTAACACTATCTTATGATGTAAAAACCAGAGGTTAAAATTATAATTGAATATGATTAAACACAATGTATCTTAATAAATCATAATTAGCATAGTTAAGCATGATTTGTGATCATTAAAACTAGAGGAGGCCAATAATAAGGATATGAATAAACCATTACCCTTACCAATATATGAATGGGAGAACATCGCCATGAATTTCATCATAGCACTTCCTATGACATATAAAGGCTATAATATCATTTGGGTTGTGGTTGAAAACCATTCAAAGACAATGAATTTCATTTCTATTTGAGATGATTTCTTACTCGATCAACTTACAAAGATTTACAAAAAGGAAGTGGTAAGGGTATGTAAAGTACCACATTTAATTATATTTGATTGAGATACTAGATTCACCTTAAAGTCCTAGAGAATTCTTCAACAAGTACTACATACATAGATGAGATTTATCATAACTTATCATCCTCGAACTGATGGTCAATCTAAAAATACCATTAAAACCATGGAAGAAATGTTAAGATATTTCTCAATGGATTTCAAAAAAGTTTGGGATTAACATATTCCTCTAGTTGAGTTTTCATATAATAATAGTTTCATGCTACCATTCAAATGGAACTGTATGAGGAACTGTATAGGAGGAGTTGTATAAATCTGACAAGTTAGGATGATGTTAAAGGGTGGAAGCTTCTAGAACTAGGTTTTTCTCAAGATATGTTAGAGACAAGGCATTCCTGTGAATATCATCATGTAATATGGTTGTGAGATTTGAAAAAAAGGTAAAGTTGATACCTAGATACATTCGCCCTTTAAAAATTATTGATTATATTTAGATGTAATCCTAACACCTTTTACTTCCACTAAGCCTCTCAGAAGTTCATACCCAACTCTATTTATTACTTTTGAGGAATTATATACTCGAACCATCACATATACTAAAAATGAATATGATGAATGAATTTTACTGAATCATGTAAGGTTATATATAGGAATTTAATATGACCATTATGGCTATTGGATATATAACTGTTGGATATATAGTCATTAGATATATTATCATTTGATAATTTTTCATTGGGTTTACATATTTTTAATAGGTATATTTAGTATTTTATAGTTAAAAGTAGATAATGTGTTACACATAAAATATTTTACATGTAATTAATATAAATATTTTTTTAAAAAATAAAATGATACTTATTCATTTTGAAAATGTCTATTAGTTTCATGAAGTTATTTTTTTTGGTAAATAATTTATTTTAAATTAAATTTATTTCTTATAATTAATAATTTAAATAAAATATATTGAAAAAAATTCAAGGAAGTGTTATTTAAATAATTAAATAATATTTAATAAATAATTAAGGAGTTATAAAGAATAAGAATTTAATTATTCATCATTAATGAAATTTTTTTTAATTAAAAATAATGTTTTTATTATATATTATATGTTTGTTTTTAAAATATGAATTTATCAAATTTGGTGTATTAAATTTAATGAAATGTGACATTTATATATTAAAATAAATGAATTAAAATCAATTTTAATGACTTTGAGAAACTAAATTTCAAAAAATATTATTCTTTTTAAAAAAAATTCCTGTGTTTTGTGTTTCTTATTTAAAATTAATTTTAATAACTACTAGTAATTTATTTTAAAAAAATGGATTTAATTTTTTAATCAAGAAATTGAAATTAAGTATGTAGATAAATTTCTTTTTTGGGAAAAACATTTATCAAGGTAAAAATTGAATTTCCACTGAAAATGTGAAATAAGGTAAAGGGAGTTAAATTAAGGGGTAAATTCATGAAATTTCACTAAAATTATATCTAAATTGTGTGTATGCTGGGATTCATGACCCATTTAAATTATTTTTATAGTTTTTTTTACCAATTTACATGTAAAATAAAAACATTATTGTAACATCATGTTACTATATTTTAGGTACATCTTGTTCCTATTTTGGTTCCCCCTTTTTATTTGGGTTCTTTTCAGACCATTCAAGGTTGGAGAGAATTTTTGGGGAAAATGACCTAAAATTTGGGGAAGTGTGTTTTTTTGAATTAATGGAGTCCAGTTATAAATGTTTCAAAGGGTTAAGAGGATTTTATTTAGGGTCTATATTAACTTGGGGGATTTTCTAATATTTTCTATAGAATCTGTCTAATGAAAACATTCACATCATGAAATGACTACACAATATGAATTAGTTTTTTGGAAGATGTCATGAACTAGTTTAGAACATGAACATTTTACAGGTTTTGAAATTGGTTCACATCATGATATGGTTGGGATTAAGAATTTTAATCTAAGGTGATGCTTTTTTGGCATATCTTGTAAATTGTGTAATTCACATCATGAATGGGTTTCACATCATGAATGTTTCGAGACCAGGGTTTTTACTATGATATATGAATGATTATTTTCATTTTATGTGCAGGATTCTACCTTAAAACCTAGGTTCTATCCCATGCAATTTTGAGGATTATCACTCCTTTAGGATTGCATCATTTGGCACTTGATCTTTTTCGTGTTTATGCTATATCTATCTAGGTAAGCGATCTTTATACTTCTTCATTTCCATCAATCATGGAAAAGTTTTTGCAATTTTTTGTGGATCTTTTGATCTTTTGGTGATTTTATTATTGATCCTTTCTAGATATATTGAGTGATCTTCTCCCAGAGGACAAACCTTATGTTGGTTGTGGTGCAATATTCGAGTTCCTTGAGGTATGTGTTGTATATATTATTCACAAACCACTTCACTTGTTAAATTGATTCTAAGATATGGGAATTGGCTCTAGGGTCTTTGGTGTTGTCTTTGTGTTTATTCCTTATTAGTGGATTGTATTGTGGGAATGTGTGACCTAAGTTTAAGGTAGTTTATTCCATCTCTAACCTGTGTTGGATGAACCTTGATTGATCAAATTTTGATAAATTGTTTTATAAATAAAATGGAATGATTGATTGATTAATTTGTGTGTGTGTGAAAATGGGTTTTTGATAAAAGATAGTTTTCCAATTTTTTGGAAAATAAAAGGGTATTTTCAAATCATTGTAAAATGGTTTTAAAATCATGGTTTGAAGAAATATTTTAGAAAATATAGCACATGGGAAGACTTGGGTACTTAGGTAAAAGGTGTAGAAATAGGCCTCATCCATTGATACTATTGGGGGGTTTACTCATATGGTGTTCCTCTGATCTCTAGGACCATTGTTCTAGGGACTTATTAGACATGTTGAGAGGTTCACTTGTTGGGGTGATCGTCTACTCTCTCGATTCGATTTATATATCTAAAGAATTGATTCATGTGTTTTTCTATATATAAGTACGAGTGTTCTAGATAGCCTGAACTATAGTGATCCTTGGTATAATGTTACCAGTTCTTTTGGTTTTACTATTTTGGATTTGAAATGATATGTGATAAATGATTTGAACTACTTTGACATATGTGATATGCTTTGAAACTTTTTTACCTGTATTATTTTGAACTGTGGAAAAAGGGGATTGTTTTACCATGATTTTGATATAAAAACCTCTTAACTAATTATCATTCCTTGTTTTATTTAAAATTGAGCATGTTTGGATTATTATACAAATAATTTTTATGGAACACCTAGGTGGGATCTTATTGAGCCTATTTAGCTGAAACCTTGTGCACCCCTTCGGAGGTGCGTATACTTAGTTATGTATTTTGATGTAGGGAAAAGCAATGTGTCACAGTGATATGGTGAGGTTTCTGTCATTTATGTCTGGGTAGCTGGAGGTGATATGGTGGGAGTTTTCCCACACTATAACATAGAGTATATATTTCTCATTTTGTTTTTGTCCTTTGTTTTTAGACTCATACCTTGAAGTTTTTTTAGCTACTTTAGGTTGGGATAAATCATTCCATCTGGTTATTGTTGATGCTCGGGTGCTAGTCATCAGCTCATGGGGAATGTAGATACTCGTTAGGTATGTGAAGGGTAAGGTTAGGTGTTGGTTCATGAGGGTATTCAGGTTGGTTCGTTGGAGTTTGGTATCGAAGGGAGGTTTTTATCAAGATTCCTTATCTTGGGATGTTTGGTAGACTAAATATAGGGTTTTTGGGACTTGAGAGGTAGGTTGCGATGAGTGTTTGTCCATATACTATCATAAAAGGACTCAAGTTACCATGGGATGTTGGGATGTGTGTCTCCAGTGTTAAGGTCTTTATCTTTATCTTAGTTTTTTATTACAGTTTTCTAGTTTGAACTGAGATTACTCGGTTTTCTGAACATTTCTTATGTTTTCAATGTATAGTGATATGCCTTTGAGACTTATTCCATGAGTTCTAAAGGATGGTATAATGGATTTTACTCAAGGTAATATACCTTTTGATCATAATATTACAGAGATTATTGTGAGAGTAATTCATTATGTGGACCAAAATGTACCAAAAGTATAGAATGTAGTTGTTGAGGTACAACCAATAGCTATAGGATAAAGGGATCGATCTATAGAGTTATTGTATGAGAAACCACTATCCTTTAAGGGTACAAATGATCCCCAAGAGGTATATGACTGGATGGATAAGATTAACCAAATCTTAAACTTATTGGATACACCTAAAAATATCAAGGTGAAGTTCATGGTGTTCAGACTTGAGGGTCCTAGAAAGCGATGGTGGGATTCCATGGTATAGGAAAATAGGCACCTGATCTTGGAATGTAAGGGTTTCAAGACCCTCTTATTTCATCAGTTCTTTCTAGAGTCATTGATGATCAAAAACTATCTAGAGTTCCTCTCTTTACAACAAGGAGAGTGATCAGAGTCGGTATACACCAATCAGTTCATGGAGTTGGTTCGTTTTTCCCTAAAGGTAGTGAATAATAACCAGCTAAAAAATAATAAATACCTATATGGTTTGTGACTAGATATTAGATCATAGGTGTTCATGCTGAAGATTTATACCTATGAGGAGACAGTAGATAGGTAAATTATGGCAGATATGGATATAGTATGAAAGGTTGGATATTTTTTCCCATCTCTTCTAACCAATGGAAGATTTAGTGGCATGAATGGGAAAAAGATGATATGGCATGATCATTATGGTGGTGGTGGAGGTGGTTCTTAATAGTGTGCCTCCTCTAAACCATCAGTTGTAGCTAGTAGTGTTCCCTTTACTTACTATCAGTGTGTTAAGGTCAGGCACACCTGGAGTTCTTGTTCTATGCCTGTAAAGATGTGAAATGGTTTTGGATGTTATTAACATTTATAGAGATTATACCAGGCTATGTCTATGCCTCATTATATTCAAGGATCATCGGATCCAAAGGTCACTATAGTTTATTCAGATTCTTCAAAGTCTATAGGGATCCATCCATAGGATTCAGTTGTGAAGAACCTTCAAACAATGGAGGCTGACACGGGTCCAACGAAAGTAAGAACTATCATCTTTATTACATCTTCAGTAGTAACTAATTTATTTGATATTGGTTCCTCCCTCTCAATTATTTATACCTATTTTTTATATTCTTAAACTCCCAATAGAGCACATTTAATTTTTTATAGAGTTATCGATGCCTCTTAAGAAGAGTAAAGAGTAAGAATTTTGGTGACCTTCTTGTTCTTCCAATGGCCCGAAGGCCTTTATTTTTTATTGATTTTGATAATCCACCTTTCAAGGGGTGAGGTGGAACCCTTACAAGGACCATAGACGTAAGTATTACATGGCCCATTGGCCTTAGAGGAATTCATTTCCCGTAGGCTTCAAACATTACATACAACCCAGAGTAACTACTTGTAACTGATCCTCCCCATTATCTTCATCGTGATATCATCTCTCCACCATCACATGGATGTTTGGCTAGTCTTTCCCATGCATGCACATTCTTTTCCTGATGGCAGGTGTCTTACCCTCTCATTCTTGCAATCTGTTTATCTTATGCTATGGTGAAAGCTCCTTTCTCCTCCTCCTTCTGAAGATTGTTCCTTGTAGGTTGTCTTGTTTTCATCTAATCTTAAGGTGGTCTAAAGGCCTTGAGGTGGCCCGAAGGCCTTACTGACCCAAAGGACTGGGTGGCCCGAAGGCCCTAAAGGACTCGGGTACCAAATCGGTGGCCCTAAGGCCCAAACAGGGGAATATTCCCGGCTTCTACAGTGCCTACTACAGTTCCCGCTACAGTACCTACTACAGTTCATGCTACAGTACCTTTTATAGTTTTGAACAATTCCTACTACAGTACTTTCTACAATATTGATTGTATTATCATCAATATTGATTGTATTATCTTTCACAATGATGAGGTTGATTGTTATCATCGGTGTTTCATATTCCATGTTGTCGATGGGAGCTCTTAGGTGTTTAAGGGAGAGTGAGATCTGAGTCCTGGTCATTCATGGCCATTTTTTCTAGAGCTTAAGAGTTTTTTGTCTACTATTGTAGTAGATCTCGATAACGTTTCTTATTTTATTGATCTTCCATCAGTTTTTTGAAACTTTCTTGATTTTTTTCTAGATGAATTATATTGTAATCCTATAGTGAGGGAGGTATAGTTTATGATTTATCTAGTTTTGAGCACACAACCAATCTTGATACCCACTTATTGCATGGTACCGGTAGAGTTGAAAGATATCAAGATTTAGTTGGATGATCTAATGATGAAAGGTTTTATTTTACCTAGTGTTTCATCTTGGGAATCCCTAGTGCTATTTTCCAAGAAGGAAGTTGGTTCACTTAATTTGTGCATAGACAATCAAAAGTTTAACTAGGTGATGGTTAAAAATAAGTATCCTTTTCCCTAGGTAGATGATTTTTTTTATTAGTAAAAGGAAGAAAAATGGTTTTCAAAAATCAATATTCAGGCGGGTTATCATCATCTCAAGGTTTAGGATTTTGATATTCCAAAGATAGATTACAGGAGTAGGTATAGACATTATGAATATATTGTGATGTCTTTTTGTCTGAGTAACACTCCTGTAGTTTGTATATCTTTGAAAAACTGAATATTTAATCAGTATCTCAACACTTTTTTGGTAGTTCTCATGGATGATATTCGGGTATATTCAAGATCTGATCATGAGAACAAGAACCATCTGATTTTGGTTTTGGAAATATTGAGGAGTCACCTTTTTTTTGGAAATCTTTAAAAATGTAGTTTATGGATCCAAGAAGTAGAGTTCTTGGGAAATGTGATTTCTGAGTGTGGATTATCATTCGAACTTGAGAAGGTAAAGGATGTATTTTCATGGGAGGAGCTACAAAACATATATGAGATTTTGAGATTCCTTGGTCTTTCTAGATATTATCAATAGTTCATCAAGGATTTATCAAAGTTGGAATCAAATTTGATTGTTTTTATAAGGAAAGGGGTGAAATTCACAATGGAAGTTAAATTTCAATGTTATTTTGATGAACTGAAATGAATTTTGACATTGGATTCTATTCTAATTTTACATAAATTTAGTAAGTGTTATGCAGTATACTCTAATGCTTCTAGTACTAGTCTGGGTTTCATGATTATGTAGAGTGATCATGTTTTATCATATAGATCTCTTCAACTTTTACTGCATGATAATAATTACCCCACTCATAATTTATATCTTTTAGTAGTTATTAATATGCTTAAATATTAGCAGAACTATATTTTTAGGGAGATATTTGTAGTATTTTCTGACCATAAGAAGATGAGATATATATTTTCTCACAAATACTAGAATCTTAGATAGAGAAAGTGGGGTTAATACCTTTATAATTTTGATTTCAATATATCCCACACTTTGAGTAAGAGAAATGTCATCACAGATGCTCTCAATAGGAAAGTACCATTGCATAATATCTTAGAATCGATGGAAGAGTGGAATCTAATGAGACTCTTTGCATAGTTTCATCCGGATGCTTAGGAGAATTTTTTTGGTATTGTTTTGACCAATGTTCAGTCATCAACATATCTCCTTGAGTATATTATACAAGGTCCATATTAGGATGATGAATTTAGAGGAATTTGAGAAACCCTTTAGGGTGGGGAGACTATTTATGGTTGGTATCTCCCTTCAGATGATATTCTCCTCTTTAGGGATTGATTTCCCATCCCAGTATCTATGAGGAGTGAAATTTTGTTTGAATGAAATTGTTCTTCATGGTCCATTCATCCAAGTACTTAAAGATGTAAAAGGTTGGGTTACAAACTATGAAGATGTATTATGACATGAGAAGGTGATTATGTTAGCCAGGTATGAAGTGTGATATTGCAGGTTGTGTGTCCCTTTATTACGCATTCCAACAGATGAAGGTATAGAATATAAAACCTTATAGTTTTCTCTAGTATATTCTAGTGTTGGTTTCTAAATAGGACAAGGTCCCCATGGATTTTGTTTTTCGATAACCAAAAACTCCCTAAGGGAAGAATTCTATATGGGTAGTGATTAATTGGTTGATAAAATTGGCTTATTTGATTCTGATTAGGGACACCACTAAAGTTGAATATCTGGGTAAGTTGTATATATATAAGGTTATGATGTTACATGGGGTTCCCTCTACCATTATTTTGGAAAAGGATATTAGGTTTACCTCCTGGATCTAGAAGAGTCTCTAAGAGGTGATGGGGACTCAAGTTAGGTTGAGTACATCTTATCATCCATAGATAGACAATCAAAAAAAGTGCGCTATTTAAATATTAGAGGATATGTTTCATTCCTATGTTTTGGGTTTTGGTGGAGCATAGGATATACATCTAGGACTGGTCTATTTTGTGTATAAAAAGAGTTATCATTCATTGATAATAATAGTATAATTCAAAGATTTGTATGGTTTCCCATACAGGTCACCTATTTATTGGGAAGAAGTGGGAAATTATACTCATGTGGGATCGAGTATCATTCAATAGATATTGGCAAGGGTTAAGGATATATGTCTGTGTCTAATACAGTCCAGAGTCAGCATAAATCGTATGTGGATTGTCAATGTCCCCCTTTGGAGTTTTTGGTATGTGACCTGGTTTTCTTGAATATTTCTCCTCAGTTGGGTCACAATCAGCTAGGAAAATAAGAAAAGTTGTATTTGAGATATGTTGGACCATTTAAGGTCACTTATCATCTTCGTAAGGTTTCTTATTGATTGTCATTACCGACTCAGTTGATATATATTCATGATTTTTTCCACATATCTTAAATTAGGAAGTATCACCTAGAACCCTCTCATGTTCTATATTGGGAAGATATTATTTTAGAGACATACATTTATATTTTGTAGTATCCAATAGAGATTATTGATTCACATGATAAATTATTATGTGTTAAGTCTATTCCATTGGTCATAGTGTTATGGCAGCACGAGTGAGATTCTCATGAGACTTGGGAGCGTGAAATGTTAGTGAGGGAGTTGTGGCATCACCTCTTTCTATAGAACCATTATTTCACATGAAATTATTGGGATATAAATTCTTATGGTGGGGAGTTTGTAACATCTTTATACCTAATTTCAGGTACATCTTGTCTCTATTTTTGTTTCCCCTTTTTGTTTGGGTGCATTTAAAACCTTTCAAGTTCAAAGAGTGTTTTTGTGGAAAATGACCTAAAGTTTGGGGATGTATATTTTTTTGAATTAATTAAGTCCATGAATAAATGTTAGAAAGGCATATGAGGATGTAATTTGGGGTCTAGGTTGACCTGATTTATTTTTTAATATTTTCTACAGAATCTACCTACTAGAAACATTCTTATAGTGAACTAATTACTCTTTATGAATTAGTTGTTGGGAAGATGTCTCAAATAGGTTTATAGAATGAAAAGTTTACAAATTGTGAAAATAGTTCACATCATGAGATGGTCGGGATTGGGAATTTTAATCAAAGGTGACACCATTTTTTTAATATCTTTCAAATCATGAAATTCATATCTTGAATGGGTTTCACATCATGAATTTTTCAAGACCATAAGATTTTACCACATTGTATGTATTATTCTTTTCATTCTATGTGCATGAATCTCCCTTGAAACCTAGGGTCTATCCTAGGTGATTATGGGGATCTCTTATCCTTAAAGATCGCATCTTTCGACACATGATCGTTGTTGTGGTTGTTCTATGTCTCTCCGGGCAAGAGATATTTCTGCTTCTTCATTTCCATTGATAATGACAGTGTTTTTGCACTATGTTTGTGGATATTTTGATCTTGTGGTGATGTTTATCTTGATCATTTATATATCTGTTGTATGATATTCTCCTAAATTTTGACCCTTGTGTTGGTTTTCATGCATCATGAAAGTTCATTGAGGTATGTTTTGTCTATCTTATTTGTTGAACATTTCACTTGTTAAATTGATTCTAAGATATGAGAATCGGTTCTAGGGCCACCATTGTTTTCATTTCATTACTTAATGCTTGGTGTATTCTATTATGGGTATTTGTGACCTGAGTTTGAGATAGGTGGTTCCATATCTAGCCTATGTTGGATGAACCTTGTTTGGTCTAGTTTTGATAAATTATTTTATAAATGAAATGGAATCATTGATTGATTTATTTGTGTGTGTATGCAAATAGGTTTTTGAGAAATGATGTTTTTCTCTTGTTTTGGTAAAATAAAAGGGCATTTTCAAATAATTTTGAAATGGTTTTAAAAGCATGGTTTTTATGAAATGGTTTATAAAATTTATCACATGAGAAGCCTTGGGTAAATTGGTGGAAGGTGTAGAAATTGGTCTCATCCATTGATACTGTCAAGGGGTTCACTCATAGGGTCTTCTTATTCTCCTTATACCTATTGTTCTAGGGACTTGTTAGACCTTTTGTGAGGTTCACATGTTATGATGTTCCTATGATCTCTAGATTCTATGCATATGTTTAGAGACTTGATTTGTGTGATTTTATATGTCTGGGTATGAGTGTTATATCTTTATAAACCTATAGTGATACTTGGCACGATTATACTTATGCTTTTGGTTTGTACTATTTTGGATTTTAGATGATATGTGATACATTCTTTGAAATGATTTGATATATGTGATCTACTTTGAAACTGTTTTATCTAGATTATTTAGAACTTTGGAAAATGGGAATGTTTTACCATGATTTTGATATAAAAATAATTTAAATGATTATCATGCATTGTTTTTATTAAAGATGAGAAAGTTTGGATTTTTTATATAGAGACTTGTTATGGAACACCTGTGTGGTATCCTACTAATCCTGTTTAAATCACACCCTATGCACCCCTTCAGTGGTGCATAGACATAGTTATGAATTTTAATGAAAGGAAAGACAAGACACCGTGATGATGTGGAAAGGTTTTTGTTAGATATGTCTGGGTAGCCATTGGTGAGATGGTGGGAGTTTTCTCATGATATCACATGGAGTAGTTTTTTCTCATTTTGGTTTTGTCCTTTGTTGTTGGAATCATACCTTGGAGTTTGTTTAGATACTTTTTAGTTGTATAATTTTCATGGTCTTCTTTCAGTTATGTCACACACACACACACACACTCTCTCACACACACACACACATATATATTCATGTTTTCTATTTTGTTATTTCTCTCTCTACATTATATATATATATATATTCCATGTTGTCTACTTCAGGTTGGGTGAAATAATTCCCTCTGGTTGTTGTTGATGCCTAGGTGTCAGTCGCTAGCCCATGGGGATCAAGAATAGCCTTTGGGTATGTGATGGGTAAGGTTAGGTACTAGTCTATGACGGTATTCAGGTTAGTTCTTCACACTTATAACTTAGAGAATGAGTATTTTTGAAAATTCCACCCATAATTCACCTATAAAAGGAACCCTCTTCTACCAATGTAAAAACAAACTTTTTATTTAGTTATCTCTTGAATAACTACCCAAATTCTCTATCCTCAAGTCTCTTTACATGTTTTATAGATTTTAGTTTCAAGAAATATGCCTAACTCCTTAGTTATAAAGGAACCCATTTCGAGAAGGAGTGAATCCATTAAAGTAAGTATCTAGTTATTCATTTTCATTTTCAATTACCTTCTTGTATAAAATCTTTATAAATATATGTATCCACTCTAATGATATTGTATTAAAATCATTATGATTATGTGAAAATGATATTATTGTTATATAAATCTATACTTTTACTCATCTATTAGTATAAAAAGTTCTTTTATAGACCAGTTCAACCACCTACATGAACAAATCTATACCAACACCATCATTTTCATCATGGACGAGTATCAATAAATTAATATTGGTAATATATGATATTAAAGAGTAATTTATTTCATGAATATGATTCTAAAAGGGTGAAACAAAAATGAATTTTCCTTATGAAGTAACTCATTAATATTAGTAAATTATTTGAAACACAATATGTTTGCACTCTATTCTCATAAAACATACCCATAAATTCCATAAAATGAACAAGAGACCACATAAATAATTTTAAAAAAATGATTCCACTTCCTTGATTTTATATGGGAATTGTAAAAATTTTATTAAATATTAAGGATCAACATCACAATTATGAAACTTATACAAAACAAGTAAAATTACTAACATTTGACAATGAAAATAAATAATAACTAACTAATATATGTGTAATAATTGATTATAATTGAATACTATAAAAGGGAAGTTGAGGTTAAAGGTAAGGGTTTATTTTTTAATATCACTTTGAAATTGAGGTTTCCTATGCATAAAATTCTAATTTGGAGAAATTATATGTTATTTCTCTCTAACAATACTTCTATTATATTATCCTCTATTTATTTCTAAGTTTTACATTTCTTATTACCGTTTCCTCTCCCATCAGTTCATAACTCACCAAGAATAACACTTGTAAATAGAATATATTTTATCTCTTATTTTTGATTAAGAATATTTTTATTCCATGTCTATGTTTTTCATATTCTATTTTTATTTCCTTACCCATACTTCTATGATTGATTAAGGTCACTTTATATTTACAATTATATTATTTTAAAAAAACGTGAAAGAAATATTTCAACCCTATTTTTTTTCAATCTTCCTTTATCTCATCATTTTCTTTAGTTTTCATTACAAAAACTTTATTTATAATTTGTAATGGCCCTTAAAGTAATTTTTATTTACTTTAATATTATTTTTCTAAAACCATTATTTTAAAAATTATTTTCTTTTGAAGAAACAATTTATTAAAAACATAAAGAACATTTATTATTATTTTCAAAACAATTTTTTATAATTATTATAAAGTTTATTTCATCATTTTCAATGTCCTTTAATGTTTATAATGTTACACTAGACATGTATTTTAATGATACCATTCACCTTACTTCTTTAGATGGATTATGTTTGTTTATTGTGGAAATTTTAATGAAACTTATTTCATTCTCATATGCTATGGTAGATTTATAAATGATTTTAAGTTCATGTGGAACAAATATTTATAGTTATCACTATATGATAAATGGAACTAGAATTATATATCCCTCTAATGCATTGGGTAAGTATTTATATCTCATGAGATTACATGTATGGGATTGGGAAGTGAACATAATGCATGGTTTACGGGATAGGTGGGATTAAAATTATATTTCACACCAATGCATTGGGAAAAGGTTTATATCTCATGAGATGACATGTAAGGGACTGAGGAGAGAACCCAATCCACTATGTTTATGGGAATGGGGAGTAAACTGAATCTACTATATTTATAGGAATGGGGATTAAACCTAATCTAATATGTTATAGAACTTTATCCACCATGTGATAATGGTCTTGGAAGTGATCCTTGGGATAACAAATGATTTTATATGATTATATTTTTTCCAAATTACTATGTTATATTTCCATGGATTATGATAATTTTATCATGATTCCACATTCTTATGCCTTATTTATTATGTTATTTAAAAATCCTTATGTCATGATTTATGATTTATCACCCATGTTTTATTGGGTATAATTTTATTATATTATTTTCATGTACCTTTATTATGTTATTATACCTACATGTTGATCTTATGATCAATTATTATCTTCAACTAATATCTCTTATGTTCACCCCTTACTAAGAATTTAATCTCACCCTTTCTTTTGTTTCAATTTTTTGGGTATTAATGAAGATTATTATGTATGATATATCCAGAAGGTTATTATGTGGGAAGATTATTTTTGGGAGATATTGAATAATGTTTGTAAAATAATTTTTTATGTATATAATCTCCCAAAACACAAAACTTATAGGTTTTGAGGTGTTATTTATTGTGAGATATAATGGATAATCAGGTTTAATGATGAAATCTGTATGTGTTTATGGTTGGGTCATCTCATTTGGTATCAAATTAGGGTTTTATTATTATTTTTGGATTATGTTATGAAGAATATAAGGATAAAACCTAAATTAACCTAGGTTGTACCAAAAGTGTTATAGTATTAACCAACAGTATCATAAGTTGAACATAATACCATATAGGTTTAAATCAATGTGACATAATTTAATAAATCTTAGGATTGATTTTAATTATCATATGATTGTTTACTATGGATATTATTGTTTAATACTCACACTAACCTTTTGGTTTTAGTTAATGGTTAAAACCAATATAAATGAGTTAAAAATTAATGTTATGAACAATATATGATTTCTTCAATGAGAAACCAAATGATATGGGAGATAGAGTGAAATATATCATGGTGATGCTCACCCAAATTTCTCAAAATATGAACAATAACACAAACTATGTAAAATATTCCAAGGAAGGAATAAATCATAATTGATGAGTGGTAGATTAGTAGAATATAAAATATATTTTTCATCCTCACGTTCTCAAATCATCAAAATATATTTTAGTTATCTATTATTCATATGGTGAAACTGATCAATAGAGTACTCTCATTAATAATACAATTAAAGAGGGATAAAATGACTCTATAAAATGGTATTTTAAGATGATGTTTTTTATAATTATTTTATCAGAACTCATAAAAATAAAATGGATATAGAATTCATTGAGTTTAAGAAAAATGAGGATGAATCCATTGGTACTTAGGAATAAAACTTCATGATACTTTCAAGGCATACTTCTAGTTTTATCATTGACCCCTAAAGAAAAATCTATCACTTTTTTAGTAGATTAAAACCAAGTCTCTAAAAACCATTGGAAATAAAGGACTTTGTATCTATGAATAAACTTTTCATTGTGATATCAAGGTGAAAATGGAAATTAAAGACTCTAATTATTATCATGGTTTTGGGGAAAAAATCATAAAATATAGATTCATGGAAACTCAAATGAAAAATTCCATAGAGGAAAGAATATTCATCTTTATACATGTAAAAATGTGGAAAGAAGCCTAGAGGTATCCTCCCTAAAAGAATTGAAAAATTATTTAATTATGGAAGTGAAGGACCTCAAGTGCATGAATGTTGAAGGACATGAGGAGGCCAACCAATGAAATAGATGAAAATAAATCTCAACCAAATGCACCACCCACACTTGAATTATTCAATTATAATAATTATGAAAATTACATAATCCAATTCCCAAATCTGAGGGTTAATAATGAAAATAAATTCTATTAACATCTAAATCCAATGGAGAAAGGGAAATCCTATACAATCACAATTATTAAAGTGGATTATGAAAACAAAGTGGTGAAATGTAAACTCATTGTCCATTCAAGAAATATAAAGGTATTATTTGATTTTGGTTCCACTCACTCCTTAATAACTATAATGTTTTCTAAGATTATAAATTCACCACCCCAATAATTAATTATCCAATTATTTATGAAAAATATTATAGGTATAATGATTTCATCTCAAGTCTGTAACTCTTCTTTAATAGATGTTTGTGTGAATTTTTTTCCTGTAAATTTTATTATTCCCCCTTTATTTGGAGTTGATGTTATTTTAGACATGAATTAGATCAATATAAATATATACCATATTAATTTTTAGGATAGGAAAATCAATTTTCATAACCTAAATCAACCCAAGACCGTCTATCAGTGCAAGGATGCTTATGAAATCCCTATGGAAGTTACTTTCCTTATATGGTTATTAATACCAAATAATGAGGTATTCTTATCTCAAATCAGTGGGGAGAAACTTAATATTTAAGATATTATTATTTTATAGGAATATGTCGACACATTTCCTGAGGAGTTTCTTGGACTTCCCCCTTATTCTGAGGTGGATTTTTCTATTGAACTCATACCCCATGCTATGTTGATATCAAAGACTCTTTATAGAATAAACCTGATAAAATTGGGGTAACTAAAGAAGAAACCCTATGATAATCTTTATAAAGGTTTAATACCCCCAACTGCTTCACCATTTGGTGCCCCAGTCTTCTTTATTAAGAATAAAGATAGATCAATGTTTCTTTGTATTGATTATCATGAACTTAACAATATCAAAATTAAGAACTAGTATCCTCTACCCGATTTTTATGACTTGCTTGATCATCTGTAAGGAGAAAAATATTTCTCAAAAATAAACCTTCAATATCGATATCATCAATTATGAGTGAAAGGGGAGGATATTACCAAGATATCCCTTTGTACAAGATATGTAATTAATTCAAAGTTATGATTTTTGGAATTAAAAATTCCCCTAGTATCTTCATAAATCTATTGAATATAATATTTAGAGATTAAAATAATAATTTTTTTAGTATTTATAGATTATATTCTCATATATTCAAAAATAAAATAAGAGTATGAAGAATATTGTAGGATTTTGATGAAGACCTTATTAAAGGATAAACTATATGCCAAATTTAGTAAATATAAATTATAGCTACAAAAACTAACATTATTGGTCATGTAATCAAAATAGAGGGTATATATTTAGATATTTTAAATATAAAGGTGATTTAGGAATGTACTTGATCAACCACTATAACAGATATCTACAGTTTTCTTAGATTAGTTGAATATTATAGATTATTTGTGATAATTTTCTCAAAACTATAAAATATACTAACCAAGTTAACTTGGAAAGGATTCAAGTTCTTCTAAATGGATGAATATGAAAATAATTTCAAGATATTAAGATAATGTTAGTCATTTCATCTATACTCACACTACCTTCCAATGGAGAAGTTTTTTTATATACATTGATACTTAAATAAAGGAATTGGGATGTGTTCTTATTCAAAATGACATGGTAGTAGAACATGACACACATTAATTAAAAGTCTATGAGAAAAAATTCCTGATGCATTATTTAGAGATAACTATAGAAATATTTGAATTAAATATGTGTAGGAATTATATATATGGTGGAAGGTTTGATATATATATATAGATTATGAGAGATTAAGGTATATATTCACAAAAAAATGATTTGAAGATGTTCTAATGGATATGGTTGCAGTTGATCAAGGAATATGACTTATTAATATATTACCACCCTGGGAATGAGAATAAGGTATCTTATGCTTTGAGAAAGAAGGATCATGCAGCCTTATCCATAATTAGGATTCTCATGGAGTTTCAAAGGATGGAAAAGGAAATAATAAGGAAAGGGGAGAAATAATATCTCTCCCAAATTAATTCTCAATTGTCAATTCATGTGAATAACAAGGATATGTATAAGGAATATAACTAGATATAGAATAAGGTATGAAATATTCCAAATTTCAACCTTGATAATGATAGAATTATAATATTTGGGAAATGAAAATGTGTCCCTTAAATACTAGAATTAAAGGAGATGTTGAATGATGCACATAACTTATCATTCTCTATCCATCCTGAAATTATAAATATCTATAGAGATCTCAAGGAGAACTTATAGTGGGAAAATATAAAGAGGGATATTTCATAGTATATATATTGATTCTTGGTTTTCCATATAGTCATGAATGAATGTCGTAATTCTAAGGGGATTATGCAACCATTACCCATAAATATATGGAAATGAGTTAACATCAACATGTATTGCATTGTTGTACTTCCCAAGACTTCTAAAGGCTATAATTACATTTTGGTTATAGTTGATCACCTTACAAAGTTGGTGAATTTCATTGTTATTTGAGAGGATTTAGAAATCAATCAACCTGAAAAAAATCAACATATAGAAAGTGGCAAGCATGCATGGAGTACCACTTTCAATTGTATATATTCAAGATCTAAGATTCACCTAAAAGTTCTAGAGATGTATTTAATAAGAATCAAATAAAAATCTGAGATTTATCATGAATTATCTTCTTCAAACCAATTTTCAATATAAAATAACTAGTTAGAACATCTAATATATTTTAAGATATTTTTCAATTTATTTCAAAGAAGGATGGTATAAATATATTCCTCTGTTTGGGTTCACAGATAACAATAGTTTTCATACTAGTATTCAAATAATATCATATAAGGCACTATATTTTAAGAGGTGTAAAACTATAACATATTGAGATTAAGTTAAAGAGTATAAGATTTTGAAATCTAATATTTCCCCAAAAATGATAGAAAGGATTCAAACTATTTAGAGGCATATTGAAACAAAAAAAAATCAACAAAATATATATATTTATAATCATAAGTGATATTTGGAGTTTTATTTTGGATATAAGTTATTCATATGAATATCACCAAAGAATAGGGTTATCATATTTGGGGAAATGGAAAGTTGATCACTAGATACATTGGCCACTTTTAAATCCTCTATCATGTGTGGATGGAATCTTATGACCTTGTACCTCCACCAAACCACTCATAAGTTCTTTATGTGTTCCATGTATCACTTTTGAGGAAATACATACTTTATCCATCGCATGCTAAAACATGATTTCTCTTATGAGGAATAACTGGTAGATATATTAGATCATAGATCTAAAGTGATGTGAAACCAGACCTCTCACCCGGTTAAAGTTCTGTATAGGTATCATAATTTTAAGGAAGTTATGTGGGAGCTTGAAGATTTAATGAGAAAAAAGTACCCTCATATGTTTTCATTTCAGTAAAGAAACTTCTAGGGAAAAATTTGTTTTAAAGAGGGTAGAATATAACACCCATCATTTTTTTCCTTTAATGTGTTAAATATATTATTTTATATGAAACTCCAAATTAAAACAAACCATGTTATATTTTATTGATATAAAATATTAAAAATTTAAGATAAAAATTAATACATTATGAGAATTCAATATAAAGAATCATTAAGAAAACTATAAGAGTGATAAAACTACAAGTAAATAAAAAAGACCTTGAAAATGAAATTTTTATCCTCATTGTTTTCTTGGAAGATCATACTACTGATTATAACTAAGAATAGAAGACAAAAAATTAGAAATATAATATACATTTTAAGATATAAGTAAATGAATAGGGTGAATTAATTTTAGTGAATCATGTAAGGTTATATATAGAAATGTAATATGAGTGTTATGGCTATTGGATATATGATTGTTGGATATATTTTCATTGGATATATGGTAATTGTATATGCGGTCATTGGTTAAACATTTATCTAATAAGTATATTGAGTATTTTAGAGTCATAAGTAAATAGTGTGTTACACATAAAATATTTGACATGTATTTAATAACAAAATTATAATAAAAAAAGATACAAATTCATTTTGAAAATTTATATTATTTTAAAGAAATTGTTTTTGGTACATAATGTATTTCCAATAAATTTATTACGTTTAAAGAATAATTTAAATAATATATATTGAAATAATTAAAGGAATTATTGGTTAAAAAGTAAATAACATCTAATAAATAATCAATGAGATATAAAGAATAATAATTTAATGATTTATGGTCAATAAAAAATGTTTTAATTGATAATTTTTATTATTATATATCATATGTTTGTATTTAAAAGATGAATTTCTCATATATTGAGTACAAAATTTATTGAAATGTTTTATTTATATATTCAAAAAAAATTATATTTTCATTCATCTAGTGATTATTAATTTCTATGTAATATAAATAAGTCAATTTTATACTCATATTATAGTTTTCTAAAAAATTATGTGTTTTAAATTTTTTATTTAAAATTAATTTTAATTAATTTTAGAAATTGAATTTAATAAATGGATTTCATTTTAGGAATTGGTACATTGAATTGGGGAGAGTGGGTCAATTTCATTTATGGGGGAAAAATATGTTATCGTGGTAAAATATTGAGTTACCATGGTAAGTGTAAAATAATGTAAAAGGGATTAAATTAAGAGGTAAGTTCAAAAAATACCTCAAAACTTATATCTAAATTTTTTAGATGAGGGGATTCACAACCCATATCTATTATTTTTCTACTTTGGATCCACTTTCTATGTAAAATGACTACCTTACACCTATGAGAATGAGTATTTGAAAAAATGTCTCCCATAACTCACCGATAAAAGGATCCCACCTCTACCAACTTTAAACCACACTTTTATTTAAACTATATCTTGAATACCTACCCAAGTTACCTCTCTTAAATCCATCTTCTATGTTTGGTATCCTCTGGTTCCAAGAAAGAGGATGAAATCCTACATTACAAAGGAACCCATTTTGAGAAGGATCCAATTCATAGAAGTAAGTTTCTAATTAATCACTATTTTTATCAATTACCTTCTCAACTTTGTTAGGACCAAGTTTTGTTTTGGTTTTATTTGTTGTAAATCGATCAGTATGATAAAGAAAGAAATGACATTGATAAAGATGAGGAATGGGAATTCAGATTGAAAGGGATTGAAAGAAAGAAGGAAGGTATTATGATTCATAATGTGTTCAACAAAAACTGTATTGGTTTCAAATCAATTATATTGAGGATTTTTTTGAAAGGAATCAGATCCATGTTTTCCAAAAAAATCGGATCCATGTTTTGAAAAGAATCAGATCTATGTTTTTCAAAGAAATAGGAATCACTATGAAATTCCATTTTAATGAGAAGAAGAGGCTTTGAAAGTGAAAACATATTTATGGAAGTTAATGGTCATCAGATTCACTCGGAATACGATGAGAAAGAGGTTTTTGTTTTGATGGGGGAATCAGAGGCATTATAAGTATGATTGAATCAATTGTAATGATGCTTTGATAATTTGTATTTCATATAAATCATAAGTTGGATTGAGAACTTGTTATGAAAGCTTGATGAAAGAAAGGGGGAGTGAAAGAGATGCTACCAATTAGAAAAGAATCGTATTCAGATTTATCATATCCGGATGGAAGAAAGAAAGCAGTGGTGTCAATTTTTTTTCAAAACAATTAGAAAGGAGAAGGAAGTGGTACCGATTGTTCTTCAAAACAATCAGAAAACAATTGTATCCAGATTCTATCGATTGTATTTCAAAAGAATTAAATTCTAGGTGAAAGTAAAAGAAGTGGTACAAATGGAAAGGTGGTGCCGATGAAAGTGGTACTGATGGAAAGGTGATGCTGATGGAAAGTGATGTCGATTGGAAAAGTGTTGCTGATCTAAGTGGTTCCGATGGAAAAGGTGATTCCGATGAAAATTGATGTCAATGGGAAAAGTGATGTCGATGGAAAATGGTGTCGATCTAATTTGTTCCGATGGAAGAGATGATGCCAATAGAAGATGATACACTGAGTGTTTTTCAAAACAATCATATTCGGGTAAAAGAAAAAGAATTAGATGGTGTAGATTGAGAATAAATAATATCATATTGTTTTGCATCGTATCTGGGAAGACCATCCTTATCAGATTATATTTCATCGTATCCAACAATCGTAACCAGCAATTATAACCAGCAATTGTAACCAGCAATCGTAACCATCAATTGTAACCAGAATGATCATATCCAGAAATAAACATAACCAGAAAAGATCATATCCAGAATGATCATATCCAACATGATTGCAACCAGAATGATTGTATCCATAATGATCATAACCAGAATGATCATATCCAGGATGATCGTAACCGGAATGATCGTAACCAGAATGATCATAACCAGATATGATCGTATTCAGGATAATAGTATCCAGACCATTTATATTTAGAAAATATCATGCTTGGGTTTAGATGAAAATAAAGAATCATGAATGAATGTAAAGTTATAATACTTTCCAATTTAAGTCAGATGATGCTAAAGCTGGTCCTCAATGAATTAAAAGTCATGAAGGTAGTTATGATTCAAGCATTGGTTTGGAATGTGATGATGTGTTTTCTCAAGAGGGTCAAGAGAAAAGAAAATAAAGTGGAGATAGATGAATGAATTGTGAAAGGAGAGAATTTATTTTAAAAGAGTGATTGTATCTCAAGTGGAGAAGTTCATTTCTTCAAACACATTCAATTGGTATGGTATTAAGCATTTTTTTGAAAAAATTAGAAAGAGAGAATCAAATTCAAACCCATGTATTGATCATCAATTATAAATGTATTGAAATTTGAGATGAGATTCTAGAAAAGAAGATATGAATATTGTAGAAGATTCGAGAAGAATCAAGAAGCATTGATGAAGTCATAATTACTACAAGATTTCAGGAGAAATTCAGATTTTGGTGAATTTAAGTGAGCGGGAAAGTTTTTTGGGATTCTCAACTAAAAATGTTTTGGGTCATCTATAAAAGGCATGAAGTATATTGTAATTGTGTGAATGGTAGATAGATAGAAGCTTCAAGTTTCTATAGAGAAGGAGAGTTCAATTCCATTCAGATTAACAATTGTCTTGGGTGGTGCCGATTCATTCATATTCTATTTGGCATGAAAATTGTATTCAGAAATTGAAGTGGTTTCAATTCTACTCTATTATTTTCTATTTTAAAGAATTGGAATGGGAGCTTTGTTTTGAAAGAATCAGATTGGGTCTTTGTTTTGAAGTAATCAGAATGGGAGATTTGTTTTGAAAGAATCATAATGGGAGCTTTGTTTTGAAAGAATCATAATGAGAGATTTGTATTGAAAGAATCATACTGGGAGCTTTGTTTTTTAAAGAATCATACTTGGAGGAATCAGACTCAGTGTTTCATAACAAAGTCCAGGTAGTTATTACCATTATTCTGGGTAAGAAATTGATGAATTGTATTAAAATTTGAATACATTTGTTGATTTGAAAAGAAGCATAGGTAACATGAGTTGTTATAAAACAATTTTATTACTCTATTGTGCTAAGAGGTAGCACACACACTAGTAATATTTTTTCATAGTGCTACACGAGTGAATGGGTACATCCTAGTCATTGTAACCCTAGGATTTTTTTTCTTAGTGGATTGTATGATATTGTATCATTTCCAAAACATAAAAATGATGTAGTTATTCTTATTGAATAGTAAACCTTGTAAATCTTTGGGTTCTTTTTGACGTGTGTTTATTTGTTTATCAGTAGGGAATTGAAATCCTTAATAGGAGGCGAAGGTCGTTTCAATTGAAAAGAAACATAAAAGAAAAAAAGCATCACTGATTCACCCCCTCCCCCTCTCAGCGATACATTACTCTGATTGGGCACTTTCAATTAGTATCAGAGGCTGGTTCCCTTCTCTATTCTTTGCTGATGGAGAATGTGAACTGTGTGAACATTAAAGGTATTCTGGTCTTTTATGGAAGGAAATATCATATCTGTAAATATAGAATTATTATATATCTTATGTCTATCAGCTATGATGTTCTTTAAGCTACAACAGTTGGGTTTCCTCCCATTATTGATAAAACTCCACTTACAGTTGTGAATAAGAGACATCTTGAGAATGATGGAAGGGTAAATAATGCTATATTTTCATCACTTTCTTAAAGTGAATTCTTGAGATTAAAAGGTGTTTCCATAGCCAAAGATATATGAGATAAATTAAAAAAAATGAGGAAAATAAAAAAATGAAAAAGGAAAAGTTAAAAATATATAGATTAAAGTATAAAGATCTCAAGATGGATGAGCCTGAATCTGTTGGGGACTTCTTTACCATGGTAAATGACATAGTAAGTACTATTAGATGTCTTGTTGAAAATTTGGATGATTCTACTGTTGTTGAAAAATTCTTGAGAATCCTACCCGACAAATTCGATGTAAAAGTTTCTTCATTGGATGATAGAGATCCTGAAATATTATCTTTTGATGATTTACATATCACTTTTATCATTTATGAAATGAGAATAGAGAATGCTATGAAGAGAAAAACAAAGTTTTATAGAGAAATTTCTTTCAAGGCTTCTAAGAAAGAAAAAAATATTCTTGAAGAATAAGAAGTTGAACATTTTGAATCTGAAAATGAGGTATATAAAAATCCTGATTCAATATTGTACTTGTTTTATAAGAATGTAAAAATAGGTATAGGAAGGTATAAAGGGTAACTTACCTTAAAGTGTTTTGGATGTGGAGCCATTGGGAATTTTTCTTCCAATTATCCTCAAATAGGAAATGAAGAAGAAAATGATGAAGAGGGAAGTGAAGACAAAGAAAGAAGGCCTAGAAGATCTTAGAAGAAAAAAGGTGATAAAGAAAGATTCTATTCAAATAAAGAATATAAGAGTTTCTCCAAATCCAAAATGATAATCTTTTTGTCTAAGGAAGATGATAGTGAGGATGTTACAAATGATGGTGAAGACAACATGTTCATTGAAATAGTTAATGAAGAATGTTCTTCCAGTAATGAAAGTAGTTGTGCTGAAGAAGAAGAAGAAAGTTAAGTTGAATCCAAGCATGATGGGGAAAATACTTTTATTTCAACAATGAGTGATTATGAAGAAGAAACTCAGCTTGAAATGCATTTGAAAGAAGAGTTGAAAGAATGTATGAGAAAGATCAGAAGACTTGAAAAGAAAAACAAAAAGGTGGAAGATGAATGCTCAAACAACCAAGAATGTTTTTCTGGTGAGAAAGAAAATATAGCTAAATAGATTGATGATTTGAATAATTATTTTAAAGATGAAAAGAATCTTAATGTGCATTTGGAAGAGAAACTGAAGGAAAAATAAGAATATTTGGAACTTTTCCAACAAAAACTCTCTGAATCTGAAAAGAAAAGTCTAAGTTTTAAAAACTCTATCACTGAAGTTGGTGAATATTCTCATAATGAGAAACCTGAGAAGGATCAACAAAAGTTACCTTCAAAGGGTGAGAAGAAGAATGGAATTATTTTTTTAAAAGAAGAAAACTGGGAATGTTATGTATGTGTTCAAGACCAACAAGTTTGGGAATGTTTTGAAACATTTTAAATCTGGAAATGTTTCCAATACTTCTGGTTCTGATAATTCAAAAAATAAAAGGAAGAATCTGATTGATAACAAAAATTTTGGTGGATTGGAAAATAAATAGTAGAAGGTTCCTGATACACACATTCAAAATTCTAGACAGTATCGAAGTTTCAGAGGAAAATACTCCTTTTATGGATATTTCTAGTATTGTGGTGGATTCGGACATACAGAGAATATGTGTTGGTTCAACCAACAACACTACTATCATTCCACAGGTTATGGAAGGCATGGTTTGAGGGAGATTAAATACTCTCAAAAGAAGAATCCTGAGAAGGTTGTGTTGAAGAAATCTGGGAAGAATAAAGTAAAGATTGAAAATAGGTTCCAACCACTGGAAACTATTTATGAAAGGTGTGAGCAGCCTGGACACCTTGAAAAAGAATGTATTGTTTTGTTACCAGCACAATAAAATATTCTTGACAATTCTTAGAAGTTGGATGTTTTGGAAGTCAAGAAAGATAGATCTGCTAAATTTCAAAAGAAATAATTCTTAGTAGTTTTTCTAGAACACATTGACCTAGCTAGAAAATTGGAGGAATCAAAAAATAAAGTGAAAGAAGAAAGGAAGAAGCATATTTATTAAGATATGAGAAATGATGACAAAAATGTATCCACAAATGGTGAAGATGAGAAATAAGGGCATGATATCAAATCCTGTTCAACTATATTTCTAGAGAAAAAGATAGGAATGGACAACACGGAACAGAATCATTGTAATATGGATGTTCCTAAAGATGAAGAAAAGTTAACATCCTCATAAAAAGATTCAACAGATAAGAATGAAGATGTTACAAAAATCAAGAAGGATGAACAGAAGGAATAAGGTACATCTAATGAAAAATACAAGAAGAAAAAGAAGAAGGCAAGACTGAGAGAGGACTATCAGTTCGATTTTTGTTTCTAAAAAACAAGAGAGGTTCCTCCTTATTCCCAATATCTTTTTATACTTGTGCTAACATGCAGGTAATTGAAGGAGTGTAAATAAGGAATATGAAATTGATGAGTCTCTTACTTTTCGTTCAAAAGAAATTAATGAGGATGTGAAAAAAAAAAATTGTTTTGAGAAGTTGTGTTTTTATACATCTGAACATTCTAATGTGTTTGTTGAGATGGGTGCAGATTACTTTTTTCTTATACAAGTTCCTTAAGAATTGCTCCAATAATGAGAATTCTAAAAGAAGTATAGAAAAGGTATTATATGAAATTTTTGTTAAGGAAAACATTGATTACCTTTATTATACACTCTTGTTTTCTATACTGGGTTCGCCCATGTAGACTTAGAGTTGTTTAGTTAAAGGTTATTTGTTAATAAAATCATGTGATATCCTTGTTAAAGAAAATTCCCAACATCTGGAAATGGAGATCATTTATGAATAAGGTAAAAATTTATCATGATGGCCCCTTTGAATTTGGTTTTCAATAAATGGGAGAGATAAGAGAAAGGGAGAGAGAAAAAATAAATAGGGGGAGCAAGAAAGAAAATGATACCACTAATTGTTTTAATTGAAGTGATTGAAGTGGGTATTGAAAAAAAATACAAAGGGGTATATTTTTGGGACCAAGTTGTGTTTTGGTTGTATTTTTTTTCAATCGATCAGTGTGCTAAGGAAAGAAAGGATGTTTAGAAATATGATGAATGAGAATTCAGATAGAAAGGGATTGAAAGAAAGAATAAATGTATTATGATTCATTTTGTTTCTAGAAAAAAATTGTATTAGTTTCAAATCAATTACATTGAGGTTTTTTTAAGGAATTAGATCTGTGTTTTTAAAAACAACCGGATTCGTGTTTTGAAAAGAATCAGATCAATGTTTTTCAAAGAAATAGAAATCACTATAAAATTCTATTATAATGAGAAGAAGAGTCTTTTAAACTGAAAACATCTTTCTAGAAGTTGATGGTCATTAGATTCACTCTGAATATGATGATAAATAGTTTTTTGTTTTTCTAGAAAATCAGAGTCCTTATGACTACGATTGAATCAATTGTGAATATATTTTGCTGATTTTTATTTCATATAAATCATAACTTAGATTGAGAACTTGTGATGCAAAGCTTGATAGAAGAAAGGGGGAGTGAAAGAGATGCTACCAATCAAAAAAGAATCATATTCAGATTTATTATATCCGAATGGAAAGTGGTGTCGATTTTTTTTCAAAGCAGTCAGAAAAAATAATATTCAGATTTATCGTATTTGGATGGTAGAGAGAAAGAAGTGGTACCAATTATTTTTCAAAAAAATTAGAAAACAATTGTATCCAGATTGTATCAATTGTCTTTCAAAATAATTGGATTCTGGGTGAAAGTAAAAGAAGTTTTACTAATGGAAAGGTGGTGCCGATGAAAGTGGTACCGATGGAAAGGTGATTCCGATTAAAAGTGATGCCAATGGGAAAATTGTTGCCGATCTAAGTGGTGCTGATGGAAAAGGTGATGCCGATGAAAATTAATGCCAATGGGAAAAGTGATGTTGATGGAAAATGGTGACGATCTAATTGGTGACAATGGAAGAGGTGATGCCAATAGAAGATGAGACACAAAATGTTTTTCAAAACAATCGTATTCAGGTAGAATAAAAGGAATGAGATGGTGTCCATTGAGAATAGATCATATCAGATTTTTTTTCATCATATCTGGGCAGATCATCCTTATTAGATTGTATTGTATTGTATCCAGTAATCGTAACCAGAAATCATAACCAGCAATTGTAACCAGAATGATCGTATCCAGAATGATCATAACCATAATGATTGTAACCAGGATGATTGTAACCAGAATGATCGTAACAAGATATGATCGTGTTTAGGATAATATTATCCAGACCATTTTTATTTAGAAAATATCATGCTTGGGTTGAGATGAAAAGAAAGAATCAGGAATTAATGGAAAGTTATAATACTTTCCAATTGAAGTTAGATGATGCTAAAACTGGTCCTTAATAAATTCAAAGTTATGAAGATAGTCATGATTCAAGCACTGGGTTTTGAATGTGATGATGTGTTTTCTCAAGAGATTCAAGAGAAAAGAAAAGAAATTGGAGATAGATGAATGAATTATTAAGAGGGAGAATTTATTTTAAAAGAGCGATTGTATCTCAAGTGGAGAAGTGCATTTCATCAAACAGACTCAATTGGTATGGTATCAAACATTGCTTTGAAGAAATCAGTATGAGAGAATTGGATTCAGAACCATGCATTGATTATCAATTGTAATTGTATTGACATTTGAAATGGGAGTCTGGAAAATAAGAGATGAAGATTGTAGAAGATTCGAGAAGAATCTAGAAACATTTACGAAGTCATAATTGTTCCGAGATTTTAGGAGAAATTCAGATTTGGGTGAATTTAAGTGAGCGGGAAAGTATTTGGGATTCCTGTCTAAACATGTTTTGGATCACCTATAAAAGGCATGAAGTAAATTATACTTGTGTGACTAGTAGAGAGAGATAAGATTTGGGTTTCTATAGAGAAGGAGAGTTCAATTCCATTTGGATTAAAAATTATCTTGGTTGGTGCCAATTCATTCATATTCTATTCAACATGACAATTGTATCCAGAAATTGAAGTGGTGCCGATTCTACTCTATTGTTTTCTATTTGAGAGAATCAAAATGGGAGATTTGTTTTTAAATAATCAAACTGGGAGCTTTGTTTTGAAAAAAATTGGATTGGTAGCTTTGGTTTGAAAGAATCAGAATGGGATCTTTATTTTGAAAGAATCAAAATGAGAGCTTTGTATTGAAAGAATTGGATTGGGAGCTTTGTTCTAAAAGAATCATACTTGAAGGAATCAGACTCAATGTTTCATAACAAAGTCTAGGTAGTTCTTACATTTTTATGGGTAATTAATTGATGAATTTTATTACAATTTGAATACATTTGTTGATTTAAAAAGAAATTTAGGTAACATGAGTTGTTACAAAACAATTTTATTACTCTATTGTTCTAAGAGGGAGCACACACACTAGTGGGGTTGTTTCATAGTGCTACATGGGTGAAAGGGTAAATCCTGCTCATTAGAATCCAAGTATTGTTTTCTTAGTGGATTGTATGGTATTAGATCATTTAAAAACCATACCAAGGATGTAGATATTTTTATTGAATAGTGAACCTTGTAAATATTTGTGTTCTTTTGGATGTATGTTTATTTGTTTCTCACCGTGGAATTGAAATCCTTAATAGGAGTGGAAGGTTGTTTCAATTGAAAAGAAACATAAAAGAAAAAGAGTATCACTGATTCACCCCCTCCCCCTCTCAGTGATACATTACTCCGAATGGGCACTTTCAAACTCAACTCTTTCTAAATATCATTCTATACTATAATTATTTTATATTAACATCATCATGCTTGTGACATTCATCAAGTCACTAGTATGTATTTATTTTTTATCATTAAATTTATTTAATTTGTTTTTTGGTGTTTTGGGAGTTATAGGTGAAAAACATATGAAAAATGGGGAAGCTAGATTGGGAGAATGGTTAGTGATATCCATATATCTAAGTCATGTGGAAGGTAAAAAGGATTTTTAGTAGAATATGAATGATTATCACATGGTTTAGAAAATTGTGCAACCAAAAAATGAACTTTAACATTATATATAGGGTGGAATTGCATGATCCAAACATGGTTTGGGGAAATGTGTGGCCAAATTTCATAATTTACCCTTATATATGGTGGGTTTACCCAGTTAAAACTGCACAGTTCACATACAGTTTCCCAAACTATGCAGCCAAACTACGATTCTTGCCCAGAATTTTAAAAATTAAAATTACATCTTTTACCTTGCTCGATTTAACTCTATTTCTCATTACTCCTCCCCATTCCCTCAGCCTAGATGCCTCCCACTAATGAGACTCTCTTCTTATTAAATCCTTTTCTAATTCCTTGTATTTATAAGGGAATTTATTCAAGGAAACTCTTGATTTCTCTTGGTTTTATTCTTCCTTCACCTTTTTTTCTTTTTACCTATATGGACATGGTAGTCAAGTTTATGACTAGGTATGGTCCTTAACATAGATTTTATGGATTATAGAACCTATGAGGATACCTTTATCCCTAATCTCTTGATAATGTATTCAGGTAATGAGGTTTCAATGTGTTTAAGGTAGGTGTCTCTATATAATGATATCTCCCTTGGAATACCACCAGTGATTGAGAATTTCTATGCTTTGTCTTTTGATATTATACTTAAAATGAATTATTTAGGACTAATTTATCTCTATTCCCTGTGTTTCTTGGATTTTTGGTTTGAAAAAGTATGGGTTTAACTTGGATTTCATTTTAAAACTAGTTTCATTCATATATGATGTATTATAAAAAAAGTAAAGAGTATTTTGACTCTCAATGGTTTTTCAAAGGAATATTTGAAAGAGAATTATGTTTCCTTGATTTATAAGAATTGTTTTTATATAAAGGGTATTTTTTTATGTGATTATTTGAGATTAATATTATATATCTTATTGAGTACTTATTTTTGTGGATTTTTATATTTATTGAGATGATTATTTGATGTAGGCTATATCATGATAATTGATTATTAATGAGTTGGACATGGGAACATTGGTTACATTTTAGGTAATTGGATGGGTTTTATACTTGTTTAGATTACTACATAGGCTAGGTCCCCTAGTTGATATTATTTAACTAGCTAGGAGAATGTCACCAAGGGACACCATAGGTTAATATAGGGTTGGATTTTTGTTATATTCTCATGGTTCGACCTATTTTTCTACGAGTGAGGTCCATGTAACCTTATTTATTTTTTCCATATCCCATTAGTTAGAACCATTATGATTTATTATTGAGATATTTCTTTATTCATGTTGATACTTTATGGTTACATTGTATTAATTTTTTTTATGTCTCGTAATTTCTATGTTCTAGTTTACTTCTAATATTTGGTTTGTTTTATAAAAACCAATGTGATGTGAAATGGATTTTCAAAAGTATTTTATTTATGAAAAAATAGTTATTTTCACAAAAATGGTGTTTTCTAAATTATATTTTCAAACTAGTACTAATGGTTTTCAATGTAAAATTTATTATGTATATTCATGGTAGTATTCTACTATGACTTTTCATCACACCCTATATATATCCTATGTGTGTATGTAGACTTTGTTAAGTTTGATACAATTAAAGGGAAAAGAGACACATCTCTTGATGGTTATTTTTTATTCCACTCATATTTAATAGCATGATGATTGGTGTTGACTGAGGGTCATGAGGAGTTGGTTCATGTGGAGCATTTTGGGGTTCCTTGACCTGTCTGTCATATGCAAAAGACATGACACCTATGGGAAAAGCCGATGTAGAGGTGAGTATATATATGCCTAGTATGATGACCTAAAAACCAAAAAGGGAGTAATATGGTGAAATGATAGAAGTCAAGTCAACCCATATAAATGGGGGGAAACCCAACATATATATATGATCATAAAAAACCCAGTAGATATAGAAAATGGTATCTCCATCTTAAAAAACCATCCAAAGTTGATGAGTCTACCTAAAGCTCCAAAATTCAATCTCTGATTCCCATCATTATGTGCTTCCTTTCAAGAATAAGTGTGTAGGATCTCACCCCTCATCGCTGTGATTCGTAGCTGAAGGAGACACAAATTGTGTGGAGGACATGCTCCACATTGAATCTTGAATATAAGGGAGTACCACTCTATAAATAGAGGGCTCATTCCCTACTATGGGTGAGTACCAACACTACCTCTATAAAGAGTACATGGGACTCATGCTCTGGTGAAACAGGGGAGTACTGACCCTAACATCACTCTGATGATCCTGCCCTAATCACTATCATCTTAAAGAGTTTCCTAAGTTTCATGATTGGAACACCTCACATAATATCTCATATTCCACAATGAAGGATACCATCATGTTTTACATAGAAAATACTTAAGATATGCTACTCAGGGGATACAATTTGATTCCCGAGGAAGGAAATATGAGAGGAAGAACATTCTATGGGAATATATGGCATGTATGGGGTCCACACAACATGTGACCTCACCTCACCACATGTTTGTGTTCTTACCAAGACATGGCTTGGAAATATATTTCATACCACATTGAGGGTCCATGTGGAACATGGATGGTATGTTCATCTGGGGTCTTGGGTGTGTACACCTAGCACATAGCTCGATTGTCTAAGTACATGCACATAGCATGTCTGTAAATAAACATGGCATATATGACCAGTTGGGATCTCTAGGCATTTATAGGTGTCACATGACTTGTCTACCTAGGCAGGGTCACATGTTGTGTGGGACTATCCACATGGTGTGTGATCCATAACTCATCTAAAAATCATATCCATAATAGAAATTGAAGAACACATCGTGTGTTCTGCCGCACTATATGACATATAGTCATGTTTTTTATAGAATCCCAAAATCATAAATTAGTTTCTTATTCCTCACTTTTCACCTTGAAAACTTCTATTTGACCACCTGAAATCAGTGGGGGCCATCTATGACTATCGATTTTGAGCTTCTGATGGCTGAGAATTGGAATTTAGCTTTCCACACAAAGCCCATAGTGCATCCCATCATCACTTGTTTCCACTTAGGATCTCAGATCTATGGAGTCATCACCCTCATCCCACAAATAATATCGATCTGTTCAAAAATAATTATCTTGTGCATTATTCATGATATCTCTATGAATCCATAGGGTTCAATCATTCACAAACCCACCCCGGTAATGTTGAACTACAATCCCATGGGACAATGGAAAAGGATGCGAAGAAAGGTGGGGGAGGAACATATTAAAAAAAGTGAATCCATCATTTTCAAAGTGTTCTCATCCAACAATCATATAAATAGTATATCTAAGGTGATATAATGTGAACCAAATGAGTTTAATCAAATCAATAAAATAAATAATGTAGAAGGGTATATATAAAGGTTGTAAAATTCCAGGAATCAAAGTAGATAAATTAATCCATGCTTTATTTAAATAAAAAGGTTTGAAATACAAAAAATAGTGTTCCCTACCTTGATTTAGGATCAATCATTGGTGAATAACACATTCACAGACAAAGAAGATGAACCATTGCATTCATTGTCTCTTGATCCACCTCGATCTGATGAAACATTTTTCTTTGGCCTGATTTGGGAATGAAGAAAGTCTAAACTGCCTCTCAAATTATCCTAGGGTTATGTGGATAGCCTTAAAATTTTGTTATAATTGGGTATTTATAGATGATTGGCTAGGCTAAGTCATTTAAAATAAAATAAATAAATAAAATTATTTATTTTATTAAATACACCCACCAACGGCTGCCTCGACCAGATGTCCAGCACCAACCAACCTTAGGTCATGCCTAGGGTAAACCCTGTGTTTTAGAATCAAACATGCCCTCGGATTTCCCATATGAGGTCCTGATCAATAGGTAAATCTATTTACACTTAAACGATGAATGCACATACATTAAAATATATTAATATTTTTAATATATTAATTTTGGGGTCCCAAGACACCCAAACATATCCCAACTCCAAAAATAAATCTAGATATATTCATAGAAATATTAAAAGGACAAATCCCTAAAAACTAGTGTCACTACATTCTCCCCTCCTTCAAGGATTTTCAACTTAAAAATCACAAGATATATAAATAGGTGGGGGTGCTGAGTCTGTATCTGAATCTCTCTCTCATAGGAGATTTCAAGCATGCTCCCATGCCACCACATCACTTGAAGCAAGGGAATGGTCCTTCCTCATATGATCCTTGTATGTTGGTCCTCAATCGACACTGGTTACTCCATGAAGGTGGACCTATCCTTGATTTCCATCTCACCCCAGTCAATAAGATGTGTAGGATCATGCATGTATCTCCTCAAATGTGAAAAATTGAATACATCATGCACTCGGTCCAACTATGGGGGTAGGGATAAGTTGTAAGAAACCTCACCAACCCTCTGTAGGATCTCAAATAGCCTAATGAACCTTGGGGATAACTTTACCCCCCAACCAAACCTCTGAAATCATCATCTTGGAATGACTCTCAAGAACATATGGTCTCCCTTATTGAACTCCAAGGGCATATGACTTCAATATATGTAAGATTTTTTTCCTCTCTAGGCTATCCTCATTTTCTTGAGTATTACCTGGACCTTCTTTGTCATCACTTGCACCATCTCTAAACCAACAAAAGATGTCTCACCAATATCGGTCTAGAATAAGGGTATCCTACTAGGTATCCCATATAGGGCCACTAAAGGTTCCATTTAGATAGTATATTTATAATTATTATTATAATAAAACTATTCCACTGGAAAGTGATCCTCCAAACTCTAGCCAAAGTCTAACATGCAATACCTCAGCATATCCTCCAATACCTGGATAGTCTTCTCGGTCTACTCATCCATATGGGAGTGAAATGTTGCACCCATCCTCAAATGAGTCCCTAAGGTTTCCTAAAATCCTCTCCACAATTTTTAATTGAACTAAGAATCACAGTCGAGGAAAATCATCAAGGGTACCCCATGAATTCAGGTGATCTCCCACACATAAAACTTCCCCATACACTCTATTTAACTCTACTCTTTGACAAAAATAATGTGTACCAATTTTGTGAGTCGGTCAACAATCACACAGATAGAATCATGGCCTCTCACTATACATGTAATCCTTATCATAAATTATATGGACATTTCATCCCATTTATACTCAAGGATCTCAAGAGGCTATGTTAAACTTGCAGGAACCTAGTGTTCAACCTTCATCTACTGAAATGTGATATATCGAGAGATAAACTTGGATATTCTTCACCTCATTTTGGCCCACCAAAATAGCCTCTGAAAGTCCTTGTACATATTTTCCACATCAGGATGTAATTACAAGGGGGAAGTGTGAAAATATCTTATCACCTCCTAACTCAACATGATTATAACCACTATCCATCTATGGAAAAGGATGAAATTCTCCCCTCCTTTATAAAATCCATCTTTTTCATCTCTTGGGGATATCTTGTCATGTAAAACCTCACAGTAAATGTCTCCCAACTAAGACTCTTTCACGTGATGAAGAATTGGAGGAGTCACTCCCATCAACTAAAGAAAAAATCTACCCCTCTCCTTGATCAAGGCCAGCTGCAAAGAATCCAACTACTCTAAAGTCTCCTCTACCAAACAAGGATGGGAATTATTATTAAAGAATCTACCACCATATTTACCTTCCCAAGAGTATAGAATATTTGAGAGTCATAGTACTACAGAAACTCCAACCCACATCATTTTATTAGGTTAATATATCTCCATGTAAAGATATACCTGAGACTCTTTTGGTATGAGAAAATAATAAAATGCTCACTTACAAGATAGTGAATCCACATATTCAGAGAGAATACTACCACTACCAACACTAGGTCATGATTCATGTAGTTATTCTTATGAGGTCTTAACTAACTTGACCCATATGTGATAACTTCCTACCTCTACATCAAAATGCAACCAATCCTAGCTCCATAGGCATCTCAAAACACTACAAACTCCATGCCCTCCTCTGATGGTCTCAAAATAGGAGCGCTAGTCAACCACAACCTCAGCTCCTCGAAGGCTCACTGACACTGTTTGATCAAGATAAATGGTTTCCCTTTGAACATCAGGGAATTTTAAGGGGATTCAATCATGGAAAATTCTTCTAGAAACCTCTTGTAATACCCCTCCAATCCAAGAAAATTCTACAATTCTAATATGCTCTTGGGTGGCTCCCAATAAATCACCCCATAAATCTTAGTTGGGTCTATAATTAAACCATGTTTGGAAGTGAAATTCCCCAAACACTGAACCTTTCAAATCCAAAACTGGAAATTTTAGAACTTACCATAAATCTAGGGATCATAGAGAAAGTCTAGGACCATCCTCAGATGCTCTACATGCTCCTCCTCTAATATAGAGTAAATGATCATGTCATTTATGAAGACAACCAAAAATTGTTTCAAGTATGGTTGGAAGATCTAATTCATAAGATCCATAAACACAACAGGGGAATTCTTCACAGTGAAAGGAATCACTAGGAACTCATTTTGTCTATAGTGAAATTAGAATGCCTTCTTTGGAATGTTATCCTCATGAACCCTCAACTAGTGGTAGTTGGACCTAATATTAATCTTTGAGAACCAACATACACCTTGAAAATAGTCAAAGAGGTTGTAAATCCTCAGTAATGGGTACTTGTTCTTTATAATTACCTAGTTTAGGTGATGATAATCAAGGAAAATCCTCAAGATCTTGTCCACCATTTTCACACAAAAAACTAGAGATGCCCATGAGGGGACATATTGGGTCTCATGAAACCCTTCTCTTAAAGGTCCTCCAATCACACCCTCATCTCCCAGAGCTCAGTATGTTCTATTTGATATGTCGTTAAAGATATCAGTGTGGTCTCAAGGTAAAATTCAAAATAGAATCCCATATCCCACCTTCAATGTAGTCCCAAAACATCCACAGTGAAGACATACTTAAATTCATCTACTAGAAAAGGAATCCAGATGCCTGAAGAGCCTACTCCACCAAGGGATAAACTTTCCAAATGATGGGTAATGAGTTATAACTTCTTACCCAGAAGACCCACTCACTCCGCCATATGATCTCTCTCGGTCACAAAAAGAGAATATTATCCCATCTATTTGAAGGAATCTAACTCATTAGTGATAACAGTCAATCTAGTATCATACCATGGATAAAAAATCCATACCCAAGATGACATCATAAGGTTCTGTCACGATGACCAAGAGGTCCCACGAGAATCTCTCTCCACTAATCACCAACTTGCACTACCAAAATATATGTGATATCAAATAATTGCTCCCTATATGAACCTAAATCCATAGTTACTAGGATAAATTATCTATTGGAAGCTCTATATCTCACACAAGGGATAAGGTAATAAAGAAATGGCTCACTCTTATGTCTACTAGTACTAGGGAAAGAGTATAAAAGATAAAAACCATACCTCAAATAATCTCATGTGTAGCCTGGTCATTTCTCTCCATTATTTACATCTATCCATGACATCGACCACTAGATATTTGAGATTGATGTGGTCTTCCTAGTGGTGGTGGTGGTGGAAGCATCTCATATAATCATCCTCCACCAATAGCTCCTCCCTCCAAATATCCACCTGCTCTTCTAACTACAAAGCCTCCCTAGGGGATTCCTTAACCATGCCTAGGAGATCCATGATTATAGTGTTATATATATCATGGTGTTCTATACACTATATTCATATCCTACTTGGCATGAAAAGTTAGGAAATCACGTTCCATGTGACCACTCCCATCACAGGCATAACATTGGCCCTCACTTGACTTTCAGGATCCTCTATGTGATCAATGAGATGAAGATCCATGCCTCTGCATCTAATAATGATAATTCCACCTCTATTATGACCTCAAAATCAAATTCCTGCTATATGATGTAGATGACTCAACCACATGATGCCCAATACCAGCTCTGATTTCCCATGTCTCTCTGTTAAGAAGTTCCCTATCACTAGAGCCCACTCTATCACTCCAATATAGGCTGGAAAAAATAATGAGACTACTGTATCATGTATGTATCTATGAAGACCCTTATCAAACTTCCACTCCTAGAAAAAGTTGTCTCTCACCATATCAAGGGACTATCGCATGAGGTTAGTGAACCTCACAATATATTCATCCACTATCATATCACTCTGATACAGCTTAAGAAGCTCCTTGATCTAAAGTGAGTCTAAGAAAGAAGGGGGAATACTCCTCATGAAATGGCTGATGGAAGTTGAACCATAAGAACATTGTCTCATCAAGGTTCTACATCACCAGAATCTACCAATGACCTACTTCTCCATGGAAAAGAATGATTATCAATGTAACCATCTGACCAGTCAAGGTCGAAACCATCCTCAAGAGTTGAACCATTAACTCAAGACAATCCTAGGCTTCCTGGGGATCTGGTTCATCATATAACCTCATAATTATCTAATTCTGTAACTCATGGAGTGTAATAAACTTGATCACATAATCATCCTAAACTACTGGTACTATATACTACTCGATATGTAGAAGTTTTTATTCTTGACCATATAGAGGAAACACATCATGAGATGGCCCCTAAACTGATGCCTCATCAGTTATCAGATCATCATCACAATCCTAAATTTATAACTTGGTTGTATTTCTTCACATAGTCATCCTAAAAGTCATTAAGTCATACCATGGTTAGATGAGAATATACATATGTGAAACTATCTCAAGAGGAAAAGTCAATGTACTCAGTCATCTCAAAGGAAAAACTCCAAAAATAATCCTAAGGAATGAATGGATCTGATACCACTCTGTAATAGCCTAACCCACCAGGTCCTGCCTGGTTGACGGAAGGCCGAGCCACCACAACCCCAAGCATGTCTCTAATCATCTAGGGGCTAGAAACAATCACTAAGAAGACATAATATAAATGAGAGGCCTTAGCCTGAGTACTTGTATGAACGCACACAATCATATCCATATAAAGTTGTAGAGGAATATAATAAATACTATAAAAACTATAGTATAGCCATGAATTCAATAAACTTTAGGGGATACATTAGAGTATGAAAAAGTAATGAAAAGCATAATGGAAAGGGGAAAATACATGCCTAACTAGAAATGAAGTCCCAACTTGACTACAACTAAAAAGAATAAGAGAGATCATCTCCATATATCTCAGTCATGAGCACCATGTATGGTCAATGCACTCAAGTATAACTAAGCTCCACTGATATGTATATTGATCTACCTATCATTTTCACAAGACATGACATGTGTAGGAAAATATCATATAAGGGTGAGTATATATATACCCATTAGGATTTCCCAAAAACCAAAAAGGGAGAAATAAAAAGATATGATAGAATTCATCTCAACCTATAGTAAAGGTAAACAAAAACCGACACACACACACACAAATATATATATATATATATGTGTGTGTGTGTGTGTGTGTGTGTGTGTGTGTGGTCATAAAGAAACCCAATAGAGAAAGAATAGATGATCTCCATCTCACAGTCTAGATGTAATATCCCGAATAGGCTCACCTCTAAGACGGTGGACGGACCAGTGGGTTACATGACCTCAAGTGCATCTCCCCGAACTCCAGAGGCTTCCGACTAGCAGTAAGGGCCTTTTTGTGTCCTAGGGGGAGACTATGCCCTCATAGGTAATAGGTATTATCACAGAGGAAGTAAACAAAAATTAATAATAAGTATCAAAAGAATATAAATGAATAAACTACAGCAGAAGAAATATAAATAATCCAACTGAATAATACTCAAGTATGGAAGCTCACAAAATGATATCACACCATGATGCATGTCTAAACTGAAAGTACAGAAAATAGAACCCAATCATGCTATCAACTAAAATTAAAAGAAACAAAGTGCAACAACTGCATCACAAACAAGGCTTGGTTCTCTGCCCCAGTCTCCATCCTAAGCAGAAACAATCAATCAAGAATCATAAGCATCATGATTCTATTTGTCAATACCTGCAAACATATAATCTACTCGTGTTTCAACAACACCCGAGCAGGGTATGAGATAAAATTCCAATAGGCTGGCACCCGCAGTGTCTAAACCTTTCTATTTTGTGCAATAATAAAATGCAGTGCGCCATTATATAACATTTATAGATAATTCATTAAGTGCAATGAAATAAATAACTCGGCCCAGGTTCTAACCGGAACCCATGCCTAATCACCTGATCCAGCCTAAGACGGAAGTCTGAAAGGATTACCTGTAAGTAGAATACACATATGTATATATATGAATCCTGTAAGAGTAAGGTAAAATAAGGAAGAGGCATACCCCCAAGATTGTGCTTTAACTTGGGGTATAAGTCATGTGTTAACCAGGTGTTCTTCAACATACCAAAAAATATCTCAAATCTCAAGAGACTAACTACGACATTAATATAAACCTTCAGTGCATTATTATTAATGTTCAAGTTGAGATTTGGAGTCTAAGCTCATACTAAAGGTATCGCTACAGAACATCCTTCAATTATCAAATACCATCGAGCCCATCCAAGGCAATCTTTTGAATAACTAAGTATCGCTTATGGCATGGATTTACCCTGAGTCCTTCCTGATCTCACAAAAAGGGGTCGAGTGTCATCCGAGGCTGGTTTAGCCACATTGCTAATGGATCCATCCTACTGAACCCTTTTGAAACCGGTATCACTCATAAGTATTAGAAAGCCCGAGGAAGTCTCAGTCCGGCAAATCCAAGAACACCGCCCCCCAACACATAGAGATAACCGTCAGGAATAAAGGGTCTAAGCGTGGCCCTTAATACGGGACCCACCTCCTTTCCCCACCCTGAATTTAATTAAGGTTTTCACAATAGAAGATATGATATCAAAATATGTAATTGCAGCTTGAAACCAAACAAGTACACCCGTGCATCACACAATGAAAATTAAATATATCCGCATAGTAATCTTAACAAGGCAAAGTACCGCATCAACATAAGCATACAAATTCACTTTTAAATAAATAAATAAATTAGACCGACCAACTACTAAGATCCAACAATTCCAAAGTTCATAATTAATCTAAAATAATTATTTAAATTAAACACAATAAAATAGGTTGTGCAAAACATGAAGATAAAGACACCTTTTAATAATAAATAACCTAGCACAACCAACTACCAAAGATTCAACAATTCAAGATTTATAATTAATATAAATTAATTATTTAAATTGAACAAAACCAAAATAGGTTGTGCAACACATGCAATTAAATAAATTAAATGTTTAGGCTAACAAAAATTATACTGACCATGTCGGCATGCCCCAAGGGGTGTCCGACCTTGTTGTAACAAATTAAACAAATTAATTAATGATCAATACAAATGCAACAACTAGGTGAAACAAGTTAATTAATGAATTTGGGTGAATCTGCACAAAGCCGGTAGGCACCAACTAACGACACAACGATGCTTTTTTATAAATTACAACAAAACAGAAGGAAAGAAAGTAGACGCACTACCTTGTAGTCGTAGATGACTCTAAGATCCGCGATAGGCTTTGATTTGACCTAAAACGGATGAAAATGAAAGATTTTAGAAAAGATCCAAAATAGGGTAAAAATATTCTGTGACGAACTACACGCAGATTACTCAATAAAAACGCATGATTTCAAATGCACAACATTAGCCTTTCTCTAAGGTTTACTTCACACCTAACGGCGAAGGAATCAGACAATGGATGAAGGAGCGGTGGTCTTCCGAAGGCGAAGCAATGTGGTGCGCCATCTAGGGAGAGGGGAGGCGCGATGCGAGGGAGAGGGAGAAGAGGAGGAGAGGAAAAAAAGGAAAAGAAAGAAAGAAAAAGAAAGGAGAAAAAAAATAAATAAAGAAAGAAATAAATCAAAATAAAATGGTGGAAGAAATTAAACAATTAATTAAAATGATTTTACCCCATTTTAAATATTTTTAATTTCTTTCCAACCATTTCTATTTTATTATTTATTTTTATCCCTCATTAAATTCCATTAATTTTCTTTAAATTATTTTTATTCCTTTTAAAACCATTTAAATTATTTATATCCTAGTGCAACGTAAAAATTTTACATAAATCCCAAAAAATTATTTAATTAAGTATAACAGTCGCTCGGGACCCGCAACAGGGTGCACATGCGCGCCCTGAGTTCTTTAAGAATTTAGACAACAAAAACATAAATGGTCTGCACCTTAATTTAAGTCGATACGTTAAAATAATTAAAATTATTATTATTTAATATAACTAATAAATGACACCATTAATAATTTAAAAATGACAACCATTAAAAAAAGATAACAGTCATTAAATAAATATGGATTGCGCATTTGTATTTAATTCGAATAATTAATAATAACACATTTATTACATTGCTCAATTATTATTTACACCATGAAAAATTTATTAATTATGAAATTGTATTTTTATTGGTTGTCTTAAAAAAATAATATTAATAATAAAATTATAATTATTATTTCTAATTGTCTAACAAAATTATTTAACCCAATTAAATTATTTTCTGGTGCGATATGACCAAACGCCCAATGCTCGAAAAGGTTATACCCTGCCTAAGGTAAACCCCATGTCCTGGAACTAATGGTGGTCTCAGATTTCTCATTTGATGCACCCTTTGTGAGAAAATAATTATTTAATATATAAAAAATGTAATAATTAATTAATTAAAAATAAGGATGGTATTATCAAATGCGAGAGTGCCAAACACCAGATGCGAATCATGGTTATACCCTGCCTAGGGTAAACCTAGCGTTCCGGACCTAACAGTGGTCTCAGATTTCTCATTCGACGCACCTTTTTTAATAAAATAATTATTTAATATATAAAAAAATAGAATAATTAATTAATTAAAAATAAGGATGGTATTATCAAGTGTGAGGGTGCCAAACACCCGATGCGAATCAAGGTTATACCATTACTAGGGTAAAACCGACGTTCCGAACCTAACGATGGTCTCATATTTCTCATATGACACACTGTTTGAGAGTTATTTTATTTTTTTGAAAGAAAACACACACGCGTATTAATAAAATAAACTGAATATTTTTATTCTATCAATGCCATAGTGTCGACTATCGGAAAAAAAAAGTTCTGACGCTCGGTTTTTAAAACCGGATTGCCTAGTTAACAGAAAAATTTAATTTCCTTCGCCTTTTCATCTATTTCAAAACATGAGACGTTACAACCTTCCCACCTTAGAACTTCTCGTCCCCGAGAAGCCTTCAGGAACAACATAACCCTCACCCGATCTACAAGGTCATGCAGTCTCATACAAAAGTTCGCGTTGCATATCTAAACATCCAACACACGCTCAAACATTGGTTAGGAAAAGGCACATAAGATATTAGGATCTAAGACAACGCTCATTTTCCAACTGAAACACTGAGATAGTACCTATCCACACACGTTCAGTTAGAGATACAACAATGTCATCATCTCATTAACTTTTGCCCAAAGTTACTTCCCACCTTAGGTTTTAAAGTTAGAAAGAGACAAATTTCGAGTCATGACACCTTCCTCCATTATAATTTCATAAAAGACACACCCTTAAGCATTCTAGAGACGCTTCTTTCTTGATTTCCAAAATGAATAAAATGGTCAATTCCTCATCGCCCTTAAAGCCCAAGTCGAGCCATATTTTTATGAAAATCTCTGGTCGACCCAAATCGCACTTGTCTCACCTAATGACGTGATAGAAAAAGGTCCTTCACTGACCGCTTTATTGAACAAGAGAAATAACTGGCCAAGCCACTCTGGTCGGCCTTTTAAGAAGATGTTCAACTTAGATGGAAAATGTTTTACAACTGAACTATGAAGTCTTTTTTAAAGGTATCTCGCATTTACCGCAAACACGTCCACAGAAGTTCATACCTAACCTCCGGTGTCGTTCCTTGATTTAGGCATAACTGAGATCAACAATAAGTCTAGGGTAACCTTGGATTATAACAACAGGAGTGAAAGGAACTAATGCAAGGTAGTCCATATTCCATAGATGCCCATATCAAAACATTGACTGAACCCAAAGCGGCATCATCCTGGAGGTCAAGTTAGATGAAAGGACTGGTGTACAAGAGTTCATCCAAGGAATTCATACACTGAATTCCGAGGGTCACTCAAAAAATAAACAAAGCCTCTATAAGAATGACACATCAGTGTGAAATACTGAAAAAACACCCTAAACAAGCCCAACAACTTTTAAAGCTTTAGCATGGTGTAAGAACGATGCTCTCTAAGTGCATCAAGGACAAAGGCAAGATAGGATACATGATCGTCACTTAAGGAAGAGTACACTAAGATAATTAGAAGATTACCAGAAGGAAAACATTGAAAAAAGGGCATGAAAACCTAAACAAATTGACTAGTGTTCCAAAACACCCGAGTCTCTGGAAGTCATCCCAAGCATTGGGAAAAACTTGGTTCCTTTAACACAAAAGTTACTGAACTACAGAGATGACCCAAAACATATTTAACAGTGAAATAATTGACGATTACACTAAACTCAACCGGTTCATAACAACATTAAGAACTCAACGACACTGTGTATGTGAACGCATACTACCCCGAGGTGATACAGAAAAAAGATGGATTTTAACTCAGAGGAAGACGTACTGAATCATCCATTACTGTGGAGAAGAGAGGGTTGCATGACCTATGAAGCAACTGACTATTATTAAGGTATGCCTAACCTAATGGAAATGATCATTAATCATTTCTCAAGCCTGAAATAAAAGTTGAGGAAAACATGACCACCTGTCCGAACAAGGGTGTCATTTTAAGCAAGGGGGTATGACCAGGGATAACGACATGCAAAAGGTTCCGTTCCAAAGAAACTCAAGGAGAAACTCAAACTACCCTTATACAAGGGTATTAAATAGAGGAAATCTCCATAGGTTTTATATCTAAGTACTTTATATTTAATCACATTTAATCTTTTATCATCAAAAGATTTAATCAAAACATCAAATACAATTTTTTCAAAACAAAACACAAGGTACACGATCTTAAACAATTCCTCAAGGGAAAACATGCATGTTTTATAAAACTCCATTTTAAAACATTTTACATTAATTGACATCCTATCCTTAATTAGGAAATCTATCACATTGAATCCTTTTAAGAAGATAAGGCAACTTACAAGGGTCCCACTAAGCCGACCTGGGTTCATTAGAATGAAACCCAAAAACAATTGTTTAATTATTAAGAGTCACAACACCCATACTGAGTTATCTCATAAGGAACATGCACCAACTAGCCTACTTGGTCCTAGTTGTTCCATTAGGTATTTAACCAATTCATTTGAAATTATAGCATGATAAAAAAAATCAGCCTAGATATATGGGTGGCTATCAACTTTATAGTTTTTGGCATTTGGCTCCCATTCAAAGGCAACAAATAAATTTTAGAAAAGCAACCAATTACATAAAAAACAAGAAAACAGGTCACTACAAGAAGCTAATAGAGAGAGACATGTTGAAGTCACAGAATCATAACATTTTAATCACAGAGACATGCTAATAAAAACAGAAGCATCATACAAGGAAAACATGGTATTAAATAGGCCGCATGGAAACAAGCTAGCATGCTAAATATATCACTGAAACATGGTTTCTAAAAAAGTCATGTTAAATAATTAAAAGACATGACATATATTCAAGGAACACAATTTGAATCAACAGGAAGCCTAAAATGCAACTACATGGCATGGTACTATGCATGGCATGTGAATTTCTATGTGCCTATAATGATGGATGCAATGCTTCATCCTTACCTTAACAGGCCAAGGGTAAAATATCATAAATTTCATAAATTCATAAGCAGCTAAAATTAAACCAATCACTCAAGGTGAAATCATATCAATTGTAACATCGAAAAGCACAAACAACAATCCCAACCCTGTCCACTGGGTCATTTCCCGTACATGGGGTGATCAGTCCCAAGAACGACTATTAAAAAAGCACCAACACATTCCTAGTCTCCTGTATACCAACCCAAAATAGTAAGACAAAATAAAATACCACCTCTGATACCACTTTGTAATGTCCCGACCAGGCTCACCTCTAAGATGGTGGCTGGACTGGTGGGTTACATGACCTCAAGCGCATCTCCCCGAATGCCAGAGGCTGTCGACTAACAGCGAGGGCCTTTTTGTGTCTGAGGGGGAGACTATGCCCTCATAGGTAATAAGTATTATCACAGAGGAAGTAAAAACAATTAATAATAAGTAGAGGAAGAATATAAATAAATAAACTACAGCATAAACAATATAAATAATCCAACTAAACAATACCCAAGTGTGGAAGCTCACATAATGATGTCACACCATGATGCATGTCTAAACTAAAAGTACAGAAAATAGAACCCAAGCATGATATCAAATAAAAAGAAAAGAAACAAAGTGCAACAACTGTATCACGAGCAAGGCTTGGTCCTCTGCCCTAGTCTCCATTCTAAGCAGCAATAATCAATCAAGAATCGGAAGCATCACGCTTCCCTTTGTCAATACCTACAAATATATAATCTACTCGGGTGTCAACAATACCTGAGCAGGGTGCAAGATAAAATCCTAGTAGGCCGACACATGTGGTGTCTAAACCTTTCCATTTTGTGAAATAATAAAATGAATTATGCCATTATATAACAATTGTAGATAATTCATTAAGTTAAATGAAATAAATAACTTGTCCCAAGTTCCAAGTGGCACCCATGCCTAATCACCTGCTTCGGCCTAAGCTGGAAGTTTGAAAGGAGTACCTATAAGTAGAATACACATATGCATATATATGAAGCCTGAAAGAGTGAGGTAAAATAAGGAAGATGCATACCCCCAAGCTTGTGCTTTAACTTGGAGTCTAAGTCATGTGTCAACCAGGTGTTCTTCAACATACCATAAAATATCTCAAATCTCAGGAGACTAACAATGACATTAATATAAACCTTCAGTGCATCATTATTAAGGTTCAAGTTGAGAGTTGGAGTCTGAGCCTGTCCCGAAGGTATCGCTACATAAAATCCTTCAATTATCCAATACCACTGAGCTCGTCCAAGGAAATCTTTCGAATGACTAAGTATCGCTTGTGGCATGGCTTTACCCTGAGTTTGTCCCGATCTCACAAAAAGGGGTTGAGTGTCATCCGAGGCTAGCTTAGCCACATTTCCAATGGATCCGTCCTGATGGGCCCTTTTGGAACCGATATCACTCATAAGTATTAGAAATCCCGAGGAATTCTCGGTCCGACAAAGCCAAGAACATCACCCCCCAGCACATAGAGGTAACCGTCAGGAACGAAGGGTCTAAGTGTGACCCTTAATATGATACCCACCTCCTTTAACCACCCTGAATTTAATTAATTTTTTCACAACAGTAGATATGATATCAACATATGTAATTGCAGCTTGAAACCAAACAGGTACACCCATGCATCATACAGTGCAAATTAAATATTTCAGCATAACAATCTCAACAAGGCAAAGTACCGTATCAACATAAGCAAAAACAATGCACTTTTAAATAAATAAATAAATTAGACCAACAAAATACCAAGGTCCAAAAATTCCAAAGTTCATAATTAATTTAAAATAATTATTTAAATTAAACACAATAAAATAGGTTGTGCAAAACATGCAGATAAAGAAATTTTTTAATAATAAATAACCCAACACAACCAGCTACTAAAGATTCAACAATTCAAGATTTATAATTAATCTAAATTAATTATTTAAATTGAACACAACCAAAATAGGTTGTGAAACACATGCAATTAAATAAATTAAAAGTTTAGGATAACAGAAATTATACTGACCATGTCAGCACGCCCCAAGGGGTGTCTGACCTCATTGAAAAAAATTAAACAAATTAATTCATGATCAATACGGCTACAACAAATAGGTGAAACAAATTAATTAATGAATTTGGGTGAATTTGCACAAAGTCGGTAGGCACCAACTAACGGCACAACGGTGAATTTTTATAAATCGCAATGAAATAGAAGGAAAGAGATTAGACGCCCTACCTTGTAGTCATAGATGACTCTAAGATTTGTGATAGGATTCGATTTGACCTAAAACAGATGAAAACAAAGGATTTTAGAAAAGCCCCAAAATAGGGTAAAAATCTTCCATGACGAACTGCGTACATATTACTCAACGAAAATGCATGATTTCAAATGTGCAACGCTAACCTTTCCCTAAGGTTTGCTGCGCACCTAATGGTGAAGGAATCAGATGATGGATGGAGGAGCAGTGATCTTCTGAAGGGGAATCAATGTGGTGTGCCATCTAGGGAGAGGGGAGGCGCGACGTGATGGAGAGGGAGGAGAGGAGAGGAAAAAAAGGAAAAGAAAGAAAGAAAAAGAAAGGAGAAAAAAAGAAAGAAAGAAAGATAGAAAGAAAGAAATCAAAATAAAATGGTGGAAGAGATTAAACAATTAATTAAAATGGATTTACAACATTTTAAATATTTTTATTTTCTTTCCAACCGTTTCTATTTTATTATTTATTTTTATCCCTCTTTAAATTCTATTAATTTTCCTTAAATTATTTTTATTCCTTTTAAACCCATTTAAATTATTTATATCCTGAACGCAACACTAGAGTGCAATGTAATTTTTTTACATAAATCCAAAATAATTATTTAATTAATTATAACAGTCACCCGGGACCCGCAACAGGGTTCGCATGCACGCCCTGAGTCCTTTAAGAATTTAGACAACAAAAAGATAAATGACTCACACCATAATTTAAGTCCATATGTTAAAATAATTAAAATTATTATTATTTAATATAACTAATCAATGAAACCATTAATAATTTAAAAAAGACAACCATTAAAAAAAGATAACGGTCATTAAGTAAATATGGATTGCACATTTGTATTTAATTCGAACAATTAATAATAACACATTTATTACATTGTCTAATTATTATTTCCACCGTGAAAATTTTATTAATTATGAAATTGTATTTTTATTGGTTGTCTTCAAAAAAATTATAATATTAATAATAAAATTATAATTATTATTTCTAATTTTCTGACAAAATTATTTAACCCAATTAAATTATCTTCGGGTGTGATATGACCAAACATCCAGCGCTCAAAAAGTTTATACTCTGCCTAAGGTAAAACCCATGTCCCAGAACTAACAGTGGTCTTGGATTTCTCATTCGACACTCCCTTTGTGAGAAAATAATTATTTAATATATAAAAAATGGAATAATTAATTAATTAAAAATAAGGATTTTATTATCAAGTGTGAGGGTGCCAAACACCTGATGTGAATCAAGGTTATACCCTGTATAGGGTAAACCCGGCGTTCCGGACCTAACAGTGGTCTCAAATTTCTCATTCGACGCACCCTTTGTGAGAAAATAATTATTTAATATATAAAAAATAGAATAATTAATTAATTAAAAATAAGGATGGTATTATCAATTGCGAGGATGCCAAACACCCGATGCGAATCAAGGTTATACCCTGTCTAGGGTAAAACTGGCGTTCCAGACCTAACGGTGGTCTATGATTTCTCATACGACACACCGTTTGAGAGTTATTTCATTTTTTTTGAAAGAAAACACACACACACATCAATAAAATAAACTTAATATTTTTATTCTATCAATTCCACAGTTTCGACTATCGGAAAAAAAAAGTTCTGACGCTCGGTTTTTAAAACCGTCCTGTTTAGTTAATGGAAAATTTTAATTTCCTTCGATTTTTCATCTGGTTTAAAAGACAGGACGTTACACTAGACAAAGTCGATGAGTCTACCTACAGCTCTAAAAGTCCATCTCAGGTTCCCAACATCATGCACAACCTTGAAAGAATATGTGTTGAGGGGCACACACCTCGTCTTTTCACTCAACAGTTGAAGGTGCGATAACTCCTATGGAGGGTCCAATTACCACTAAATCTCGAATATGGGGGAGTTACACTCCTTAGATATAGGACATGCACCCTACTACAGGGGAGTGAAAACTCTACCTTTGTCAAGAGTATGGGGGTCCATGCCCTGGTGTGATAGGGAAGTGTCGACCCAGACATCACTCTAATGATCCTTCCCTAATCACTACCATCATCAAGCATCACCTAAAGAATTTTATACTCAGAACACCTCACATCATATTTCTTATTCTAAAATGAAGGACACCATCATGTTTTATGGGGAAAAATATTCAGGATAGGCTACTCATGGGCCAAAATCTGATTATTTAAGAAGATGATATGAGATGAAGAAGTTTCTACGGGAATACATGGAATGTATGGGGGTCCACATAGAATATGACCCCACCTCTTTGTCTATCCATTTTCCTCCCTGTACATGTCTTGGAAATCCAAGTCATACCACATGGCATGTTCATGTGGTACACTACATGTATGTTCGCCCGGGGTCCTGGGTGTGTACACTTGGCACATGGATCGACTGGCCAAGTACAACCACATGACATATTCATAAAGAAACATGATGTGTATAACCACCCAGGGTCCCAGGGTGTGTATAGATAGAACATTTCATGGAAACCCAGGTAGTTTCACACAGTATGTAGGCTCATTTACACGGTGTGTGATCCTTAAATCGGTTGAAAACCCTAGCCATCATGGAATCCAAAGAACATAATGTGTGTTCTTCCATACTTCATAGTTTGTAGTCACGTTTTCATAGATTCCTCATATCCTCTACATGGTTCCTTGATATTCCTTTAATGCCTCAAAAAACAACCATTTGAACATCCTAAATCGGTAGGGGTCATCTCCAGCCATCAATTCTGGGCATTCTGTGGTCTAGAAGTAGAATCTAGTTATCCTCACAAAGCCCTTAGTGCATCCTGTCACCGATCTAGATACAAAATCTATAGAGTTTTCACCTTCATCTTGAAAATAATCTCAATCCATACACAAATCATTATCTCATTCAGCATTATAACTTTCTTAATGAATATGGGGGTTTGATCATGCTCGAACCCACACCAAAAATGTCAAACTGAGACCCCATGGGCCAATAGAAAAGGATACAAAGAACGGTGAGGGAAAACATAATAAAAAGGTGAATCCATCATTAGAAAATAATTCTCATACAACAGTAATATAAATGTGATATCCAAGGTGATATCATGTGAAACAAAGGAGTTTAATCTGATCAATAAAACCAATAATGTGGCAGTGATTATGTGATGGTTGAAAACTCTAGGAATCAATGAAGATATATTAATCCATACTTAATTTAAATTAAAAGGGCGTAAATAAAATAAATAATATAACCATCCTCAATTTAGTATTGATCATTGGTGAAGAATACATTCTATAGTAATGAAGAAGACATGTTGTGTTCTCTACCTCTCAATCCGCCTTGATCCGAACACACACCATTCTCCAATCTGATACTCCAATGAAGAACATCTAAACTTCCCATCAAATTCTCCCAGGGTTATGTGGAAAACCCTAGAAATTTTTTATAATTGGGTATTTATAAAATATTTTCTATTTTAGGTCATTTAAAATAAAATAAATAAAATAAATTATTTATTTTATTTAACGCACCCACCAACAACTACCTCAACTATATTTATAGTGTCGACCAATATTAGGTCACACTTAAGGTGAAACATGTATTCCAGAATCAACTGTGGTCTTAGATTTCCCATATAAGGTTCTGAACGATGGGTAAATACATTTTCACTAAAATAATGCTCATACAGGCATTAAAATATATTGATATTTTTAATATATTAATTTTGGGGTTCAAGACACCCAAATATTACTTCAACTTTGATGATAAATCTAGATATATACATAGAAATATTTAAATTAAAAATCCATCAAAACCAGAGTTTTTACATTTGGATTACCAATTTCCATGTTGTTTCTACGGCCACAACAAACCAGGTCTTCCAACGGCATCTCAACACCTTCATTGAGGTGTTCATGGATGATATCTTGTTTTATTCGAAGACATAAAAAATTATCACAATGATTATTTAGATGTTGTTTTGGGAACCATCAGGAATAATTTATTTTATTCCAATATGATTAAATGTTAGTTTTAGATCTAATAAGTGAAATTTTTAGGTCATGTGGTGTCGAAGAATGGAATTTTTGTGGTTCCTGAGAAGATCCAAGTAATCATATCTTGAGAAAGACCAAAGAATGTTTTGAAGACCATAAGATTTCTGGGTCTTGATGTATATTACATGTGGTTTGTTCCAAATTTCATTATGTTGGAAAATCCTTTAACAACTTTGACCTGGAAGGATGTGATATTTGATTGGGATGAGAACTATTAGAGATTCTTTAAAGATTTCAAGGATAGGTTGGCATTGTCTCTCATTCTAATTCTTTTAGTTCCTAGTGACAAATATTCAATGTATTGTGATGCCTCAGATATGGGGTTGGGGTGTGTTTTAATGAAAAAAAACCATGTTGTGGAAAATTTCCCTCTCTAGTTTCTCCCACATGAGAAAAAACAACCTCAACCACAACCTTGAGTTGGTGGTAGTGATGCATGCATTGAAAACATGGAATTGTTATCTCTTCAGGGAGAATTTTATTATGTATTCAGATCACAAAATTCTGGAGTGAAACTTATACTAGAGGGATATGAATCTTTATTAAAGGCACTGGGTAAAAAATCTCTAGATATTTGATTTTGATTTAACCTACACCCCTAACCAAGAGAGTGTGGTGGGTAATGCCTTGATCGAAAAAGTTTCAACTCAGGCAGTGATAGAATGAAAGGATGAATGGATTTTTATGAGATAATTTATGTATATACATATAAATGTGAAATGATATGATGGTAAGGTATTTTTGGTTAATATACTAGTTTCACCCACTTTGGATGATCAGATTTAGATAGATCAGGTAGCAGATCCTGATTATTAACATATTAGTAGGATTATAAATAGTGGGGAGACATCAACTGATCGGTATTGGTCTCTCAATGGTTCCCTTTATTTCATGAAGAGGTTAGTGGTTCTTCTGACCTCTATGTGGTAGGTGATGATGGGTGTGAACCATTGGTGTTGGGTAGTGAACCTTGGGGTTAAAAAATGTTTTATGATATTTAATGTTGATATTGGTTGATCAGGATGAAGTGGGTTGTTTTTTTATTTTATGTCTTAGTGCCTATATAACACCCTATGATTTTAATATATGGTTACCTTTAAATAATTCAATGTGTTTGATAGCTTTCTCCACACGCAACACTGAACATAAATGAAACTGTGATATATTTAGGTAAAATACAAATATTTAAATATAATTGGTAAAACCTAGTTATTGAATTAGTGCGAATGAATAATACTAACTACTTTATGAAATATTTATAGAAACAAAATAATGGCTAATTTTAATATGAATTAAATTCAATTGGTATAAATAAAATGACAAATAAGATCATTTTAAGTTTAGGATTGTATTTTTCTAAAATAAATCATTTAATGCACAATTTTTTTATAATAAGAAAATTATGATTAATTTATGGTAATATATATTAATATTAATAATTTTATAACACTAATTAGTAAATGATATAAAATAATAAGGTGAATAGATTGTGTTCCAAAGAGTTTTTTTGTCAATAAAAATAATTTTCTCGTATATTTTATAATTTTATTCAAAAGTTAAATTTCTAAATTTTATGATTTGAATTTGAAAGAATTAACATCATTTCTGTATTTATCATAGTAATATCTTCTTAAGATTAATTTTTGGGATATTTTCTAAAAATATTGATTTTAAGGTAAATAGTGAAATATATGGTATTATAAATATCATGATTTAATGAAATTATTAGTATTTAAGTATGACAAGGAAATTTTAGAAAAAATATTCATAAAATATGTATTTTATAAGTAAAATTATAAACAGAAAAATATTTATTCTAGTTTACAAACCTATATATGATATTTTAGAACTCAATTAATATTTTTCTCAAGAAATTATTTTAAATATATTATAAATTTATTATTTTAAAATAATTTTTATCACTTTTATAAATTGAATAAAATAAAAAAAATTAAAATTTTTAATCAATAGGTTCAAATTATTTAATAAGTACAGTTTTATTTTTATGCATAAAGGATAAATTACTTAGGTAAAAACTAGTTACTGTGGTAAGAGTAAATTTGGATTAAAATGGTTTAAACTAATGAAAAATGATAAAACATGTGTGATAATGTGTGTTTGAGGCATTTATCAACCTTATCTATTACTCACTAAATTGTTTCTCAATTTTTGAGCTAATTTCCTTCTGATTGATTTCCCATTATTAAAACGTTTGAGCATTTAAAAAAATGTCATCCTTTCTCAATTATAAAAGGGGTATCTCACCACCCATCAAAAACCACTCCTAAAATTATATTTCCTAAAAAAGATACCTTTTTTACTTTCCCTTGAATCATATATTTCTTCCATTATCTTATGATCACAATATTTTATCCTAATCTCTCTATTTCTATTAGATCCTACAAGGAAATCTCAAAGTAATCAACATGAGTAATCCATTTTACTTAACTTATTTATTTTCTTTCATTCCTCTAAAATTATAATTTTGTCAAACAAATATGGTTAAATCATAATTTTTTATAAAAAAAATGTTATTATGTTAAAATAATAATCATTTTCCACCTTTTCCCTTTTCCTTAATAAAAAACACAATTTGTGCATACATGCAGACTACCGCCTCCATGGAACGCAACATTATAATCTTCATTTCAACATTTCATGGGATGAATTAAGAATGGGTTTAAAGGATAAATATTATTTTTATTTCACTATTAAGGTTCTATTAAGAAAAATTGATTAATGAATTAGCGATACAAACAATAAACAATCATTATAAAATTAACCAGTATAAACAAGCACACTAAGAGGAATAACTTTTTATTCATAATATGTAATATTTTCATATCCATTAATTATTAATATAATTACTTAAAATTAAAATATATCACACTAATAAACACTAAATAATATAATTATTCTCCTATTATAATGATACTATAACTAAACCCTCACATAATCATCCATTAATCAATGTATATTCATGTTTGGGTGGGTTTAATCATCAACATGAATAATGTTTTGAATTTATATCATGGGTGATTATAGGAAATTTTTTTGGTATAATATGATATAAATATATAAATAATGATTTTTTGGTTCTTTAATGGTAATATTATTATTAAACTCATTAATTTAGAAGAATCACTAAAACATGATCATCATCGATTTAACAATCATGGATTGTAACTAAAAATTCCACAAAATAAAATTATACCTATTTTAATATAATTGAAAATATATTCCATTGCCTTTAATGAACTATAGATAATGATATTTTTAACAATAATTAATACCATCATCATTTTTATGAAACTAGTTCAAAACAATCAAGATTGACACCCGATATTGAAAATAGGTAACAACTAACTATAATTCATATAGAGAATGATTATAAATGATGAGTATAAATGGAAAATATATGATTAAGGTTCAGAAATAAATTATTAAGATATCTATTTTTTTATATATGAGGTTATAGGATGTTCATGGAATCCAAGATAAAGGGTGAGGGTTTTCTTGGCCTCACTTTGGATTCTTTGAAACATAATACATTTTTTGAACCATGTTTTCCTTGTATGGTGTATTTACTTCCCATGGATATATTTTTATCATTATTTTTTTTCTATTTTATAGGATATAATAATAATACAAATCACATTACATTCATCAAATGGATATTGATTCAATTGTTACCCCATAAGTACGTATTTTTGGGAACTCAACTTTCTTTTATTAAGTTATGATTATTCTATTGAAATTATTTAATATAAGTTAGGTAAATTATACCCTTTATTGTATTATATGATATTATATCATTTTTTTATGTGAATTTATACTCCTAAAACATAAATTCTTGTTGAATATTTCTTAATTTATGAAGTATATTTCCTATAATGGGTGTTGATAGCTCAAATCTCTTTTCTTTGAGTTATAAAGTTTTATCTTTAGCATTGACCTTCAATTATTGGGTTCTCCCACCATAATATTTCATTATATTATATTTTACAATACACTTTATGAAGATGATATTTTAATACAAAGAATTTTTAATTACTCTTTTTACAATATGGTTTTCCAACTATGGTATATTAAAAGTATTAAAAAGGTTCTTTCCCTTTAATTATAAATTTTTTTATCTTTGGATCCACATTTCCTATAGAAAAAAATTATTCCACTATAAAGACTCCATTATTGGATATTATTTTTAAAAGTAAATTTTTTCAAAATATTACACTTCACCTTTAAAAAAGTTACTTTTTGAATTGATATATAAGTTTATATTTTACAATAATGTTAAAAATAATCTAAAAGATCTTTTTAAGTTTTCACCTCCATTTCCCTTTTCATATTCAAAAGAATGTACACTCATAATATTTATGTTACATGATTTATCTTATAATAAATATATATAATTTGTGCATTGAACCTATGGTATAAAATAATTCGATTCTTAATCCCTCCTTGAGTGATACCATTCGAATCATTATTTTACAAGGATGTTTTTCATCTATGTCAACATCCTTCTATGTTTCCTATATTGCATTGGGGATATGTTCTCTTGAAACCATCCACCTTTTTTCTATTTATAGATTATGTAGTGTTATTCTCTATCAAATATATGATCCATTACTACCATTTTCTTTCCTAACCATCCACCATGAATACGTATAAATTCTTTTTCAACGTCTTTACTTTGTGAATAAAATTTTTCCATTTATTTTATTGAAGGGTGTTCATCTAGATTCCATACATGTATTTATAAGGGAAATTATTGACTTAACCATATAACCATTACTATATATAGTGTTAGTTTTAGGGATTCTTATAAATAAATTTATTCTATTTATTGATTGGGGAACTATTGAAAATCTATATATTTTTTATTCTGATACAGATATTTATTCATTACTTATGAAAGGTGACTGTGTATTGTTTAAATATCCATATTCTTTATCTGGATGGGTTATGGTCATGTGATCCCTTTTATTGAAATGGGTAAAAGTGATGATATTTCATTTGTTGTTATTCTAATACGGAATATTATTGTAAAAGTTGATTTTGTATTATTTAATTATTATCTCATATGATGAATGAATTAGTCATAAAAAGTGATAGGTGGGGCTTGGTATTATATATCCCCATGATACATCAATAAATCTCATGAGAAAATCATGTTTGGGTATTTAGTGTATGCCTGAACAATTTAGAAAGATGTATTAATTGTGGTCTTAATGAGAAGAATGATATATTAGTTATAACCTTGATGGAAATAATAATGTCTTGGATGAGACCTTTATGGAAAGATCAAGATGTTTGGAACTATTAATTACCTCACTGGGAATTTAGTTATTTTTATCTATGTGATCTATTTATTTTCATTTCTATCAATGGATATATTATTCCCTCGGTTTACTTGATTATGGAATTATGATCATTAATTATTCATTCTATAATATTTATTCCATGATTTCATTAGTTATATGTTTTCCCTTATTGAGAATTTTATCACACCACTTATTATGTTTCCATTTCCCCAAGTTATGAATGTATAATAGGATATATTGGGTGAAGAATTTGTGGTAGATGTTAAAGACTTGTTATGTTAGAACCAGTTCTAAGTATCATTGGGGACAATATCCATTTGATTATCTTTATTAGTAATGATGTTTACTAAATCTCTAAATATATAAACCTAAAAATATATTTCGGATGTAATAGATTCAATAATTGTTATTAATTTTTTAATTAAGGATAGTTATATTTTGGTTTTTACAACTGGTATCAAAGTGAGAATGTAAATTATGTGTTTATATCACCAAGATCTAGAATTAAGATCTAGAGTGTCATAGTTGGTATCATAGTAGAGTATAGATAACATTGGATATTATGATATTTTTTAGGATAATTTAATGGTTGATAAGTTAAGTTTAATCATAATTTCAAAGGTGTAGATAACCATTTGGGATAGTATATAATTTAATTTTAAGATAATAATACACTTTTTATTTTTGGAATTAGGATGAGTAAACATTAGTGAAAACCCTCTCGATAAGTCTAAGTATAGGATAACAGCCTAAATGTTTAGCAAGATATCAGTATGTGGTTTTCCTATAAATAACATCCAAGCATGGATACTAAAAGTGTATGTAGGATCTTTTATAGATGTACCTTAGGTTAATAGAACTAAAAAGTGTGAATTAGGTATTAAATCTATCATAACCTGGTATGAGACAAAGAGGTCTAACTGTGCACCTAGTTTGCTCAGGGGATATGATTTGGTTAATCATGGGATTTCAAAAAAAAAATTGAAATATTTATTTCCAAGTTACTTCAATGGATTAGGTAAAGGAGTATGAGAAAACCCAAAAAAACTGTAACTTAGGTTGAACCCATAATGATATAGGTTGAAATAATAGTGATATATGTTGGAATAAAAGAGCTATAGTATAACATGATATTTTGATAAAGTAGGATATGTTGAGGTTAAATTTTAATAATTATTTTAATGATGTTAATTTTTAATCACTTATGTTAACCTCTTTTGGTTTTAGTAATAGATGGATCTAGAAGGAACTAAGTTATCAATGGGTATGAGTACAATCCAATTGCTATCTCAATGATCAAACCATAGAAATAGGAGATGGATAAATAAATTTAGTGATTATTCTAACCCATCTATCAAAAAATATGATTAACAGTATAAACATATTCAAATTCCCAAACACACCAAAGAAGATAAGGATAAAGTCATGTGGAAGTCCATGTGACAAGGATAATGAAGGAAATAAGATTCAATTCCCTACAAGTCATAAATATGGAAAGAACCATGATAGAATTTACTTAAAGTGATAGATAGATTCTATAAGTATGAATATTAATGCCATTAGACTCATATAAATAAGGGGAATAGAGAATATATAAAAATACATTGCTTCAATTGTAAGGGAATTGGGAATTATACAACTCAATATCCCAATCCAAGAGATAATGGGGGAAATAAACACCAACAACCATCAGAACAAGGAAAAGCCTATGAAACTACTACTAATGTAGTGGATAGTTAGTTTTCACTCTATATTTTCTAATGTATTTTGTTATGAATGTTTTTACCAACTGTTGGATATTGAGTTAAAAATAAAAACACCCAATGGTATAATTATTATTAAATCATTTTCATGGTTTGAGTGAAGTTGTTCCTTATAGACCAAGATATTATTCCCATATTATAATTCTATGTAAAATTAGTAATGGGTTATATCCCTTTATAAAGTAATTATAACAAGTATTTATATTAATAAATATCACTCCACATTATAAATAAACCCATGATCATTTAGAAGTGTATGGTTAATTATGAGTTCCCAATAGAAATTACTAGGATATTATGAGTCAAATTGTAAGTAAATAATTTATTTAAGGGTGTTAGAATCTAATACACTAAGATTTTAATATATTATTACCTTTAAATAAGTCAATGTGTTTGATATATTTCTCCACACACAACACCAAACTTAAATGAAACTGCGATATATGTTGATAAAATATAAATATTTATTTATAACTATCAAAACATAGTCATTAAATTATTGGTAATGAATAGAAGTAATAGATTTATGAAATATTTAATGAAATATAATAAGCAATACTTTTAATATCAATTCAATTCAATTGGTATGGCTAAAATTTTCAATAAGATCATTTTAATCTTAGAATTGTATTTTTCTCAAAAAAGTCCTATTATTAGATATGATTTTTATTCATAATAAACGTATTAATAATTTATGTTAATATATATTTATATGAGTAATTGGTTAATATTAATTAGAAAATTATATGAAATAATAATAATAATAATAATAGATTTTGTTCTAAAGTGTTGTTTTCCCTATAAAAACAGTTTTCATTATATTTTATTAAAAAAAATTAAAAGTTAAATTTCTAAATTTTAGAATTATAATTTGAAAAAAATGAACATTATTTTTAGATCCATTATATTAATTTTTTCTTTAGATTAATTTTTGGGATTTTTTCTGAAAAAAATTATTTTAAGGTAAATAGTGCAATATACAATTTTTAAAAATATCACGATTTAATAAAATTATTAGTATGTAAGTATATCATAGAAATTTTTGAAACCTTTAAAAAAAATTAATTTTATAATTTAAATTATAAATAAAAAAATATTTATTTTATCTTACAAACTGATATATGATATTTTAGAACATAAATAATATTTTTCTCAAGAATTTTTCTTAATACATTATAAATTCAATATTTTAAAATTATTTTTTCTCACTTTTATAAATTGAATAAAATAAAATTTATTTTAAATTTTTAATTAGTAGTTCTAAATTATGTAATAAGGACTATTTTATTATTATACATATATGATAAATTATTTAGGTAAAAAATAGTTACCGCTGTAAGAGTAAATTATTGTTAAAATAGTTTAACCTAGTGAAAAAGGATAAAACATGTTAAAAATGTGTTCTATTATATTTTTGAGACCTTTATCAACCTTATATCTTACTCACTCCATTATTTTTAAATTTTGGATCCACTTTCCTTGATATTTTCTTTCCATTATAAAAAATTTATGGTAATTTAACAAATGTCATCCATTCACAATTATAAAAGGGGTCTCTCACCACCCATTCCATACCACTCCTAAAATTAAGTTTCCTATATAAACCATTCCATTTAACTTCCCCTTGAGTCCTATATTTATTACATTATCTACTTGTCATAATATGTTATCCTAAGCCCTCTATTTCCAAGGGATCCTCCAAGTAAATCTCAAAGTGCTCAATGTGAGTAATACATTTTACTTAATTTCTTTTTTATTTATTTATTAGATTTAAAATTATAATTTTTATATACCTATATGGTAACATAAATATTGGTTATATAATAAATTTTATTATGTAAAGGGAGTAATCATTAATCACCTTTCCCCCTTTTCCTTAAGAAAAATGAAACATGATTCATGCATACATATGGACTACCACTTCCGTGGAATGATGCATTCTGGTTTTCTGTATTTCATGGACTAAATTGAGAATGGGTATAAATGATAAATATTATTTTTATGTCGCTATTATTATTATTTTATGACAAATTAAATAACCTATTAACAATATAAACAATAAACAATATTTATAAAATTAACCTTCTTAAACAAGAATATTGTGAGGAAAATCATTTTATTCATAATATGTAATATTTATTATACATTAAGTATTATTATAATTACTTAAAATTATAATATATCATATTAATAAACATTTAATAATATCATTATTCTTTTGGTATAATGATATTACAACTAAAACACCACATAATCATTCATTAATCATGGTATGTTCATGTTTGGGTCTGCTTAACCACCTACTTCAACAATGCTATAAATTTATATCATAGATGAATATGAGAACTTAATTAATGGTGTAATATGATATAAATATGCACATAATTATTATTTTTATATAATGATAAAATTGTTATTAAACTCGTTAATTACAAAAACATCTTTCATTCATTAAGAATCTCCAAAACATGATCATCATCAATCTCAAATTCATGTATTATAATTAAAAATACCATGGAATGGAATTATACCTTCATAAATATCCATTTAATGATCTTGTGATGATTAAATTTGTAACAATAATGAATACCAACATTGTTTTTTTGAAAATAGTTCAAAATGATCAAGATTACGTACACCCGATTTTGAAAATAGGTAATAACTAACTTGAATTCATATAAAGAATGATTATAAATGAATATTATAAATGGAAAAGATATTATAAAGGTTATGAAATAATTTATTAATATAGATATTTTTTTATATAGGTGGTTATAGGTCATTTTTGGAATACGGGAAAAAAGGTAAGGGTTTTATTGGTCTCAATTCTGATTCTTTGATACATAATACATTTTGTGCCCCATATTTTCCTTATATGGTGTATTTAATTCCCATAGATTATTTTTAGCAGAATTTTTTGTAATTAATTAGATATACTAAACCAAATCATCTTCCATTATTTAAAATTATATTGATTCAATTGTTACCCCAATAGTTAGGATGTTTGGTAACTCAACTTCTATTCATTGAGTTATGATCATTCTCTTGAACATATTTCATATAATTTGGGTACATTGTACCTATGATTTTATTATTTATTATAATATCATTGTTTTTTTTGCATTTAAATTCCTACCACATAAATCCTTGTATAATATTTCTTACCTTATGGAGTATCTTGCTCATAAGGGATATTGATTGCTAAAATATCCTTTCTTTGAGCTATAAAGTTTTTTATTTAACATTAATCTTAAATGCTTGGGTTAGCCTAATTTAACATTTAATTATATGATATTTTATAATTATCTTTGTTAAAATTAAGTTTTAATACAAACAAGATTTTATTACTCTTTTTACAATGTTATTTTTAATAAATGTTTTTTCAAAGTATTAAAAAGTTTCATTCCCCTTCATTATCAAATGTTTTATTGTTGGATACACATTTACAATAGAAAAACTTATATCATTTTCAAGGCTTCATTATTAGAGATTATTTTTAAAAGTTAATGTATTCAAAATCTTTCACTCCTCCTTTTCAAAAGTAACTTTTTAATGTGACATGTAATGTTTTGTTTTACATCAATGTTAAAAATATTCTCTAAAATATATTTTAAGTTTTCACCTCCATTTTCCTTTTCCTATTTAAAAATATTTACACTCATGGTATTTATGTTACAAGATTTATCCTATAATATATATATTGGTTCATTTAACTTTTAGTATCAAAAAATTATATTCTTGATACCTTCTTAAATGATATCATTCAAATCATTATATTGAAAGGATGGTTCACATTTATCTAAAAATCCTTCTGAGTTTAATTTTTTACAATAGGCATATATTGAAACCACCCACATTATTTCTCTAGATGGATAATGTAATATTGTTCTCTATCAAATATATGATCCATCACTACCTTTATCTTTCCTAACCACTCACCCTGAATAGGAATAATTTTTTTCCAATACCTTTACTTTATGAATACCCTATTTTCTATTTCATTGATTGAAGTTTGTTCACATATATTACATGAATTAATTGATTGGTGATTTTATTGACATAACAATATACCCCTTACTCTATAAAATTTTATTTTTAGGGATGCTTACAAAGAAACCTATTCCATTCATTGACTATAGAACTATTGAAAATCCATATATTTCTTATTTTGACATAGATGTTTATTCATTACTCAAGAAAGTTAACTATATATTGTTTAACCATCCAACTTCTTTCTCTAAATGTGTTATAATCATGTTATCCCTTTTATTGACATGGGGTAAAGTTTTATCATTTTGTATTTTTTTATTCTAATATGGATGGTTATTGGAAAATTTGATTGTGTATTGTTTACTCACTATCTCATATGATGAATGAATTATACTTAAACAAGTGGTGGGTGGTCCCAATATTATATATCCTCTTGATACATCAATATATCCCATGAGACAAACATGTTTGGGTATTTAGTGTATGCCTATTTAATTTAGTAAGATTTATTGACTATGATCTTGATTAAAAGAGTGATGTATTAGTTATGCCCATAATAGAAAGAATGATGTCATGGATGATTCTTTAATGGTTAGATCAAGATGTCTAGTATTATGTATTCCTTCACCATGAATTCAGTTATTATTATCAATGTGATCTATTTATTTTCATTATTATCCATAGATATATTCTGCTCTTAGTTTTAGTTGATTATATCACTATGATGATTATTTATTCCTTCCATAATATTTATTCCATGTTTATTCTATAAATTCCTATGTTGTATGTTTTCTCTTACTTAGAGTTTTAGATAACCCCTTGTTATGTTTCCATTTCCCTGGGTTAAGAGAAGTATTATTCAGGATATGTCTAACAGGATAGCTTGTGTTGAGAATTTTTGGGAGATGTTGTAGACTTTTTATGGAATAATCGATTCTTAGTATCATGGTGGAACAATGTCCATTTGACTAGATTTATTAGTTAACGATGTGTCCTAACTCTTTATAGATCTAAACCTAAAATTATCTTTGGTATGTAAGAGATGAAATAGCCATTATTGATTTTTTAATTAAGTATGGTTATATACAAGATTTTATAGCTGGTGTCAAAGTGAGTATATAAAGTATGTGTCTATGGAACTGGGATTGGTAGTGTGGGTCTGGGTTTCCATGGCCTCACCTTTTAGAAAATTAAGGTAGAGTTTTAGAATCCAGCATAATTATTGTAATCACTTATAATTCTAGCATGGAAGTGGGATAAAACCTCTATGGACTTAATAATTATATTGCCGTGATCTCAGAGTGACAAGAATCCCATATGGTTTATTATTTACCTATTGTCAAAATCATTCCATTTTCTTCCTATTAAGAAGTCTTTAAAAGTGGAAGAACTTGGACACTAATATGTCTAAGATATTTTGAAGCTTTATGTAATTCATTTGGGAGAAGCATATATCATTGTTAAAATTTTATTATAATAACAGCTATTAAGCCTTAATAATTATAGATACCTTTAGAAATCTTTATAAACAACCATGTTAGTTTCCAATTTACTAGTCAGAATTAGGTAATAATTCCTTACTAAGAAAAATCATTATTCAAGAGAAAGCTGATCAGGTTCTGTTTATTTGAAAAAGATTGGTAATGGACTAGAGTCACCAAAAATATTATTCCAACCATCATCACCATCTATTATAATTATTCATTGGAGATCATGTATTTCTAAAATTTTATCTTCAAATATTAAATATTCGGTTGGGGAAGTATGGTAAGTTGATTCCATGTTATGTCGGGTCATTTTGAGATCATGGATCATCTCAACAGAACGACATGATAGCAAACCCTACCATCCCAGATGAATTTTATTTAATATGTATTCTAGGTGTCCCAATTGAATAAGTATCATCTAGAACCATCTCACATGGGTGAGTGGGTATATGTGTATTTGGAACTTGATGCTACCATGCTTGAGCAACCTATTCGTGTTACAGACCATCAAGATATAGTGTTGTAAATCTATCTTTTTTGTATGTGTTAAATGGCATCAAAGTGGAGATAGAAATGGAACTTGGGAGAATTAATCATTGATAAAAAATAAATATCATCACTTATTCTATATTGAGGTGTGTTATAAACATTATACGGGAAAATATGTCATGGTGGAGAGAATTGTAACACCCTTGGGTCACCGGTATGTATTTATTTTTTATTATTAAATTAAATTAAATTTTTTATAAATTTTGGGAGTTAAAGGTGAAAAAATATGAAAAATAGTGTGGTTGGATAGGCCACATAGTTAGCGTATATTTATATATAACCATGTACCCAATCTATATGGAAGGGAGGTGGGATTTTCATTAGAATTTTCGTGGTTGGCACACATTTTAGAAGTCTATGTAGTCAAACTATGTACCTTACTCTTACATATAGAGAATCCATGCATAGTCAGTGAATAGTTTGGGAAATAATTGGGTAAAACCATGTGATTTACCCTTATGTATGGAGGTTTCTACCTAGTGGAAACTGCATGGTTAAAGCATGGTTTACCAACATATTCATCCAAAACCATACGTCTTGCCTAAAATTTTAAAAGTTGAAATTAATTACTTTACCTTCCTCAATTTAACACTATTTAACCTAAATCATTCCCATTACCTTGAAATAGATTCCTTATATTCATGATACTTTCTTATCCCTAGATTACTTGGTGATTCCTTGTACTTCTAGTGGGATTTCATCAAGGAAACTCTTGGGTTCTCTTGGTTTTCTTCTTCCCTATCCTTCTAGTCTCTTGTACTTCCATTTACTTCTTATTCTTTTTCTTTAGATGTCCATGTAGGATAAGCTTGTGATTATGTATCATAATTAACATAGATTTTATGGATTTTAGGATATTTTAGGACCCCTTTCTCCATTTTCTCTTGAGATTAGATGAATGAGATGAGATTGTGATGAGTTTAAGGTGGGTGTCTCTACATAATGATATCTCCCTTAGCATACCATTAGTTCTTGAGTATTTTTATAGTTTCTCTTACCATATTATTCTTAAAATAAATTATTTATGTGTTTTTTATTTTCATTCATTATTTTTATTGGATTTATGTTGGAAAAAGTGAGGGTTTTACTTAATATTCAATCTAAAACTAGTTTTATGCCTATAATGTGTTTGATAAAATATGTTAAAGATTATTTTGACTCCAAATGAATTATAAAAGGATTTTTTGAAAGAGAATTTTATTTACAATATTTATAAACCTTTTTTTAATTTAATTTATTTCTTATTTAGGTGACTATTTAAGATTTATATTGTATATCTTGTTAGTAAATGTGAGTCCCAGTGGACTGGTGTAGACACCTAAGAAGGGTTGAATCAAGTGTGGCTAAATTCTTTAACCAAATTCCAATTTACCTTTTAATATTTAACCCCATTTAGTATGTGAAATTAAATTATATATTAATATATATGGATTAATTTATCTTTTACCAATAATTCAAAAACCATATGAAAAGTAATATAGGAAAGTGAAAACATCATGTAGTAATATTACAGGATTAAGCCCTCAAGGAAACCTACCCCTAAATATGATCAGGATGTTTGAGTCATAGATTCTCCATCATAATCTTATCATTAATAAAATTGGATATTTTCTTGTATTATCCTAAACCCAAGTGTTTATCCTATACGTTAGGGTGGTTTGGTATCATCCTACAACTATTTCCTTGTCCAGCATCCCACTAAACCTACAATGTCCTACTGCATTTCATTCTACTGACTAGTCTTGAAACTTACTTCTAGTATTTAATGTAAATATTATCTTAGAATAGTATGTAACTAAATAACATCAATATATTTTATTCATCTCAATAATATTCTTCAAATTTATTTGTATTTTCAAGAACAATTGCATGAAACTCAATCTCTATTTTCATCCAAACCCCCTGTTCTTATACAGAAACTATTTATTGAATTTTTTCAATCAAAATTAAAGTTCTTAAACTTCTTAAAATAGTTAAGAGATGTTTTATTCACATCAAAATTGACTCAAATATTCTACTTATTATTCTCTTTTATTTTTCATCTTCGATTGGATTTGACCAACAAAACCATGTCAGATTCCTTTTCCTCCTCTTCTTCAGTACTCGAGTGATCTTCTGTTCAACACTATATTGGGGTTTTCTCTCATTACTCTCTATGATATATTAGGTTCTTATTCTTAGATATTTACAAAATTATTCTCTTTATTATTGGATTTTATATGTAGATCACCATAATATATTTTCAATATATTTAATACATAAAATCTTCAATCACATTTGGTATCATGATCTCCACTTCACCTTTTCTCAACATATTATACATGGGTGTCTCTCACGTTATCAATTTATCTTCTTATTATTTTCCATGAGTATTTATATCTATGTTATTATTAATTATTTTTTCCTCAAATGTTGGTCTCCATTGTAATACTGATAATACCCTTTCCTTCTATTTCTTATCATTTTCTGTTTCTCATTTTTTTCACTCGAGAGAATAGATCACCCATAGACTCTTCTAGCAGGATCGAGAATATTCTACTCAAAATATATCTAAAAATATCAATATAAAATATAACTATATTTTATTATGAAAATCATACATCACATGTATTTTTTGTGTGGATCATGTCATTTATGGCCTGAAAGATTAAAAAAAAAGTACAACTTCATCTTGAATTTATAATTATTAGAATCATTTTAGCTCAAAATATTCTAACTCAAATCATTTATCCTAAATAAAAAATTATTTTGTGATATTTTAAACATTTAAGAGTATCATAATCATCAAAAAATATAATTCATCTTTTGATCACAAATGATTAATTTTAAATATTCTTATTTTAAAATCATAGATTAATAAATTAGTTATATGCCCTGTCCCTATTTAGTATTCTTCAAACCAAGATTAAATAATGGAACAATATAGTTTTATAATGTTTTGAAAATAAAATAATAGGTTTATCATCTATTAAAATTATTTTTTTTTCAGAACTTATAATTTTGGAAACTTTGATTTTTCATTCTGTAGAATTATCAAATATTTTCTAAGTCAAAAGTCTTATACAGATAGCAGATTCCCTATTTACAAAGACTTTATGAAAAATATTATAAAGTTTTAGAATATTCTTACATGAAAAGGATTATTTTTATACCTTTTATAAATTTTGTGAAATCTGAAGTCTTGTGAAGTAACAAAGTCATACGTCATCTCACAAAGTATTATGCCCAATAAGAAAGTTTTATGTATTTCCTTAGAAGTCTTGTGAGATCGCCTAAAAGTATTATGAATTCCAATTCCTATAAAAGTCAAAATTAATAAGTAAATCAAAGTCTTATGTTTCTTTAGAATTATTATGTATAGATCACTCAAATTCTTACATGCATTGTGAAGTCTTACTAGCTCATCCTTTCCTAAAATTCAGCTAACTAAATAGTCTTATAATATACCTTGAAGTCTAATTTTTGATTTAAGGGATTATGTTTCCAGAGAAAAATCCATACACTCTTCATGTATGCAAAATCTTATATTCTATAATTCTGATGCACAAACTTAAATCCTTGCACTTATATAGTAGAGTTCATGTCTTTTTCATTATTCTGCTCCAAAAAAAAATTCAATGCTTAACTCAACTAACCTCAAAATCATTTTAGATCTTCTCAAGGCCTATAAAATCAGTAAAAAACACCTCTTAATATCTTAAAATAATTTCAAGAATTATTATAATAATTCTATCCACTTATATATTGTTTCTAATGTCCTTTATAACATCTAAATAACCAATTATGAGTATTTTAGTAAACCTCACTTACTTTTAATTTTTGACCTTTACTTTATCCTTAAAATTCCTTTATAGAAGGGGTTCTAAATACTATATTTGGTATCATTATTTCAAAATAAACCTTAGACTGTTTCCTCATAATTCATCCATCTTCCTTGAAAATATTTAACCTATTTGAACCTTGTTAACAGTAGTTATACAAGATATCGAGCACAAGCATGTCACTAGAAAATAGCTTCTATAATTACTTATAAACTATTATAGATAGTATTATTTAGACTTTAGTTCTAATTTTGACCTTATTACCAACTCCATCAATCATCTTATTTCTAGGGTTTCTCACTAAGCATCATCTTCATCCTTTTCTATTTATAATGGAAACTTCAATCTTCTTTAATATACATTAATATATGGGAAAACTTCACATAATCTTTAGTAGGTGGGTTATAATTCCCTCACCCATCACTCTAAGACACATAATGACATGATCATTGACAACAAATACAATCACAATATATTGGGATCTTCAATCTCCATATTTGGATTTGTTTTCAATAATTTGAACTTCCTAATAAAATAAATGTGTGCCAATATTTTTTTAGTAGTTCACTTTTCCTCTCAAACTTCTTGAAAATAATTTCAAATGAGAAAATGGTTTATACCAATTATTGATACCATGTGTGTAATGGAAGTTCCTCTAGAGGAAACTTCTTCTCCCCCTTACTCTTATGAATTTTAAAAACCATCTTCTCCACTTTTGTTCACAAAATTATTTCTTCTCCCCCTTGTTGAGAGAATAAATAAATTTCTATGAGATATTGTTAGTGATTGAAACCTCTTATGGGGTGTATAAAAATAAATTATTTATTTTCTTAGGGAATAATAGTGGCTGATTAGGTTCATCTCACTTGAGGATTTTTTATGGTCAACACTCATTATTCTTAATAACTTATTTTGTTTTTTTTTGTATTTTCTATTTTATGAATTCCATGATTTTTTTTATTTTTATGGAATGAAAAAGATAAAATAAACATTCATATGAAATAAAAATAGAATAGATGTTGTAAAAAAGGAAGAAATCGGTCCTAAGGTTGGCTACTCGGGTTCATTCATTATCCCTTATTATTTTCTGAATTCTATTTGATAGTTTATCCCATCATACATGGACTACATCTAGTGACCCAGACTTTTCATACATAGATATTACATCTTAGTAGATGAATATTCATTAAATATCATAACAATATATACTAGAATCATTTAGTTCTAGTTCCTTTGGAAACTTGGACACAAATAACTGGCTCATAGGTGAACTAAATCTTCTCCCACTAATTTATTTATATCCAGAACCCTTCTTATACTTATCATACATAAAACCTTTATTCATAAATTGGGGAATAAAAAATAATAAATGGTGAGATTTGATTCCCAGTAAGGGTAAACAAGGGATATATTAATAATCACATAAGAATAATAAGAGCATAAGGTTTTGAGCTTATCATTTGAAAACAAAAATCTACATACATAGATCAAAAACTTGAGTCATGGAATAAATATTTGTTATCCATAATACATGAATCATAAATTAATCAAATAAAATGATACATGAGATCAATACATAAGAATAAGACATAGATTGTGCATACACCTAAGCATAGAAAATATTATGTCAAGGATACCCACTAAGATATTCATAACATGTTGGTCTTGGGATAACCACCCATGTAACTACTTTGGACTTTGGATAACCTCCAATGTACCCACTTTGGGGATTGGGATAACCTCCCATGTACCATTTGATCTCAAATAACATTAATCATTACCCAATTAATTATAGGCATATATATGTCCCGCCAATCATATAATGAAAATCATACATATTTATTCCGAAAGATTATAAAACATCCATCATATTAGAACACATGAAAAGGAATAGGTTTCATAAACATTATGTCATCGTATTCATAAAACATTCAGATAAAGAATAAATATGTTATCATTGGATCATATCCCCAATAAATCTTAAGTCATTTCAAAGTATGTCATCTTATAAGGAAAAATATTTTTAAAGATCACTTAGAACATTTCTTGTCCGAAATACCCTTTCCATTTTTAAATCACTTACATTACAAAATAGTGCAAATATGAAGGAAAATTTTTTATTTAAAAGTAACCTTATATACTTATAAAGGAATATTTAAAAAAAATATTATTCATGAAAATGGGAAAATATGTTTACATAGTATAAGTTAAAAAAAATTTCTTTCACACCATTGTAAAAAGGATAAAAAGTAACTCGTTCAGAAAATGAAAAGAAAATTCATTTCAAACAATTTTTTAGAAATTATAAAATTAGTAAAAATAAATTTAAAAAACATATTATAATACTAAAAAATTAATAAAAATTAGAAAACATGGATATGGACGATAAATATTATCTAATGAAGACTTAAACATAAACAATCTTGAATATTGATGAGATTGTGAAATAAAACTCTTACCTTGAATTTTCTACCTTTCTTTCACATTAGGACCAGCTATATCAATCATCTGATTTCTGGGGTTGCTCACCAAACAACATCTTCATCGTTTTCCATTTATGATGGAAACTTCAATCAAATTTACAACCCATCAATTCATGAGTATCATTAATGTTTTATTAAGTGAGTGAAGTATTATTACATTAAACATCACTATAAGAAACATAATGACAATTTCATTGACAAAAAATACATTCACAATCCAATGGGAACTTTAAGAACATATTTTGGTGGATTAGCATGTTTTTTGGTCTGATTTTATGATTTTAGAAATATCATGAGAATTGATTATTGATGAGTTAAAAATGGTAACCGTGGTACATCTTAGGTAAATTGTATTAGTGATACAGTAGTTTAGATTACCACACTAGATAGTTCCCCTTTTTGATATTATTTCACTAGTTATGGGAATGTCACCTAAGGAGACCACGGGGTAAGCCGAGGCCAGATTTTTATCAGCTTCTCATATGTTGGCATAGTGTTCCTAACTGAGGTCCATGTTACCCCCTTTATTTTATTTTCATTACCCAATGATTATATCTCATGTGATATATTATTGAGATAAATTATATTACTTTTGGTTATCCTATGGATTACCCTGGTTTATAGGCCACTTGGTAGTGATTGAACCAGAGTTCCACTGGACCTCATGCATGCCTATCCATATGCCAGAGGCTATATAATATCAATGAGGATCTATGATGGTATAGTGGGGAGAATATACCATATTTTGAGAGTGAAACAACAACATAAATAAAGGAAATCATATAAGTATCCATAATAAACAATAACTGAAAACCAGACAAGTAGAAAAAAAAAGAAACCACATAACATGTCATATAAAATGAAGTGTATACCTAGAAACAATCATAAATTAAAAGAAGTGTCCATAAATATCCTAAAATAAAAAATAGATACAATTTAAAGTAACCTAAAATTATCATAAGTCTTAGCATGATCTTGAACTCCTATACTCCAACCTATTAGTCTAAATCACACATCAATCATATGGTTCTTTCCCTTGACATGTCCTATAATCATGAAGTCTACTTGAGTACCAATCAGTGACCTGAGTAGGGTGTGAGTATGAATCATTTGGTCACTACCAATGATGTCTAAATCATATCCAGTCTGAGTACATAAGAGTATACTAATGTGAATACTAAAATTATATAAATATAGATAAATAAATAAATTGTTATCATTGACCTTCAAGTTCAAATCTAACACCTAGGGTCAGACATACCTACTTTAGACCAAGACAGATGTCTATATCCATAGTATCTATAGATTCAAAACTTGGTCCAAGTAACATGTCTTAGGAAACCCAAATCATTAGTCAGCCCAGATATAACCCATGGTAGTCCAAATCAGTAGTCATCCTGCTCCAAACCCATGGCATCCCAAATTAGTATTCATCCCATATCCAACCCCTAGAATCCAAAATTAGTATTCATCCTAACTATAGACTAATAGAAACCTAAATCAATAGTCATCCTAGATCCAACCAATGACAACCAAAATCAATATTCATCTTGGCTCCAAACCCATGGCATCCAAAATCAATAATTATCCCAGCTCCAACTACTGGTATCCTAAATTAGTAGTCATCCTAGATCTAAAACCATGCTATCCCAAATTAGTATTCATCCAAACTTAATCCATTAATAACCCAAATCAATAGTTATCCTATCTCAAAATACATGGAAAACCAAGTCAGCAGTTATCCCAGCTCCAATGCCTAGAAACCCAAATCAATATTCATCCTGACCCCATGGATCAAATCCATGGTGATCCAAATCCTTAGTAAAATTTTTAGTGCTCAAAAAATAATTAACTCATTCCACCAGTTCTTGGTCAATGGGTATCATATATTCAACAATTACCATATATCCTAGAGTATATTGTAGTCATATTTAACTATTATTTACAGTCAGATCAGTTAAGTCTCATCACCCTAATGGTCAACATTATTAATTTTTCCCATTTATAATCAAGGTTATACACACCCCATGGGTGGATATATTTTTAGTCTACCTGTCAATGAGTTGTTCATGAACTATAGAGAGGTTCAATTTCTTGAGTTATGGTACCCAGGATTTATCTATAATTTTTAGGTCAAATGCAAAACATATTGGTGTGACTGCACACCATACATGTAATGGAAATAGTTATAATTTTAGGAAAAATATTTAGAACCACAAATCTCAAGCATAATGAATGTTAGTCACTGAGAATAACTAACCAAACTAAACCCAATGAACCAATATCCCTAAATTGGATTCCATCAACACCATATTAGGGTTTATGAGAAGGATAATAAGAAATAGAGAATAAAAGATACATAAAGGGCATGGAGAGTCTTAGAGTTATCAAGATGAATCTATCACAATGAATAACACTTTTATCTATCAATAATTGAATGAGAACATCCCTTGAAACCCCAAATTCATAAAAAAATGAGAGAGGGTTGAGAGGAAGAAAATAGGGGGTTATCGGGTGATTCAAATATTTTAAAACACTTAAAAATATTACCTAAGAATAATTCATAATGTGAATCATTCTTTCACACCATAAAAGTATGAGGCATCACCACTCTATAACTTGGCATGGTTTTTCATAGTGTTGGCATTCCATGTCACACTGTGAATCTTGACTATAGTTTATAAAGAGCTATAGGTCCATCCCTGATCCTCATGAACTTTCTATTGAACTACCTCAACACATACATTATCTAAAAATAAGTATATTAATTATATCTAGACCTAATGACCCAACTATAATTCACCTCAAAAAAACCAAGGGGTGTAATAAACTCACCCTAGAATTCATATCCCTAAGAATTTTCTTAAGAGGTATCTTCTGAATAACCATGAATTTAGGCTCTAACATCCCTATTATGATATCACATTATTTCTTGGAAAAATACATGAAACCAAAACAACCAACAAGAGGCCATAAAATGATTTGTTGTATAGTTCACCCCCTAAACCATGTCACGAATTGTGGTTCAGAACCTGAACCATGTCATGAACCATGGTTCACCCCATGAATCACTCTTCATACCTTCCCAAGAAAATCTCAAACATTAAAACCATCATAACTAAAAAAATACATGTGGTTCAGTAAAATTTTAAAGGGTAACTTGGAAAAGCTTTTAGGGGTTTTACAACCTCCCTACCATGTAACAGTTCATCCTAGAGATGATTTATAGAACATCATTGGGCCTTCTCAAAAAAAAACTATATCCATTGAACCCTCATGTCTAATTCACACACTTATGTTTATTCTTGGTTACGACCTTGTTGCCACCACACCCACACCAAAGGAAATGTCTTACCATGGAGACCCTTTTCACTTTGATTCGCTACACAAACTGGATGCTCCTCAAAGGAAGCATTAGCCTAAAGATCAATATCATCAGTGTTAATTATGTGAGATGGATCTGAAAGGTATCATCTCAACTGTGATATGTCGAAAACATCATGCATAATATTGAAGTGTTAGAGATGGTGTCCTAGAACCCTTTAGTTTATACTTAATATTTCTAGTTATATTCAAATAAGTGAATATTAAATCTATCATATCACACATTGATAATTATTTTACATATATTTAATGTGATAATATCCTATAGTATCTTATGCATCAAAATAGGCCATAGGAGTTCCCACTATGATAATAACTTTGAGATGCTATAATGCATCTCTTAAATATTTTTTCATATACATAGGATGAAAAACTATTACAAGTAACATAGTTTATAGACTATCAGGTGAAAGTTCTCATTATAGGATAAGTCTTAATCTCATAAAGTTCTCACTTGGTCCAAGGTGGTACATTATGAGGACAGACTCACTAATAGGAATTCTTCATGTTCTTGTGTCATTGGATATTTCTATATACAAGCATGTATACTGGTCCTTTGACTTTAATATTATTATTAATACATATCCTAACTCTCATATGTAAATGTATTGATGAAACCCATGATAAAATTTCTTCATGATAAGTAGGATATGTTAGGTATGTCATGATAGGTTTGTTATTAATGAATAAGTTGAGGAAGGATTTTTCCCTTCCATTTATAGAAGTTGATATCTTGGCCCTTTAATTGCAATGAAACCATTGAAATAAATTTCATGGTTTTGGTGATGTAGGCAAGCTCATTATAGAAAATCAAATAAAGATATATCAAGAATTAAGGTTGATGACACAAGTATACAATCAACATGATGAGATATTGATATAAAGGGATTATATTACACAATCATCACTCATATATGGTTATTGACATTGTGACCTTAATTTATTCCTATTAGATGCCATAACCCATTTCTAAACAGCAATCTTGAAATTTCAATAAGCCCACCTAATACCAATGAAGAATAATCATAGAGGGTCACACACTATGTGTTTCCATTGATCATAATTAAATTCTATTTGAATTTAATTATTGGAATAAATATTATTATCAAGTACAAGTAATAATTTTATTCAGGATTTATTGATTGCATAAATTTAGTAAATATTTATTTATAAGGTAATTATTTAATTATGTGGATATATAATTTTAATTTATTTATTTATTTGGGTATTTGATAAATGTCGAGGAGGAAGATCAGACTAAGATGAGTTCTGGTGATAAATATTAATTTTTCAATACATTAAAATAATATTTATCATTGCGCCAGAAAGCACACACCATGAGAAAATAATAATAAAATTATAATTATATAGCATTAGGTCATTTTAGGGTTTAATATATTATTAAGGGACAATTTTAAATTGAATAATATTTAACCATATCCTATAACTCTATAAATATATTTTTATGTCTATTATGCTAAAGTTGATCGAATTGGAGAATTGTTGTGAACAATGAAATCTTGATAACTCTCTCTCTCTCAAGACTGAAGAAAAATCTAGAGTTTCTTCTCTCAAGACTGAGAGATCTTCCTCCATCCTCTATATTCTATAAAATTTCATGGAATATTCTTCAATCCTAAATAAATTTTCATAATTATCCAGTCGAAACCCACAATATGATCGATCTATTGTGTTAGCACCTGACAATCCATCGACATTGTTCGAAGATCAAAGGAGAACATGTGGATCACCACTAGAGGGATTCTACACTTAGATCCTACAAGTGTAATGATTGTATACAAAAGGGGTTTTATACGATCAACATATTCATTGAATAAATATCTCAATACCTAGGTATTTTTTCTTCTAATCCATTTAAATTAATTATAAACTTAACATGAAAGATTCTCTTTCTTTTGGTGTGTTTTTTAAGTTTCATCATAAATTTTTTAATTGGTCATAGATCTCATTTCACATACATCTCAAAATATTTTTTCAATTTGATAATTTCTAAGTCAGGCCTAATCCTAATAAGTGCTTATATTTCACCCAGAAAATTCAAGTGTTATCAGAGTAATTACATTGAATTTATAATTATTTAATTATTATTCATCATGATGCACATTTAAAGTTAGTTTTTTCATTTCATGAAAATTAATTCTAAAATATAATTGGAAATATATATTCTTCCTCTATTCATCTATTATTTATATAACCGATAACTAGTTAAAAATAAAGAACGTTAGAAGATCCATCCAGAGGTGGTGTGTAACGACCCAAAATTTTATCAATGGAATTCCCATTCTCATAATTATTTTATTTAGTATAAATAACATAAAATCACATAGATAACACAATGGAAACTTTATAAATAAATAATAAATGAAATAAGAGGTATTTCTATAAATGAAGGAACCTATACCGATGGAATAGTAACTTGACCATTAGAATAGTAATATGAGCATTAGTAATAGTAATATATCCAATAGAATAATAAAATCACCTATGAAAGTGTAAATAAAATTTATCTATCTTATGAATGAACATATAATATATTTATATCACAGAATAAGTAAATAAATGTTTTAAAAATTCTAAATTAAGTATTGGTATTTTTGTGAAACATAAATGTTTATTTACAATTTTATAATTAATATAATGATTTAAAAAAATTATTTCCACAAAATTGATTCATAAATTAATATTTTGTTGTCTTATGATTATTTTTTAATTTTTTGAGACCTTAATTAATTTTTCAAAGTGTCATAAAATCAGTTATAATTTTAAAATCGGTATTTTCTTAATAAGTGATGATTTTATTTAAAATTTAAATTTCTCATATTTTGAAAATTATTTTCATAAAATGGATTAAATTTTTTAATTCTAAATTTTGAAAAATGGTTAGGGTGATTTTTTTGGTATTTTTCTAAAATACTTGATTTTTTGTAAATAGAAAAATATGGTAATTTACCGTATTTAAAAAATACATGAATTATTGAGTCATAGCAGATGTATGGATTTTGTAAGCCCATAATTTCAAACTCTATTTTATTTAATTTATTTATTCCTGGGAATCAAAAATATTTATAGTCTTTATCCAAAATAATAAACTACACTACTACAAATAGGGCTTTTAAAAGTGATAAAACCCGCCTTTAACATCGCTAGAAAAGCACTGTTAATCGTGGAAAAGATAGGGGGGTCCCCTTTAACAGTGCTAAAAAAAGAGCAGAAAAATGGTTCCCTTTATCTGTGCTAAAAAAAGCACTGATAAAGACCCCCCTTTATCAGCACATTGTTAGCGCGGATAAATGGGTCTTTTATCAGTGCTTCTTTGAGTGCTGATAAAGGTCCCCTTTATCAGTGCTATTTTGATCTCTGATAAAGGACACCTTTATCAGCTCTATTTTGAGAGCTGATAAAGACCAAGTTTCCTGAGAAAACCCAGAACCTGCAGAGAACCTGCACACCTGAGACAACACCTGCACACAAAATAGCTGCACAAAACAACACCTACACACAAACAAAGCATAGAAAAACAAAACAATGCACGCAATAGTTTCACAAACAATGCTATATACATTTACTTGAAATCATGAATAAAAAAACTCACTGCTATATAAATTTCAAATAATGTTTTATATGGTTACAATTACAATTATCCAAAAAATAGTTAAAAACATTAATGTTTCATCCTTTTTGCATTTGTGATCCCCTCTTAAAAATTTTCGTCCATGGTATTAGTTTCCAAACAAAGAATCTGAACTCAGGAAAAAATTCCACCTATATAAGAAAATAAATATTATTTTATTAATACAATAATGAAATAAATTGAACATTAATATGAAAAAAATACTTTAATAAAATGTCAATTTTTAATAAAAAAGACACATTTTGGTAGGTAGGGGCTATAAGACTAGACGATACTTGATAACTGACCTTGATGTGGGTAGGTAAGCAGCCATGATAAGATACTAGAGTAATGAAAAGGAAAAAAGTCCAAAAAGTACAACAATTAATGATTTTCAGAGGTTTCTTAGTGTATGGACTTGCCCACTTTCTCTTCTTAGTCCTCTTAGAGGAAGGAACTTCAAAAGATAACTTGAGGTGCCAAAGGTGGTGCTGATGGAGGCATAAATGGTGTTTCCTTTGGATTAGAAACAACCACATCCATGAGGTCCATTTTACTTGGACATCCTTGATCATCAGCCTCTCAGTCATTTTTTGAACCAACTTTGGCCACCGTGTCACTGGGAAAGTAAACTAGAGAGGTGGGAGGTGACCAAATGTTACCAGCCTCTTGAAATATACAAGAGAAAAGGGATAAAGGCTTCTCCCCCCGTGAAAATGGCGACTTCCGGGCCGGTCCCTCCTTCACTAAGGGAGGAGGGACCTCCATCATCCTCTAAGAGAGTGATGGCCTATTTCTCCCCATTATCCAAACCCAAGCTCCTTTCACCTTTCCCACAGAGATTCATGTACCCTATAGTTCCCAAGATCTATGCAGGGAGCCCTAATTTTCCATTATTGGTCGCAGAGTTCAATGATGTCTTGGCCCTCCTCAATCAGACCCTGGTATAGTGCATTTCCCATAGAAAATACCATCAATGGACTCCTTTGATAGGTTCATTTTCAGTTCTTGGGATCCACTAGAGAGGGCGACAGTGGGTCTGCTCGACAATAGATGCATTTTGATCTGTTTCGTGTCAGAGGATGGACTAATCAAAGCTTGTTATAGTGAGACTCACAACTTCAATGGGTACCATTTCGTCCTCCAAAGATGGTCTTATGATTTTTATATGAATCAGGACTCCCTTTTGTAGAGATCTGGGTGAGTTTCCCTAATCTCCCCTTCCTTTTCAAAATCCTTCGATCATTAGGATGCTTGGGAACCTCATAGGGAGGTATTTATCCTCTGATCATCGAACTACTACTCTGTGCCATCCTGTTAATCTCCATGTGTACGTGGAAGTGTATGCCTTGAGGAAGCCTCTTGAGTTTGTTTGGATTACCATAGGTGAAGAATACCAGTGTAGACAACAGGTCATGTATGAGTCGTGGGCTGACTTTTGTTCCGGTTGCAAGCGTTTGGGCCACTCGTCGGAGACATGTAGACGTGGGTCTAGACACTAGATTTCTACTAAGAAGAATATGGTCCCAGGTGGGGTTGTTCTTCATGAAATCCCCTAGAGAGTCTATTACAGTGGACAAAATGTAGATGGGAAATTGGATACTCCTGATCAATCTAACTTCCAAGGTACCAGAAGTATAGGTCTGCAGGAGGCAGGCAGGGGGTGTCTAAGAAAGGAGTAGAGATCTCTATGGGCACTCAGGCATTTTAGTGTGCTGCAGGGGATTTCGGGGATGGATTTGCCTATGGTTCTGACCTTAATGCAGGTTTGGAGAGCTCAAACTCTCGATATCCCCCTCAAGGTGGGGATATCCAACCAGATAGAAATCTTAATTCAGTTGTGGAATGCATTGTCTCTCATGTTTCTGAGCCTCCATGTGAAGAAGTCACAGTTCCAAAGCCATCTTTGGTTTCTTAGAGAAGGAGGTCCACATGGATACTACAATGATGTTGCACAGTGTGGAGGCTGAACCTCCGGGGAATATATTTCAAGAGGTTTCCTTGCTAACTATTGTGGTGCCTCCACATAACAAAGGGAGGCTTAATGAGGGGAGTGTGACTGAGCCTCCTAGAATGCAGGAGGTGCACCGATTATCTGCAGCAGTGTCTCAAACTGTAAAAGGGAGTGAATATGAGGAGAGTGTCTTGGGACACTTGGACCCAAACATTTTATGTTCAAAACCCCATAATATCTAATGTTTGTATGTATGGTGAAGAACAGGCAGAGCCCCAGTGACCTGGGCAACTATTTTGGGCCGAGGCCCCCCACAGAAGGCCTGGGGGTTGAGTTGAGTAACCGTTTTGATAGTATAGCTATTCAAGATCAAGATGTGTATCATGAGGAGGATGATTCAGGTGATGAAAGTTATAGCCAAATCTCAGTGGACAGTTGGGACCATTTCGAAGGGAAAGGTCCTAACAGCCCTAGAAGGAAGAAGGGACTAAAAGGGGAGTATGACCCTGGGAAATGCATTATCGTCCAGGGGAAAAAACCCCAAAGGATGTAAATACTATTATTACTTTCCCAAACCAATGGAAACCAAGTCGGCCAAGAAAGGTGGGAGAAAGGAAAGAAAATACTTACAATACGGGGAAAGTGGTGATCTAAGCAGATATCCAAATGTGATGAAAGAAGAGGTAGCGGAGTGCCTGAAGCTCATATTTCAGTCCAAGGAAGAAATGATTGAAAAATTCCTTCGGAATAACACCTCAAATGAGAATATTTTAAGAATTTATCATTCTTTAAGCTAGGGGTGTGTAATGGTCTTGACCTTTGATAGAATGAATCACCACACTAAGTTCTTAGAGAAGTGATTTGACTTTAATGGGTTGTTGTTCATAGAATATTCCTTTGGGAGTGATCACACTCCCAAATCCCTCTAGATCTATTTCCACTTGACACAAAACTCTCCAAACCTCTATGGTAAATGTATTCCTCATCTAGTTGTCCCAGTATTGTCATTATATGGGAAACACCATCATAATTAGAGTAGATCCCCCACATACTGGAACTTATTTCATGGGAACCCTATACATCATTACCAAATCCGTTGGAACCCTCGTTGTTGATGGTGTTGGATCTAAGTGCCTAATTTTATTATAATACATCTAGAGATATGTGGGTCTTCTAGAAGATGTTTTTTTTTTCTGGAATCTAACTTTTTGATGATGCTAGAGCCCCTATATAGGGGAGAAGTGGGGAATTTCATCTGAATGCACTGAACTATCTACCAAAGTGGTATGATGCATACCACTCATCAGTTAATCCAAGTGGATAAAAAACCCTCACATGTGGATAAAAGATAGGCTAAGGCTATAGTATCACCCTTTACATTATTGGTAATTTCATAGGCTGGTGCTCCATATGGTATAAAAAAACTGATCATACCGGTTCACTTTTCTCTTGATCTCCTAGTTCTTTAGTGTGATTAGCCAGACCCCACTGATACTTTATAGAAATCTTCTAAACTGTTAACTTGGAATTTTGTGAGTATTAATTAACTCATATCCACCAATGTGGGCCCCCATCCAACCCCACCGCAGTTGGAAGGGGCTGAATTTACTCATCATACTTGTCTCCTAAAATCATCACACCATAGATCATCTTAATGTCCCATATACAGATGTCGAACTTACCATACATAAAATGAAATGTGTTCATGTATTGACTCTATAAACTGAAAAAGTCTACCATCTAATTTTTTTTGCAATAATTAATGGTTTATTAAACCTATATAAATGCATAAAATCCTATCTTTTTCAACTCAACCACAAACTTTGTGGCAGTACACTGGACCAAGAAGGGACAACCCTAGTTCACCCCAAAGCTTCCACTTGATCGAATAACCTAGCCAAATAACCACCCAAACTTCTAATTTGATATAAAATTATACATTTTTTATATGTAAATATGGGTTTTAATCTTGAAATCATGTTAGAACCCTTTAAAATCAATCCACATAGGCTTCAAAATTAAGTGCATGACTTGTTCAAAGTGATGTGATCACACGACTATAATAGGATCATGTGATCAAATGAACCTGGAATATTTATATGATTACACAACCCTTGAATCTTTATGCGATCATGTAAATAATACAAGAATACACCAATCATGGTTCAAGTGAATTACTTTGATTATGTGATTTTTTATGTGATTTGATCATTTGATGAGATCACATGACCTGTTCACATGAAGCATTCATACAAAGGATCTTATGTGACACGATCACATGAAGAGGCTTATGTGAAGTAGAGAAAAAACCTAAGAGTTCTCATAGAGCTATGAAATATTGAGTCATTAATGAAATATATTTCCCATTACTCTTATATCTATAATAAATTTCACAGAATACCAAGAGTATCTCAGAATAATAAAAGAAAAATAGAAGGCCCAGGGAATCAGATAGGTATTCACTTCCTTATAAAAAATCCCTTTTTTATTCTTCTGGAATTTGTATGTGAGGTGTGTATGCATCTGGGCATTCATGTGATACAGGTTCTATATGAGGTGCGTAGGCACCCAAATTTTTATGGGCATGCATATGTATATATTATGTGGGTTTATTTGAGAAATTTTTGAGATGTAAGATCTATGGACAATGATTTTACTATTCAAACATCAAGACTACCTCTTTGATTGAGCAGAAACAGCTTTGTTTCTCTTCCTATAAAGGCATGTCACATGGACAGAAATCTTCTAAAATAAACTAACCCTATAAGGAATAATGAAAATTAAATGAACATTTCATTATATAATTTTTTGTTAAAATAGACATATTATATCGTAACACTACATTTACATATTTTCAAATGGTTTCTTTGGTCCAAATATAAGCTAATAACAGAACTAATGATTCTTTGTGCACTTTACTACTGTTGGTTAACTACCTCTTAGCATAGCATCTGATCTAAACTTCCGATATGGTGTCCCCATGATGCTCTCATCTAACACCATCTCTATGATATCATCATTCAATGTTCACTTTTCCTTCACTTCCTGCACACATTTACCTAGTAAATGGGTGCAGGAAGAGAAGGAAAAGTGAAGAAATAATTATGATATCATAGAGATGGTGTCAGATGAGAGCATCATGGGGATTCCAGATCAGAAGTTCAGATCAGATGCTATGCTAAGTGGTAGTTAACCAATAGTAGTGAATAATCCTTAGTTTTGTTATTAAATTTATGATTGGTGCACAACCAATATTCTTCCAACACACTACATCAGTTGAAACAACTTTATAAATGACCAAAATACAGAATATAAATGATCTATTCCATAATAGTTTAGGTCTACTACTTTTGAAAACATGGAAACATAAAGAACTAGTTCACAAGAGTCTCTTATTAAGTTATGCTTTACTAGAAAGAAAATTCATTTCTAAAACCATTCTTCACAACCTAAGGATATAAAACATAATAATGGGTGATAATATATACTAAATAAGTGTAAACAAGGGAGATATCAATGATCATATAAAGATAAAATAAGTAGTATGAATTCACCTTCATCCTATTTGTGTACAATCTTCTAACGAGTATGCTGCCCATTCATTTCTAAACACATCTATATCATCTTGTGAATCTGAGTTTTTGTGACAGTCATGGTAGTACTGAAAAAATATAAATACACAAAGTATTAATAAATATTTTAAATGAACTCGTAATTATTTTTGAAAATACCTCTTCATGGATACTAGTTTGTTGATGAAATACAATCTCTTTCATAAATTTACAAACATAATAACCATAGTCCTTTCCATTTGTTTGATTTGGAAACTAAAAAAATATCAAGAAAAATAAGTAAATTGTTTTGATATATGTTTGGATAGTGCAATGTTATTATATATACCAGGATACTTTTCCAATTTTAGATCTTGTAGGCGTTCTTGTCCTTAGGCCCTAGATTCATTCCCTAAAGTAGATGATATTGATACACCACCCTATCATAACAGAATCCTCATTAAAAGATAATATAAATTATATAACTAGATGTTTAGTTCTAAAATGTTTGATCTATTGTATTAAAAATTAACAAACACCATCATGCGTGGTCAATTTGTTGCATATCCATGCATTGAATCCAAAAAATAAATCTTTGGAGTATCCAAATTGACTGCAATCAGCATCCAATGCTACCTAAAAACAAAAAAAAGGAATAAGTAATGAGAGAAAAGAAAATATTTTTGATATGATTAAATTGTAGAGTTTTACCCTTGAATCGTTGGTATTAAAAAGAGTATGTCATCCGTAATTTTGTTTTCAAACAATTTGATCAGGGATGACATTATTGCAGCCTCTTTATCATAATCTATTTCTTCTTTTAATGAGGTTATGTGAGGACTAACGAGTCCAAATTTTTGTTAATGTGGAAATCCCTTCAATTGTTGTTCATATATATGCCTATAAAAAATATGAAATGTATTTATTCATAATTATCATAGTATATCAGATTTTGTAAAATAAAGTCATGAAGACATACCTCATATATACATTTACATCTGAGGTTCCTTTCCATTCATACTTGAGGATTTCATTTACATTTTCTACACTAATTAAATATGATTTTTTATCTACGTACATATTTTTTTAAAAATCAACTGTGTGAGTATTATCGTCTATCAATGATATTAACTATGGATATAGAATGGGTGGGGTGAAGGTGATCTCAGTAGACTGTTTCAATCAGTTGTTGATCCTTGAGATAATTTTGAGCTGATATTTCGTTTCACCCCATTCTCTTTGTCATTCTGTAATAACATTCATCTATTCAGAACTTTTTTTCATTAAATGTTAAAGGTTCAGCTTGAAAAATAAATTGGAAATGGATACCTCCTTGTCGACATGTTTTTTTACAAGAATTGACAGCCATGCGATGAATGTTGTTGATTCCTGTGACTATGTCAGATAGAAAATATAGAAAAATAAGTAGTCATTGTTATGTAATAGAGATTTAAAGAAAATAAAATTTATATTGTTTCATACTTACACATGTTTCCCACAATTTTTGTGTGTTTTCATCTATCAGTATCCCTTATTTATTTACACGAGCCTCCTTCCATAGCACATGGTGTGGGATGGAAGTGGATTTCGATTTCAATTCATCAATCTGCATATAAATAGAGGAACTTGGTTATGGTGTTGTTTTATGTCACATAAAATTATTATGGTAGATTTAAAATATGTACCAATTTTTTCTCAAGTGAAGCATACCCCATCCTTGCTTTATGGTAGGGGTACATTGGTTTTGTTGCCCATTCTTTATTTTCAGCACTCAGTTGCTGTTTTATAAATAAGAAACTATCAATCAAAGTGATGAATACAAGCAATGTCAAACAATGTATTACTAGATACAATGTACCTAAAAAGTCTTCTCCCCACAATGATTGCTAAATGAATCCCACATTCCTTGGGATATCAAGTGTGCATAAAGAGGAGGTGGGTGCGACTTGATTTTCCCTTCAGCATATTTAAGATGATATTTCATTAAAATTGTGCGGAAGCCTCTATGAATCCTTCGTACAACTCTTAATACATATTCCTTGTATGAGGAATATACTATAAATTCACTCTACAATGGATGATGGAGAGTAAGTCAATGTTTTAGTATTTTTTTTAATAAATTAAAGAAATGATATCATAATGTTACCATAATATCTTTCCAGATTAGGGTCTTAAGCCCAGTGACAACACGGTGCCACGACTGTACATCAATCGCCGTGAGTTTCTGAGTGACGATTCCAATGTACATACTAAAGATAGATTTTTTGGGGTTAACATGTTGGCCTCACTTATTCCATCCCACCTCATATTTGACACCTTTTTCTTTTGCCTCAAGGATTTTGGCTAACACTATCAAACTACGATGCTCTTGTTTTTTTGTGCCTTCAGGGTTTCATTTCCTACCATTTCCTTAGAAGAATCATCATTATGTTCTTCTGGAGTGCTAGAATCGACACTAGGACCAGAAAAAATAGGTTGAGAAACCTGTTGTACCTCAGCACTAGGACCAATAGCAATAGGTTGAGAAACCTGTTGTTGCTCTGCACTGGGACCAACATTAGCAGGTTGAGAGACTTGTTGTGCCTCGGGATTGGTCACATCAGTAGGTGCAGAAGTCATTATCTGCAGAAGTGGTTTAACATTTAATTTAGATTACATAAAAGCAGTAGCGAATAGATAATAACATAAGGTAACACAATGTATATTAAAATATACAAATCACCTGATTATTGAACTCTTTTTTTAAAGGTTGAAGAGATTTTACCCCTCTATCAACTATGTAAATCCCTTCATAGTGGTCTCCTATGACATAAAAAATGTTGTCTACATTGGGACCTCTATGAAATTATTGTGAAGTACTAATGAAAGGGTCATCCTCTGTTGAACTTTCATCTGACCCTTCAGTTTTTTTGTTTGATAACAGAACAACTGACCAGTTTCGATTTGCGGGATCTAGAACATAAAATACTTTCACTACCTATGATGCCATTATAAATGGTTCATATTTCTCCCCTTGATTACTGAAATCAACTTTCATAAATCCTAATTCATCTATTTTAACATCACTCATGTTATCAAACCACTTTCATTTAAAAATAAGCAGTTGGAATTTCGTATAATCTAACTCTCGTGTTTGTTTGATGATTCCAAAGTATGACATATTCGCATAAATTGGATTTCTTTCCTTAGCACTAGAAACATGCATCACTTCATCCACAATTATAACCCCACTATTATTCATGGTATTGTCTTCATTGTGTTCATTAATATAGAATTTATAACCATTATCTACATAAGCATTGTAAGATAATACATACACACTTTCTCTTCCGGCTAGCCATTGAAGTCGTTCTGAAATTGAGTTCGTATTTTCATCTAACTTCATAAAAATATAGTCCTGAAACCATCCTATAAACTATCAATTATGTGTATCTGATATCCATTTTTCAGCCCTAGATGGATTCAAATTCCAAATAATTTCTTTGTGGGTTTGAACATATGGGTCCACGTCGAAACTGTTATGCAAAACGTAAAGGTGGGCCTACTTCCGATCTGTAATATTGATTGTGACAACCTCTCTTCTAGAAATTCCTTCACCCACAAGCTTCCTGGTGTGACGAGATTTAGGTAGACCAATGATTTCCACACCAGACAGGTATTCGGTACAAAATTCAATGACTTCCCCAACAATATATTGCTCTGCAATACAACCCTCTGACTGACTTCGATTTTTGAAATACCCTTTCAAAATATTCATATACCGTTCAATGGGGTACATCCATCTATAATGTATAGGACCACATAGTTGAATCTCTCTCACAAAATGAACCATCAAATGAACTATCATATCAAAGAATTTTGGTCGGAAGAACATTTCCAATTCACATAATATGACGACAATTTCTCTTTCCATAGTTGGTAATTTTTTCAGGTCTATAACTTTGCTGCATATAGCTTTGAATAATAAATAGAGTTTTATTAATGTATAGTGTACATTCTTGGTAAAAATTCAACATAAAGCTATATGAATTAGATCTTTCATCAAAACATGGAAATCATGTGATTTCAAACCCTTTAACTCTAAATCGCTCATTGACACGATGTTCTTGATATTTGATGAATACCCCTCTGGAACCTTTACGTTATTCAAGAAGTTTCAAAACTGATATCTCTCATGTCTGGAAAGAGTATAAGCAGCAGGAGGAAGAAATGTTTGTTTTTCACCCTTCATTGGTGCCAACTCTTCTCGTATTCCCTTCTCAACCATGTCCAATCTAGCCTTAATTCCATCCTTTGTTTTTTCGGTTGCATTTAGAAATGTGCCGATGAAACTATCACATACATTTTTTCAACATACATAACATTAAAAAAATTTCTGACATACATACAATTCCATTATGGTAATTCAAAAAAAACTGATCTCTTTTTCCAATCAATTTTCGTAAGGTTTTTCAAAAATGATTTACCAAAATTAGTGTCCACATCTTTTAATTTCGCAAAAAATTGATCACCTATTAGTGGAGATAGTGTTTTACGTTCTTCTAAACTTCCATCAAATGATTTCATCCAAGATTGGTACTCATTTCATCGGGGTATAAATCTACGATGTCTTAGAAACACGGTTTTTTATGAATGTTTCAACCTAATTGACTGTGTACCTTATTCTCAAATGGTACACCCTTTAGTTCCTTTAATTCTATACCCTAAAAAATTTCCATAAGCAGGAAAGTCATTTATCTTCCCATACAACATGGCTCTCAAAGTGAAATATTCATTTTTGTAAGCATCATACAACATAACACCTGAATACCACAATAATTTCAAATCCTTGATCAATGGATCCAAATAAACATCAATATCATTACCCAGTTGTTTTGGTCCTGATATAAGCATAGATAACATGATGTATTTTCATTTCATGCATAACAACGGTGGTAAGTTATAATTTACCGACATAACTAGACATGTACTATGACTGCTGCTTTGAAAACCAAAAGGATTCACTTCATCTATATATAACACAAGATGAAGGTTTCTTAGCTCGTTTTGAAATTCAGGATACTTCTATTCCACTGAGAAGAGTCTTTCAGGTAACATAGTTTCCCATATTTAATTCTTGTATCTGTATTCCATGTCAATTGTCTTGTAGTCTCCTCACATCCATATAGGCGTCAAAACCTTGGAATGATTGGAAAGTACCATACAACTTTCGTAGGACTGGATTCATCTTTCTTGTATCAAGAAGCACCACATTTTGGGCATTCTTTAAGTGATTAGTGGTCCTTGAGAAACAATATACAGTCATTCAGGTAGGCGTATATTCTTTTAGAGATCATACCCATCGATCATAGCATTCATTTGGCATCATACGTTCGGCTCGGGAGCTCATTATCTTCTGGGAGCACGTCATTCAGGAGAGCAAGTAGTTCTGTAAAACTGGCATCACTGCACCCATTGCTTGCTTTCAAATTATACAACTTCAGTAAGGCTTCCAATACTATATATTTAGTGCAACTAACATACAATGGAATCTTTGCAAAACTCTTTAACATCTCAAACAATTTTGGGCAATCACAAAGTTTATCTTCAACTATCCTTGTCATTTCCTCAATACAATCTTCATCACCATTCACATCTATAATCACATCCTCCATATGATCGTCTTCATTGTTCACGCTTGTAATCATATCAGATGATCCATAAAATGCAGTTCTATCCCAACCACTACCTGAATTCTTTTCTTCCCCATGTTTTTCCAACAAGTTAACTTTGATCTATTCCATGACAGATCAGGTGTTCTTCCAACTCATCTGGACTAATTTGTCTTTAATAACTACAGCGTAAACACGGACAAATGATTTGAGAAGGTTCATATGCATGATCTTTTGCAAACTTGATAAACTCTTTCATGCCATATTCATACTCTTTTGTCAACCGATTGGCATTCATCTATTCTTTATTCATATTAATACTATTTAATACGGTAATATTAATATTTAACAAAATAATTACACATAATATGTTCAACTAGGGTCATCATCTAACTATAATCAATGGAACTAGATATGGTAAAAAATAACCTTACCTCTCCATGCATTACTTAGGACCAAAGTAGATCACACCCCTCTTCCCAACCACCTGATCAATGGAACTAGCTATGAGAAGCCCTTGCACTAGAATGTTTTAGTATCCCACATGTGATCTATATGCATTGTTGTAAACCGGTTTTTTAGTGTTTCTCTAGAAATATAATGTCTCTAGTCAAGAACTATGGTACTAAACTAATAGATGGTATGATTTTCAATAGAGTGCTTGTGGGTGGAAGGATTCATTACATGTTTTGTTATGTTTATTTGACTAGGGTGTCCATAAAATGTCTCATAGAGTCCTCTAGTGAAGTGATTTTCTAAGATTCAGTGGAATTACACTAGTAAAAAAGTGGTGGTGCCATTGAAATGGCTAAAGTTTGGATTGATATTCAATGTTGTAAGAACAACAACATGGAAAAAAATGGCATACCAATCATTCCAACAATCGCAACACTATACAAACACACAATCGTGCTCACAATTGCAACAGCATACAAACCAAATAATCACAATTTCAGATTTTACAAAGCATCCCTTATTCAATTTCGTTTGTTAATTCAAGGGTTATCACAAAAGTTTTATCATCATGGTGAATTCATTCATTAGTCAGTATATGTAAATTACCAATTTTTATATTCAAATGTTCAACAGGAACCAACCAACATGAAATTCATTTAGTGTGAAAACAAGGACCACCAACATCCACGATTCTCAGCGGGGTGTTTACCCCGTACATTTTACAACATAACCATCAATATCAAACAGAAACAACATGCGAACAAGAGGAAACCAATGAGTAAAAGGAGAAAACTCACCGTGAAGGTGTCGTTTAGCACGCAGCAAAGGTGCATTCGTGGTAGAGGAGAGGCACGTGATAGAGGATATTTCCAACTAAAAAGAAAACATAAAATGAGAACTCACATGTTAAACAATTTTATTAGTCAATAGTGGGATTTTATTTTCCATCTATGATATCTGCTTCCTATTTATTTATTTTTTCCATATCTACTATTTTCCTAGATGTTCAACTTAAGAATGCGACATGTCTTCTTTTCAGGAGAAAGATCATTTTTAATTTACTCTAATTTAGGGGTAAAATATTCCACATTAATTTTATTTTTTTCCTAGGGGATTGTTGCTATCCCATAGGGATCATGAATGCCTCTTAGGTTAGTGGAAAGTTTGGTCAGTTGTTGGTTATGATACCAGTCTGGGTCATATCATTACATTTCCAATTTTCATTGACTCGTGTCCATTTAAATATAGGATTTTTTTTTAGGGGGGGGGGGGGGTCAGACACAAATATATATAAGGAATAAGAGAGGTAGAATTTTTCCTAGGCTCTCCAATATAAGTGATGAAAGATGAAACATACACCGAGTGAGGTAGAACCACCCAAGAGGAGAGGAGGGGGAGGTTGGCATAGCACGGAGGGATTATAAACTTATGTTTTTTCTAAATTACTAAGGCTATGATTTTCTCTCATAGATCATGACTGATTATTGATGATTTCTCACTATTATGAATATTTTTTACATGGATACATGTAGCCTAATTTACCTAAGCATGAATATCCTCCACAAACTCAATATTCTTTCTACATCCCAACAAAATTGATCACCTTGTTAAAAATCATAATGCATTAGATTAAACTATTTCAATTATTTAACATGAATTGGGTGGGAAGATCTATGATGACCACTTTGAAAGGTTTTCATTGGAAGAGATAATGAACATGATGTTCACTGGGGAAAAAATAATTATAAAGGTATAGGTTGAGGCCTAGGAACTTTTATCTCTAGGGAAATTAGAGAAAGAAAGTTGAGACCAACTCCCTAATATCCAATAAATGAACTACTTTGAAAACTGAGGAAATCCATCCATATAATTTCCCTTCAATAATTTTTTATGGCTTCACTCTTGAGATGAATCATTTTATACTAGAATAATATCTATTACCTTATACTTTTATTGAACAAACAATAAATTGGAAAAGTAAATGGGGTGAGTCGATGTTTGATCTCTAGTTGAGTCGCTTAATAAAAATACCACACCCTAGAATCCTTTTAAAGAATAATGTTATAAGTATGGAAAAGAATATTCTTAAAATAAATTCCAAACTATCATATATTGGATCTCCCCAGTTAGATAGAAAACAAAAAATGTCATTGTTTCTCCTTCAATTCCAAATAAATGAAATTATCCAATGATTGACTACAAAATATCTCCCATGATATCTCTGGATCCTCATAATCACCAAGAAATAAGATCCATCCCTAATGAATAGCTACCAAAAATAAGATAATAAACTGTGGAATCCAATGTTCCTTTATATAAAGAATCAAAATAAAATGAATCTAAAAATAATCTAACCATATCTCTATATTATAATTAGGGATATTTAACTTATAATTAAATAAAAACTAATGTTGAAACTCACAAAATGAATTCCTCTTAAAGTTATCCAACTTAGGGATCACCCTTATACAGTCAATTGAAGCATCTTGAATCACCCCACCCAACTCAAACATAATTATAATCCTCTTACCATAAAACTACATATCACAATGCATGAAAAAATACATAAAATATTAGTAATGGTTTGAAACCACAAACCTCAAAGTGGAGGAGGATGATTCGGCAACTGAAGGAGGAGGAGGAGGACACGGTTACGACGAAGGACGAGGAGAAGTAGGGTCGTGGCGGAGGAGGGATCGTGATAGAGGAAGAGGATAAGGCAGTGACAGCGAAGGAGGAGGAGGATGGTCATGGCGGAGGAGGTATCGTGGCGAAGGAGGAGGATAAAGCATCGACGATGGAGGAGGAGGAGGACAATGGAGGTGGAGGAGGAGGACAAGGCAGCAACGGCAGTGGTGACAATGGCGGAGGAGGAGGAGGAGGAGGAGGAGGAGGAGGAGTCACAGTGAAGGGTTTAGCTTCCGCAATGGCTTGAACTCTTACAACTAAGGAGGCTCTTGTTAGGGTTATTTTATAAAAAACACTGGAACAGTTATCAGTGCTAGTTAAAAGCGCTGATAAATGTATGTCTTATCAGTGCTAAAATAAAAGGGCTGATAAAATATACCTTTATCAGTTCTTTTTTAGCGATGATAAAGGACCTATGTATTAGTGTTAAAATGTTAGCACTGATAAATAGTTATTTTATCAGGGATTTTTTAGCATTGATAAAGGCATATCTTTATCAGCGCTAAAAAAGCACTGATAAAGGTATATTTTATCAGCGCTAAAATTATAGCACTGATAAATAATTATTTCAGCAATCCTTTTTAATTATATATATATATTAAAAAGTATTATATATTTATAAATAAATATATTAAATATAACAAATATAATAAATACAATTAATTAATCTCATAAATCTAATAAATCTATAATAAACATTATTTGTTAATATAATATAATAATTTTATATAAATTAATAATAAAAAATTTTATCAGCGCTACAAAAAGCGCTGATAAATGTACACTTTATCAGTGCTAAAAAAAGCATTGATAAAGGGTACACCAATATCAGCACTTGTTTTAGCATGGATAAAGACTACATTTATCAGTGCTTTTAGCTAGCACTGATAAAGGGTACACCAATATCAGCACTTGTTTTAGCGTTGATAAAGACTACATTTATCAGTGCTTTTATCTAGCGCTGATAAAGTTCCACCCCTTTATCTGTGCTTTCTGCTTATCACTGATAAAGGGCAGCACTTCCCTTGCCCTGTTTTGTGGTAGTTCTAATGAATAAAATAACAATAAAACACCCCTCTCCTCCATTATAAATACAACCCCTCACCACCCCTTCTCTTCACACCTTATAAGCCTTGAAGGTTGATAATATTCAACAAAATTATTCTCTCAAACATATTTACCATGTTATGGTCTTTCTGGTATCACCAAAATAACATTTCCAAGTCCATTAAAGAAGTTATCAAGGAAAAGAAGTTCAAGAGGTAAAATCCTCTTTCCTTTTCTTTTAATTTCTTTTCAATTTTTTTATTATCATCTCCTCACCTCCTTGTACCAAAGTGGAATGATAACTCTGGTATCTTGTATATAATATAATTTTATTATGATAATGGTATATAAACCATCAATTCTATTCTCCTCCACTTTTATTCTAAAAATGAAATCATTGTCCGTGAAGTCCCAATTTACCACCTTTATGGATGATGAGTCTTTGTTTTTCAATTCCACCTTCAAGGCTAGTCATAAAATAATTTTTATAGTTAAAACACTGTAATATATTTATTAAAACTTATTTAATGTTCTATAACTAGTGTATATACATAATATTAATTAATAAAACAAAACTAGTGCGTGGTGATTGGAAGAAATGCCAAAATAATATAAGCATATATCATTAACGTTTTATTTAATGAATCATCCTATTATATGGAAAAAAATATGTAATACCATTTAATATTATTTAAGTTCATTAATAAATTATAATTTAAATTCTGGGTAACTATTCTCATTTTATATGATCTTTTGTACATGTATACAAGTGAACCAATCATGAAAACTATGAAAACAAACACTCCCGAATGACGAAATTGGATCTTATAAAACATCAAAAGGCCATAAATGAACTTAATAAAATTATAGTAAATAAAATAAATGTTGAATATTGCATGAATTAAATTATTAATGAATCTAATTTCATTATCTAGGATGTTAAGTGCAAGTTCATAATACTTTCGGACATAAGGTAAGGGTTTTCTCATCTCACTTTTATTTTTGTGAGATATACCTTATTCACACCTTATTACTTGTGTATGGTGTATATATTCTGAAATTTTATATATAATATCATTAATACCTTTATCTTCATGGTATTAAATTCTTTATTTGATAATTATTTCTTTTATGGGGCATATGATTCGACTAATTAAAAAGCGGTAAGAGTTTCTTCCCAGACCTCCATTTTTCCTTTGGGTTATGCTTTCTCTCTCTTTTTCCCAATGTAATTATTAATACTTCTTATTTAATCCTCCTAAATTATTTTTCTATGTTCCAAACATATAAAAATTTCTCAAATATTCTTTCTTTTATGGGTAATATAAGTTTTATAAGGCTCCCTTTTTAATTCCTCTCGATAAGAAGACCCGATAAAAGAGAACTTCCCAATTTTTTACCCATTTTAAAGTACACTACCTAATCTGTTTAAAAAAATTAAAATCAATATTTTTACCATGAAAAACTATATTAGTTTATTTATGGTTTTATTCAAACAATTATTCCTTTTTTATCTTTAAATATTCATTTATATTTCCCCTTAAACCGCACTTAAGTGTCACTTTTCTAATGTTTTTTAAACACTCTTTTTTCATGTTTTCACTTTAGTTTCAAAATTTAAGTATGAATATTATTTTAATATTCATAAAATATAATATCATTCCCTTTAATTTTCTAGTATATACTTTTTTAAAATTTTATTTTATCAAAAATACATTTGATTTTCCAAAAGAACTCTTCTTTTCGAAGTAAAAAAGAGATATTTCTCTCAATAATTCCTCAATTATTTTATTAGAATGTTTTTATCTATTTCAAAACCCTCTATTGAATCTAATTATTTTTTTGATATTGATCTCTTAATTTACCATCTACCATATTTTATTGAATGGTTTATGATTATTTATGGGGATGTACAATATTGATACCATTCTCCATATTACTCTAGATAGATTATGATTATGTTTATTATTTGGGAAAAGTTATTAATATTTCATATTATAGTTTCAATATGAATGTATATGTTGATTATGTTTCACACCATTTATATAATAAATTAATTGGACTTTTTAAGTTGTGTATGGGGCCCACTATATCCCCTAGATACATCGGTAGGTATCATGAGACAAACTAGACCAAGTTTTTACCCATTTATGTATAGTGTCTTGGAAAAAGCCTTGATAGTATGTTTATGATGTCATGAATTATGCATTTACTCATTATGATATTAGTAATTGATAATACATGTTATTATTAAACTAGTAGAATATTGATGGTTAAGTTTCATTCACATGTGATTATTTATATAGAATTATTTTAATCATATTTTATTCCTTCCATATTATGTTTAAGTTTATGTTTTAATGATATGTGTTGTTAGATATTTACCTTACCTTATTGTTTATGTTTATAGCTTTCGATTTATTTTTTACCCTTACTAGTCATCTGAGATCACCCCTTTCTTATGTTTTATTTTTCCCTAGGATACGAAGATGTATATTATGAATGACTTGTGGTGATAATCTAGGATTTTATGGGTGTTTCTAATGGAGTTTCTATGTTCTTTTTTCTTTTAAGTTGTAATGAAAAACTTGTGTTTGTATCTGCTTTTACAAAGCTATTGAACTATTTGGTCCTTTGGGATGTGATCACTTATTCATAGTATCAATGTAATAATGTAATGCACAAACTCTAGGATACTAGGGTTGGGATATTTACAGTTGTTATCAAAGTAAGTTTAGTAGAAAATTTGGAAACAAGATTTAGGAAAACATGGATTAGAGAACTTAACCCTAAATATGTGCTTAATGATAACACAATAATAAATAGATGTTTATGGGATATTATTGGTGACCATGAAGGTGGTTAGTGATCTAATGGTTTATGTTGTGCTGGAAATATTATATGTTTGTATTTAGGGATTGTAATGACTTGTACTGTTATAAATGAAATACCCCTTATGATTTAATTAAATGTATTATTATGTAATATGGATATAGAAAACAAATTCACTTCTTTGGTTTTATTATAAAAAATCATATTTAAATTACCATTAAGAATATTTACCATTGATAATATAGTTTTTGAATAGTGATCACATGATTAGTATAAATATCATGTTGTAACAAATCCAATTGACCCATAAAATGGAAGTGATGGCCGCAACTAGTTGGATTGTACCCTATGAAGCCCATTTATTGAAACCTATAAGGGATATAGTATGACTAGTATTTTACCTTGATTAACACTAAGTTAAGATCCAACAAGTAAAGCATGAGTGAAACCGTTTATGGTAGATGTTCAAGATCATCGAGATCGCTGCCCAAACCATGTATATTGAACCACCCCATGAAAGCATCACAATCGTGCACCTTACTCTTAAGGCATTTGATAATGTATTAAATGTATATGTATCAAGAAACTATAAATATGAGTATGTAAAATATTTTTTAAATAATAATTAATATAGTTTCATCTTATTATTATTACTTTATAAATTATTTTTATTTTTACATAATAAAACACAAATAGTATTTTTTAGTAATATTCAAATTAAATTAAGGAATTTATTTTGATGTATTGATGTTTTTTTAATAAGTAATATTTTAATAAAATATTATTATTATATAATTTTTATTAAATATAAATGATCATATACTTTTTATAGTCAAATGTAATTTTTATAAGGATTTGAAAACTATTATTGTCAAAAAACCCAACATTTTTTTAATAAATGTCAGTTTTATTTTAAAAGTAAAAATTCACATATTTAGAAAATTATTTAGAAAAAATGAATATTATTTTTTGAATTAGAATGTTGAAATTATCCAATGGTGAATGTTTCATAAATTTCCGAGACAACTGAATTTTTGGGTAAAAATTAAACACCGTATAAATATACTTTGTGTATTATGATATCATAATGACCCAAAAGTGATGTAATAAATACTATAAATGGTATAAAAGAAAAAATATGTGTTTTATATTTAAAATAATTATATTTTAAGTTTATTTTATTAATTTTATAAATCTATTATGAATCCTACAAAACCATTAATATATTTTAAGGTTTTAGAATCATTTCTTAAGTATGACTCACCTCCATATAAGTAAGTGAATTATTTTATTAAGTTCATCCCTTTGAATTATAAAATAATTAAAACCAATCCCATTTGGCAAAAACCATGTTAAAAACCATGGGATGTTTTGTGGTTTTGGTTATTTTATTATATAGAGTCCGAAACCTAAGTTTGAGAAATGATAATGAAATCCCCACTCATTTACTATATAAACCCACCCAATATCCCATTTCTCTTCACTAAAACTCTTTTGAGCATGTAATTAACCTTTCCTACCCTCTCTAGAGTCCTCCCAATATTCCAACAAGCTCTCAAGAAGCTCCTTTCAATCATTTGGAGTCACATAGTCAAGTAATGGATCCTCACCTTCTCTTCTTTAATCAAGTTTCCTTATTATCTTATACAATCTATTTCTAATTACTTATGTTGGTATATGTATTTACATGTCACTATTATTACCCATTTTATTTCCAAATTATGATAGACCCATTTCTCTCTCATCAACCCATTTTATGAATTTTTTAGTGACATCGTTTTGGTGTTGAAATTTCACAGTGATTTTCAATGCCAAAACAATTGTGTAGTGAATAGAATACTCATTTTCTATCAAGGGTGTTCACCTTTATACACATATACTTATTTTATTGAGGACTTACATTTATATATTCCATAATACTTGATCATGAAATAAAATATGATGATGAATGAATCCATGCTGTATGATCTATGTGCCTCACTTAAGTATGAGAATGAAATGAAAGTGATAGGTGAACCTGAAATTATATAGCACTTGAATGCATTGGATAATGTTTAATCTCTTGAGATTTCATGTTGGGACATAGAGTGAACCTGATTCCTTTATTTTAATTTGTTTATCATGATGTATTGGTAGTTATCCTTGACCTATGTTTATGATGCATCGTTTTAAGTTATTAACACATTTCTCATGTTATGATTATCAAGATATATCATGCATTATTATTCATGTTCTTTTCATTCCCCATTTATATGCCTATTTTATAACATATATTACTTTCCTCATGTTATGACTTATTTATTCCCTTACTGGTCTTTATATCTTGCCCCTTTCTTATGCATGTCCCCATGTTTTCTCGGGTAGTTTTAAAATCCATGAAATATTATGATCATGTTTCGGAATTTTTCAATAAAGCTATGTATTTCCTGTTTTAAGTTAGTATGTAATGTACCTAATTCCCGAATAAACTAAAATTATCAATATCATGGGTTTTATTAAGTGTAATCTGATTTAATAAATCATGTATTAATGTGAAATAAAGAGCAGGGTTGTTATAGTTGGTATCAAAGGAAAAGTTTAGTTATTTTTGGGATTAGGATTAGAAAACTATAGAGAAATATTTTTGGATAAGACAAAGTATAATAAAACATACCTAAATTTTGGTAAGTATAGATTAATTAGTTTATCAAGAAAATACATCCTTGTTTGGATACTATAAATGGATGTGGTTTTGGAATAAATTTACCTAGAAAATAGATCGTGGATAACATAGACCGAATCCTAGAAATTGATAAGTTAAGGAAATAAATGTAATTTATAAGTTATCCCTTTAATATCATTGGATTCCCCCTTTATGTGTTTAATAGTTAAAAAATACTCATTCCTAGTTTTAATTTTATTCTATCCAATGGCCAAAATAGGAGGGATCGGGTAAACAATCAATGCGACAAGCAATGTGATGACTGTCCAACCTAATAAGAGTGAGAATCACAAACTTTATGATGATAATATCTCAGAAAACTCATGTTATGAATTGAATCTTGGATCAGGAGGAATTCCAATGAGACAAACTCATGTTTTGAATAGAATCTTAGATCAGGAGTAATTTCAATTGATTCCTTTATGTGAAAAAGGCCTCTGATTTTCAATGGATCATATGATCCCTTAATCATGGGAAAATGTATCCACTCCATTGAGAAGATATTCTCTATGCTTAAATGTTACAAAAAATAAGAAGGTTCTACTGGATGTTTATCATAAGGAGTGTGAATATGATCGGTGGTGTACATTGATCAAAAATATTAAGCTTGAGGAAGAGATCGAAGCGATGGGGTGGAAGAAATTCCAGAAAATGATCTTCAAAAATTATTTTCCTCACACTCTCTGACTTAAAATGGAAAGGGGTTTTCTTTCCCCCAATACAAAATATAAAAAATCTATTGGAGAATATGTATAAAACTTCACAAGACTTTCACGATATGAATTTTTCTTTCTTTTTACCCCTGAATTCAAGGTTGAATACTTCTTTAGTGGTCTAAAACCTAGTCTACAAAAATCCTTGGTGATCCATGACTTTGATAGCTATGAGGAAATTGTCTGATGGTCCCCCAAATTTAAAATGGATATTAGATAATCTCAAGGGTATCACAAGGATAATAAGTGAAAAGTAGATTTTAATTCTATAATTCTGATAAAGAAATATAATAGTGCCATGAAATTTAAAAATTCCACTTATCAAAGGTGCAAGAAGAAGCACCCTAGAAATTTCCTAAGTGGGATGAAGAAATTCTTTAGGTGTGGGAAGGAAGTACGCCTAGATAATTATTAACAATAGGAGAAACCCATTAATAAAATAGAGGAAGGAATACTCCAGTCAACCCTCAGTTTATTTTTCACTACTTGAACTACAAGGAACCAAGGCACTTTGCAAACCAATTCCCTAATCCAAGGGTTTTTAGGGACAAACAACAACCTCCAAGGTAGTAAGGGTGAGCTTTTTTCCATCACAATCACTGAGGTGGATCACAGCAATAATGTGGTGACAGGTACACTATTTATTCATTCAATAATAGTGAATTTAATTTTTGATTCTGGTTCTATGAATTCCTTCATGTCACAAAATTTTAGTATAACTATTCAAATACCACTACAAATTATGGAAGTAGAGTTGTCAGTGAACACAAAAAATGGGGGAATTATTTCATCATAAGTGTATAACTACTCCCCTATCAAAATTTATGGGATGAACTTCCTAGAGAACCTTTTCATACTCCCTTTAGTGTAATTTGATACAATTATGGGTATGGATTGGATTTCCCAATATATATCCAACATAAATTTCCGTGAGAAGGAAATCCCTCTCTGTATTGAGAATTGACCCCCAATTTTTTACAAGTTCAAGAATGCTTTTTATACGAGGTAACGGCTAGATCCTCCCCCCTTGGCAGGGGAGGGGAAATCACCATCCCATGAGAGGGCATGCTTCTTCTGTCCATTCTCCAATCCAAATTTTCTTCCTCTATTCTCGAAATCTTCGTTAAGCCCTAAAGCTCCGAATCTAATCGATGGCTTCCCTAACCTACAGATCTTGAAATATAAGTTCTCGGAAACCATAAAACTATTGAATATCACTTTGGTAGATCATTTTAAGAAAATGAGGCCTTCAGTCAATGCTTTTGACTGTTTCGTCTTCGGCTCATGGGACCTTCAAGAAAGAGCGATCGTTTTCTTGATTGACAGTCACTATATCATGATTCGGTTTGAATCGGAGGCAGGCCTCATTAAAGCTTGGTTGATGGAACTGTGTAGCTTCAATGGATTTTGGTTATTCTTATTACATTAGTCCTTCTATTTGAACTTGAACTGTGATGCTCCTTTGACGGCAGTTTGGGTAAGCTTTCCCAATCTTCCTTTACCTTTTCAGAACCCTTTTGTAATTCAAATGTTAGGCAAACTTGTAGGAAGATATGTTTGCAATGATAGCCGCACTGAGGTCGTGTTACACCCAGTTAACCCTCAGGTTTGTGTAGAAATAGATGCTTCTTGTTCAAACTTATATTATTTGTGGATTTCTATTGGTGAGGAATATACGTGCAAGAAACGGGTGATATATGAAAATTGGACAGATTTCTGTCCGTCTTGCAAGCGTCTGGGCCACCCTTTGGAGGTTTTCCAAAGGGGAATCTCCACGCTTGTGATGGAGGTACATAGTCAAGGGAAAATGGTTTCTACAAGAATAGGGGATGCTTTAAAGGGTAAGGATACTGAGGTTGGTGTGATGGTGGGTCTGGTTCAGGAGGCTTCAGGGTCCAAATACGGGGGTCCTCAGCCGTTGAGTCCAGCGGTGAAGGAACTCCTGGATGTTGTCCATAAGGTGATGATAGAAGAGGTTAATGGTTCCAAACTGCCAAGTGTTACAAGGACTCAAGTTAATCTGAAGGTAGTTGATGTGTTCAATAGGTTACAGCTGGATTTGGAGGGCTCCTCTAATCCCAGTTCTTGGGAGGTTAATGTATCAGATTTTAAGGAGGACTGTTTGGAGCAGCACATGGATGGGGAGAAAACGGGTAAGGAACAGAGGGTGGGGGGAAAGGGACCCAATACATATGTGCCCAACCCATATAGTGCTGGGGGAACTAGAGTATTAGACCCTTCATCCAGACCATTTCTAACGTTGAGAAATAGATTCAAAGGCATTTTAGAAGGCATGGTTGAAGAGGTTTTGGATACTGATGTTGTGGTAGGAGGTGATGATGATGGGGCCTCTATGGAAGGGTACAAAGATGGAAGGTTGGGTCACAAGGAAGCTCATATGGACATGGAAGAGTTTTCTAATGTGGTTGGGTGTCTTGCCTTGATTGATAGTAACACGCCGGACCAAAGAAGGGGGAATGATAATGGATAGAAGGATAATGCCTCGAAGAATAAAGGGATAGACCTCTCTGGGGGTGATAAAGAAAATATGAGTGGTCCGACCTATCTTTCCTATAGTGACATTATGTATAATGGGAACAAAAGGATGACTGAGTGTGAAGGAGATTTGTCTGCTACTCCAAGAAGAAGAACAAGAAATGATTAATCTTACCTACCACGGCCGGTGAGTACCAGATCTTCCTTTAAGAGAGATAGTGGGGTGATTCTTGCATTCAAAAAAGACATCTTGATCAAGAAACCTTGCCCAGTGTAGCATTCAATGGACCAGATGAGGATCTGAGAGCAAAGTGATTATTATTTGAGGCGGCATAAATCAGCTTCTGAATGGGAATCATCTACGGTAGAAGGGGACTCTTGTGTGGGATGTAGAGAGGAATATGGATATTAGGATATGTAGTCTTTTGGTGGTCTATTTGGTTTGTGGTTTTACTACTTTTGTGTATTTTTTGAGTGTTACAAGTCGTGATCTAGTATGTCTTAAGGGCTATGCGGTTTCTCACTTTTCCTAAAAGTGTTTCGAAATATAAAATCTAAATTTAAGTCAGTAAATCAAATGATTGAGTCTAAGGAAAAGATCATCCTTGAATACATTCCTATTGTCAGGGAATACACTGATATGTTTTCTAAGGAATTTCTTAGTCTTCCTCATAGCCAAGCGGTTGAATTTTCAATCAATATTATACCTGGGGAATTTCCAATATCCAAGACTCCATATAATATGGATGTTGTGGAACATGAGGATATGTAGAAACAACTACAGAAGAATTTGGATAAAGGGTTCATACACCCAAGTTATTCACCATGGGGTGAACCAGTCCTCTTTTTCATGAAGAAGGATGGGTCAATGAACCTTTGCATTGATTATCATGAGCTCAACAAGATCAAAGTAAAGAATAAGTATCCTCTACCATGTATTTATGACTTGTTTGATCAGATACATGGAGAAAAATACATCTCCAAGGTGGATCTGCGGTCAGGATATTTCCAAGTTAGGGTGAAGAATGAGGATATCTCCAAGACTGCTTTTTATACAAGGTACGAGCACTATGATTTCATAGTAATTCTACTATGACTCACTAATTCTCCAACAATATTCATGGACTTGATTAATAGAGTCTTCAGAGATTACCTTGACAAATTTGTGGTATTATTTATAGATGATATTCTAATAATCTAAAATCAAGGAGGATCATGTAGAGCATCTGAGTACTATGATAGAGACCTTATGAAAGGAGAAGATTCATGCTAAATATAGAAAATGTGAGTTCTAGTTGAATGAAGTCTCATTATTGGGGAATACCATTACAAAAAATGGGACACATGTGGACCCTTTAAAGACAAAATCAATTAAAGGATGTTTGAGGTAAACATCTATGACAGATATTCATAGTTTTCTTGGGTTATCTAGGTTTTATCGTCCATTTGTGAAAAATTTCTCACGATTATCAAACCCTCTAACCAAGATAACTCATAAGCGGGTCATTTTTTCATGGAATGAGGAATTTAAAGAGAACATGAAGGAATAGAAAATGAGGATTACAAATGAACCTATGCTCACACTTCCCACAAGTGGATAGCTTTTTTTGGTTTTCAGCGATGCTTCGAAGAAGGGATTGAGATGTGTGTAAATTCAGAATGACAAAGTCATAGCCTATGCATCAAGGTAGTTGAAATTTTATGAATAGAAATACCCAAAAAATGATCTAGAGTTGGTTGTAGTGATATTATCTTTGAAAATATGGCGACATTATCTCTTTGGGAAGAAGTGTGAAATATATAAGAATCACAAAAGTCTCAAGTATATATTCACACAAAAGGAGCTGAATATATTCCAATGAAGATGGTTATAACTAATCAAGGACTATGAATGCTCAATTCACTACTATCCTGGAAAAGAAAATAAAGTGGAATATTCTCTAAGTAGAAAGGATCCTGCAATTCTATCATTAATGAGAATTGAGAGGGATACAATCTTCTTAGATTTAAAAAGGATGGACATAGGAATCATAAAAGGAACATCATCAATCCTTTCACAAATGATTTCTCAATCATCCCTTATAGAGAGTTTAAAAGATGATCAAAGGGATGATGTGGGAATTCAGAAGAAAGTAAAAACTATAATAAAAGGGAAATCCTTGGAGTTCAATCTTAATGAAGAAGGAGTTTTGAGATTTGGGTCATGACTATGTGTACCATCAAATCATAAGTTAAAGAGGGAATTTTTGGATGATATACATAGTTTTACTTTCCCAATTAAACTAGGAAGCACAATGATGTATTGAGATCTCTGAGAACACTATTGGTGGGACAATAAGAAGAAGAATATCATTGAATATACATCAAATTCCTGGTATATCAGTAAGTGAAGGATTAAATGAAAATTATAAGGGGATGATGAAACCATTACCCATACCAACATGGAAATGGGAAAAATCACCATGGAATTTTTTGTCGAACTTCTGAAGACATATAAAGGAAACAATGCAATATGGGTTTTTATGGATCATCTTACAAAGACAGGCCACTTTATCACAATTCGAGAGGAATTATCACTAGATAAACTTTTATAGATATATATCAAATAAGTGGTAAGGCTTCATAGAGTACTATAGTTGATTTTATCAGATTGAGATCTAATATTCACCTCCAAGTTCTGGAAAAGTCTCCAACATGATCTAAAAATTGAGCTAAAGTTCAGTACGACCTATCACCCTAAAATTGATGGCCAATATTAGTGGACTATTCAGAAACTAGAAGACATGTTATGATCATGTTCTATGGACTTCAAAGGAGTATGGTACCAACATCTACCTCTAGTCGAGTTCTCTTACAAAAATACTTTTCACTCAAGCATTCAAATGGCTCCCTATGATTCCCTTTATGTGAAGAGGTGAATAACACCTACATGTTGGGATGAAGTTGGGGAATGCAAACTACTAGGTCCTGAAATGGTCGAGAAAATGTTGTAAAAGGTTAATACCATTCATCATTACATCAATACTTCTCAGATTTGACAGAAGAGATATGCAGACAATCATCAATGAGACCTAGAGTTTGATGTTGGAGACATGGTATTCCTTCACATATCTCCATGGAATAAAATCATGATATTTGGGAATAATGGAAAGCTTAGTCTAAGATACATCAGACCCATTTATATCCTTTATCACATTGGAGTGGTGGCCTACTGACTAACACTCCCACCAAACCTATCTCAAGTACATTATATATTCCATGTATCCCTCTTGAGGAAGTACATACTATACCCCTCACATGTACTCAATCTAAAGGTGGTACCATTGGAGAATGATCTCTCTTATGGGTATCATCCAGTGAAGATTCTAGATCATAGTGACAAAGTTCTACAAATTAATTCAATGCAACTTGTCAAAGTACTGTAGAGAAACCACAAGTTTGAAGAAGCGAAGTGGGAACTAGAGGAAGTGATGAAATAAAGTTACCATAATCTATTTTAGTGTGGGAAAATAAAATTTTAAGGTCAAAATTTCTTAAGGGGGAATATTATAATGACATGAATTATTATAAATGAAATTTCCCTTATGATTTAATTAAATAAATTATTATATAATATGGATATAGAAAACACATGAACTTATTTGGTTTATTATATCCTATTAGATTTAAATAACCTTTAAGCTTATTTACCATTGATAATATAGTCATTGAACACTGATCACAAGATTAGTATAAATACAGGGCTTTAACAAATCCAATCGACACAGAAAAAGGAAGTGATGGCTTCAACTAGTAGGATAGTACCCTATGAAGCCCATTTATTAGAGATTATAAGGGAGATAGAATCATTGGTATTTTACCTTTACCAAGATGAAGCTAAGATATAACAACTTAATCATGAACAAAACCATTTATAAAACAATTTCAAGCTCATTGAGATCGTAGACCAAACCATATACACTGAACTACCCCATGAAAGCCTCATAGTCGCACAACTTACTCTTAGGGAATTTTCTAGTGTATTAAAGGGATATATATCAAGACCCTATAAATATGAGTGTGTACATTATTTTTTATATAATAATGAATATATTTTAATCCTATTATTGTTACTTTATAAATGATTTTTATTTTGACATAATAAAACACAAATATTATTTTTGGGTAATATTCAAATTCAATTAAGAATTTATTTTGATGAATTAATGAATTTTTTAAATAAGTAATATTTTAATAAAATATTATTATTAAATATAAATGATCGTATAATTTTTATAAAGTCAAAATTTATTTTTATAAGGGTTCAAAAACTATTATTGCCAAAAAACCTAGCATTTCCTAATAAATGTAGATTTTTTTTAAAAGTGAAAATTAAAATATTTATTAAATTATCTAGTAAAATTTAATATTATTTTTTTAATCAAAAAATAAAAAATAAAAAATAGTGATTTTTTCATAATTTTCTGAGACATACGTATTTTTTGGTAAAAATTAAATATCATATAAATAAACTTTGTGTATTATGACATCATAATGACCCAAAAGTGATGTAATAAATACTATAAAAGGTATTTATGACCAAATATATGTTTTATCTTTAAAATAATTATATTTTAAGTTTATTTGATTAATTTTATAAATCCATTATGAATCCTCCAAAACCATTAATATATTTTTAAGGTCTTAAAATCATTTCTTTAAGAGTATGAATCACCACCACATAAGAAAGAGAACTATTTTATTAATTTTGGAACTTGTACTTATAAAATAATGAAAAAAATCCCGTTTTTTAGAGACCATGGGCAAAAACTATGGGAAGGTTTGCGGTTTTGGTTATTTTATTATATAGAGTTTAAAACCTATGTTCGAGAAATGATAAAGAAATCCCCACTCATTTCAAATATAAACCCACCCAAGATAAAATTTATCTTCACTAAAACTCCATGGTTCACATACTTACTCTTAATTCCCATCTCTATAGTCCTCCCAAGGTTCCCCCAAGCTCTCAAAAAGCTCCTCCCAAGCATTTGGAGTCACACACCCAAGTAAGGGATCATCACCTTCTCTTATTTATTCAAGTTTCCTTGTTATCTTATGCCTTCTATTTCTAATTATTTAAGTTTTTATATGTATTTAAGTGTCACTATTACTTCCCATTTTATATACAAATTATAAGATACCCCTTTCTCTCTCATTAACCCATTTTATTAATTTTTAAGTGACGTCGTTATGCTGCCAAAATTTCACCACGATTTTCCACGCCAAAACAATTGTGTAGTGAATACCATACTCCTTTCCTGTCAAGTTTTTTAACCTTTATAAACATATAATTATTTGATCAAGGACTTAAATGTATGTATTCTATACTTCTTTATAATGTAATAAAATATTATTATGAATGAATCCATGTTGTATGATCTATGTGGCATACTTAAGCATGAGAATGAAATGAAAGTGACAGGTGCACTCAGAATTATATAGAATTCCAATTCATTGGGTAATGTTTAGTCTCATGAGACATCATATTAGGATAGAGAGTGAAGCTAATTCCTTTATAGTACATTTTCCATCATGATGTATTGGAATTTTTCCTTGACCCATGTTTATGATGCATTGTTTTAAGTTGTTTCCACATTTTCCATGTTATAATTATCATGATATATCATGCCTTATTATTAATGTTCCTTTTATAACCCATTGATATGAATATTTTCTAACATGTATTACTTTCTTCATGTTATTCCATGTTTATTCCTTTACAGGTCTTTATATATCACCCCTTTATTATGTATATCCCTGGGTTATCTCATGCAGTTTTAAAATTCATGGAATATTATGATCATGTTAAAGAAATTTTCAATAAAGATGATGTATTTCCTATTTTAAGTTGTTATGTAATGTAATTAATTCCCAAGACAATATAATTGTAATGAATCATATTTTCCTTAATTTATTTTTAAAAATTACTTGGGAAAATTCTGAGACCAGGCACTAAGACGACATGTGATTCCGAGACCCGGTGTGCCCGGAACGATTCAATGAAAAATGTTAAGTTTTTAATAGCACATGTGTGCAACTTTTCTGAAAAAGTGGAATAAATATTAAATGGGTTTCCATATCATAAATCTAAGGTCACCTTTGAGCTCAGACTAGTGGCTTTAACCTAGGCACGACTTAACTTAAGTCGGCGCAGGTCTTCTGTGGAAAAACCTGAAAAGGGCATAACCGTAAATAAAATAATTAAATAAAATTATTTTATTTTTCAAGTCCATAAAACTCATAAAAAATAACTCAGATTAGAAATTTGAGACCACTGTTGAGTTTATTAGGGTTTTTTTCTTTAGGCGAGTCCTAACATCGGCTAGCGCGGGCTGGGTGTGAAAGATAGTTTTTGGACGTAAACGTCATTAAAATATTTTATTCTTGACACAACGACGTGTTTTCTTTTAATACGCATTTGTTAGGAATCCAGGGTTACGACGTAACCCTGTAAATCCTCTAAGGAAAGGAGACAAAGTTCTCTCTAGTGAACGTCGATGGATTGGCGAATCAAGAACGACAAACCTTGGATTCGAAGGATCTTCACCCACAACAATGATGTGGTGAACATTCTTTGTTAGCGATTGAACTAAATTGAGGTGGGGTGTTTGTGATTTGATTTATTTTCCCCGTTCATGAATTCTACGATGAACACAGACCAATCAAAAAATAGATTGGCTCATGGATTGATCATTGTTGTGGGATAGATAAATTGTTGCGGGGTTTAAAAAGGGATATAGATCTTTGTGATTATTTGTTCCTGTTCTTTATTAAAACTTCTAACATGAACAGATCAAGTCCGACACGAAAAAAACCAAGATTTTTTCTTTGGGAATTCTTGTGTGTTTATTTCTTTCCCCTAAATTATCTTGCATTCTTCACGAAATATGATCGAAGGATAATTGCACCTTCGATCTGTCGCGCAACGATTCGAGACTAGAGATCTAATGTCGCAACAAAAACACAGAGGTACAATGATAGTCACAATTCATTCCAACCAAGTCAGTGTAAGGTAGTCCACCGGATGGGATAGTCTAGGGGACGCTCAAGACAGTGGAAGCCACTGGCAGGGCGGCTAGTGGCGGCGACGACAGCAACGACCTGATAGGGAAGTCGGTGGAAGTGGCAGAAATAGAAGCCCAGTAAGGGGCTAGGCTAGGCAGAGTGAAGAGTAGTATGGTCCACCAGTATAGTGGCCAAAATTGGAGACAAAATGTGGTTCGATAGGATTTCATGGAATCCCATGGCAGTGGTGGCTGCGGACGGAAACTGAGACGTAGTGATAGGGGGATGACATGCGGTTGGGCTCCACGTGGAACTCACAGTGGAAGGAGCCATGGGGAAGGGTGTCGAGATGTGGTGTTGTCCAAACTGAATGCGGCGACCACATTGACTGGGAGAGCATAGGCAGGTCAGGTGCTGAAGGAGCTAGCCCTCATGCGGGGGGTCGGGATGGACAGATCGCACCGCTCCAGCAGCCTGGCGGGTTGGGTCCAGTGGTCTAGCGGACCGTAGCCCAACGGCTCATCATTCCAAGCCCAATGGGATGATCCATATTGGGCCTAAACCCATCAGGTCAGTTCGGGTCATACCCAGACTAGGCTGAACCCTTTTTATTAAATTGGTCATATCTTTCAAACGGGAGGTCTGATTGATGAGTCGTTTGTAGAATTGGGACCCTTACGGTAGGGCGGTCCTTTTGAGATGGGTTGGTGTGTTTTTAGTTGGATCAATAGAGGTTGATAGCGTAACCGTTTTCTTTTCCTATAAGGTTTCGATGTAGAATCATGTTCCCATCATAGAGTACGACCTGTATTCTGAAGTGAGTTGTTTCAACCCAGCTTTGATAGTTGACTTAGTGGGCTGGAGTATGTATCACATTAAGAGGCCTGGTTAATCCTCACTTCTCTTAGTGGTACCTTAGATAGGGTTTTTTTATAAGGTGTGACTAATATTTACACTCTAACCTATCCCTTATCTAGGATGGTGTTTTCATTAGGGAAAGGAGTCCCCCTAGTGAGCCCTAGGCGCAGAGGACCCCCTATCAGTGTATCGAGATCAGATTATTTCTGTTCTATGTGACTAGACCTGACGATCATGCTTTGGGTAGTTTTTAGTAGTTGATGTTTGGATATGAATTAGTGACTACATGACTTGTGGGATGCATGACTTATCGATACTCTGTGTTTTTTTGACACTCTATGTGTTACCGACACTCCGTGTGTTACCGACACTCTGTGTTTTAGCGAGACTAGATGTCTTAGGGAAACTACGTAACTTTTTGAGACCCCAGTGTTCTCTTGGGTAATTTTGGTAGAACTATTCTACATGCTTACTATCAGATAGCTCGAGGATTGAGATCTCTTGGAATTAGCGTGTTATGAGTGGAACCGTGTAGCTAGTATTGGATAAGACCTTAAGTCTTTGAATCCTTTATGAGTATACCTAGATATTCTTGTTATATGTGTTATATATGTAAACCTATATTAAGATAACTATATCTTCTTAGTGGTGTTTTACCTTTGTGGTATTTCTATGTGGTATCTTCTTCATGAAGTTTCCTCTATGGTCTTTTACTTTGTGTTTCAGGGTGTCCTACTGAGTATTGTTTTACTCACCCCTGCATGGGATTTTGTCGCACATGTCGTGTCTTGTATAGACCATCGATGCTTTGAAAGAGTCCTAGGTGGACCAAGACTAGGTGGTTCTTAGAGAGAGACTAAATAGTTGAGTTGTGCTCCTGTGGCTTCAGACATTTGTTCCTGTACCTACCCTCCAGGTAGGGTTTTCTACAGACGAGCTTCAAGACCTTGTACTACAGACTCTTTCTTTTTGGTGGGCTTGTATTCTCGACCAATTTTACTTTACTATATTTTATTTTCATTTTGTACTATGTTTATTGGGATATAGTGGTATGTATGCAATTTTTTACTCATAGTTTTTAATTTTTTAGCATTTTGGGCTTGGAGAAGTGTGTGTGTACAGGTACTTAATAAAATACCTTTCATTTATAGGATTTTCCTACTCAGCACTGGTTTCCAGCCCATGGCCTAATAGAGGCGGGCTTGGGGTAGTCATAGTGTGGGCCCATCTGGGATGGGTCATGATAGAGTGGTATCAGATCTAGGCTGGTTCTACTTAAGGATAGGGAGTCTATGAGGTTGGTTTGGGGAAATAGTGTCTAGTGTTTCGAGTTCAGTTTTCAGGCCAGGGAACCCATTGTTGGTGCGGCGGCCGACGTATCCATACACCAGGACTCTAGACACCTACGTTTTGACTTGGTATATGAAAAAATCAGTTGTAGGGAAAAATAAAGGTACATATATCACATAGGAATGGTTTGTTTTTCATATGTCTTTCTTGAGTTAGCTCACTAGGTATACTCTTTTGACAGTGATACATCTTGTTTTCTTTAGGATGTATTCACAATGCTAGTCAGTGAGGTTTCTATAGTAGGATTGGGGGTTTTAACTGATGTTTGATGAGGCCTCCCTGATGGGAGCCAATCAAAGGGCAGTCTTTCTTCAGGATGGTCAGTACATGATGCTTTCTCCTATTGACCAGTTCATAGACCCACCTCTGATGGTTCAGGTGAATTCATCTAGCCAGACTAAGTTGTGGCTGGCTCTTTTAGCACTAGATGATGATATTCAAGGTTCGAACACATATCATAGGTTTCTGAGGTAGTGATCACCTAGGATTCTAGGTCAATAGGACCTACCGATAGTAGGTTCAAAACGTAAGCCACAGAACAATAGGTTTTTTTAGAAGTTCTAGGGGCGTGCTAGTTCATCAAGGAAGATGCATTGCTATGATTTCCATGGGAAGGGACATTCCATGAAAGATTGTCCCACTATTTAGGCTACATTTATAGAAGCTATTAATGAACCTCCAAGGAAGAGGAAGCTATAGGACTAGGCAGATCCGTCGGACGACGGATGTGGCCGAGGAGCTGGGGAAACAGTAGAAGGTGGCCAAGGTTTTGGCGTGTTACCACCTCCACCCCTAGGTGGTCCATACTAGACTCAGGGAGGTGCAGAAAAGTGGAGTAGACAGTTACGGGCTGTCGAGTCTTATGACCCTAGGGCTCCGAGAATGGTTCAAGGTATGATTTGTGTCTTTCTACTTTAGCTGAAGTAAATAGAAACATGTGCTAGTGATTTCCTTCCCTGTCACTTTTATTGTTTTATACTTAGAGATTACAGTTAAACCATTGAATTGACCCTTATGCTTAGAGACACCTACTAGAGAATACTCGATGATCAAAAACTAGTGTCGACCGTGCGACCTAAATATTAAAGGAAAAATTTTCCGTTGGGATCTCTTAGTAGTAGTGTTTAGGTCTTATGATGTCATTATCAGTATGAACTAGTAGACACAGTTCATGCTCAAATTGATTGTTTTAGGAAAATGGGTATGGTTCATCAACAGAAATAGAACCAGATTTACCTTTTATTGGAAAAAGGGAATTCCTTGCAACTCACAATGGACTCAATCATAGAATGGTGTAGCCGATTACTCTTCAGTTGGCTAGTTTGACCCTCAGTGTAGTGGATGTTTTAAGTCCTTGATTTCCTGTAATGGTGGCAGAGTATAAGAACGTCTTCCCTGAAGATGTTCCAAGTTTACCTCCCCACCAAGATATATAATTCTATATTGATTTACACCCTAGGAAGATACTGATATCTACAACAGAATATCGGATGGTTCCTACAGAGCTTCATGAGCTAAGGGTGTAGTTGAATAACTTGTAGATGAAGGGATTCATGAGACCCGGGGTTTCACCCTGTACATCCCTAGGTGGTCTTCATTGATCTTGGACATATCATCTCATATAATGGATTTTCAATGCATCCATCAAAGGTTGAGGCAGATTGTGATGAGCGCTCCCCTATTGAGGTTTCCAATGGTGGGTGTCGAGTATGTAGTGTTTTGTGATGCATCAAGAACTAGGCTTGGTTGTGTCCTGATGTAGAGTCAAACAGTTATTTCCTATGGTTCACGCTAGTTCAAATCACACATGCAGAACTATGCGACCCATGATCTTGAGTTATTAGTTGTAGTCTTCTCATTGAATATGTGATTACACTACCTAATGGGAGAGTGGTTTATCATCTACTTAGACCATAAGAGTCTCAAGTATATCTTCTCTCAGAAGGATTGGAACTTGAGATAGAGGTGATGAATAGAGTTCCTACAGGACTATGACTTGGAGATTATATATACTCCTGGGAAGGGGAAGGTGGTAGAAGATTCTCTCGGTGGGAGATTTATCTTTCAGTTGATGAATGAAGAATAAGAGTATTTAGTCTCATTGTAGATATCATTTGTGGATAGAGATGTAATAGCTTCTCTCTAATCAATGGTTATCACCCCTCCACTCTATTGGTGAGTTAGAGAGGGAAAACTTAGGGATACTGACTACAAGTCTCTATGTTATTAAACATCCACAGGGCATGCCCCTGATGGATATTCAAAAGGTGGGGAGAACGTTGTTATTTTCAGAGGATACATGATGATACCATTGGAATTATGAGAGGAGGTTCTGAGGTAATTTCATGTATCCCCTTTAGTGGTACATCCAGGTGTGGCAATGATCTACCAGGACCTCTGACGTTAGTTTGGTTTCCACGGATAAAGAAGGAAGTCACAGAGTTTTTGTCTCAATGCCTTACTTATCAACAAATGAAGGCTGAGCATCAGGTTCCAGCATGTTTGAGTCAACCCATTGAGGTGATATAATGGAAATGGGATGGACTAACAATGGAATTCATGATAGGTTTACCACGTATATCCAGGGGGCTTGATACCATCTAGGTGATCGTTGACCGACTCACCAAGTCGTCCCACTTTCTACATATCCAGGAGTAGAGTTCAGTAGAGAGATTGGGACGCCTCTATGTACAGGATATAGTTAGACTCCATGGATTTCCATCAATGATTTTTTAGATCGTGATCCTCACTTCGCATCCTAATTATGGAAGGGATTACAGGAGGTTTTTGGGACTCAGTTGCGCTTGAGCACAACCTTTCACCCCTAGAAGGACAACCAGACTGAGTGGTCCATTGAAGATCTGGAGAACATGATACAGGCTTGCATATTAATTTTTTGCCACAATTTTAAGGATTTCCTACCTCTGGTGGAGTATTTTTACAACAACATATACCCCTACATCATTGGTATGACATCATTTGAGCCTTGGTATGGGAGACCATGAAGGTCACCACCTTTTTGGACTGACCCAGGAGAGTCGTCCATTGTGGGCCTAGAGTTGGTGCAGGCAACTACTGAGAAGGTTCTGGTCATCTAGGAGTGGATGAACACTGCAAAAATCCATTATAAATCTTATGTTGACAGGAACCAGAGGCCTTTGGAGTTCGAGAATGGAGATCATGTGTTCCTTTGGGTCTCTCCTTGACGCGGGATACATAGATTTGGTCAGGATGACAAGCTATCTCTGAGGTTCATCGAATCTTTCCTAATACTGCATAGAGTTGGTGAGGTGGCGTACCACTTGGTTTTACCCCCCATAGTTGGACCAAGTACATGACGTCTTCCACGAGTCTCCACTAAGGAGATATATGGATGATTCATCACACTTCGTTGACTGGGGTGACTTTTGTTGAGAACCCAGTGGAGATCAAGGATTGAAAGAAGAGGATCCTTTGTGGGTGGTTGATTCCTTTAATGTGTGTTCGATGGTAGCATGTGAATCTCCAAGAGAGCACATGGGAGTGGGAGGCTCAGATTCGTGATCAGTACCCTAAATTGTATGAGTATCCCTTTGTTTTGGCTTTTAGGAACATAAATACCTAAGGTGGGGAGAATTTAATGACTCATATTTTCCTGAATTTATTTTTATAAATTATTTGGAAAAATTATGAGACCAGGTACTTAGATAGTGTGTGATTCTGAGGCCCGGTGTGCCCATAATGATTCACTGAAAAATGTTAAGTTTTTAATAGCACGCGCACACGAATTTTCTAAAAAAGTGGAGTAACTCTTAAACGGTTTCCTGGATCAGAAATATGATGGAACGATTGAGATTCAAGTAGTGGATTTACCCTAGGAACGACTTAACTTTAGTCGGCACTGGTCTTCTGTGGAAAACCCCAAAAAGGGCGTAACAATAAATAAATTAATTATATAAAATTATTTTATTTTTAAAACCCTTATAACTCATAAATAGTAACTCAAATAGGAAATCTGAGACCACAGTTGAGTTTGTAAGAGGGTGTTTTCCTTATGTGAGACCTAACATCAACCGATGTGGGTTGGCTGTGAAAGATAGCTTTTAGACGTAAATGTCATTAAAATATTTTAATAAAATATTTTATTCTTGATGTAGCGATGCATTTTCTTTTAATACACATTTTTCAGGAATCCAGGGTTATGACATAACCCTATAAATATTTTCAGGTAAGGATAAAAACCTCTCTCTAATGAACATCCATGGATTGGAGAATCAAGAAAGACAAACCTAAGATTCGAAGGATCTTCACCCATGATAATGATGTAGTGACTGTTCTTCATCATGGATCGAATCGAATCGAGGTAGGGCATTTGTGATTTTTTCCTTGTTCATGAATTCTATGGAAAACATGAACCAATCAACAAACAGATTGGTCCATGGATTGATCATTGTTGTGAGATGGATAAATTGTTACAGGGTTTAAAAAGAGAGATAGATCTTTGTGATTATCTATTCTTTTTCTTTGTTAAAACTTATAACTTGAACGGATCAATGCTGAAATGAACTAGGACAAGATAAATTCTTTGTGTGTTATTGTGCATTTATCTCTTTCCCCCTAATTATCTTAAATTCTTCATAAAGTATGATCGAAGGATCATTGCGCCTTCAATCTATGGAACAATGATATGAGACTGGAGATCCAACATCGTGAAAACACCATAAAGGTGTGGTGACAAGCGAGACACATTCTGGACAAGGTATCGCAAGGCTGGCCTCCGACCGGGCAGCTTGAGGTGAAAACATGATGCATCTATCTGGGCCATTCTAGGGGAGGCATGAGGCTACAGAGGCCACCAGCAGGGTGGATGGTGGCGGTAGCAGCGGCCTGGCAGGGGGCTGAGCTAGGTGGAGTGCAGAGCAGGATGGGATTCTAGAAGGGCGGTCGACGACAGAGATAGAATGCGGTTTGGTAGGACTGTATGGGAGACTATGGAAACGGAGGCCACATACAACAACCAGGATGTGGTGAAATGGGTTGGCATGTGGCTGGAGTCCACATGGAACCTGCGGTGGTGGAAGTCACAAGGAAGGGGGTCAGGACGTGGTGTTATCTACACTGAACGTGGTGGACGTATTGATCGAGAGCATATATTCGGGCCATGCGCTAAAGGATCTAGCCTACATGCAGTTTCCCAGGCTAGAAGGACCAAGACCAAACCCACCGGGTTGGGTTGGGTTGGTCGAATCGAACCAGTTCCAGTCGGACTCAGACCGGGCCGACCCATTTTTATGAAATTGACCATATCTTTCAAATGAGAGGTCTGATTGATGAGACATATGTAGTATTGGGACCCTTAAAACAAGGCGATCCTTTTGAGATTTCTTGGTGTGTTTTTAGTTGGATCAGAAGAGATAGATAGAATACCCTTGGTCTTTTCCTATGAGGGTTTGATGCAGTATCTTGTTCCCATCGTAGAGGATGACTCATATTATGAAGTGAGTTGTCTCAGCCTAGCTTCGACATTTGACTCAGCAGGTTGGATCATGTATCACATAGAGAGGACCAGTCGTTCCTCACTTCCCTTCGTGGTACATTAGATAGTGGTCGTGGACAAGGTGTGACCAATATTTACATGATCACTTATCCCTTATATAGGATGACATTTCCAGTAGGGTAAGAAGTCCCCCTAGTGATCCATGGGTGTGAAGGGCCCCTTATCTATGTATCGATATTTTATTCTTTCCATTATATATGACTAGACATGAAAAACATGCTTTGATCAGTTTTCAGTGGTTGATTTTTGGTTGTGACTTGGTGACTATGTGACTTGGGGGTTGCATGACTTATCAACACTCCATGTGTTACCGACACTCTGTGTGTTACTGACATTAAATGTGTTACCAATACTCTGTTTTTTACCGATACTCTGTGTGTTACCGATACTCCATGTGTTATTGACACTCTGTGTGTTACCGACACTCCATGTCTTAATGATACTAGATGTCATAGGGAAATTATTTAACTTGTCGAGACCCTAGTGTTCTCTTGGGTACTTTTTTTAGACCTGTTATACATTCTTACTATCAGATAGCTAGATGATTAGTCACTAAATGAGGCTAATATTCATTGTTAATATACATAATATTCATGTTCTTTTTTATTCATAAACACCATTTTAGTACATTTTACATTTTTTAACATCATTTGAAGTACCCAATGATTCATCTAATTATAAATATTTTAATTTGATATTTTTTTAAATTTATCTACACTCCAATATTAACATGTTTCATTCAAGGATCAATGGAGAATCCATGGAGGATGATGGAGATATTTGGCAATGAAAGGAAGCAATTCTGGAGAAGGCAGATTGGACACCATCCCACTGATGAGACTATGGGGCCCAACATACAAGCCCAATTAACCCCAAATTTCGTGGGCCAGATTCTGCGACCCAGAAAAATATCCCACCAATTAAATCATATCTCGAAAACCATAACTACTTTTGGGCTGAGATTTTACAAACTGTTTGGGGACATCCGGAGCGTAATTTAAGTCTTATATGACCCACCCAAATTCGGTCATATAGAAGGTTTTTCAAGCGCTTCTGTTCGTTGTATGAAAGCTGGATGCCTTTTCGGGTCAAGGGTGGAAAGTCTTCTTTCCACAAACTTTCCACCACCCTAGACCTACCATACTCAAGTGGGATGACTTGTACTGTTGGAGGATAGACCCAAGGGCTCCAAAAATCCTATTTAAGGCAGTGGTGTTGGAGGATTTAAAAATCTTTGAGCTTTCTTTCATTGTAATGTTATGCTGCGGTTTTGTTGTCTCAAATTTATCTTCCACATGTAAGTTGTTTTAAATCATCCTTGTTTCTTAATAAAAGTTCTTCTTCTATTATTATTCTGTTCTTTTCCTTATCACTTTGATACCGTTGGTTCAAGGTGTGAACTTGTTCATACCAAACCTTGTGAGATTATCACACAACGGTGGAGTGATTGTTATTTTATTGCGTTTTTTTTTACTTTTCCATTTCCTCCCTCATGAGTCTACTTTCCGCTTCCATTGAAACCATGGGATCAATAGAGGTATAACCCACTTATGGGTTGATACAAGGGAGTATCAAAGGGCTGGATTGAATGTTATTTATCACCTCATTAATGTATAATCACTTCTTTAATTGAGATTTTTATTTGATGGGTTTTAAACTCCATCGTCCTTGTTGAATTTAAGGTCACACACTTCAAGTGCTAATACGATTCTTTACCTTGAAGTGCTCAAAACTTTGATTCTTCAAGTGTATAGGTGATTAGTATTAGAGGGTGTAGGCATTAAAACAGTAAGTGATGATGTTGTTTTATCTCCTGAAATGAACCCATCTCAAATATAAGAAATTGAAATCATTAAAAAGGAAATACGTCCAATCCACCCCGAGCGATAACCTAGGATCAACCCATTCTTTTAAATTCAATTCACTTAAATCTATTATATATATTTCAAACCCATCCAAAATCAATCCTAGTTGGCCACTTCATAGCCGAAAACAATCCATAGAATGTACATGTCTATAGGTTTCTTCTTAGGTCTCTGTGGATTCGATAACCCAAGCTAAACTACAAGGACCGTCTTACCTTATTCTCTTGGGTAAATATGAGTGATAATCAAATTTTGGCATCGTTGACGGGGACCCAATTAATTCATCTAAACACCCATTCTATTCTCCCCCATTTCTTCTTTTCTCATCCAAATTCTCTTATCTTGTCCCTTTCTCATTTTTTTTCTTTTGGCACATGTCCGCCTACACCCGCGATCAATCAAACCGTCTAGTTAGGGTGGATAGTCCTGGGGTTGGGGAGTCAAGTACACCAAGGGAACACATTCCATTATATCCTAATCTTCCTAATACTCTAGAGTCCAAAATTGAGCCAATTTCAATGGAAGGTCTTCAAAGAAACCAACTCATAAACCCGGTTGGGAACCAAAATGGAAACCCAAATGAGGCAGCCCGAAATTTGGTGAATGCAATTGATCAAACCATGAATGACTACCTCACACCTTCCTGGACCAATGCCCCTTAATGCATTAGACACAATTTCCTAGGAGATTCCAACTACATCTTTAAACCCCATGTCCTAAACCACCTTCCCATATTCCATGGAATGGAGTCCGAGATGCCATACCTGCACATTAAAGAGTTCAATGACATTGTAGAAACCATGTGTCCCCCACATCAACTAGAATCAGCTAAGATGAGGCTATTTCCTTTTTCTTTAAAGGATCAAGCTAAAAATTGGTTAAAAAATTTGAGACCATCATCCATCAACTCTTGGGACCAACTACAAAGAGAATTCTACAAAAAATACTTTCCCCACCATAAAACAATTGCACTTAAAAAGAGTATCCAAAACTTTTTTAAAAAGAAGGAGAGTCATTCTATGAAACATGGGAGAGGTTCAAAGACACTATAAACATGGTTCCACACCATGTTTTTTCTATTCCTGAACAATTGAGAATTTTCAATGAAGGGTTGGGTCCGGGGAACAAACAATTCATTGACATGATGTGTAATGGAACCTTTAAAAACAAAGCCCCAAATGATGCTTACGAGTATCTAGAAATCCTTTCTGAACAAAACAAAACATGGGGAACTTCACCTTATTCTGAAAAGCCACAAAGAACTACTAGAATTCATACACTTAGATAAGAGGAAAGCCTTAGGGCTAAACTCGCAGCACTCTCTAGGAAGGTTGAAGAGATAGACCTTAGGAAAGTCCATGAAATACAAATTGTTGACCCTGTTTGCACAATTTGTGACAAACATGACCATAAGACAGAAAACTGCCCAACCATTCCATCCATCAAGGATGTTATCTTAGGAGGACCCCTAGTGGAAGTAAATGCTTTGAACTTTCAAAATCCTCAATACCAAAACACCTTCAACCCAAGGTATAACGACCACCCAGGCTTCCGCTGGAAAGATAACCAACAACCTAGCCAACCACAGGGACAAAATCCTTACCCCCATCAGAACTACCAAACCCATAACCAGTTCCAAACCCAACCTATCCAATACCAATATCCACCGGTCCATTTTCAATAAACCATCCCACCTCCAAAATATCCCCCTGGGATAAACCAACCTACTCAAGCACCCACCCAAACTGTTCCACAAAGCCTACTAGAACAACTGTGCAAACAAATGGAGAGGATGAACTCGGAGGTATCTTCCCCAAAACAAGAACTTCAAACCATCAAAACTAGAAAGGCACCCATGCCTACTCAGGCGGTTCCATCCTCAAATTCAAGGGGAGAGTCAAGTTGTGCTCAAACAACTCATGAACAAATAAAGGTTGTGACTGTTTTAAGAAGTGGGAAATCAATTGAGAAACCTAAACAACTAATTCAGAACCCACCTGAAGATTCAAACTTGGATGAAAATTCAAATGAACCACAAGACCAAACTGAGGAAACTGATAACATTTTCAAGGAAACAACTCTTCCACAAACAACCCCACAACCTGCACCATTTCCTCAACACATGAGGGGAAAACTAAGCCTGAACTGAGTGAAACATTGAGGGAAATCTTTTCACAAGTCAAGTTGAACATACCCCTTCTCGATGCAATCCAAACCATACCTTCCTACTCAAAATACCTTAAGGACTTGTGAAATTTTAAAAGAAAATTTTCACATAAAAACCAAGTCCTTTTGGCTGCTAATGTGAGTACCACCATTCAAGGGATCATTCCTCCTAAGTTGAAAGACCCAGGTTTCCCTTACATCAATGTTGAACTAGGAGAGAGAAAAGTTGTCAAGGCCTTGTGTGACCTAGGTGCTAGTGTCAATCTCATCCCTTATGCTGTGTACTACCAGTTAGGACTAGAAGAGCTCAAACCCACATCTGTCACACTTCATCTTGCTGATCTTAGCATTAGGGTTCCAAAGGGGATTTTAAAGGACGTTCTGGTAATGGTTGAAAACTTTATCTACCCTGCTAATTTCATTTTCCTTGACAGCCATCCAAACTTAGGAAATAAGGAACAAACCCCAATCATCCTTGTTCGTCCTTTACTTGCAACAATCAACTCTGTTATCCGAGTCTGAAATGGGAACATGACCATCACCTTTGGGAACATGAGACTAGAATTGAACATCTATAATGCAAGCTCACAAATAGGGGATGACGAGGACATTCATGAAGTAAACATGATAGTAAGCATTGATAATGAATCCATGTAACATCAAGGAATATTTGATGAATGTTTAAGTCGGGATGGGATTGATTTCCTTTGTTCATATGAAGGAAGTTTATCTCCTTGGCTTGAATCATTTTCAAATTGCTCTTATGATGAATTCTTAGGTCCAACAATCAGTGAAACCTTTCAAGAAACCACTTTCATGGAGACCACTCCAATTTCCTTCCCTAAATCTAATCAAGCCAATCTAGTAGATGAAACTTCTACATGTGGGGAATCAATCCTATCTGAAACTCTAAAAAAAGAAATTGATCTTGATCCAATGTCCCAATCTTCTGCTGAAATTCTGAACCAACCTGATCTTGAATTGAAGGAACTTCCTGTTGCACTAGAGTATGATTTCCTAGGGTACAATCAAACACATCCTATTGTAATTTCTTCTTCTCTTGAAGCCAATCATGAGAGGATGCTTCTAGATTTCCTTAGGAAGCATAATAAAGCCATTGGTTGGACCCTGTCTGATATTCCTGGGATTAGACCACTTATCGGGACTCATAGGGTTGTTCTGGAATCTGATTCAAAGCCATGTCGTCAACTTCAACAATGACTAAATCCTAATCTCATGGAGGTAGTAAGGAAAGAACTTTTGAAACTGTTAAAATCTGGTATCATATATCCCATAGCTGAGAGTGAGTGGGTGAGCCCAATTCAAGTGGTTCCAAAAAAGGCTGGAATCACAGTGATAACAAATGAGGATGGAGAGATTCTTCCAACAAGGGTGAGTAGTGGATGGAGGGTCTGCATTGACTATAGGAACCTAAACTCATTCACCAAGAAGGATCATTTCCCCTTACCATTCATTGACCAAGTCCTTGAGAGAGTGGCAGGTCATGCCTTCTACTGTTTCTTAGATGGGTAATCAGGGTACAATCAAATTGAGGTCTCCCTAGAGAATCAAGGGAAGACTACATTCACATGTCCTTTCAGCATTTTTTCCTTCAAATGCATGCCCTTTGGTTTATGCAATGCTCCTTGAACCTTTCAGCGGTGCATAATGGGAATCTTCTCAAACATGGTAGGGGATTTTCTAGAGGACTTAATGGATGACTTCTCTATGTTTGGGGATACATTTGAGGGATGTCTGAGGAATGTAGAGAGAGTCTTGTCAAGATGTGAAGAAAAGCATCAAGTCCTAAACTGGAAAAAATGCCATTTTATGGTTAAAGAGGGACTAGTTTTAGGCCATCTGGTCTTAGGTAGGGGGATTGAAGTTGATAAATCCAAGGTTGACATCATTCGTCACCTTCCATCACCCAAAACTATCAAGGAAGTGAGGTCTTTCTTAGGACATTCTGGTTTCTATAGAAGATTCATCAAGGACTTTAGTTCAATATCCCGCCCCCTTTGTGGTCTCATAGTAAAGGATGCTCCATTTGTTTGTACAGAAAGCTATGAGGGTTCATTCTCAACCCTCAAATCCTCTCTCACCTCTCCTCCCATTATGAAATATCCAAATTGGAACCTTCCTTTCAAACTTATGTTTTATTCCAGTGACTTTGTTGTAGGAGCTGTGTTAGGACAACGTTGTGATAAAAATCCTTATGTCATTGCTTATGCAAGAAAATCCTTAAATGATGCCCAAATCAACTACACCACCACTAAAAAAGAGTTACTTGCTATTGTGTTTGCCTTAGAGAATTTTAGGTCCTACCTCTTAGGATCCCCCATCACTGTGTTCACTGACCATTCTGCACTAAAATACCTCTTCCAAAAACAAGATGCTAAGGCTAGACTGATTAGGTGGGTCCTTCTCTTACAAGAATTTGACCTCACAATCAAGGATAAAAAGAGAGTTGAAAATGTTGTAGCTGATCACCTCTATAGGATGGAATTCAAAGATAACTCAAATCACCTTTCTGTGTCTGATTCGTTTCCTGATGAACACCTATACTCTATGAGTGACTGCCCTTGGTATTTTGACATAGCAAATTTCTTAGTGACAGGATTCATTCCAAAATTCTTAGGGAATCAATCTCAAAGGAAATTTCTTTATGATGTTAGACACTATGTGTTTGATGATCCATACCTATATAAGTTCTACCCTGACCAAGTCATTAGGAGGTGTGTTCCAGAATCTGAACAAGAGTCCATCCTTAAATTCTGTCACAGTGAGGCATGTGGAGGTCAATTTTCCTCTAAGAAAACATCTACTAAGATTCTTCAATGTGGTCTTTTCTGGCCCACCCTCTCAAGGGACTCCTACACATTTTGTCAAAGCTATCCTAGGTGTCAACAAGTAGGGTCCATCACAAAAAGGAATCAAATGCCACTCGCTCCCATCTTAGTGGTTGAAATATTTTACTGTTGGGGAATTGACTTCATGGGTCCCTTCCCAAACTCTCGGGTATACCTCTACATACTCTTAGCTATTGATTATGTCTCAAAATGGGTTGAGGCCATTCCCACTAAGTCCAATGATCATCAAGTTGTGATTCAATTTCTGAAAGAGAACATATTTTCAAGATTTGGAATTCCTAGGGCTATAATCAGTGATCGAGGAACCCATTTCTGCAACCTCCCATTCTCTTCACTCATGTCTAAGTATGGTATTTCTCATAAAGTGTCCACTGAATACCATCCTCAAACCAATGGTCAAGCTGAGTTAGCGAATATGGATATTAAGCAAATTCTTGAAAAAACTATCAACCCCTCTAGGAAAGATTGGTCTGAGAAACTCTTGGATTCTCTTTGGGCCTATAGAACCGCATATAAAACCATTTTAGGAATGTCCCCATATAGGTTGGTTTATGGTAAAGCATGCCATTTTCCAGTGCAGATTGAACATAAGGCTTTTTGGGCAATTAAGAAAATGGATTATGACCTCTCATTGGCCGGAACAAAAAGGAAATTAGATCTCAATGAACTGGAGGAACTAAGGATGGAGGCTTACGAAAATTCAAGGATCAATAAAGCTAGAGTTCAAGCCTACCAATCTAGGAATATCAAGGTCAAACATTTTGAACCGGGAGAACTTGTGCTCTTGTATAGTTCAAAACTTCATTTACACCCGGGAAAGTTAAGGTCTAGATGGTCAGGACCTTTCATAGTGCATCATGTATTCCCCCATGGGGCAGTAGAGATTCAATATCCCACAAGTGGTTACATCTTCAAGGTCAATGGTCAAAGGTTAAAACCATTCATTGAATCATTCAATAAACAGGAAATAGAGGTTGAGTTAACTGAGCCAACCTATAAACAAGGAAAAAATTGATAGATTTAGGGTCCATGTCGGCTAATGACGTTAAACAAAGCGCTGCATGGGATACAACCCATGGTTTTCAAGTTTCCTATCATTTTTTTGTTTTAATAAACTTTATATTTTAAATAGGATTAATTAATCATTTTTATATTTTAAAAAAAATACTATTGACATGTTCTTCTATTATGAGTATGGATGGGTATGAAAGGGGAGCACTGTATTCATCCGTGTCACGCGGTGTGATCCCTGATTAATACCTTACCAAGAAAATGAAAAGAAGACAATGTATCATTAGTTTGATTTAAAAAAACCAACAACAGAAAAACAGTAAAAACCATAAAAATGATGATACTTGGAATTAAATAAGTCATTGTGTTGTTTGTTTTGTCTGGATTGTTCTTATTTTTATGGTTCAGGTACTATTTTGGGTGATACATGTTCAATCAAGGAGGTGCCTACATCCCCCAAGAGATCAAAGGACTAATTTGGAGCAGCAAGAACTTCAACTTCAACCACCAGGTGATTTTATTCCATGATTCTCAATTTCAATTTCCTTTTTTAACTTCCATTATCTGCCTCTAATCCTTATAAATTTTCATTTCTTCAAACATTGGGGACAGTGTTATTTTAATTTGGGGGGGGAGATAAAATAAAAAATGATTTCATGTCAAAAAAAACAAAAATTGAATGATTTGAAAAATAAAAATGTGTAAATGGAAGGAAAAATTTCTTTAACTTTGAACATGGTAATACACATTGCACACTTTGAAATAGAATATCAAATAATTTATCATGCCCTGATTCTGATTTTAATCCTTGTATAATTTCATGAGCATAGATTTTGGAAAGTGTGGCTGTCCAATGTGATATTTCACTGTTTATATTTTCATCCAAATAAAAAAAGATCACAATGCACGTCCTTTGGATAGTGGGGCATTAGTTTGAGTTCATGGGGTCCCCTAAATAAATATCATAGGTTTGGTGATCATTTTAGTTTAATATGATCATTCAAAAAAAATTTGCACGTAGAGCAATGAAATGACCTAATGTGTGGCTTTCGGCACTTGGGGATCGTGACTCCATAGTTGTATGGCCCAGAGTTAGTAATTTTATCTCTATTTTTGGTAATTTGAATTTTTTTTGACTGAGTTAACTCGAGATGATTCCCGAGTATGTGGGCTTCACTTGGTTCCCTAAGTTCTTTGAGCCTGGGAGTCATCGGCAAAGTATCGCTACAGGGGTTGACTCTTTTGAGTGCAATTTCAATTACCATGGAAAAATTGCAAAAAAAAAACAAAAAAACAAACAAAAAAACAAAAAAAAAATTATAAAAAAAAAAAGAATACACATCTTAGTATTGAAATGTGATTCCACCTAGCGCTTCCATAATTTCCCCCTTGAATAAAGATGAACCCCCATGTCTATTGTGATGCACAACACATCCCCATACTTAATTGATATTGGATGAAATATGGCAATGAATTTGAACAAAGGAATGGTCTTGGGATTGGGATCTACTTATGAAACTATCCTGTATTAAAATATTTTGATGGGTTTCATGATTTTTTGGTATATGGGTTTTTGGTGATCATTGTGTATTAAAATGTTTTTGGAAAAGGGGAATTCGAATTTCATATTGTTGAGATATATTTTGCTCGGGACTAGAAAAACTTAAGTTGGGGGTGTGATTAGTCACTAAATGAGGCTAATATTAATTGTTAATATACATAATATTCATGTTAATTTTTATTCATAAACACCATTTTAGTGCATTTTACACTTTGAACATCATTTCACATTATGATTGTAATTACTTCTTAAAATGCACTATTATGTGGTACATTTTTGAACATCATTTGAAGTACCCAATGATTCATCTAATTATACATATTTGAATTTGATATTTTTTTAAATTTATCTAAACTCCAATATGAACATGTTTCATTCAGGTTTCAATGGATAATTCATGGAGGATGATGGAGATATTTGGCAATGAAAGGAAGCAATTCTGGAGAAGGCAGATTGGACACCCGCCCACTGATGAGACTGTGGGGGCCCAAATACAAGCCCAATTAACCCCAAATTTCGTGGGATTATATAATAAATGTCTAGGAACAAATCACTCTTCAGTATCCAATTCTAATTCGGCCTCCATGGTGTCCATTTAGGCGGCCCAAGTTAGAGATAAAATTCTGGGCCATATTCTGCGGCCCAGAAACACATCCCACCAATTAAACCATATCTCTAAAAATATAACTCTTTTTGGGATGAGATTTTACATACTGTTAGGGGACATCCGGAGCTTAATTTAAGTCTTCTATGGCCCACCAAAATTCGGCCATATAGAAGGTGTTTCCAGTGAGTCTGTTCGGTGCATGAAAGCTGGATTCCTTTTCGGGTCAAGGGTGGAAACTCTTCTTTCCACAAACTTTCCACCACCCTAGACCTACCATACTCAAGTGGGATGACTTGTACTGTTGGAGGCTCGACCCAAGGGATCAAAAATGCATATTTAAGGCAGTTGTGTTGGAGGATTTAGAAATATTTGAGCTTTCTTTTATTGTAATGTTATGTTTTGGTTTTGTTGTCTCAAATTTATCTTCCACATGTAAGTTGTTTTAAATCATCCTTGTTTCTTAATAAAAGTTCTTCTTCTCATATTATTCTGTTCTTCTCCTTATCAATTTTATATCGTTGGTTCAAGGTGTGAACTTGTTCATACCAAAACTTGTGATATTATCACACAACTGTGGAGTGATTGTTATTTTATTGCGTTTTTTTACTTTTCCATTTCCTCCCTCATGAGTCTACTTTCCGCTTCCATTGAAACCATGAGATCAATAGAGGGATAAACCACTTATGGGTTGATCCAAGGGAGTAGAAAGGGGCTGGATTTGATGTTATTTATCACCTCATTAATGTATAATCACTTCTTTAATTGAGATTTTTATTTGATGGGTTTTAAACTCCGTCGTCCTTGTTGAATTTAAGGCCACACACTTCAAGTGCTAATACGAACCTTTACCTTGAAGTGCTCAAAACTTTGATCCTTCAAGTGTATAGGTGATTAGTATTAAAGGGTGTAGGCATTAAACCAGTAAGTGATGATGTTGTTTTATCTCCTTAAATGAACCCATCTCAAATATAAGAAATTGAAATCATTAAAAAGGAAATACGTCCAATCCACCCCGAGCGATAACCTAGGATCAACCCATTATTTTAAATTGAATTCACTTAAATCTATTAGATATCTTTGAAACCCATCCAAAATCAATCCAAGTTGTCCACTTCATAGCCGAAAACAGTCCATAGAATGTACGTGTCTATAGGTTCCTTCTTAGGTCTCTGTGGATTCGATAACCCAAGCTAAACTACAAGGATCGTCTTACCTTCTTCTCTTGGGTAAATTTGAGCGAGAATCACTCGAGTGGTGAGATCTCTTGGAATGAGTATTCTATGAGAGGAACCGTGTAGCTGGAAGTAGATGAGATCTTGATTCTTGGAATCATTTACGAGTATAAATGGATGTTATTGTTATATATTTTATAGACATATACCTATGTTGAGCTGACTATATCTCCTTAGTGGTGCTTTCCCTTTTTGATATTTCTATATGGTATCTTCTTCATGATGTTTCCACTGGTTCTTTTACTTTTTGTTTCAGGTTGTCCTACTGAGTAATGTTTTACTCACACATGCACAATATTTTTTTGCATTTGTTGTGTCTTGTGCAGACCATTGATGCTTTGAAAAATTCCTAGGTGGACTAGGAACAGGTGGTCCTTAGAGAGAGGCCAAATAGTTGAGGTGTGATCCTATGGATTTGGATAGTTGTTCCTGTACCTACCCTTCAGGTAAGGTTTTATGCGGACGAATTTCAGGACCTTGTGCTATAGACTCTTTCTTTTTGGTGAGATTTTATTATGTCCCAGTTGTAATTTATTGTACTTTACTTTCTTTTCATACTCTGTTGGTTGGGACATAGTTGTATGCATGCATTTTTTTACTTAGAATTTTTTACTTTTTAGTATTTTTGGCTTGGAGATGTGTGTGTGTACAAGTATATAGAAAAATGCCTCCCATTTATGGGATATTCCTACTCAGTACTAGTCACCAGCACCTGGAATATTGGAGGTAGGATTGGGGTAGTCATGGAATGGGCCCCTCTAGGATGGGTCATGATAGTAATTCTTGATCTTTTGTGTTGTATTAAGTGTAATGTTATGTAACAAATCATGTAATAATGTGAAATAAAGATCATGGTTTTTATAATAAATATATTAAATAATATGATTTTTTAATCTTGGAAGCATGCATGTTTTCATAATGGTTTAAAGGAGGTTAAGGTATTCACATATTTGGTATCTGACAATAAGAGCTACATTATTTGGGGAAATCTTATGTTAAGTTGATTTTTGGAAATTTAGTGACCATCCTTCTAAATTTTTGGTCTTTGTATTTATACATACATGTTTTCAATGATTCTTAAGTTTAACTACTTGTGTAATGGATTAAGGATTTTATTTATTAAGATTAGATTATTATTTATCATATTGGATAACCTGTTCTGATCATTATAGTTTCAGTAAACATTTAAAGGTTGAAGGAATGACTTGTGGATCTTAGGATTCATAAAAGTGATTTAGGAATAAAAATTCATCTTGAATATACATCTCTTGGTTTAATAAAGTAAGTGGATATAAATCAAATCACAACCAAAGTATGGTATTATTACATGGAAAGGAATCAGGTAAGTTTATTTTTTCAAGTTCCTATCAGAATAGTAAAATAATCCCTCAACTCTAGGAAAATTATTTTGGAATAAAAACATTATCCATTTACTTTTCTTACTAAGAAATGAATGGTTTTTTTAGCCTATAAAAAATTTATGTTTTTGTGATGGTATAATTTATAAATACCATGTTCTCTGTCACTCTCCATCAGAACTTGATGGTTAGATTTCTCTTCCATGTCTATACTTTCACAAATGTTCTCCTATTTCTGAATCTTATTTTTTAGGTGACCTTCGCATCTATCTTTATATATTTTTAAGAGTAAGTTTTATTAACTGTGTTGATGATTTGGTATTTCCAAAATGGTATTTTAAAATTACAACTCCATGATTACCAATCATTAGTGTAAATTTCAAGGATGCAATTTATTGAAGGAGGGGAGAATGAAATGACCCAAATTTTTATCAATGGAATTTACCTTATTATAATTATGTTATATAGTATAAATCACATAAAATCACATAGTGAAACGATAAAAAATTTATAAATGAAGAATAAATGAAATAAGAGGTGTTTTTAGAAATTAAGTAACCAATACCAATGGAATAATAATTTGACCATTGGAATGGTAATATAACCATTAACAATAGTAATCTGGCCAATAGAATAGTAATCTCACCTATGAAAGTGTAAATAAAATTTAGGTATCTTATGAATGAAAATATAATATATTTATATCATGGAATAAGTAAATAAATGTTTAAAAATGATAAATTAAGTATTGGCATTTTTGTGAAATGTAAATGTTTATTTACAATGTTATAATTAATATAATGATTTAAAAGAAAATTTATTTTCACAAAATAGATTCATATTTTAATATTTTGTTGTTTTATGATTATATGATAATTTTATGATACCTTAATTAATTTTTCAAAGTCTCGTAAAATCAGTTATAATTTTAAAATCAGTATCTTTCAAAATAAATGATGATTTTAATTAAAAATTAAATTTCATATACTTAGAAAATTATTTTCATAAAATTAAGTCCATTTTTTAATTCTACATTTTGAAAAATATCTAGAGTTAATTTTTAGTATTATTCTAAAATAGTTGAATTTTTAGTGAATAGTGAAATACAATAATTTACAGTATTTAACAAATACATGAATTATTGAGTCATAGTTGATGTATGGATGATGTAATTCCATAATCTCAAACCATACTTCCCTATTTACTTTATTTAGTCATGGTAATAAAAAATATTCATATTCTTGATCCAAAATAATAAACTAATGCATAAAATAATCAAAAAACATTCCTCTCCACTATAAATGTCACCCCTCACCACCCCCTATACTCGCACATTCTAAGCATTGAATTGTAAGAACCCGGATCTTCATTTCAGGTATATTTCTCCTTTTCTGGCCGTTTTTGAGAAAAGAGGAGTTTCTGTAAATTTTTGAAGTACACGTTGTGTACTTCCTGAGTACATGCCGTGTACTCCCTTTCTGCACCAGGCCGTGTGCTGGCCGTGTCCGGGCCACACACACGGTGTGTAGGGATGAAGTGGAGGCCACTTAAAGTGGAGTATGGAAAAATAGAGTACATGTCATGTACTCAAGAAGTACACACCGTGTATTTTATTTTTTTCATTAAATGGACCGGGGTCGCACCTAATCGACAAAATCGTCTTCTTCTAGGTCTCGTTCGACCGAGAGATGCCGTACGACCACATAACTTCTCTGAATCCTCGCGCCTTCATCTGTTCTCCGATTTGACCATCGTCGATTGCATTGGAACCGAAGCGGTGAGTTCTTCCTTCTCCTAGAGCCTTGTTTTCCAATTCCTCCTCTTTCGTAAGTTATCATGGTTTGGTCGTTTTGTGCGTTTTCGTAGATCTACACCATTATAAAGAGAATAAAGCCTCATGGTTCAAGTATATCGATCTCCTAGGATCGAGGTAGGTGGTTTGTGACTTAACTTTCGATGTATTTGAGTTTTATGTGCAAATTCCACCAATACCCATGAACAGGGTATTGTGTGTTTACCTTTTTGCCCTTATGGTTATTCCTGCCTTGCTTTCATGCTTGTGTAGAGGTAAATAGATCATGTTTGTGGATAATTGTCGTGCTTGGATGTTTTTTCTATGCCTTGTTCTTGTTGAAACCTTTGGGTCTCTTTAGCCTTTGGTCGTTGTACCTGTTTCCATGCCTTGTGATCGTAGGACAGAATGATGTTGTTAACATGATTGTTGCTCTGTAGACTATTTAGCCAAGTAGCTTTATAGGTGTACTCTGGCCTTATAGCATTAATATGCACTAACTGGCATGGGACGACGAGAAACCGGTGCTATAGACTATAAAGGATAGACCGAGTGAGCTTCCCAGAGAGTCTTAGATATTATAGACTATACGGGGATAGACCGAGTGAGCTTTCTCAGAGAGTCTTAGACATTATAGACTACGGGGATAGACCGAGTGAGATTCCTCAGAGATTCTTAGACATTATTGACTACAGGGGATAGACCAAGTGAGATTCCCAGAGAGTCTTAACTATTATAGACTACAGGAGGGTAGACCAAGTGAGCTTCCTCAGAGAGTCTTTACCTTGTTTGAATGTCTTTAAAACCTTCCCAAACTAGAGGAGGAATTGACCGAGTGAGATTCCTCAGAGAGTCTGTGGTATACCTAAGGGTATAGGAGGATTGAACGAGTGAGCTTCCTCATAGAGTCTCTAGACCTTGGGGCCAAGAGGGTTAGACCGCGTGATCTCCCTCAGAGAGTCCCTGAATACCCTAGACTATAAGGGGAATTGACTAAGTGAGCTTCCCCAGAGAGTCTTATAATTTCGTATGACCAAACCAGAGGTTTTAGGCTGAGTGAACTGCCCAGAGGGTTGTGGTACTTCTCGGATAGGACTAGAGGGATGGCTACGAGTACTTCCCATAGGGTTTTCCATTTTTGTTAGTTGTTACTTCACTGATACTTGTTGTATATCATAATGTTTACTGCTTACTGATTACTGTTTGCTATTGCTGCTACTGTTTACTGCTTTTGTACTATTATATGCCATATACTCACTAACTGTTAGGCACAGATCTTCAGGTGGTTTCCTATTAATATTTAGTCTCACTCCCTATTTGGGTCATGTTTTTGGGCCCAACCAGACTATGTTGTTGTAGGTATAAACAAGGGAAAAATCCCTCCGACTTCTGGTACTTGATTGCTTTAGAGCAAGAGAGCACGGGACCAAGCTTTGGCTTGCAATGCTGAGGAGATGTTTACTTCTTTTTGTACTTTCTTTGGTACTATTGTATTTTTCAGAATTGTGACTTGGTTGGATGCTTTCCTAGATATGTATCATGCATCATTTCATATACATACATATGTGCTCCAGTTGTTTGCTGATTTAGTCTTCCGCTGTTTATTATTGTTGGTGATTTACTGCTTCCGCTCTTGCATGTTTAATTACTTCCACTGTGTACTCTGCCAATGAGGGCATAGTTTCCCCACTATCACACCCATGGATCTCTCTTCTATTCGGCATCCTCTGGTGTTTGGGGAAATGCGCTTGAGGTCATGTGACCAACTGGGTATGGGGCGCCTCTGGGTGGCTTCCGGAACCGGACAAAGTGGTATCAGAGGAATTTTTTTCTCTTGATTACTGTTTAGAGACTTTATCCAGGGATAGGATTGATTCGGTACTTGGTAATAATCTATGTCCGAGAGTAGCTAACTGGTGTACAGGGAAAAGCCATACTACCTCGTTTATTGCAGTTTTCTGGTTTTTAGATTTTACAGTTGATATGATTTCACCTAGAGTGATTAACATGACTTGTGTTTTTATTGTTGTTGCTATTATGTTTCTATTTCTATCTCAACCCAATGATATGAGGGTATTCCATCTCATTCATCATATAGGAACTTGTTATAAATCACATGCCATGCATTCTTTCCATGCAATCTAGGATGCATTAGCGATTGCATGTTGTTGTGATAGACTTTGTGTAGATTATGCATTCTGTTGTGATAGATTCTTTGATAGAATCCTTGCTATTTTATAGAGGACTATTTGTATTGTACTTTACTTAAAATGAAAGCCAAATTTTGGTTCTTGAGGTGTTATGGGCCCTCTTGAATCAGAAATTGGTGAACCATTGGCCTGTTTTTCCTTATATATGACTGTATTGGATGCCAAGCTTTGGTTCGTGAGGAGTATGGGCCATCACGAATCAGAATTTGGCACCTTAATGCCTTGTTTTCTATGTTTCTGGGCTTCGGTGCAGTTTCTGAGCTACTTCCCGGAAAATCCCAGAATACACGGTGTGTACTTTATGACTACACGCCGTGTGGTTTCAGACCGTGTTACTGACTGTGTGAGCAGGAACACGGTGTTGAGGAAATGTCTTTAGGAACACGCCGTGTACGGTAGGTGCACGCCGTGTAGTATAGATCTGTGTACTCGGCCGTGTCACTAACAATACAGGTCGGGGAAGCTCGAGTAGAACACGCAGTGTTGGTAAAGAACACGTCGTGTAGTCTTGTTCCAGGTACCCGGCCGTGTCACGAACAACACGGGTCAGTGTTATCTTCTCCTATACACGTCGTGTTTGTTTGGAACACACCGTGTAAGGGTCAGCCGTGTAGTCAGCCATGTAACTAACAATACGGGTTGCCGAAACCTTGTTTAGTACACGCCATATAGTCTAGGGTTAAGAGGACCATGTGGGTTAGCTATGTAAAGATACCCAGGCAGGGGAACAGAGTTCAAGAACACACCATGTGTGGGTACAACACACCGTGTAGTTGGGGTGTTACACGACCAGAGGAGGCAGGAGTACACGTCCATGTCTTTGGTTTAAGTGAACACACCGTGTAGTTTTTATACACGTCGTGTAGTCATGTTTTGTAAACTCGAATGTTTTCTTATCCTGTTCCCGTTTTGTACTCTTGTGTTCTAAGTCTTTGATAATCTTGATCTGAGGTGTTCTTTTGATCTTTTCAGAGCTATGCCAGATTTCCAGTCTTTATCTGGATGACTAGGGGACTTCACATTTAGACTTTCCTCCAGTGGCGGATCATTTCAAGGATGTCTTTCTAGAGGACTTTTCAGGTTTTCCTCTAGAGCGTGAGGTATAATTCTTGATTGAGCTCATTCTAGGAGTGGAACCGGTGTCCATTCCTCCTTATAGGATGGATACACCTGAGTTGCAGGATCTCAAGAAGTAGTTGGAGGAGTTTCAGGCAAAGGGTTTCATCCGACCCAGTACTTCCCCTTGGGGTTCGCCTATCCTATTTGTAAAGAAGTCAGACGACACCCTTCGGCTTTGTGTGTATTATCGAAAGTTTAACCAATTGACGGTCAAGAACCGATATCCCTTGACGAGGATCGATGACCTCTTTGATCAGCTTCGAGGAGCCCACATGTTCTTGAAGATCTATTTGAGGTCCGGTTATCATCATTTTCGCGTTAGACCATCAGATATACCTCTTACATCCTTCTGGAGTAGGTATGGTCTATATGAGTATACAGTCATGCCGTTTGGTCTCATGAACACGCCAACAGTTTTTATGGAACTGATGAACCGAGTGTTCCATCCGTACTTGGATTCCTTTGTGGTGGTTTTCTTGGAAGACATCTTGGTGTAATCTCACACTCGATATGACCATGCCACCCATATTGAGATCGTTCTGAGTACACTGAGAGAGCATCAGTTATATGCTAAGCTCTCGAAATGTCACTTTTGGATGGATCAGATTCACTTTCTAGGTCATGTTATCTCAGAGACAGAAGTATCAGTGGACCCAGAGAAAGCGAGAGCTGTATTTTCCTGGGAGCAGCTGAAGAATTTCTTTGAGGTGCGGAGTTTTCTAGGACTGGCTGGATACTACAGGCATTTCATACAGGACATTTCATGCCTAGCAGCACCGCTGACAGGTCTCACCAAGAAGGGGGTGAAGTTCTTATGGTCAGATTCTTGTGAGTTAGCCTTTCAGAAGATGAAGGGGAGGTTGACATCAGCACTGATATTGGTCTTTCCAGATCCAGGCAAGGGATATACTGTTTACTGTGACTCTTCAGGTATCAGACTGGGAGCTGTACTTATGCAGGGATATGGGGTTGTTGCTTACGGGTCTTGGCAGTTGAGGCCACGTGAAAGGAACTACCCGATGCACGATCTAGAGTTGGCAGCTGTTGTTCATGCCTTACACCGTTGGAGATACTACCTTTTGGGAGAGCACTTTTTGGTTTTCAATGACCACAAAATCCTCAAGTATATCTTCACTCAATGTGATCTGAATCTAAGACAGCGCAGATGGGTCGAGTATCTTCAGTCTTTCGACTTCGAGCTCACCTATATGCCAGGAAAGGGCAACGCAGTGGCAGATGCGTTGAGCAGGAGAACTCAGATTCAGGAAGTTCAGGAGTCCAGCAGTTAATGGAGGATTATGGCTCTATTCTCTGAGATACACTTGGATGTTCACGACAGATAGGGATATACTTTTCTATCTTCTGTAGCTGTTACCTCTTCACTTCTTGATCGGGTATAGATGAGGTAGCTATCAGACTCAGAAGTCTTAGTCCTATGGGAGAGTGTGTCAGGAGAGGACCCTCTTCCTGGATGGACAATGAGTGAGGATGAGATCTTGTGTTTCCAGGGATGCGTATGGGTTCCAGCAGACATACGCGAAGAGCTGATGCAATATTTTCATTCCTCAGTTTGGGCAGTTCATCCTGGCGTCACCAAGATGTATCGTGATCTACACCACCAGTACTGGTGGCCAGGTATGAAGAGAGATGTTGCTGGTTTTTTCAAGAGATGTTCAACTTTCCAGCAAGTGAAAGCAGAGCATCAGAGACCGCATGGCTTTTACAGCAGTTACCCATTCCCGAGTGGAAGTGGAATGATGTCGCAATGGACTTCATGACCGGGTTACTGAGGTCACCTCAAGGGAGCGATGTTGTTTGGGTTGTCATCGATAGGCTTACGAAGGTTGCTCACTTCTTTCCGATCAAGGATACCTTCAGTGTTGATGAGATGGGATGGTTTTACATCCGAGAAATTGTACGTCTACATGGAGTTCCACACTCCATTGTTTCAGACAGGGATGCACTCTTTACTTCTCGGTTCTGGCAGGGACTTTAGAAGGCTTTGGGTACATAGGTACTTTTGAGTATAGCATACCATCCCCAGACTAATGGCCAGTCCGAGCGCACGATCTAGGTGCTTGAGGATATGCTCCAAGCTTGCATTCTAGACTTTGGCGGTTCTTGGAAGAAGCATATTCCTCTGGTAGAGTTTTCCTATAACAACATTTTCTAGGAGACTATTCAGATGGAACCTTACGTGGATTTGTATGGTAGGCCATGTCGATCACCCTTATGTAGGCTAGAGGCAAGAGAGGCCGCTTTGATGGGACCTCGTTTTGTTCAGGAGACCTCAGAGTAGATAGAGTTGATTCAGAAGAGGATGGATATAGCACAGTCTCGGCAGAAGTCTTATGCTGATCGGCGGAGATGACCTCTGGAGTTTGAAGTCGGGGATCAGGTTTTCCTGCATGTCGCACTGAGGTTGGGACACAAGAGGATTTAGAGATAGGGTAAGCTTTCACCATGGTACGTCGGGCCATTTGAGGTGTTGGAGAGAGTTGGTCCGGTTGCCTATCGATTGTAGTTACCTCTGAGGTACTGGGCTATGCACGAAGTCTTCCACGTTTCCCAGCTCCGATGTTACTTTTCAGACCTGTCTCATGTCTTTCAACCCGAGGAGGTTGAGCTTGAAGAAAATGCGTCATTTGAGTAGCATCCCATCCGGATTGTCGATCGTAGTATAAAGGTCCTCCGTGGCCAGTCTGTTCCTCTAGTACGGGTGCTATGGTAGCACAGGCGAGTGCAGGGCGAGACTTGGGAGAGGGAGGCTGATGTACGATTGCAGTGGATAGAGCTGTTCAGGGTTTCTTGTTCTATGCCTCTCTAGGGAAATTCAAGGATGAATTTCTTTAATGGGGAAAGTTTGTAAGAACTCGGATCTTCGTTTCAGGTATGTTTCTCCTTTTCTGGTCGTTTTTGAGAAAATAGGAGCTTCTGTAAATTTTTGAAGTACACATCGTGTACTTTCTGAGTACACGCCGTGTACTCCCTTGCCACGCCAGGACATGTGCCGGCCATGTCCGGGCCACAAACACGGTATGTAGGGATGAATTGGAGGCCACTTAAATCGGAGTACAGAAAAATAGAGTACAATCCATGTACTCAAGAAGTACACACTGTGTATTTTCTTTTTTTTCATTAAAAGGACCGGGGTCGCGCCTAATCGACAGAATCGTCTTCTTCTAGGTCCTGTTCGACCGAGAGACACCGTATGGCCACATAACTTCTCCGAATCCCCGCACCTTCATCCGTTCTCTGATTTAATCAATGTCGATTGTGTTGGAACCGCAGCGGTGATTTCTTCCTTCTCATAGAGCCTTGTTTTCCAATTCCTCTTCTTTCGTAAGTTATCATGGGTTGATCATTTTGTGCATTTTCATAGGTCTACGCAATTCTAAGGAGAATCAAGCCTCGTGGTTCAAGTATATTGATCTCCTATCAAGGTAGGTGGTTTGTGCATTACCTTTCGATGTCTTTGAGTTTTATGTGCAAATTCCACCAATACCCATGAACGGGGTATTGCGTGTTTACCTTTTTTCCCTTGTGGTTATTCCTTCCTTGCTTGCATGATTTTGTAGAGGTAAATTGATCATGTTTGTGGATAATTGTCTTGCTTGGATGTTTTTCCCATGCCTTGTTCTTGTTGAAACCTTTGGGTCTCTTTAGCCTTTGGTCGTTGTACCTGTTTCTATGCCTTGTGATCGTAGGATGGAATGATGTTGTTAACATGCTTGTTGCTTTGTAGACTATTTAACCAAGTAGATCTATAGGTGTACTCTAGAATTATAGCATTAATATGCACTGAATGGAACAGGACCGTGAGAAACTGGTGCTATAGACTATAAGGGATAGACCGAGTGAGCTTCCTAGAGAGTCTTAGATATTATAGACTATACGGGGATAGAACGAGTGAGCTTCCTCAGAGAGTCTTAGACATTATAGACTATGGGGATAGACCGAGTGAGCTTCCTCAAAGAGTCTTAGACATTATAGACTATAGGGGATAGACTGAGTGAGATTCTCAAAGATTCTTTGTTATTATAAACTACAGGCAGGTAGACCGAGTGAGCTTCCTTAGAGAGTCTTTACCTTGTTTGAATGTCTTTAAAACCTTCACAGGCTAGAGGAGGAATTGACCGAGTGAGCTTCCTCAGAGAGTCTGTGGTATACCTGAGGCTATAGGAGGATTGAACGAGTGAGCTTCCTCAAAGAGTCTCTACACCTTGGGTCCAAGAGGGTTAGACTACATGATCTCCCTCAGAGAGTCCCTGACTACCCTAGACTAAAAGTGGAATTGACCGAGTGAGCTTCCCCAGAGAGTCTTATAATTTCGTATGACCAAACCAGATGGGTTAAGCTGAGTACACTGCCCAGAGGGTTGTGGTACTTCTTGGATAGGACCAGAGGGATGGCTGTGAGTACTTTCCAGAGGGTTTCCCATTTGTGTTAGTTGTTGCTTCACTGCTACTTGTTGTATATCATCCTGTTTACTGCTTATTGATTAATGTCTACTATTGCTGCTATTGTTTACTGATTTTGTACTATTACCTGCCATATACTCACTAACTGTTAGGCACAGATCTTCGGGTGGTTTCCTACTGGGATTTAGTCTCACACCCTATTTGGGTAATGTTTTTGGGCCTAACTAGACTATTTTTTTGTAGGTATAGACAAGGGAAAGCGCCCTTCCACTTCTGGTACTTGATTGTTTTGGAGCAGGAGAGCATGGGACCAAGCTTTGGCTTACGATGCTGAGGAGTTTTTTACTTCTTTTTGTACTTGTTTTGGAACTATTGTATTTTTCAGCATTGTGACTTGGTTGGATGCTTTCCTAGATATGTATGATGCATCATTTCATATATATACATATGTGCTCTAGTTGTTTGCTAATTTAGTCTTCCGTTGTTTATTATTGTTGGTGATTTACTACTTCCTCTCTTGCATGTTTAATTACTTCCACTATGTAATTTTCCAATGAGTGCATAGTTTCCCCACTATCACACCCAAGTCCCTCGCTGCTAGTCGGCTGCCTCTGGAATTTGGGGAAATGCGTTTGAGGTCATGTGACCAACTGGGTACGGGGCGCCTCTAGGTGGCTTCCGAAACCAGGACGTTACTTGAATCTTGAAAATATTCTACCCAATTCCTCTACCAAACCTCTTCCCCAAATTCTAGTCTTTCTGGTATCACCAAAATACCATTTCCAATTCCCTTAAATAATTTCTCTAGGAGAAGAAGTTCAAGAGGTTAAATCCTCTTTTTCTTCTTTTAATTTCTTTTCAACTTCTTTTCTTTTCTTATCATCTCCTCGCCTACCTATACCAAAGTGTCATGATAACTCCAGTATATTTTATATAATATAATTTTATTATTATAATATTATACCAACCATCAATTCTCTTCTCTTCCCCTTTTATTCTAAAAATGAAATCATCGTCTGTGAGGTGCAGATTTACCGCCTTCATGGATGATGAGTTTTCATTTTTAAATTCCGCTTTCAACGCTGTTCATAAAAAAAAATTATGGTTAAAAAATACTATAATATATGTATTACAACTTATTTAATGTTATATAACTGATATATATACATAATATTAATTAATAAAACGAAACTAGTGTGTGATGATCGGACAAAATGCCAAAATAATCTAAACATTTGTCATTAACATTTTATCTAATAAATCATCCTCATATATGGGAAAAATAATATATAATATCATTTAATCTTCTTAAATTTCATTAATAACATAAAATTTCAATTTTTTATAACTATTCCCATCTTACATGATCTTTTGTACATGTATACAAGTGAATCAATCATGAAAACCAAGGAAACAAACACTCCTGAATGATGAAATTGAATCTTATAACTCATAAAAAATGCCATAAATGAACTTAATAAAATTATAATAAATCAAATAAATTTTTAATATGTTATTAATTAAATTATTAATTAATATAATTTCATTATCCAGGATATTAATTTCAAGTTAAAGACACTTTCGGACGTAAGGTAAGAGTTTTCTCATCTCATTTGTATTTCTGTGAGATATACCTTATTCACCACTAATTCATTATGTGTGGTGTATTTATTATGCCCTTTGATATATAATATCATTAATCACTTTATATTATTGGTATTAAATTATTCATTTGATAATTATTACTTTTATGGGGCATACAGTTTGACTAATTACAAAGTGGTAAGGGTTTCTTCTCGAACCTCCATTTTTCCTTTGGGTTATGTTTTCTCTATCTTTAACCAAATTTAATTCTTAATTATTATTCTGTACTCATCCTAAATTATTTTTTTATTTTAAAAAAATATATTTAACTTTCTAAATTATTCTTTATTTTATGGGAAATATGTGTTTTATAAGGTTCCCTTTTTAATTCCTCCTGATAAGAAAGCCCGATTAAAGGGAAATCCCCAGTTTCTTACTCATTTTCAAGTACACTCTCTAATCTGTTTTAAGCAATAAATTTTTTTCTAAAATAAATATTTTTATAATGAAAAACTACCTTAGTTAATTTCTTGTTTTATGAAAACAATTATTCTTTTGTTCACCATAAAGTATCATTTATATTTTCCCTTAAACCGCACTAAAGTGGCTCATTTATGAAGTTATTTAAACAATCTTTTTACATGTTTTAACTTCAGTTTCCCAATTTTAGTATTAATATTATTTTGATATTCCTAAAATATAATCTCATTTACTTTTATTTTTTGTGATATGCATGTATATAATGTAATTTTATGACAAATACGAGCGATTTTATAAAAGAACTATTCTTTCTAAAGTAAAAAAGGGTATTTCTCTCAAGAATTCCTCAATGATTTTGTTAGATTATTTTCATATATTTAAACACCCTCTATTGAATCCTATTATTTATTGATATATATATCTTATATTACAAGATTACATATTTTATTTAATGGTTTATGATTATTTATATGGATTTACGATCTAGATATCATTCTCCATATTACTCTGGAAGATTTATGATTATGTTTATTATTTGGAGAAAGTTATTAATATTTAATATTCTAGTTTAAATATGAATGTATATGTTGATTATTTTCCACCCCTTTTATACGAGGAATGAATTGTACTTAGTAAGTGATGTTTGGGGCCCACTATTTCCCCTCGATGCATCGATAAGTCTCATGAGACAAACTAGACTGGGTTTTTACCCATTTATGTATGGTGTCTCGGTTGAAGCCTTGATGGTATGTTTCTGATATCCTGCATTATGCATTCCCTAATTATGATATTATTAATTGATAATACATGTGATTATTCAAATAGTGAAATATTCACGGTTAAGTTTTATTATCATGTGATTATTTATATGGAATTTTTTTAGCAGCTTTTATTCCTACCATATTATGTTTAGGTTTATGTTTTAATGACATTTATTTTTAGATATTCATATTTCCTTATTGTTTATGTTTATATATTTAGTTGTATTTTTACCCTTACTAAGTATCTGAGCTCACCCCTTTATTATGTTTTATTTTTCTCTAGGATTCTAAGATGTATATTATGAATGACTTATAGGGATAATCTAGGATTTTTTGGGTGTTTCCAATGGAGTTTATATGTTGTTTTCACTTTAAGATGTAATGTAAAATTTATGTATGTATCTTGTTTTCAAAAGATACTAAACTATTAGGTCCTTTGGGATTCAATCACTTGTCCATAGTACCAATGTAAAAATGTAAGTAACCAACTCCAGGCTACTGGGGTTTGGGTCTTTACATGTCGCACGATTCTAGGGTTACCCGACATGTAACTCACTAACATGTCATGCAACCCCACATTATGTGGTGGTAATGTGATAAATAGATTTGGGTTAATTAGTTTATATGTGGTTAATTAATATACATTTGATGTGATTAATACACACACTATGTAGTTAATTTATATTCATTGTAATTAATTCACATGCTATGTAATTAATTCACACATAGTGTAATTAAGTCCATGCAGCATAATTATTTTGTACTTATTTAAAAGAAATACATGTCATTCCAGGTTTAACATCCCATAAATTAATTTATATGGAATTGAAATTAATTTATTTCTCCATTAAACCTCAACGACCTAAGTTCGGTGAGTGATTAATTTGAAAATACACACCGGTCATTAGGTTATACATTATATTAAATGATTAATTAATTCCATGTAATATTTGAAACTACAAGTCATCTATGGTCATTGAATTATAAAGAATCAACATGAATTAAATTGTATATACAATTTAATTTTTATGTGTTTTGTGTGTCATTAATTTGACAGTACATGCCATGAAATTATGACACATGTCATGTATGTAATATATCATGTGAGTGAATTGTATATAATGAGGACCATACTAAGTAGTTCAAACAAGTACTCACTGAGTTGATTCCAAGTAAAAAGTTATATACTATTTTATTAAATTTTAAATAAAGTTAAATTATTTATTTTATTTAAAATCATCCTGGATGGGAATCTCTAGGATGATTGGATGGAATAAGATAAAATGAATTAATTTATTAATAAGATAATTTATCTAGTTATTTCATGTTATTTTTATCTTATTGAAGAATTAACTGAAATAAAGTCTATCTAGTTAATTGAAATTCATAATCATTTCATGTTTATGAATTCTCGTGAGTTTTGACTAGACCTATGTATATGTTAATTTTATTTAATTTAACTTTATTAGATGGGTTTACAATTATTTGTTATTAAATTAAATATGATGGTATGTGTGCCATACCTCCCTCATTTATTATGTAAGACCTATATTTCCAAGGTTGTTTTTTTTGTAATTCCAATTAATAAATTCTTGGTTATCCTCACCTTCATGTGAGTTATAATGAATATGTAATAAAATGAGTATTTGAAGGCATGTAGAGATGGTTCAAGGAAGAGTTGTGGAGGATGTAATTCAAGATAAAACCAATGAGAAACTAACACAGGCAATACATAAGAGGACAAGTGGAATTTAATAACTCATATAAAGACCAACATAAGGGGTTTTCACTAAGGTTCATATATTGGTTTATTTTTTTCTAAATAAATGAAACATTAGATAAAGCTTGTGATCATGTCATTTATTTATTCATTCATTTTATTTTTTTCTTATACATGATTTATTTAATTGATATAAGACTATGATCACATAAATAAATAGAATAATATGAAATTATGGAACGAAAATAAATGTATTATGGATAAATTTTTTATCAGAACATGGTTAATCCATAAAGTAAAATAAACTTAATATTAATAAGATGTGTAAAGGATAAAATAAGAAAATTTTACGCATAATAAATAAAATACCTCCATTAAATATCAAGTCATACTAAACCTTCTATTGCATAAATAAGAATGAAACCATAGAAATAAGTGTTGGTACAACCCTTTTTTGGACACTTACTTTTATCAGGGATTTTTTATGAGTGTTTGGGGTTGACTTAACCATTTTATATCAAGAGGAGTAGCCATTTCTAGACTTGATGTAACTTAGAGGTAAGTATTGAGGAAATATAATCAAGGGTTTCTGGATTGGGGAGTCCACTCAATGGATCAAGGATCTACAATCCTGTAGTTGGACAAGACTTTCCTACCTAAATACCTTTGATTAATTGGCCAATCCCTTACATGGGTTATGACAAGAGGAATATGGATCATTATCACTAAAATGTCTATAAAACTAGACATTTTGAGTCTAATGGTGAGGGTTGTTAGGACTTGATAAAATTATGGGATAAATATAATTAAATTTATTTTTTATCACTTTTGGTAAATAGATAAAGTACTAATAATATGACCTAAATTGTTATAGAATCAAATTAAAAGTTCAACAACCCAAACACTATTTCTTTAAACTATCCTGGATAAAGAAAATATCCTTACCCACACAAGCTTCTAGGAATATTATAGGCACTTTCCTATTATACTACACTAGAAATAGAAGTTATATGTGTGGGATTCCCCAGTACTTAATCAACCCATTGTGTAGGTGAGTGAGTAAGAGTTACTTATCTATAAAAAACACATGTATGGTGCACTATATATCCAATGTTAAATGTTATCTACCATGTCTAGTGAACTAAAAAATCACATGTGACTATGAATACATATGAAATCATTAGTAATTTATGAGATCTTTATTAGGAGAAAGTAGGAAAATAATGGTTTGAGATCTCTAAGTCACTATTCACATGAAAGCTTGGAGAAGGTAGATCATTTGGACCTCATGTAGTCAAAATGATTGGCTACATCAAGCGTATGTAAATTCTAGGGTTTAAACTACCCAATTAATTATTCGTTGATCTCATTATCACCTCACTCCCTCATATATTCTCTAAATTTATTGTGAATTTCAACATGAACAACATCAAGAAGTCACTATTATATCTCTTCACATTAATTCTCTAGGCTAATAAGGAACTGAAGCTAGATTTTTTTCCCTTATGGTGAATAAAACTAAAGGCAAGGAAAATATCACCAAGACTAATTACAAGTCTAAGTCATATACCCATCACCCTTCCAAGTATTGGAACATCAAAGGGAAATCAATGGATAAGTATGTTGTCGATTTACAATATGGTAAGAAGGGCCATTGGAAGAAAAATTACATAGTGGGAAGTAAGTAAGTTGATGCTTATGGTATGTTTTTTATCAAGTGTAACCTTTCAATTTCTATGAATTGGGTATTGGATACCATATGTGGTTATCATATTTGTATACAAATGCATGAACCTAGTATATTTCAAAAGTTTGTATAGGGTGTGGTGGATTTGGGGTATATAAATGGAGCTAAGTTGGTATAATTAGCCATTGGAAACTATCACCTTACATTGTAGATTAGAATGATCTTAGTGATTCATAATTTTTATTATATTTTAGGAATTACCAAAAATATTATTTTTGTATCTAAATTAGATATGGAAGGTTTTATTTTCAAGTTTGAAAATAAAAGTTTCTTCTTTTATAAATAAAACACATATTATGATAAATCACATTTACATAATTTTCTTTATGTATTAGATTATGAGGACCAATTGTTGGAAATATATAATGAATCTAGTTCAAATGAATCATACAAAACCTAGCTATGTAATCACTTCTTAGGTCATGTAAATGTGAAACAATTTACTAAGTTACATCAATATAGTTATTTAGATTCATTCCAACTAAAACTACTTGTTATTTTTCAATTGAGTTTAAAAAGTAAAATGAATAAATATTCATTTAGTGGAAAAGGTAAAGGGGCCAAAGAGCTTCTATAGTTAGTTCACACTGATGTGTGTGGACTATTCCTAATTGAAGAAATAGGTGGGTAATCTTACTTCATATCTTTTACTGATTATTTTAGTAGGTATGGATATATATACTTAATGAGGTATAAGTCATAATCCTTTTAGAAATTCAAAGAATTCAAGAATGAGGTTGAGAACTCATTTGGTAATAATATTAAGAAACTCAACTCAAACCGTGATGGAGAATATCTTAACCAAGACTTCATTTACTATTTGTATAAGTATGGGATTTTATCCCAACTCACTCCCACTTATAAAACCTAGTGGAATGGTGTAAGTGAAAGGAGGAACCACACCTTATTGGATATGCTAAGTTCATTGATGAGTCATACAAATCTTCCACTATCATTTTTGGGATATGAATTATAGATAATAATACACATACTAAACCAAGTACCAATTAAATCATAAGATGGTATACCATAACAATTATGGAATGGAAAGAAACTCGTATTGTCAAACTTACATGTGTGGGGATGAAAAGAATTTATTTAGGAAACAAAATTGCACCCCTATGGAAAAAGTGTGTCTTTATAGGATACCCCAAGGAAATAAGAATATATTACTTATACAGTCCCTCAGATAAAAAGGTAATAATATAAATAAATTACATGTTTCTTTATAGGTATTACATATATAAAAGAGATAGTAGGAGTGTGGTATAATTCATTGAAGTCCATACTCAAGATAAATAGGAGTGGGAAAGGGAATAAATTCCAAAAATCCCCATGTAATAAACTATTCTAGAGACACAAGTATTTCATAAGAGTATAAGAGAGTTTAGAGAACCTGAAAGATTTGGTTTTATATTACCTGATAATGGAGACTCATTATTAGTCAATAATAATGATTCTATAACTTACAAGGAAGTAGTAAACGGTATAGATATATCCAAATGAAAATAACTAATGGATTCTGAAATGGATTCCATATACCAAAACCATGCCTATATTTTGGTGGATCCTCTAGTTGATGTAAAGATCATTAGTTATAAATTTTCATTCAAGAAAAAAGTATACATGGATGATAAAGTCAGTACTTATAAAGAATTATAGGTTTTAAAAGGGTACATTCATCATCAAGTCATTGAATATGATGAAACCTTTTCACTAGTCATCACACTTAAATCTATAAGAATTCTACTTGCCATAGAAACTTACAATGACTGTGAGATTTGGAAGACGAATATCAAAATAGCCTTCCCTAATTAGAACCATTGGGAAAATTTCTATATGAAAAAACCTTAAGGGTTTGTGAATCTAGGTAATACTAATAAAGTATGCATGTTGCAGAGATCCATACATGGATTAAAGGAAGCATCCGAGTCATGGTACATTTATTTTGATGAACCCATAAAGGATTTTTTTATAATAAATGAATGTGAGCCTTGGGTATATAAATGTTTTAGTGGGAATGTGGTTGTTTTCTTAATAGTATATGTCGATGAAATTTTACTTATTGGAAATGAGATACCAGTCTTACACACCATTAATATGTTGTTAAATATATACTTCTCCATAAAAGACTTAGGTGAAGCAGTATAAATTATCAGGATCAAGATCCATTTTAATAGATCTAATAGGCCTCTTGGTCTAATTCGAGGTACATATATTGACAAGATACTGATGTAACACCCCAATATTTTATGGTATGTCTCTTTTAAAATTTAACATCTTCGATAATTTATGCTTCATGAAACACTAAGTTTAAAACCGTAAAATACTATTAAATATAACTGTTAGAATAGTAAGGTGAGAATTAGGAATAGTAATATGACCAATAAAATAGTAACTTCACCTGTAAAATTATAGATAAAATTTGGGTATCTTAAGAATGAAAATATAAAACATTTATATCATGAAATAAGTAAATAAATATTTTCAAAATGATAAATTAAGTATTGGTATTTTTATAAGTCATAAATATTTATATATAGTTTTATAATTAATATAATGCTTTAAAATAAATTTTAATTTCACAAAATAGATTCATAAATTAATATTTTGTTGTCTTATGATTGTAAGATAATTTTATAAGACCTTAATTAAATTTTCAAAGTGTTAGAATATCAGTTATAATTTTAAAATCAGTATTTTTCAAATAAATGATGATTTTAATTAAAAATTAAAATTTTCATATTTATAATATTATTTTGATAAATTCGAGTCCATTTTTTTAATCCTACATGTCAAAAAATGGTAAGGCTAAATTTTTGGTATTTTTCTAAAGTAGTTGAATTTTTTGTGAATAGTGAAATACGGTAATTTATAGTATTTAAATTATAATCCAAATACATGAATTAAAACATCATGCATGATGTAAGAACATTTGTTTCAAACTCACATTAACTAGTTACTTTAATTATTCAAAATAATCAAAACTATTCATACTCTTGAGCCAAAATATTAAACAAATGAATAAAATAATCAAGAAACACCATCTCCTCCATTATAAATACCACTCATCACTACCTCTTCTCCTCGCACCTCCAAATCCTTGAATATTGCCCAATTTCTACCCAATATCTCTACCAAACATCTAAACTATATTTTGGTCTTGATTTTCTCACCCAAAAGATCATTTCAAAGTTTCTTAAGGAGGTTCTCAAGGAGAGGAATTCAAGAGGTAAAATCCCCTTTCATTCTTTTAATCTTCCTTCAATTTCTTTTCTATTTTTATCCTTTACTTACCTATTATATCAAAAAATTCATGATAAATCTAGCATATTATATATACTATAATTTTTTTATGTTAATGGTATATCCACCATTATTTTTTTTCTCTTCCCCTTTTTATTCTAAAAATGAAAACATCAACCGTGAGGTGCCGATTTACCACCTTCATGGATGATGAGTTTTTATTTTTTATTTCCACATACAAAGCTGGTAATAAAACCATTTTATGGTTAAATTATAATTTAATATATGTAATAAAACTTATTTAATGTTCTTTAACTAGTATATATACATTATATTAATTTATAAGACAAAAATAGTTCGTGATGATCGAAAAAACACCAAAATAATCTAAATGGATATCATTAATGTTTTATCTAATGAGTCATCCTCATATTTGGAAAAAGTGATATATAAGACCATTAAATATCCTAGAAGTTCATTAATAACATATAATTTTAATTCTGGGTAACTATTTTTATTTTATATGAACTTTCATACATGTATACAAGTAAAAAAATCATGAAAACCAAGGAAACAAATACTCCTGAATGACGAAATTAAATATTATAACTCATAAAAAAGGCCATAAATAAACTTAATAAAATTATAATAAATTAGATACATGTTGAATATATTGTGAATTAAATTATTAATTAATCTAATTTCATTATCCAGGACATTAAGTGCAAGTGCAGAACACTTTCAGATGTAAGGTAAGGGTTTCTTCCTGAACCTCCATTTTTCCTTCGGGTTATGCTTTCTCTCTCTTTACCCCAATGTAAGTATTATTTATTTTTATAAAAATATTATAAATTCTATTTATATGTTCCAAAATCATCTATCCTTATCATTTATTCCTTATTTTATAGGGAAATACATGTTTTAAAAAGTTTTCCTTCTTAATTCTTCCTGATAAGATAACCCGATTAAAGGGAACTTCCCAATTTCACACCTATTTTCAAGTGCACTCCATAATCTGTGCTAATCCGCCATAATTTTTCTAAAATAACTCATTTTATCATGAAAAATTATATTTTTTTCATTTATGGTTGTATACAAATAATTATTCTTTTTTCTAATAATCATTAAAATTTTCCCCTAAACCTTACTAAAGTGGCTCATTTCTAAAGTTTCTTAAACACTCTTTTTACATGTTTTAAATTTAGTTGAAAATTTCATTATGAATATTATTTTAATATTACTAAAATATAATATCATTCCATTATGGGATATACATTTTTATAATCTAATTTTTATGACAAATACAAATAATTTTCCAAAATAACTCTTCCTTTTAAAGAAAAAGGGTATTTCTCTAAAGAATTTCTTGATGATTTTATTAGAGTATTTTCATCTAATTCAATACCATCTATTGAATCTTATTATTAATTGATATTGATCTCTCATTTTACCATCTACTATATTTTATTTAATGGTTTATGATTATTTTGATAAGGTATGTACTATCTTGATACCATTCACTATATTACACTAGATAGGTTATGATTATGTTTACTAATTGGGGGTATTATTTACATTTCATATACTAGTTTCAATATGAATTTATATGTTGATTATGTTTCACCCCTTTTATACAAGGAATTCATTGGACTTAGTAAGTGATGGGAGGGGCCCATTATGGACCCTTGTTGCATCGGTAGTTCTCATGAGACAAACTAGATTGGGTTTCATTATCATGTGATTATTTATATATAATTATTAAATCAGATTTTATTCCTACCATATTATGCTCAGGACTATGTTTTAATAACATGTGTTTTTAGTTAATCACCTTGCATTATTATTTATGTGTATGATAGCTTTTGTTGTATTTTTTACCATTACTGAGCATCTAATCTCTCCCCTTCTTATGTTTTACTTTTCCCAGGATGCTAATATATATATTAATATTGATATGCAAGGTTAAACTAGGAGAATAATGGTGTTTATCAAAGGATTCTCTATGTTGTACTTTATATTTTAAATTATAATGTAAAGTTAATGTATGTAATTCAGCTTCTAAAACTTCTAAACTGATCGGTTCTTTGGGATTTTAGTCTTGTATTTATGTCAGTATAATAAAGTGAGGCATCAGCTCCATGCTACTGGGGTCAAGATCCTTATAATTGGTATCAGAGAAAGTTTAGTAGAAATCTTGGAAACTATATTTAGAAAACATAGATTAGAGAACATAACTATACGATAGACTTTAAGGATAAGCATAGAATAACACCTTATAATTTTGGTAAGGTGGAGATTATGTGAGTCTTATTAGTAATAAATATTTTTTTGGATACTACAAGTGGGTGTGGTTATGGAACAGATGTACCTAGGGGTAAAAACTCTGATAATGTGCACCGAGCCTGACTCAGTGTAACCTGGTACACAACAATGGGCCTTACTCTGCACTTGGTTTAACACTCCTGGGGGATATTATTAGGATAATTCATATTTTCTTTAAAAACACTTATGAAGGATTTAAAAGTAAACATGTCCCCAATGAAACCATGTTTATGACTATGAGATTAACCATACATAAATTTTCAATTTATGGTAAGTTTTTTTCTTGCTCAAAATTATGAATTTTGATTCATAACCTAATTTAGAGTATGTCATTTTTTAGAAATGGAACCTAGTGTAAGGAATGGAAACTTTATCAATGCACATATTTCATTTAGGGATTTCCCTTTTATGCAAGATAATAATGTTGCAATTGGAGTTGCAACTGATGACGAACAATTTATAACTATACTGGGACAACTGACTTGGGTTATAAACAATAACTTTTCTCATATGAAGTATCCTGATCTAAAATGTGGAGGAACATTATTATACCACTTAATGAGACAACAACCTCCATTATTCATTGGGACTACAAATCCATTTGTAACTGAGAAATGGATAAGTTTCTTAGAGAAGATATTTATTTCTTTTGGAATTAATGAAAGGGAGAAGGTTATCATGGTAGTTTATTATCTCTAAGGATATTCTGGTCAATGATGTTAATTTATTCAAAATGAAAAAGAGGAGGAAGAAATAGAAAACATGTAATATAAGTATTTTAAGGAACTTTTCTTGGAAAAATATTTCCCTCACAGATAACGAGTGGATATAGAGAGGCAATTCTTGAATATGAGGGAAAATGAGGATGAGAATGTTTACAAGTATTAATACAACTTTTTAAGGTTATAAGGTCATGTTGGGGATTATGTATGCAATATAAAGATCCATATTGATCAATTATTTGATGTGATAAAACCATTCCTATGAAGGTAAATGGTCTCCAAAATTTTCTCATCATATGAATATATAGCCTTGTGTGATATCAATACATATAAATAATTCTCTAAGTATTATGAATTTAATATAAATCAAGATAATAAGAGAGATTATGATCACTCTGGAAAAGGAAATAAGTAAAATGGGAATAAGGGAAGAGTTGACTTTCCAATATGCAATAAATGCAGAAAGAAGCATCACGGAACATGCCTATTTGGAATGGGAGTTTATTATAAGTGTAGAGAAAATATCCACCAAGCCTATAATTGTATAGGAAATAAAGAAGCTACCAATGTTAAATGCTAAAATTATAAAGATATAGGACATTATGCAAATTATTTTCCTAAGAATCATGGAAACTTTCCCCAAAAAATTCCAAGGGAGTTAGGCCAAGATTATGCATTCACAAGTTCTGAGGTTGAAGTTTCTAATGATGTGGTGGTCGGTACTTTAATCATTTTCTCAAACTTAGAAAATGATTTATTTGATTATGGATCATTGTATTCTTTTTTATGTTCCTAATTTTCTAAGAAAATTGAACATTCCCCTTTTGATTTAATATAGGAGTTGTCAGTCAAAACTTCTAAGGGAAGTCTTATTATAACAAAGATGTGTCGGTTAGTCCCCTTTTGACACATAAATGTGCTTTACTTTCTAAAATTAACATTATACTTATGATTCACTTTGATATAATCCTTGGTATGGATTGGATTTCAAAATATTATACAGAAAATTATTTCAAAAGGAAGAAAATTATTATTTGTGAGAAAGATGTAGAATCCCTTATCTTTAGAGTAGAAATCTCATTATCTAATTCTTATCTAGATCCACCCCCAATGGATATACTGAATGAGATTCTTTGAGAAGAAGAAAACAAAACCTACTGATGAAAAAGGTGATTTTCAAATTGAGGATGTGCCTATTGTATAGTAATACATAGATGTATTTCCAAAAGATTTTCCTACACATCCTATAGAGTGAGAAGTTGAGTTTTTTATTGATTTAATCCATGATTCAAGGCCTATATAAATGAATCCTTATAGAATAGAAACTTTGAAATTAGAAGAGCTGAAGAAACAACTAGAGGATTTGAGTAATAAGGGATTTATTCACCGTAGTGTTTCTCCATGGGGAGCCCTTGTTCTCTTTTTTAAGAATAAAGATAGATCCATGAGGTTATGAATTGACTATAGAGAAATCAATGATATTAAAATAATGAACAAGTAACCTCTGACTTGCATTGATGATTTATTTGATCTACTTCATAGATACAAATATTTTTTGAAGATTGACCTTCATTCTGGATATCATAAATTGTGTAAATAAGGAAGATATTCAAAAGGCAGTATTTCAAACCAGGTATTGACATTACGAGTTTACATTAATTCCATTTAGACTGACTAAGGAACCCTTTTTATGGATATATTGAATAGAGTATTTAAGGAATATCTTGATGATTTTATTGTGGTATTTATTGATGATATCTTGATATATTTCAAAATCTATGAGTACCATGATAACCACTTGCAGTTTGTTTTGGAGACTCTTAGAAGAAAATAGTTATATGGGAATTTTAGCATGTGTGAATTATATCTTTAATTATATAACATGAAAACCTCCCTTTTTAAACAAAAAAAATGTAACATTTTAAGTTTCTGTGTAACACTAAATATTACTCACAAAATACACATGATTCTTAAAGAAATTTGTGATAAAAAATTCAAGCATCCAAGGTACGTAATGAAGAAGGGTGAAACATGGAATCACCTATAAGGAACATGTAAAGATGAAGAAAGTCTCTAAAAATGATGATATGATGCTCTTAAATAAAACCTGAACACTGTACAGATCAATGGACTAAAAATTTAGAACTCGGACACAACTATGGTTTGAAAAATAGCATAAAATAGTGAGGGAGGAGAAAGAAGAACATGGATGGGGGATAAAATGAAGGAGAAGGAGTAGATACCCTAAACTTAGAACCATGAGACCACTGATCCAAGATAATATTGCACCATCGTACATCGTTGAACCTGAACAAGCAAGCAACGAGAGAGGAAGAGAAAAAAAGTATATGTTAGTTTTGAGGGTTGATTCATCTCAGAGAAGGCCAAGGAGGAGAAGCAGTGGCACTGGACTTTTGTGAGAGCTTGTGCAGTGCAGTGAAAATTTGTTCAGTTATATTTTCTTTTAATAGATCGGGGAGGGTTTTATCAATGCTTCCAAAAAAGAACTAATAAAAGGGTTTTATCAGCACAGGCATAATAAGCACTGATAAAAGACTACTTTATCATCGTTTTTTTAGTTCTGGTAAAGATATATCTTTAATGGCACTAAACAAGCGCTGATAAAAGTCATCTTTATTAGGGTTAAAGTTTTAGCACTGATAAAAGATTTATAACTATAATTATAAATAAATATTTTTATAAATATTTTTATATAATTATAAATGTATTTATGTCACTATATATATTTATATAATTATATATATAATATATATATATATATAATTATAAATATACTAAATATATTCATTATTTAAATACATTTATTATAATTTTATAATAATTTAAATATATAATTATTTATTTATAATTATATAAACACTTTTTTTAAAAATATTTATTTATTTATAATTATAAATATATAATTTTATAAATATATTAAATATACATTTATAAATATATTAATAAATAAATATATTTTTAAATATATTTATAATTAATTATTTATAATTATAAATATATTTATATCATTCTATTTATTTATATAATTATATATATATTTAATAAATATATATATATAAATAAATATAAATATAGTAAATATATTCATTATTTAAATACATTTATTACAATTTTATAATTATAAATATAGTTATATCATTATATATATTTATAAAATTATATATATATATGTATATATTTAATAAATATATATAAATATAGTAAATATATTCATTACTTAAATATATTTGTTATAATTTTATAATTATTTAAATATATAATTATTTATTTATAATTATATAAATACTTTTATAAAAAAATATTATTTATTTATTTATAATTATAAATATATAATTTTATAAATGTAGTAAATATACATTTATAAATATATATATATTAATTTAAAAGGTATCTTAAACATTATTAATGAATATATAATCTTAAATGAATGCATGTTAAAAATGAGTGAAATTGAATAATTAAAAATGAGTACACTTTAAAAATATTGAAAAATGGATAAATTTTATTAATTAAATATAAATTATTCAAAAATATGGATATATATTGAAATGAAGATGAATACATATTGAAAATATTAAATCATAGTAAATAAATATTAAAAAATGATTAAATTCAAAAAAAAATAAAAAAATAAAAAAATTAAAAATGAATAAATAATACTAATTATAATAATATTAAAAATAAATAAATAATATTTACTGATTAAATACATGATATATTAAATATATCATGTTACTAAATGAAATTCTAAAATGAATATTAGAATTTGAATAAATTACATAAATATTAGGAGTATGTGTTTCTATATAAGATTTCATTAATTATGTAAATATTTGTGTGTGTAAATTGTATATAAAAATTCATTAATTATGTATATTTATGTATGAAATCAATGTAACACACGTTTCATATATTCTAAATTGAAAAACCAGATGATGTTCAATTAATGTTCATTACTCAATACAATTAGTTAATATTATTAATTAATATTAATTTTTCATCATAAATCATTATTCACTAAATATATGACTTGTTTAATGTAAGCATAAATATTTTGTACTATAAAAATCATATTTTAAAAATTATTATATATATTGATATATATATATATATATATATATATGAATATATTTCTATATTAAATATATTACATGTATTAATGAATAGTTATGTGTAAAAACCATTAAAATGAATACGACATTAATATGTTTTTAATTATTACATTTTATTCAGTTTTTGTATTTATATTTAATATATATTATTTATTAATATTTATAATTAAGGTATATATATTTATATATTAAATTTATAAATTTTTATTAATAATTTTTTCATTAATATATTTTTAATTTTTTTTTATTCATTTTTAATTTTTTTGTTTAATTATTACAATTTATTATTTTTATATATATTTATTTAATATATATTATTTATTAATATTTATAATATATATATGTGTGTGTGAAAATTAAATTTATTCATTTTATTAATAATTATTTAATTAATAAACTTTTTAAATATTTTTTTTAATTTTATCATTTTTAATTTTAATTTGTTTAATTATTTCAATTTATGAAATTTATATATCTATATTTAATACATACTATTTATTAATATTTATAATTGATATATATATATATATATTAAATTTATTAATAATTATTTAATTAATAAAATTTTGAATATTTTTAAAATTTATTCATTTAAAATTTTTATTTATTTAATTATTTTAATTTCTTAAATTTTTAATATTTTAAATACTTATATTTTTTTATTGGTTTATATAAAAGAAAATGGGGTATGCCCGCGAGTAAAGTAGTGTAATTGCTCAGATTGGTGGGTCAGATCGTATATATGACAGTGGGCCAAGATTCGCGGGAAGCATAGGGTGGACTAAGGCCTGAACGGGCTTATGATCGGGCCCATATAAGTGAGTGCTGAGTACATATGGGCGCCCATCCTTACAACAGGTTTTGAGCTTGGCAGGCGGTGGAATCATATATAAAGAAGCGGCCACACTTGCACTATTTTGATGTGGAACTCGTAAGAGGGATCATGACCTTTATCAGTACTAAAAAAAGTGCTGATAAAGGCTATGGATGTATATTTTGTGTTTTTTAGTAGTGATTCAAGAATGTTAATATTAAATATATCTTCTCACAGATTGATCATTATTCTGCATGAAATTAATGGTATAATGTCCTAGGGTATATGTCGCATCAAAATATGTCATAGTGGTTCCTCGGTATGATGAGAACCTTGAGATGTTGTGATGATATCTCATAAATATATTCCCTTACGGTCGGGATGATGAAATATATTAGGGAACCTTGTTTTTTTACTGTTATTTGTGAATTCTCATGTGAGTATGAGGCTTCATCTCATGAAGTTTCCACCTGAAAATCTCTAATATGAGAGATTATGAGGTCAGACACACCAATAGGAATTATGCATGTTTACATCTCAATTGATATGCTTATTTGAGAGCATGTGTAATGGTACTTAGACTTTAATATTATTATTAATATATATCATGACTCAAATAATTAAATGTATTGATGAAACTCATGACACACTTTACTCCTGCTAAGTATGATACATTAGGTATGTCACGATCGGTATGTTATTAATGAATAAGTTGAGGAAGTATTTGTCTCTTCTATTTATTAAAGTTGATATCTCTTCCCTTTAATTGGAATGAAACCATCAAAATAAATTTCATGGACATGGTGATGTAGAAAAGTTCATTCTGGATAATCAAAGAAGGATATATCAAGAATTAAGGTTGATGATACAAGTATACACCATCTTGATGTGATATCAAGAAAAAGGGATTATATTATATAGTTTTCACTCGTATATGGTTTTTGATTCTACGAAATTAATGTCTTCCTCTTGGGTGACTTGACCTATTTCTAGACAGTAATCTTTGACTTTATGTAAGCTTGTCTACTACCAATAAAGAAGAATCCTAGAGGGCCACACACTAAGTGTTTCTATTGATCTTAATTAAATTCTATTTGAATTTAATTATTGAAGAAAATATTATTCTTAAGTCAGATGATTACTTTTATTCAATATTTATTAATCACATAAATTAAATAAATATTTATTAATAAGGTAATTATTTAATCATGTAGATATATAATATTTATTTATTTTTTAATAGATTTAGGTTCAGGCCCCCTTTATAAAACAAAAAAGCATAAGTCCTCTTTTGAAAACTGGGAAAAGATGAAACCCATTACAAACATAGGGAAAACAACCTTAAAAAAACGTGATCAAAAGGACATAATGAACCTATATTTCTAGTGGAAAACAAACATCAAGAAAAGAATCATAAAATGTCTCCCCCCCCAGGTCAGACAAAGCAACAGTGCAATCAATCTATGATGATGTGTTTCCCCTTGCCAAAAGTTTCACCATGCTGAACTGACACAACATGGAAGAGCACCCATGCCACCCACACAAACATGTGGATTGATGGCTAGATGATAAGTTCCAGCACACCTATCTCTCAAAAGATCCGCCTACCCAACAATGCATGTGAGGAATCACGACACTATCAACCTGATGGAATTCAAAACTAGATATAAAAAATTTCACAGAGTCATAATTAGGGAACTCATCCATCCAACAGAAGAGGACATTTGGAAAATTATAGGTGTCAACACACTCATCCCTCTTTCGAGGCCACCCACCTAGAGATACCTACAAAAATATGCATCACATGAATTGTAGTGAGAAAAATCGAATGCCTATAAGATATTTTCAACCCTCCAAGAATTAGATCATATTCCAAAAAAAACTCATCTGAAAACTGAAGCAGATAAACACCCACTGAGCAGCAGCGCATACCCAAAACCCGCCTTCTAATAGAGGAGCATCGATGAACCAAATCCACTACCAACCTCCATCTAAAATCCTGCAATCATCTATCAGGCTTGTTGTGACAAGCCCTTCCATGATAATTTCCCGAAATCATCCCAATATACCTCCAACAATCACCTCCTAAAGGAAGCATCCACTGCCTGAGTCTAGCTTCATCACCTGAGAAACATAGTACAACAAAATCTGCAAAGACCAACATGCAAACACTGAAACATGTAGATAAAGTTCATATTTGAACCATATCTAGAGAAATAGAAAGCCTATGAGGACGAACAACAAAGGCAAGAACCAAATGACTTCTGCAAAGAATTAGACATAGATAAAGATGGATAATACCCAAAGAATATTTGAGCAAGCATCAAATACCAGATCATTTGAATAGGAAATGGAAATTAGTCCACCTTCATACCTTCTCTATAAAATGAGAGATGAATGATGTTGTGAGGGAGTCATTAAACACTAGGAGAGGGATATATTGCATTGTCTAGAGTGTACGGAGCCATTTTTCTAATATATAATATTTATTTATTTATTTATTTATTGAATAAATATTTATTTATTTATTTATTTGGGTATTTGATAAATTCTGAGGAGGATGAGTGGATCAAGATGATATTTGGTAATAAATAATAATATGCAAGATGGTAAAATAATATTTATCATTGCTCCAGTAAGCACATGCCATGAGAAAATAATAATAAAATAATTATTATAGGGAATGGGATCATTTAAGGGTTTTATATATTATTAAGGTAATATGTGTAATTAAATAATATTTATCCCTAAACCATAACTCTATTAATAGAATATTGTTTTTATTGTGCTAGAGTTGATCAAATTAGAGAATTGTCCTGCACAACGAAATCTAGACCTCTCTCTCTATCAAGACCGAAGAATGTTGTAGAGTTTCTTCTCTCAAGCCTGATAGATTCTCCTCCCTCCTCCATATTCTCTAGAATTAGGATGCAAGTATGATTATTCAAGCCCAAAGGAATTTTTACAATGATAAATACAAAAATTGAAAGATGGTTGATCTGTCGTGCTAGCACCCAACAATCCATCGACATTGTTCGGAAATCGAAGGTGCACATGGGGATCACCACTAAAGGGATTACACATTTAGATACTATATGTGCAATGATAGTATAACAAAAGGGTTTTGGATGATAAACATATTTATCTAATAAAGACCCCAAGACCAAGTTATTCTTTCTTCATATCCATTTAAATTAATTATAAATTTAATGTGAAATATCATCTTGGTTCCAGATTTTTTTTCAAGTTTCATCAAAAAAAATTCATTGGTCATGGATCCCACATCATTTACATCATGGAATATCTATTTAATATGAAAATTTTTGGGTCTATCATGGCCTTGATAACCACTTTAATTGTGCCCAAAACCTTCATGAAGTGTTTTGGAAAATCCAATTGGTATGCCACTAGACCGATTCTCTCCACTATCTTGAATAGCCCCACAAAACTTGGTGCCCACTTCTACTGCTTGTGAATATAATGATTCCCTAGCCTTAGTAACACTAGAAATAATACCCAATAACCAACCTCAAATCTAATAGGTTAGTATCATCTATCTTTATAAGATCTCTTTCTACTCTAAGTGGTATCCAACTGCTTCTGTATCAACTACACCAGCTTTAACACCTCCTACATTAGACTTGACCTGATAAATGCTGACTCACCATACTCAAACCAACATAGAGGTGAACAGAATGGTCTACCATATAAATCCTCTTATCAAATTATTTGTATACATGTCAATAGTCATAAATCAATAAACCATATCTATAATTATCCCAAAAGAACAAATAGATAAAACTAAAATATTCCTTAAATTATCTCGGTTCCTAGATCATTCCTAGCCCCATGTTCTCTAACCTAGAAACAAAATTCATGTATCACTCAGAGGGTGATTTTCCCTATCATATCCTGCAATCGTGAAATCTTCTCAGGTACCAACCGATGGCCTAATCATGGAGTGAGTATGACTCAGTAGGCCACCACCAATAACATCTAAAGTATATCCAGTTTGAGTAAATAAGTTCATGAGGATATACATAATAAAATTACATAAATATAGATAGACAAATAAATAACCACCATTAACCTTTAGGTTACAATCTGACACCTAGGTTCGACCATACCTGCTTTGGACCAGGTTGGATGCCTCTATCCATGGTATCCATAGAATCACAACCAAATATAACAAACATGTATGAGAAAACTTTTCACAACTCATCCAAAAGGGGACCATTCTATAACTCCCCAATCCCACCTCCAATAGGCTAGGGGATAGCAACTAGAAACAAGTATGCATATCACTAACATTAGAGGCCTTATCCTAAGTTCCTATACACATGCACACATCTCAAATCCCATACAATACTAGAATGTAAAAACAAAAAAACAACTATGCATGCATAAATTTAAAACCCACAAGCAGAGTACAACATGAAGTAAAGTAAATAGGTCCAAATACAAGCCCAAAAAAAAGTGTTTGAAAACAAGTCCAACCTAAAAGTAAACTAGGGAATACTATCAAGATTTTTCAGGAAAACACCTCAGTCTGTTTGGTCTCACTAAAAACTATCTAATCCTACTCCGTCTAAAACTCTATCAAAAGGTAGATCGTCTGCACAAGACACAACAGATGCAGGAAAATCCCATCCAAATTTGAGTATAAAAATACTCAATAGGATACCCTAAAACCCCAAAGAATACAAAAAAGGAATAACAGTCATCTCTACACAAGTATATATCTACAACACATATAACAAGAATATCCAGATATAATCAACAAATAAAAATAGTCTAAAAATAAGTAACAACTATAATTATATCCTGGGATTAGAACTTAAAGGTTCAACAAAGCACTCATCTAGGAGAAAAACCTCCATGAGTCAGATAGCACTGATGAAATATGTTTGAGAGGTAGTGCTCGTTAGGTCTCATCATTAGAAGTACATGTTGGATGTCCAAAGAGATATGATACATAGATGAGGATCACACCCAAGGCAATGGGTTATACCAAAAACTTAAAATATATTAACCCATTGAGTATAAGATTCATGCCCCCGTATTTTTTGTCACAAAAATACCAAGAACTCCACCTAAGTCGCCAAGATTAATAGAGGATCCCACATTGGTCCTCACAGAAGGATTCCAACAACTATATCCACAAAGTCCTACTGAAGGGATTGTTCTTCTATGTTTAGGAGGAGATTCCATAACAACCCACATAGAATGGATATGGGGAATTTACCCTAATTAAAATTGATCAAGATATAGAGGACAAGGGTTGCAAGCCAGCATCAAGGGAGTACACAGTGTGTCATAGGGTTACACGTCGTGTCCCTTCGACCCTGGGTCTTGCCTATGTAAATGGAATGTGTCCATGTCTGTGTAATAGTACATGGTGTTATTCTTCCCATGTACTTATTCTCATGTACCAATAAATGACTTACCCCATATATGCTCAGCCTCACTATGTCCGTGTAGAAGTACACGGTGTGCCAGTTCCCATGTACTCCAGCCCATGTCTTTGTACCCTCTAAGGTACACACCGAGACTTTGAGGAGGGGTCATGCGCCATGTAATAGGGTCACAAACCATTTGATCCTTAAATTTCTCCCAAAACTCTAGTCACTGCTAGGAAGGACACACACACCATGTAATTTTGAGTTACACATCGTGTGGATCGGGTTTTTTCCAGAAACCCTGGTTCTTCCTTCCTCATATGCCCACATCGTCATTACCTTGGATTTTTTATTCAATCATACTAAAAATTAAGGATCTACCCTGACTGAACCTCACCATGTTTATTTACCGTATTCTGGTCCTTTGATTCATTTAGAAAATGGGCTCGTTATTCGTTCTTTGTTTCATGCTGAAGAACAATAAATCCGGTATCCAAAACCATCTGATCCATCGTAGCTTCCATCGTCGCACCACTGTTGTGTCATGACAATCCCAGATCTATAATATCGAATCATTGTGCCAAGAAATAGCTACTCAAGGATCGATTTCTCATTGGATATCGAACTACAGTTTAACAAAGAACACCCATAATGAATAAAGAGATATGAGATAAAATCACAACCACAAACAAGAGGAACAAACCTCCTCCAATGTTTGTGTTGGCCTCGATCTATCTTTATTAGAATGAAAAGTGAACAATCAATAATAATCATTTCAAAATCCAAAAATTGACCCAAAAATAAACCCATCCCGCAAGATGGTTGAACCGTGGATCAATATATTGGTTGATTGATTCATGTTCATCATAGGAATAAAAAATAGGGAAAAAATTAAAACACAACAAATGTCCTACCTTGAGATGGATCGATTGATGATGAATAATTATCTGGCATTATCATCGTTGGAAATATCTAGGAATCCCATTGCACACCGATCACTGATCTTCTATTCGGTTTATGTTCACCTGAGAGAGATCCTACAACACTCTCTCCAAGGGTTCTCCAACGGCTCTAGGGTTATGAGGTTAACCCTAGAATTTCATCATAATAATATACTTAAAGACACGTCAGTCTTTGTGTCAATGAAATAAAAATAAAATAATTTATTTTTATTATTTTATTCATTTAATTCCCACAATGAATTTTCAATAAACACCCCACATAGACAAAGTTTATATCTTACCTAGGGTAAAACTTTCTTTCTAAACTCAACGTTCCCTCAGATTTCAAATTCAGGCCCCCCATTTAGAATTTATTCCACTTTTTCAAGAAAATTATGTGTGTGTGATATTTATTATATTTTAAACATTTATTCTAGGCACATCAGGCCTCATAATTGCATATTTCCTCAACACCTAGTCTCAAAAATAATCCATACAATATACAAAAATAATACATGGAAAATATGATTCATTACAAAACTAAAATCAATATTCTTCCTAGATCCAATCCATAACTACCCAAATCATTATTCATCTCTGATAAAAACACATGGCAGCCCAAATCAGTAATCATCTTGGCTCCAACCCGTGGCATCCCAAATTAGTAGTAATAGTTATAGTGCTTGAAATGTAATTTAATTGTTCCATAATTTCATGTTCAATATGTATCACATAGTCAACATTTACCCTAGATCTTAGAGTATGTTCTATATATCCCTAACTATTATTTATAGTCAAGTCACTTAAGTATCATCACCCCCATGATCACCCTTATTATTTTTTCCAATTTTCAATCAAGTTCATGCATTCCTCATGGGTGGCTAATGTTTTGGTATGCTCTCCAATGGGTTTTTTGTGACCCATGGAGAGGTTCAATTCCATGAGTTAAGGTACCCAAAATTTATTTATAATTTTTAGGTCAAAATCATAGCATATCAGCACATCCCCACATCATATACACATTAGAAATGATGAAACTTTTAGGGAAAGACTTTAGAACCACCAACCTCAAGCATAATGAAGCTTAGTCGTCAAGAATCTCTAAATGAACAAAACCAAAAAAAATCAAGATCCCTGAATTGGATTCATAAACACCATATTAATTTTTATGATAAGGATAATAAGAAATAGATAATAAATAAGACATCAAGGTAACAAATAGGTTTAGATTTACCAAGATGAATCAATCATAATTAATGACACCTCGATCTTCCTTGAATTGAAGGAGAATAGCCCTTAGAATACGAAAATAATCAAAAATGAGAGAGGAGGTCAAGAAGATAAAAAAAGGGGGTTCCTAAGAGAGTCCCTTATTTTAAAACACTTAAAAATACTTCCTAGGAACAATTCATGATGTGAATCATGCTTTCATGTTGTGAACTTTTGGGTCAAAATTGTTCCTTAATATGGCTTGGTTTCTCATGGTGTAACACACTATGTCAAACTATGAATCTTTCTTGTAACTTATAAAGAGCTACAAGTCCATCCTTGGTCCTCCCAAACTTCTCCCAAACTTCCCCAACACCTATATTATCCAAAAACATGTAGATTAACCATATATATACCCAAATACCCAACCATAATGTACCTCATAAAATATGAGGGGTGTTAAAATCTCTCAAACATTCCATGTTTTGGTTTACTTCTAATATTTTTTTTTTATAAAAACCAAAGATATGTATAGTAGATTTCAAAAATCCTTTTTTAAGAAACAAAAGTCTATTTTCCTAAAAAGTGTATTTACTAAATTATAATTTCAAAATAGTGCTAATAATTTTCATTGTCAAAGATATTATATATATTCAAGGTGGAATACTACAGGGATTTTTCCTCACACCCTACATAAATATTATGGGTGTATGTAGACTTAGTTATTTTTTCTATAAGGTAAATGAGCCAAATATTTTGGTGGTGCTTCTTTTGTTGGCGATCATGGGTCATGAGGATCTGGCTCATGTGGAGCATTTTGAGGATCCTCAAGCAGTTATTTTTGGATTTTGATGTATCATCCTTTTCATACCTCTCTTTACTTTAGGATTTATGTATGATTTTTTATATCACTTTACCTTTCATATTATAAAGTAAAATTTTATGTTTAATTATATTAGTTTAATTACTCCATGTTTGGTTGTTTTTTATTATTGAAACTACTCATTTATGTGCATGGATGTCCAAGTAATGGATACCTCATTCTAAATTAGAGGTTGGAATATGTGTTGTGGTTTATGTGATGTTAAGATTGAAATCATTCCAATTGGTTATATTTGACACGATTATCACTTGTGATCATCCAATGGTGATTGAGATCATTCTTTGTGATATCATATGTAAGGTATACCTAGGTTGGTTTGTTAAAATATTACTATTATATAACTTTATACTTTTACTCATTCATTAGTGTAATATGTTCTTATTTAGGATGGTTCAACCACCTACATGAACAATGATAGACTAACACCATCATTTTCACATGGATGGGTATAAAGACATCAATACTAGTAAATTTTGATATTAGAGAGTAATTTATATTATGAATATTATTTTTAAGGGTGAAACAAAAAATGAATGGTCATTATAAAGTAATTAGTTGATATTAGAAAATTACCTAAAACATGCTCATCGTACACTTTATTCTCGCAAACCATACCCATAACATCCATCAAATGAACATGGTACTTCATAAATCATTGTAATATAATGATTCAACTAACTATACTATTTTAGGAATAATGACTTTTTTATCAATGAATGAGGATTAACATCACCATCACAAAAATTTTATGAAATAATTAAAATCACATGTATTTAATGATGAAAAAATAACTAAATAATATGTGCATAATAAATTATTATAATTTAAGAGTATAAAAGGTAATAAATATGAATAATTTTTTAAAACAAGTAACTAATATGCTTATATTTATTATATAGGAGGTTAAAGAACTTTTGTGGAAGTCTGGATAAAAGGTAAGGGCTTCTTTTTTAATTTCACTTTAAAAGTGAGACTGATTATGTGTGAATTATTATTGGCGGAAAATTTATTTTATTTTTCTCTAAAATACCATATATTTTCTTTTACTTTGGTAATTTATAGTTTTTACATATCTTCTTATCATTTCCCTCCCATCAGTGTATAATTCACCCAGAATAATGCTTATAAGTGGAATCGATCATATCTATTATTTTTGATTGGGAATATTTTTCTTCTATATACATGTTTTTATATTCTTTATTGATGTATTTATCCTTGATTTTATATTTTATTAAGGACACTTTCTATTTAATTTTACTTTGTTTTACAAAAGTGTATATGGAATCTTTTAACTCTCTTCTTTAATGTCTTCTGCAAAGTTTCCTTCTCCCACAATTTTTATTTAGTTTTCATTATGAATCTTCCTTTACATGTTATAATGGTTCTAAAAGTAATTTTTATTTACTTTTAGATTATTTTCAAGAAATAATTTATTTATAAATTATTTCTTTTGAAAGAAAATTTTTATCAAAAATATAAAGGATATTTCTTCTTATTTTATAAATGATTTTCTAATATTCTTATAAAAAAATTTTCATCTATGAAAATGTCCTTTAATGTTTATTATGTTAAAATTGGTGTTTTTTAATAATACCATAAAAATTATTTCTCAATATAGATTATTTTTATATCTTATGAATATTTTAAGGAAACTCACTTCATTCTCATGGGTTAATTATGTTATGATGGATTTATGAATGCTTTTATATTCATGTGTCACACATATGTATGGTTATAATTATATAAATTTTTGGGATTATAATTATATATCCTTATAATGTATTATTTGAAGATTTATATTTCATTATATGACATGTATGAGACTAAGGATTGAACTCAATCGACTATATTTTTGAAAGAGGTGGCCCCGAAATTATATACCCCTCCAATGCATTAGGAAAAACATTATATCACATGAGATGAAATATAAAGGACTAGGGAGTGAACCCAATCCAATATGATTATAGTAATAGGGAGTAAACACAATCCACTATGTTATGGGACTCTTTCCACTATGTGATGATGGTCTTGGCAGTAATCCATGACATAAGAAATTAGTTTCTAATCTTATGTTTATTCCACATTCCTATGTTATGTTTCCATGGAATGTGATAATTGCCTCATGGTTCCACATTTCTATGCTCAATTCTCATGTTATTCGGAAATAATTATGACATTATTCATGTTATATGATCTATGTTTTTTATGTATGATTTCCTTATTCTATGTTCAGGCACCTTGATTATGTTCGCATACCCACGTATTCATCTTATGCTCACTTATGATCTTTGATTGATATCTCTTATATTCACCCCTTATTGAGAATATGAGTATTCCATTTCTTATGTTTCGATTCCCTAAGTTATAAATAAGATTGTTATGTATTATATATCTAGAAGTGTATCATGTGTGAAGATTATTTATGGTATAATTTGATGAATGTTTGTAAAATAAGTTGGTTATATATCTAATCCCCAAAGACACTAAGCCTATAGGTTTTGTGGTGTAATTTTTTAATATGTAATGTATAATCATATATAATGATAAAATGTATATGTATTTATTATTGTTTCATCTCATGCACCCTGGAGGGCATACAAGGCCTTGTACCACTTGGTATTGGAACTAGAGATTGGATATTGAATTTATCACTTTTCCATGTGTATCAAATACCTATATGTGTTATTAAAATTTTCTTGTTTGGGAAATTTTGATGTATGGAATAAATTTCATTTATATTTTTATATTTATTATAATTAAAGTTCCCCTCTTTTAAAAGTTAAACCAATCCCCAACTGTACTTTGAGATGTGAAGTTATAGTCTCCAGCCCCTAAGGATTGGGTAGTGCTCTTAGGGTCATGTGATGGACTGGTCCATGTATCATTTAAATTATTCAAGTCATGGCCATTAAAAAATGGTATCAAAGCCAATTAATGATATCATTACTCACATAGAGTTATAAATATGGTTGAGGTTGAGAGTAGACAAGATCTAGGACGTTCAGGACTTTACCAATAACCCATAAAAAGGCATCATAAACATATTTATGCTAGAAGTTCAAGTTACAAATAATGTTCAGGTAGCTGGGTATTCACTACCAATATAGGATAAGTATTTCTAGAGTACACCATCCATTAGTAAGTATTATTTTTAAAGTGTTTTAGGGATCAATTGGAATCTAATCTTAATATAAGTTTGTGTATAATTTGTCTAATAACATTAAAGTATAACCATACAATACACATAAATTCTTGTAAAACATTAATTAAATATAAAAAACCAATAATGTATATAGTTTTTTTGGTATACCTTATTAGGTTTAAAGAAATTAATTAAGATGATCATGTGGATGATTTTTGGTGTTTCCTTGGAAAGAATACTCATATAGGTTCATTATTTTACTAAACATTATTACATTTATAGCTTATTCCTAGGTTCTTTCATTCCATTCTATCACTATTGATTTATGAACATATTTCTATTGCTTTATTGATATGTATCACTCCAATACTTGCAATTATTATTGGTTTCATTATTATTTTACTTCTTTTTAACAAACGAATTCCTTGTTAGTGATTAATATAGATCTAAACATGCCTTTGTTTAATAATTTTTTATTTTCTTGTTGTGCTCTAATATTAATCTAAACTTGTTAAAAATTTGAAATTTATGCTTATGTTGATGTGTACATATCCTTTTACTATGTAAAAAAGGATAGTTCCCATTGGTCTATTTATATAGAAATATTATTGATTTTAAAAATTAATAAAGGAATTTTTTTATGGAATAAAGTGTTTAAATAAAAGTGGAAGTTAGGTTTTCCATAGAATTGAAAATTATTTTAATTTAATGGGTTTATAATAAGCATGGTATTCTCAAAGTGAGTGTTTTGTAAAGAAGATTCTGAAATAGAATTTTAAAATGAAATTTTGAAACTGATTTTAGTACATAAAATTTTTATCGATTAATTTAATTAATTGGTATACAAAGATAAGTAGATCCTAGGTGAGTCTTATAATGGATATTGCCCTAAGATGAATGGGTATTTTGAGTATTATCACCTTTGTAACCTCATAATTGTTATAATTTCATGGTATTTTGAGATTACATGTGTGTTCTGGATGATTGTTTGAATCTTATGTATTATAAGATCTTAGGACTAAATGGGTTGTCTTTTGGTGATAGAATTCTAGAAATTTGGAAGATGAATGTTTTAGAGGATTTTAGTGTTTTAGTATGTTCTTCTTAGTGATATAACTTGGTAATGCTTATGAATATGTAATTTGAAGTAAGTTCCATGGGTATTTGATGAGAACATATGGTTATATATTAGAATAATTCTAGTGAATTTGATGGTTGGGAGTATTATGAAATTATCGGTTAGTGAAAAAAATTAGGATGAAAAACATTATGGTGGGAAGTTTGTAATGAATTTGACCTTAATCGTTAATTTTTTGAGGAAAATTAGTTATGTAATTATGATAGATTTTGAATTTTTGGTTCCATATAGGGGTTTTTTATTTTGAAATTTAATTATCAAATTTCAAATATTTGGATGAAATTATATGTGCTTTTGGGTGTGGTTTGGGGTTTTGTAAGAGATTCAATGGTTCTGGTAGCTTAATAGGTGCCCCAATTTCTTTCTTAGGACTACATGTGGTACTGGGTACCCAGTGGGGGGATCACTAGGTACCCAATTATCTTGATAGAGGAGAGTAATACTAGAAGTGTCATCAGTTACCTATTAACCTCTATGTATGTTTTTTTATATGGAGGTTTAACCATTTTTATTTTCAATACCTTTTTAGTTCTCCTCTTTCTCCTTTAAAACTCACCCTCTTCTAGCCTATTTGAGAGCTATCCTTGGCCTCTCCTTGGACTCAATTTATCCCCTATTGTCCCTTGATTATATGTGGTTTCAAATGTGATTTCTCATAAAAGAACCAAGGGAAAATATCTCTTCTCTCCTCTCACTCCTTCTTCTACTCTTATATATTATTCCTTTATTGTAAATGAGGTTTATAATTTTTGATTTCACTAAATTCATAATAAAATATGATCGTATTCCATAGAATCTACTTGTATGGATTGGGGGAGTTTTATATGAGTGTTTTTATAGTCGTTATTAATTTTCTTACAATAGATCGTTTATAAAATGATTTTTATCAGGGTTTTCTTAGTTTTAGACCTTGATTATGGAATGTAATTTGATTAAAATTAGGGTTTATCATTGTTTCATTAGATTATAGGGAAGAAATTATTAATGATAAGTGAATGGAATGTGGTTCCAACCCATATTGAACTCCTTATAAATTTATTTGGATTCATCTGCCACTATTTCTCTTAAACTAATAAATCAAATTCAACTTGTTTTACAAAATATATGAATTAATTATTTTTGAAGAATATACTATGTTGATTGGAGAACAACTGCACAAATACTCAAGAGGGGGTGAATTAAGTTCTTGAAATTTTCTTCACTTAAACCCACCCTCTATTAAGGTATGATATATTCTGATCTTTTTGTATCGCAAGAAAGTAGTAGAAATAAAATAAGCAAGAAAATGATCAAACACAAAAGATTTATAGTGGTATAGGCATAGAAATTTCCTAGTCCTCTCCACCAATGCTCAAATCCTATAGCTTAGTTATTTCAATAGTACCAAACCTTTTCCAAGGGACTACCAAACTGAGTTCAAGTAACCATCACTTGTTATAAATCTAGGATATATAGTTAGGATCCTACAAAGATTTACAAAAACAATAGCCTTCGACACTCAGTAAAATGAGTACTCATTTCTAGCAATGAGAGAGAATAATTATAGTTTATAAAATGAAGAACATAGCTATAATATGCAACTGATAGAAGGGAATATTTCTCTAAAATAGAAAATAAAAATGAATAATATCACGATGAGAGACTTATAAAACACAAAAAGGTTGATCTTGATAGCACAGTTATAGAAAACTTGATTATTCATCTTCTTTTTCTTAGCACATGGAAGCAACATAAAAATATTTAAGAGAGAGTGTGTGTGTGTGAAAGTGGTTTCATCTGTTCTTGTTTGAATACTATTGTATCTTCTCACTTACCATTTCACAACATGATATATAATTTTTAAAATACCTCAGGGTAAAATTTTAGTTGTCATTTTCTCAAAATTACCTCAGTAAAAAATATTGATAAATAAAATAATATGTGTTATTAATTTTCCAAATAAATTTTACCATAAAGAGGTAGTAAAAATATTTAATGCATCAAATTCAATATTAATTTCCACTTAAAGTACTCCAATGGTAATAAATACTTGAGTTGTATAACTATGTAGTTGATTATGGATCACTACGTAGCCAAAATACATGTATTCTAATTAATATAGCCAAATTGATCCATGTAGTTGATTCCTTCATGTAGCCAAATTATATAACCATATTTCTTACATAGTTTAATTTCACATAACTGACTTGATCGGCATAACCAATTGGAACCATACAGTTGAATATACCATGGTCCAAATCATGTATATGATTACTCCATATAGTCAATTAGACATAGCTTTTTCATCTAAAAAGTCATTTCTCACATATTTGATTCATATAAAGAGATTATTTTCACATTATCAATTCTAAAACATAGACTATTTACATAGGTAATTCCTTCACATATTCAATTGATGTAACTAATTGCTCAATGTATCCAAATATCCATGTAGTTGAAGTCCTCATGTTACTGATTCTCTAGACTTAGTCAAATTTCTTCAAACATCAATAGAATTGAATATTTACATTATAATTGTCTGAATTTTATTAAAAACCTAAGAAACATACTTAAAAACAAAAATAATTAAAAACATATGAAGCATTTTTGAGATTATAAAAGTATAAATCACATGGGATATGTTAGAACAACATTATTAGTCTCAATATATCCCCCTTTTGATGATCAAAAAAATTATTAAATATTAAACATGAAATTTTAAAATGTTTAAATAGTTTTGATAAAAAACTATATAATATATAATACTTATAAATTTTCTTATTTATCCTTGTGTATCCCCATTTATCAATCTTCACCCCCTTTTTTGACATTAAAAAGGAAGGTTAAGGAGTGGAAAAAACATATTTCATATATAACCTTGAGATATGAATAGTTAATATAGAGTTTTGAAACTAAATTTGATTAAGTAATGACTAAAATTCAGCAATAAAACATTCAATAAGATAAAAAAATTAAAACTGTCACTTCACTCACAAATAGAAATATAAAGTAATTCTAGTAATCATGAATACTTGTACAAAAATATAAATACCTAAAATACAAAAATACATATCTAGTACATCATTTAGATGAACCTATATTATGGATGGGTTTAAATTTGGATGGAGGTTTTTGTATAGGTTTCTTACAGGATGGAGAGAAGAATGAGGTAGTATGAGGGTCAACCACGGGAGGTATGACTACTCTTACAAGCTCTATGGTAGAACTTTATTTATCCCCAAAACCTGATCTATCTCTAGGTATATGGGTAGGAATTATTAAGACATTATCAAGATTATGAGAACCAATATTGAAGACATATGAGCTATAACTCACAAATTTCATCTTCATAGAAGGCTCTCAAGAATAAGCTTATGTTTCAGTAGGTTCAGCAGAAGTAGCAGTAAACCTTGATTTCTCTCTTTGATAAATATGGTTTTGGATCAAGCACTATATCTAATCTCTACCTGGAACCCATATAAATACCAAGAGGTTATGATCTAAGGTTCCTTATTCCTTTGAGAGAATAAAGTGCATCAACACATAAATATATCATCTTGATAATGTTGGATTTGTATAAATCCAAAATAGAAATACAAGATTTTATATACACATGAGAAACTAAGGATACACCATTGTTCAACAATCCTTTAAAGGATTTAATATATCCAATAGAAAATCTTTGAGAATAAGTAGAAACTAAAACTTCTATTTGAGGACTAGGTGGAGCTGTAGGAGTTACTGAAGATATCTCGGGTTGAATTATATCATCTAAGACTTGAAAACTAATTACCCTACCTTCTAAAGAAGTTAACTTATTATAAAAGTTTTATAATTTTCATATAATGACTTGAGAAACCTCATGGACATTATTAGAAGGTTCTGGGGAAACTAGATCACTAATAGTAGCTAGCACAAGAGAAACTGGATTGAGGGGTCTATACACAATAAGATCTTTGCCTTTGTTACTATCTTGTATAATAGGAAATTATTTAGAGTTTGAGGAACTAGAATTCTCCTTAGAATATTCTATGTAAATATATGTAATATGTTCATAAATATTGTCCAATAAAGTGGAAAAATTCTAATGATTTCCATTGATAGGGTCAATACGTGATATAGCCATATGCCTGATTTGTTTGAATATCTCCATGGTTGAATCCTTCTTAGCATTGTCCGAAGGAAATCAGGTATATAATTCAATGAAATATATATACCAAGACCTATTCATTTAATAGTCTCTTTGGTCTCCTTAAACTCACTAAATAAATCCTTTCTGAAATATTTCAATAAAATAAAAGTGAGCATGTCACATTGGAGTGACTAGATCTATGATGAAACTAAATTTATATCTAAATATAGTTGGTAAAAATGAGTCTGGAAGTCTAGAACCACTCACAAACATGCTTTTAAAATTATGAAAGTTTTATTTCATGTCTGATTTGAATATTTGAATCAAATCAAGAGAATCCTCATAGAGGTTTGATTGAACCACTGGAAGGTTTTTAATCAATATCCCTTTGATATGTCACAAGTAATCCAAGATTATTTACTTTATACTTTGTGGAATATATTCCTCTATGATCACTCACTTGGTCACTCACAACCTCATCTTCCTTAAAATCCACACCATATGAAACTGGTTTCACCAGTTAGAGGTTATTAATCAAGGTGTTCTGGGCATCCATCATCCCAACCATCTTATTAAAATCATCTCTAGATACTGAAATTTCTGTTAGCTATTTGATCACATCCTTTGAAGAAATAATCTCTTTATTTAGATGATAATAGTGTCCTTTTATATTATCAAAATCAATCATAAAAATAAGGAAAAAGTATTCATATGTTTCTCAACATTAGATCCTTGAGAACTTTTTATCACATAAGGTGTGTCCTCTTACACATGAGTAGGAGATGGAATGGGATCTGGTGTATGCTAAAAATTAATAGCTTCATACACAACAACATTCACAATTCTATATATGTTAGAATAAATTGATACATAGTGTCATGACCCGTCCCCCGGGGCCCGTGATGTGACTACCCTAAGCCCGCCTTCCTTAGGCCAGGGGCTAGCGACTAGAACCAGAAAAGCATATCCCTAAAATGGGAAGGCATTGCCTTTATAAACCGTAAACTCACACAAACCAAGAGCACATAAAGATATAAGCACAAAGTAAACTATATAGTAAATAGGGTGTGTACAGAAAGTAAAGGGGATGGACTACAAGCCCAACTGGAAAATACAAGTAAAACTGGAAGTACAAGTAAAATTGAAAATAGCTTATATGAACACCCGTCAAGGATCCTACCTGAAGGGTAGGTACAACTCTCGAATGGTCGTCTCTGTGGTACACCATGTCTAAGTTCCACCTCTGAGCAGTCTCTAGTCCCGGTACCCTCATCCTCAGTCAGCATTGTCCGTCATCTGTATAAGACACAACAAGGTGTGGGTGAATCCTGTGCAGGGGTGAGTATAACAATGCTCAGTAGGGACCCCAAGACCCCTGAAGGTCTCTCAAATATACAAAGGATAAACCACAAAACATGGAAACAACATTCAACCCTACTTAGGTATATTCCCATACATATACCTTCGTTATCAAGTTATACTCATCTCACACAGGAGGGAAGAATACCAAAAAGGTAACACCAAGAAGATATAGTACCACACAGGCTCACCATGAAGATATAGTACCACACAGGTACACCATAAAGATATAAGACTCATCTCACATAGGTATTAGTGTAGTATAGAAGTACAGATGATTAGTCGTGAAGCTAGATCATCTTATTCGGTCAAGAGGCACTACTACTGATTATACGGAGTCTGACCCACACAGGATCGATAGGTACTAACCCCCGCTATGACCCACACAGGATCAGTATGCGTTGCCCCACACAGGATCACTGAGCGCTGAACCACATAGGATCTGACCCACACAGGATTAGTATGTGCTAACCCACACAGGATCGCTGAGAACTAACCCACACAGGATCTGACCCACATAGGATAGGTATGCGCTAACCCACATAGGATCTCTGAGCACTGACCCACATAGGATCAATAGGTACTAACCCCCTCAATGATCCACACAGGATCCGACCCTCCCAGAGTCGATAGGTAACTAACCTCTGTATTATCCGTCTCTAACCTCTACCTCACGGCCAACCACTGGGTTCCTGCTCATAGCACATTTGGGAGAACCGCTCCTCAAGCCATAGGTCATACCTCAACTTCCCTGAAGTCCCATGAAGAAGTATCCCAAATGTTTTTCACATCATAAGGGACCCAACGCAACTGATGGCATGTCAATCGGACTCCCGGTCTGTAAGTTATTAGAGTTTCCGCTCTGAGGACCCAGTTAGATTCACGGTTCGATCCAACCTAGACATACTCCAACTTTATACAAACCTCAAGTAAAGTATACCAAAAGGACCATATCGATCCAAGGATTCTGGTGCCACATACGGTTCTTCAAATGGACACCCAGATCACAAGTTATGGCCACAAAGGCGTAAGTGGGTCCAGATGGGCCCGGGTCTGGTCCGATCCGGTCGGATTGACCCGGCCAGGGCTGACCAAAACTGGTTCGGGTTTCCCCATCCTGATTCGGGTCTATCCCGGTTGTCCTAGAATGTGGTGGGCCCATCCTGCTGGGCCGTGCTCCGGCCCGACCCACGAAGGGGAAGGCCCGACCCGGCCTGCGCTGGGCACGGCCTGGTGGTGCGGCCCGGTGGCACGGTCTACCGAAGATGGCATTGAAGGGGGAGCAGACCCCCTTCCATTTGGAACTACAACGGGGAATTTCCTTTAGGCGCTTCCAAGTCACCACAGGACCCGAGCGGATCCCGCCGAACCACAACGGTCGGCCGGTGTTCCGGTCGGTCCTCCTCCCAGTTGTATGGTCACGTGCCACTACTCCATCATGGTCGGCATGGTCGGCTGCTCTTCAACCTCCGCCACGGCCTCCTGATCCATAGGCGGTGCGAACATACGCCGCCGCTTTGCCACGCAGTCGGCCGGATGTTGGCCGCCACCCTGCCCCGCTGCGGCCGACGGGTCGTGGCATCCTCATCATCCTGTTGCGCGGACACGCACCGCCTTCTTCTACGAGCCATTGCAGATTCGTTCCAAGACCAAAAATTATGTATTTCACATATTCACGATCCTCAGGTCAAGGGCTCTGCGTCCATATGTCACGCTCGGAAAAACTTTGTGTTTCCAGTGTCATTAAATATTTGACGTTGAAGAACACATGAAGAATGCGTGAAGAACAAAAGATAAAGGGGGAAAGGTATATGTGCGGGATGATGGGATTATTTGTTTGGCCATCATAGTTGTGAATCTATAACAAGAAGAATCAAGAAAATTATATTTAATCATAATAAAATTAAAACCCCTACCTCGTTTTCCCGTAAGAGATATCACAAGGAAGAAGACGAAGTCGATGAGATAGCGACGTCGGTGTTCATCGCTCCCGCAAGATGTTTCCGATCCGGGCTCAAGTGTCATCCACATTATACGATTCTAGAGGATTATCTTTATTATAGAGTGTTCTTCATTGAAGAATATGATCCTCTAAAATCTCTCCCAAAAACTTCTCTCCTTTTCCAACAAAAATTTCCCCACAGGAAATGAGAAGGCAACTTAATATGTTAAGTTTATTAATTAAACAATTAAATGTTGGCTCATTAATTAAGTTGAAGTTGGCACAATAAATTGAGAGGTGTCCAAGGGATAAATCCACATTAAAGAGGGAATTCAAGGGGTTGGGTGGTCCCCACCACTAAATTCAAATGGGAGGTTTCACAAAGAAATGTAAAATAAAGATGTTTTATTTTATTTTTATTCTTTTAACACACCCACGAAAAGTCTAAAAACTAATTTCCCCCCTCGACCTATTGCGGTTGAGGTGAAGGTATCCTTAGGAGAATATCAGTGCTTTGAGTTCAACGGTGTCCTCAGATTTCAATTCCGAGCACCGGTCCAAAAGTTACAAAAACCCACTTTCATGTTTACTAAATGTACCTGAAAAAAGTTCAGAAATTCATTCTAGGCACACAGGTCCTTGGAATCATGCACCGTCAATTTTTGTGGACTCGTAATATTTTCATTTATTTAAAAAACATTACATGGAAAAATTTGGGTCTTTACATTCTCCCCATCTCAGGGCTTTTCATCCTCGATAGCCACAACACAAACTAGGGAAACAAGTGGGGGTACTGAGCAAGAATCTGATCCTCTCGCTCCCATGTGCTCTCCTGGATGTTACCATGCTGCCAAAAACATGCACTAAAGGTATCGACCTCCCATGAAGAACTATCTCCTATTGATCCTCAATCTCCACTGGAACCTCTGAAAACATCACCCCATCATTGATTTCCAGCTCGCCCCAGGCAATGATGTGAGATGGATCATGTACGTATCTCCTTAGCTAGGATACGTGGAAAATATCATGCACCCAGTGCAACTAAGGTGGAAGAGATAAGAGGTAAGCCACCTCACCAACTCTGTTGAGGACCTGAAAGTGTCCAATGAACCATGGAGATAACTTTCCACCTTGGCCAAATCTCTGCAAACCTCTTCGAGCTGAGACCCCTAGAAAGACATGGTCAACATTCTTGAACTCTAGAGGTCTTTGACTCCTGTCATCATAGGACTTCTGCCTTCTCTGTGCAGTCTTCATCTGCTCCTAGATGATCTGCACCTTCTTTGTGGTAGCCCATACCATCTCTGGTCCCACAAGTGCTGACTCCCCTGGGTCAGTCCAGCACAGAGGTGATCTACAAGGTTGTTCGTACAATGCCTCAAATGGTGTCATACCGATAGTGGAGTGATAGATTTTGTTGTATGAAAACTCCACCAAAGTCAAGTGATCCTCCTAGATGAGGCCAAAATCAAGAACGCAATCACGTAGCATGTCGTAAAGGGTCTGAATGGTCTTCTCTGTCTGAATATCCATCTGAGGATGGAAGGTTGTTCTCAATCGAAGCTACATTCTGAAAGCCTCATGCAATCCCTTCCATATTTGGGAAGTAAAATGTGCATCATGATCAGATAAAATCGTATATGGCACTCCATGAAGCCGTACAATCTCCTGCACATAGAGGTATCCCAAGATCTCTACTGATCCCTACTCTTTGATAGGTAGGAAGTGGGCCGACTTGGTGAGTCGGTCAACGATCACCCAGATAGAATCATGACTCCTGGACGTGCATGGAAGTCCTATCACAAATTCCATGGAAATTCCATCCCACTTCCACTCTGGCACCTCTAGTGGATGAACTAAGCCTACTGGAACCTAATGCTCTACCTTCACTTGCTGACAAGTGAGGCACCGAGAGACAAACTCGGCCACAACTTTCTTCATTCCTGGACACCAGTGCTGATGTCGAAGGTCTTGGTACATCTTCTCCACTTATGTATGTACCGCTAGAGGGGATGTATGGAACACCCTCAATACTTCCTCCCGTAGCGCCATCTGTGCCATAGTATTCCCTCTGAAGAGGTTGACGTGCTCCCCACATTCATAAAATCCATCAGGTGCATGTCCTATGGATATATGAGCACATCGAGTCTTGTAGTCAGTGTTCCCAAGATGCATCTCCCTAACTCACTGAAGGAGTGGGGGAGTGACTGTTAGAGACTGAAGATAATATAATCAATCTCAATCCATATAGGATATCCGTAAAGAGTCTAGCTTCTTCGTCGCCTCACTCAGCAACTGTGTACCCAATCTCCTGCTGAGTGCATCTACTACCACGTTTCCCCTTCCTAAGAGTATAGACTATCTCTAAGTCATAGTCCTAGAGGAACTCAAGCCAACTCTACTGTCTCAGGTTTAGGTCCTTCTGAGAGAAGATATACCTGAGACTATTATGATCATAGTAGACTATAAAATGTTCGCCTATCAAGTAATGTCGCCACATCTTTAAAACGAAGACCACTATTGCTAACTCCAGGTCATGGGTAGCATAGTTCTGCTCATGTTGTCTCAGATTTCGAGAACTATATATGATCACTGCTCTCTCCTGCATCAGGACACATCCAAGGCTGGTCCCTGATGCGTCGCAGTAGACTACATACCCAATGCCCTCCTCCAATAGCATCAAGATGGGGGCACTCGTCAGTCTCTTCCTCAGCTCCTGGAAACTCCTCTGGCATCTCTCTGACCACATGAAGAGTTTCCCTTTCTTTGTAAATGCTAATAAGGTTGTCACAACTCTGGAAAAGTTAGGCACAAACCTCCAGTAGTAACTGGCCAAACCCAAAAAACTTCGCACCTCCGTCATGCTCCTTGGTGGATCCCAGGCAAGCACAGTCTCAATATTCATTGGATCCATCACAACTCCAGCCTCTGAGATAATGTGTCCCATAAAGTGAACCTCTTGGATCCAGAACTAGCACTTTGAGAGCTTACCATAAAACTGGTTCTCTCAGAGTGTGCCCAGAACTATCTGTAGTTGATAGGCATGCTCCTCCTCCGTCACTGAGTATATCAAGATATCATCAATGAAGACTACCAAAAAGTGATCAAGGTATGTCATGAAGATCCTATTCATGAGTCCCATGAACACTACTGGGGCGTTGGTCACGCCAAATGGAATAACCAAGAACTCATAATGGACATACCGACATCTGAAGGCTGTCTTCTGCACATCCTCATCTCGTACCCTGAGCTGGCGATAGCCTAATCTGAGTTCTATCTTATAAAACCACCACGCTCCCTTTATCTGATAAAAGAGATCATAAATCCTAGGGATTTGGTACTTGTTCTTCACGGTCACCTGGTTCAGGTGCCGATAGTCCACACAGAGGCTCAAACCCCCATCTTCCTTCTTGGTGAACAAAATTAGGGCTGCCTAAGGAGAAACATTGGGACTAATAAAACCCTTGCTTTGTAAGTCCTCTAGTTGTACCTACAGCTCTCGAAGCTCCGCAGGAGCCATCCGATATGCTGGTGTAGATATCGGTGTTGTCCCGGGGTACAAGTCAGTGTAAAATTCCACCTATCTGCAAGGAGGTAGACCCGGAACATCATCAAGGAAAACATCAGCGTATTGGTCCACCACTATAGTATAGTTCAGACTCTTAACATAAACCGCTCTGAGGGTAAGGCTAGCCAACTGATGTGTGATCAGCTATAAACTCCTCTGGATAAGTCTATCCTACACTGCAAAGGTTCCCTTCTCACCAATGAAGGAAAACCTGGTCTCATCCATGTGGACACACCACACTTTGCACCTAATACAGTCAATCTAAGCATGGACTGTGGATAACCAGTCCATACCCAAGATGACGTCGTAAGGCCTTGACGCCGCTACTAGAAGATCCTAGTCAAATCTCTCACCTCCTAGAGTAAGCTCACATTACTGGCACCAATGTGTAATCATCTAATCCACTCTCGTAGGAGTCTCTAGCCATAAGAATTGAGCCAACGGCTCCACTGGTATCCCCGAGATCCGAATGAGGGTTGTGGCAATAAAATAATGACTGGAACCTGTGTCTATAAGTACTGTAGATAGGGTGGAGTAGACACAGATCATACCTCGTATCATCTCTAGAGTGCCATGGTCGTAGGCCTCAGCTGCTTGGAGATGAGATTGTCCATGTCCACCTGCTCCATGTGGTCGGGGTGGACCACATGGTGGAGGTGGCGGTAGAACTTAGAATCATCTCCCACCACCTGCTGCATGGTCTGCTCCTCTTCCACGTCCGAATCTTACCTATGGACCTCCTTGATTGAATCTTTTCCTCTAACCAGGCGGTCCTTTGACTGTCTGTTGGTCATTTGTACGGCGGGTCGGGCAGTCGCAATCCCTGTGACCCTACCCGCCGCATGAGTAACACTGCTTGTTCCTTTCCAGTCCTACTCTATCTCTAGATCCCCGCACCACCGACCCTGTATCCTCTGGTCGTCCACCTATAGGTCTGGTCCTCTTGGACCTCTCTGTCATCTGTCTACTTCCAACTTCCAATGACTCTGCTACGTGTCGTCCGGTAGTGGGTCTCGCTGTTAGTGACTAATCATTAAAAAAGCTCTCTACTAATAGTGCTTTCTCTAACACCCCCACCAACATTGGGATGCTAAGAGAAACCATCAAAGCTCTAATATCCCATCTGAGCCCCTACTCGAAGGTTTGGGCCCTGAAGAAAGGGTCTCGCACCATATCAGTGGTGTAGCACGAGAGGTCGGTGAACCTCGCTGAATACTGAACCACGGTCATGCCACCCTACTGTAAGTGGAGAAGCTCATGTATACCCACTGAGGGTAAGATTGCTGGGATGAACTATGCCCTGAAAAGGCTCTTGAAGTCCACCCAGATGAGATTCACTTCATCGTGAACCTGGAGCATCAAGATCCACCATCTTCTCGCTGCTGCCTAAAGAAGACCGGCGGCAAGGATCACCATGAGATCAGCTGGTGTCCCTACCAATCAAAAAAACTCTAAACACGGCCTCCAACCAGTTGTCAGCCGCCTATTGATTTCCTCGCCCCATGTAACATCCTGGTTCTGGAAGCCACCCATAGGCACCCCGTACCCGGTTGGTCGCATGGCCTCAAGCGCATTTCCCCAAATGTCAGAGGCTAACGACTAGCAGCGAGGGCCTTGGGTGTGTTAGTGGGGAAACTATGCCCTCATTGGAAGAGTACATAGTGGAATTAAACAACATATACAATAGCGGATGTAGAAAATATCCAACAATAGTAAACAGCAGAAGGCTAAAACAATAAACAACTAGAGCACACACACACACACATATATATATATATGAAATGATGCATGATACATATGTCTAGGAAAGTATCCAAACAAGTCACAATAATGAATACAATAATAAACCAAAGTACAAAGGAAAAACAGATAAGAAACTCCTCAGTATCGCAAGCCTCGGCTTGGTCCCATGCTTTCCTGCTCCAAAGCAATCAAGTACCTGAAGTCGAAGGGCTCTTGCCATTGTCTATACCTGCAGTAATATAATCTGTTTGGGCCCAAAAGCATGACCCAAACAGGGTGTGAGACTAAATCCCAGTAGGCAACCACCCGAAGATCCGTGCCTAATAGTTAGTGAGCATATGGTAGGTAACAGTACAGTAAGCAGTAAATAGTATGCAGTAAACAGGATGATACACAATAGTAAACAATCCACAGATCAACAAGTAGCAGTGAAGCAAGCAGCTAACCACAAACAGGAATCCCTCAGGTAAGTACTCACAACCATCCCTTCTGGTCCTATCCAATAAGTACCAACAACCCTCTAGGCAGTACACTCAGCCTAACCCCTCTGGTTTGGTCATACGAAATTATAAGACTCTCTGAGGAAGCACGCTCAGTCAATTCCCCTTATAGTCTAAGGTAGTCAGGGACTCTCTAAGGAAGATCACACAGTCAATTCCCCTTATAGCCCCAAGGTCTAGAGACTCTCTGAGGAATCTCACTCGGTCAGTTCATCTTATAGCCTCAGGTCTATCACAAAATCTCTGAGGAAGCTCACTCAGTCAATTACTCGTATAGCCTGGAATGGTTTAAGGAATTCAAACAAAAAAGACTCTCCAAGGAATCTCACTCGGTCTACCCCCGTACAGTCTATAAATCTCAATAATATCTGAGGAAGCTCACTCAGTCCATCCTCCTATAGTCTATAATATCCAAGACTCTCCGGGAATCTTACTCGGTTTATCCCCTATAGTCTATAATGTCCAAGACTCTCTGAGGAAGCTCACTCGGTCTATCCCCTTATAGTCTATAGCACCAGGTTCTCACGACCCCATGCCAGTCAGTGCATAATAATGCTATAAGGCCAAAGTAAACCTACAAAGCTACTTGGCTAACCATTCTACATCATAACAAGCATTTCAGGGAACAACGCTCCATCCTACGGTCACAAGGCATGGAAAACAGGTATAACGACCAAAGGCCGAACAAGACCAAAAGGTCATAAACAGAACAAGGCATGGGAAGAACATCCAAGCATAGAAATTATCCTCATACATAACAAAATTACCTCCACTCAAGCATACAATCAAGGCAGGAAAACAACATGGGTAAAACAGTAATCACGCAATACCTCGTTCAAGGGTATTGGTGGAATTTGCACATAATACTCAAGGAATTTGAATGGAAAGGCACAAACTGCATACCTTGATTCTAGGACATCGATATACTTGAACCACGAGTCTTGAATCTCCTTATAATGTTGTAGATCTATGAAAACACAAAAAACATTCAACCAATGATAACTTGTAAAAGATGGGGAATTGGAAAACAAAGCTCTAGGATAAGGAAGATCTTATCACTTCAGTCCCAATGCAATCGACGATGGTCGATTCAGAGAACGGACGGAGGCTTGGGGGCTCGGAGGGGGTTTGCGGCCGTATGGGATGCTCTTGGTCGAAGAAGCTGGAGAAGAAGCGTGTTCTGGTGATTAGGCGCGACCCCGGTTCGTTTAATGAAAAAAAGGAAAGTGCACGGTGTGTACTTTTGGAGTACACGGTGTGTACTAGGATTTTCCATACTCTGCTTTAAGCGGCCTCCACATCACCCCTACATGGCCATCTATGTGGCCCGTACACGGCCAGCACACAACCTCGCGCGACAAGGGAGTACACTGTGTGTACTTATAAAGTACACGGCGTGTACTTTAAAAATTTCCAGAAACTCCACTTTTCTCAAAAACTCCAGAAAAAGGAAAAACATACCTGAAAAGAAGTTTCGGGTTCTTAAAAACTTTCCCCCTTAAAGAAATTCATCCCCAAATTTCCCTAGCGAGGTGTAGAAGAAGAAACCACGAACAGCTCCGGCCACTGCGATCGCACATCGGCCTTCCGCTCCCAAGTCTCGTCCTGTACTCGCTCATGCTGTCATAGCACCCATACTAGAGGAACAAACCGGCCATGGAGAACCTTCGTACTATGATCACCAATCCGGATACGATGATCCTCAAACGATGCATCCGCTTCGAGATCAACCTTCTCAGATTGAAAGACATGAGACGGGTCTGAAAATTAACGTCGGAGCTGGGAAACGTGGAAGACGTCATTCATAGACCGGTACCTTTGAGGTAACTGAAACCGATAGGCAACCGGAACAACTCTCTCAAACACCTCAAACAGCCCGAGGTATCGTGGTGAAAGCTTACCCTGTCTCTGAATCCTCTTGTGTCCCAAACTAGGTGCGACACGCAGGAAAACCTAATCCCCAACCTCAAACTCCAGAGGTCATATCCACTGATCATCATAATACTTCTGTCGAGAATGTGCCATAGCCATCCTCTTCTGAATCAAATCAATCTGCTCTGAGGTCTCCTGAACAGAACGAGGTCCCAGCAAAGCTACCTCTCCTTCCTCCAGCCAGCATAATGGTGATCGGTATGGCCTACCGTACAAAGCCTCATAAGGTTCCATCTGGATAGTCTTCTGAAAACTATTGTTTTAGGAGAACTCCACAAGAGTTATATGCTTCTCCCAAGAACCTCTAAAATCCAGGATGCATGCTCAGATCATATCCTCAAGAACTTAAATCGTACGCTCGAAATGACCATCTGTCTGGGGATGGTATGTTGTAATCAAAAGTACCTGTGTACCCAAAGCCTTCTGAAGTCCCTGCCAGAACCGAGAAGTAAAATGCACATCCCTGTCTGAAACAACGGAGTGTGGAACTCCATGTAGATGTACAATCTCTTGGATGTACAACCATCCTATCTCATCAACACTGAAGGTCTGCTTGATCGGCAAGAAGTGAGAAACCTTCATAAGCCTGTCGATGACAAAACAAACAACATCACTCCCTCGAGGTGACCTCAGCAAACCGGTCACGAAGTCCATCACGACATCATTCCACTTCCACTCCGGAATGGATAACTATTGTAAAATACATGTTGGTCACTGATGCTCCACTTTCACCTGCTAACAAGTGGAACACCTCATGACAAAACCAGTAACATCTCTCTTTATACCTAGCTACCAATACTAGCAGTGTAGTTCACGATACATCTTGGTGATGCGAGGATGAACTGCCCAAACTGAGGATTGAAAATCTTGCATCAGCTCCTTGCGTATGTCTGATGGCACCCATACACGTCCCTGGAAATTCAAGATCTCATCCTCACCTACTGTCCATCCAGGAAGAGGGTCCTCTCCTGACACACTTTTCCGTAGGACTAGCCCTTCTGAGTCTGATAGTTGTCTCATCCGTACCCGGTCGAGAAGAGTAGAGGTAACAGCTATAGAAGATAGAAAATTCTGTCCCTATCTGTCGTGCACCTCCAAATGCATCTCAGAGAGTATATACATAAGCTTCCAATCACTACTGGACTCCTGAACTACCGGTATCTGAGTTCTCCTGCTCAACACATCAACCACTACGTTTCCCTTCCCAGGTGTATAGGCAAGCTCAAAGTCAAAGGACTGAAGATACTCGACCCACCTGCACTGTCTCAGATTCAGATCACACTGAATAAAGATGTAATTGAGACTCTTGTGGTCGGTAAACACCACAAAGTTCTCTATCAGAAGATAATGTCTCCAACAACGTAATACATGAACAACTTCTGCCAACTCCAGATTGTGCGTCGGGTAGTTTCTCTCATGTGGCCTCAACTGCCGAGACCTGTATGCAACGACTCCATCTCCCTGCATAAGCATAGCTCCCAGCCCGATACCTAAAGCATCACAATACATGGTATAGCTCTTTCCCGGATCTGGAAAGACTAGTATCAATTCTGACGTCAACCTCTCTTTCAACTCCCGAAAGGCTGACTCACAAGAATCTGACCATAAGAATTTCGCCCCTTTCTTGGTCAGACCTGTCAGTGGTGCTTCTAGGCATGAAAAGTCCTATATGAAGCATCTATAGTATTCATCCAGCCCTAAGAAACTCCATAACTCAAAGACATTCTTCGGTTTCTCCCAGGAAACTAATGCCCTCACTTTCTCTGGGTCTACTGATACTCCTGTCTCTGAGATAATATGACCTAAAAGTTAATCTGATCTATCCAAAAGTGGCATTTCTAGAGATTAGAATATAACTGATGCTATCTCAGTGTAATTAGAATGATCTCAAGATGGGTATCATGGTTGTGTCGAGTGTGAGAGTACACCAATATGTCATCCACGAAAACCACCATGAAGGAATCCAAGTATAGATGGAACACTCGGTTCATCAGTTCCATGAAAACTGTCGGCGCATTCGTGAGACCGAATGACATAACAATATACTCTTATAGACCATAAATGCTCTATAAAGCTATAAGAGGTATATCAGATGGTCTAATATGAAACTTATGATAACTGGATCTCAAGTCAATCTTCGAGAACACTCGGGATCCTCAAATATGATCAAAGAGATCATCAATCCTCGGCAAGGGATATCGGTTCTTGACCCTCAACTGGTTCAACTTCCAAAAGTCCACACAAAGCCTAAGGGTATGGTCTTCCTTCTTTGCGAACAGGATAGGTGAACCCCAAGGAGAAGTACTGGGTTGGATAAAACCCTTTGCCTGCAACTCCTCCAACTGCTTCTTGAGCTCCTGCAACTCAGGTGTATCCATCCTATAAGGAGGAATGGACACCGGTGTCACTCCTAGTACGATCTCAATTGAGAAGTCTACCTCACACTCTAGAGGAAAACCTGAAAATTCCTCTGGAAAGACATCTCTAAAACAATCCACCCCTGGAGGAAAGTATAACTGTGAAGTCCCTGGGTCATCCAGATAAAGACTAGCAATTTGGGATGTAACCCATCCTATCCCATGATGCTCGGGTCATACTCTACTCTCCTAGACATCCCACTTGCCTCTATGAAGAAAGGATCCACCCTATGGTGATAAAAAAACTCATCATGCGGCGATAGCAATCGACGACTTCCTGGAAGGGGACTAACCAGTCCATTCTGAGAATGACATCATAGCTCGTCATCTCTAGGACATAGAGGTCTCATAAGAAGTGACACCCTAAAACCTCAAGAGGTCACTCTCTTCACTGACCTACACTAACCGTTATAGTCCCCAACGGTGTTTCTAGCATCAAGGTATTGGTAGAAGAAAAGATACAGAGCCCAAGGCTCTCCAAAACAACAACATAGATAAAAATATGCGTAGCACTAGTATTGAAAAGTGTTGAAGATAAAACTGAGGCTACTAATATCGTACCTCAAACTGTGGAAGGTCTGGGATCCTGCTTCTAATGGTTCTACTCCATAGAAAAATTCTATCCTGTACCGCGGCCCTACGACCCTAGCTGACCACTCTAAGATGATCCACTTAGTTTTCACTGGTAACCTGGTGACTGACCACCATGACCGCGACCTCCACCTCAGCCCGAACGGTCGGAAGAACTGCAGTTCCCAGACTGGTGAGAAACTGGCGATGAATCTCTTGAATGTGGGGTCATAAAAGAACCCCTACCACCAGCTTTAGGTGAGAAAATCTGATAGAAACATTGAAGATGGCCCATCTTGCCGCAAGATCGGCACTCTATCGGGTCTCTCTGGCACTGAGAACTTGTATGCCCGCTCCTCCCGCATTGGTAGCATACTACCTGGCTGCCCAAAGATACATTCTGCATACTCTGATCTCCTCGAGTAGACTTCTTACAGTGCTTCCTGCTATCAGTAGGAGGAACACTGACTCTGGATGTCGAACCGCCCAGGATCACTACTCCAGAATCCCTCAGATTGCGCTCAGTGATCAGCACCTAGTTGACTATAGATGATATCTAAGTCAACCAAAAGCTGTTCACCTGTGAGCGAATGTCGTGCCTCAGACCATCCTCAAATTTCCGCGTAAGGAACAACTCATCACCTCTTGGAATATGCGTGAAACGCTGCAGCTTGGTAAAGAGAGACGAGTACTCCATAACCGAAAGAGTACCCTGATCCAGACTCATAAACTCTCGGGCTCGATCGGCCCTGAAGGTATTTGGGTAGAAGTAATCATATAAGATGCACCAAAACTCACCTCAAGTCATAGTCTATTGGCTCCCTAACTGTGAGATCACATCCCACCACCTCTTGGAGGAGTCTTGGAGCATATAGGTAGCGAGCTTCACCCTCTTCTCTGGAGGTATCTCCAGATGCTCGAAAATTTTCAATGTGGCCTCTAGCCACGACTCTGCAGCCTGAGGTCCTCCATCCCCTGAGAAAGTAGAAGGGTTCTTTTACTAGAAAACCCATTTCAACTCTGCCATCGACGGGGCAGGAGGCAGTGCTCCCCAGAAGGTATGCATCGTCCTCAGAAATTCTTCCCTAAACTACGCATCAGTGCCTGCAACTGGTATAACTATTGGTGCCAAGGCTGGCATAGCAGAAGGATCTACAAGAGGTCCCTGGTTGACTATATCCAGTGTCTGATCACTGTCTGGCAGCTGACATACAACTGGAGGATGTCTCGGTGGCATAGATCTAAAAGGTCAAAAGCACACCTTAGATCAGGATTATCAAAGACTGAGAACACAAGAGTAAAAGAGGGAAACTTGAGAAATAAACATCCAAGTTTTAAAAAACACGACTACATGGCATGTATAAAAACTACACGGCGTGTTCTTTTAAGCCATTCACATGGGCGTGTACTTCTGCCACAATTGTTCGTGTAACACCCCCAACCACACGGCGTGTTGTCCCCATACACAGCGTGTACTTGAACTCTATTCCCCTGCCTGAGTCTCCTTACATGGCTAACCCACATGGTCCTCTTAATCCTAAACTACATGGCGTGTTCACGAAGGACACATCATGTACTAGACAAGGTCACAATGACCTGTGTTGTTAGTTACACGGTCGGATACATGGTTTACTCTACATGGTGTGCTCCCTGAGAACACAGCGTGTACTTGAAGGTTTTCCCCGACCTGTGTTGTTTGTGACATGGCTGGGTACTTACGTTACATGGCACGACATGTGATAACAAGACACAGCGTGTAAAGTCAAGGTTTCATCCATCTGTTTCGTTAGCCACATGGGTAGACACACGGTCACTACAACATGGCGTATACATAACGTACACGGCGTGTTCCTGAAGATTTTTCACAACCCCATGTTTTTTTCCACACAGTCAGTGAAATGGTTTAAAAACTACATGGCGTGTATTAATAATGTGCACGCCGTGTATTCTGGGTTTTTCCGGGAAGTAGCTCAAAAACTGCTCCGAAGCCCAGAAAACACAGAAAACAAGAGTTAAGGTGCCAAATTCTGATCTGTGAGGGCCCATACTCCACGCGAATCAAAGCTTGGCATCTTATACAAGTTATAACAAGGAAACCAGATAATGATCTACCAAACTCTGGTCCATGAGGGCCCATAACACCTCAAGAACCAAAGTTTGGTGTCCATCTAATCAAGGTACTATACAAACAATTTTTCTATCAAATAGTAGATATTCTATCAAAGTATCTATCACAACAGCATGCATAATCTACACAACGTCTATCACAACAACATGCAATCACTAATGAATCCTAGATGGCATGGAAAGAATGCATGGAATGTGATTTCTAACAAGTTCCTATATGTTTCATGAGATGGAAAACCCTCATCTCATAGGGTTGTGATAGAAATAGAACTGCAATAACAACAACGGTAACAACACAAAGCATGTAAATCACCCAATGGTGAAATCAAATCAACTGTAAAAGTGAAAACTAGTAAAACCGCAATAAACGAGGTAGTATGGATTTTCCCTGTACATGGGTTAGCTACTCTCGGGAATAGCTTAATAACAAGTACCTATTTCATCCTATCCCTGGCTATAGGCTTCAAACAATAATTCAAGAGAAAAGAGCTCCTCTGATACCACTTTGTAACGTCCTGGTTCCGGAAGCCACCCAAAGGCGCCCCATACCCGGTTGGTCACATGGCCTCAAGCGCATTTCCCCGAACGCCAGAGGCTTCCGACGAGTAGTGAGGGCCTTGGGTGTGTTAGTGGGGAAACTATGCCCTCATTGGCAGAGTACACAGTAGAAGTAAACAACACATACAATAGCAGAAGCAGAAAATATCCAACAACAGTAAACAACGGAAGGCTAAAACAATAAACAAATGGAGCACACACATATATATATGAAATGATGCATGATACATATGTCTAGGAAAGAAGCCAAACAAGTCACAATTCTTAATAAAATACTAAACCAAAGTACAAAGGAAAAAATAGATAAGCAACTCCTCAGCATCGCAAGCCTCGACTTGGTCCCATACTCTCCTGCTCCAAAGCAATCAAGTACCTAAAGTCTAAGGGTGTTTTCCCTTGTCTATACCTGCAGCAATATAATCTATTTGGGCCCAAAAGCATGACCCAAACAGGGTGTGAGACTAAATCCCAGTAGGAAACCACTCGAAGATCTGTGCCTAATAGTCAGTGAGCATATGGCAGGTAATAATACAGTAAGCAGTAAATAGGATGATACGCAACAGTAAAAAATCCACAGATCAACAAGCAGCAGTGAAGTAAGCAGCTAACCACAAATAGGAATCCCTCATGACAATACTCAAATCCATCCCTTATGGTCCTATACAAGAAGTACCAACAACCCTCTGGGCAGTACACTTAGCCTAACCCCTCTTTTTTGGTCATACGAAATTATAAGACTCTCTGAGGAAGCACGCTCAGTCAATTCCCCTTATAGTCTAAGGTAGTCAGGGACTCTGTGAGGAAGATCACGTGGTCAATTATTCTTATATTCCCAAGGTCTAGAGACTCTCTGAGGAAGCTCACTCGGTCAATTCCTCTTATAGCCTCAGGTATATCACAGACTCTCTGAGGAAGCTCACTCGGTCAATTCCTCTTATAGCCTAGAATGGTTTAAGGAATTCAAACAACAAAGACTCTCCGAGGAAGCTCACTCGTTCTACCCCCGTACAGTCTATAAAGCTCAAGAATCTCTGAGGAATCTCACTTGGTCCATCCTCCTATAGTCTATAATATCCAAGACTCTCGGGGAAGCTCACTCGGTCTATCCCCTATAGTCTATAATGTCCATGACTCTCTGAGGAAGCTCACTCGGTCTATCCCCTTATAGTCTACAGCACCAGGTTCTCACAGCCTCGTGCCAGTCAGTGCATAAGAATGATATAAGGCCAAATTAAACCTACAGAGCTACTTGGCTAACCAATCTACAACATAACAAGCATGTTAGGGAACAACACTCCATCCTACTATCACAAGGCATGGAAAACAGGTATAACAGCCAAAGGCTGAACAAGACCAAAAGGTCATAAATAGAACAAGGCATGGGAAAAACATCCAAGCATAGAAATTATCCTCATAAATAACCAAATTACTTCTACTCCAGCATACAGGCATGGTAGGAAAACAACAGGGGTAAAACAGTAATCACGCAATACCCCGTTCAAGGGTATTGGTGTAATTTTCACATAATACTCAAGGACTTTGAACAGAAGGGAACAAACCACATACCTTGATGCTAGGAGATTGATATACTTGAACCATGAGGCTTTAATCTTTTTATAATGTCATAGATCTATGAAAATTCACAAAACATTCAACTCATGATAACATGCAAAATAGAAGGAATTGGAAAACGAAGCTCTAGGAGAAGGAAGAGCTTATCGTTGTGGTCCCAACGCAATCGATGGAGGTCGATTCGGAGAACGGACGGAGGCTTGGGGGCTCAGAGGGAGTTCACGGCTGTACAGGATGCTATCGGTCAAAGAAGCTGGAGAAGAAGCGTGTTCTGGTGATTAGACGTGACCTCGGTCCATTTAATGAAAAAAAGTACATGGTGTGTACTTTTGGAGTACACTATGTGTACTAGGATTTTCTGTACTTCGATTTAAGTGGCCTCCACATCACCCCTATATGGCCATGTGTGTGGCCCAGACATGGCCAGCACATGGCCTCGCACAGTAAGGGAGTACACAGTGTGTACTTCAAAAATTTCCAGAAACTCCTCTTTTCTCAAAAACTCCAGAAAAAAGAAAAACATAACTGAAAAGAAGGTCTGGGTTCTTACTCCTCAGAACCTCAGTGGCCTATGGCACTAGAAATCGTGCAACGTGCTCAAGTTTTGTGCACCCTCTACTACTGAGGATGGTGGAATCGGCTGCCCAATGGGTAGTGGTGCTGCTGGTACACCACCTGATGGTATAACTGCCGTAAGGGGGCCCTACACCGAAGCCTCGTCACTCGGTGGGCTGTCATCACGTACTCTACTTGGAACCCTAGTTGGCTGTCTACGTGGAGGCATCCTGAAAAGAAACAGGTGTCCCATAGTCATTAAGTTATACCTGGTGAGCTAACTCAAAGAGATCACAAAGAAAACTTTTCAAAAACACATATGTAATCAGTGTTTTCATGAACTGAGTCAGAAATCAAAAGTCAGGGTCCTGGTGTATGGATACGTCGGCCGTCGCACCAACACTGGATTCCCCAAATTGAAAACCAAACCCATCAAACTTAACACTATTTCCGATTAAAAGATAATAGTCTGAGTTCTTCATTAGAACCGACTCCTCTGATACCAATTTTTCATGAACCGTCCACTAGGGCCCATGTTGTGACTACCCCAAGCCCTCCTTCCTTAGGCCAGGGTCTGGATACTAGTACCGAAAAGTAATATCCCTAAAACAGGAAGGAATTTCCTTTATAAAATATTAACTCACACAAACCAAGTACACAGCAAGATACAAGCAAAAAATTATACTATATAGTAAAAAAGGTGTGTACAAAAAGTAAAGGGGCCAGAATACAAGTCCAACTAGAAACTACAAGTTAAACTTGAAGTACAAGTAAAACTAAAAACATCTCTTGTGAACACCCATCAACGATCCTACCTCAAGGTTAGGTATAACTCTCAAATGGTCTTATATGTGTTACGCCATGTCTAAGGTCCACCTCTGAGCAGTCTCCAGTCCTGGTACCCTCGTCCTCAGTCAGTGTTGTCCGTCGTCTGCACAAGACACAACAAGGTGTGGGTGAAGCCCATGTAGGGGTGAGTATAACAATACTCAATAGGGACCCCATGACCCCCAAAGGTCTCTCAAATCCACAAAGGATAAACCACAAAATAGGGAAACAATGGTCAACCCTACATAGGTATATGCCCATACATGTACCTAAGTTATCATGTTATACTCATCTCACACAGGAGGGAAGAATACCAAAAAGGTAACACCATGAAGATATAGTACCACACAGGTACACCATGAAGATATAATACCACACAGGTACACCATGAAGATATAAGACTCATCTCACACAGGCATTAGTGAAGTATATAAGTACAGATGATTAGTCATGAAGCTAGATCGTCTTATTCTGTCAGGAGGAACACCTGCTGATTATACAGATTCTGACCCACACAAGATCGATAGGTACTAACCCCCGCTATGACCCACATAGGATTGGTATGCGCTGACCCACATAGGATCGTTGAGCACTGATCCACACTGGATCTGACCCACACAGGATCAGTATGCGCTAACCCACACAGGATCGCTAAGCACTAACCCACACAGGATCTGACCCACACAGGATCGGTATGTGCTGACTCACGTAGGATTTCTAAGTGCTGACTCACACAGGATAAATAGTTATTAATCCCTGCAATGACCCACACATGATCCGACCCTCCCAGAGTCGAGAGGTAACTAACCTCCATATTATCCGTCTCCAACCTCCGCCTCACTACTAGCCACTGGGTTCCTTCTCATAGCACATTTGGGAGAACCTCTCTTCAAGCCATAGTTCATATATCAACCACCCCAAAGTCCCACTAAGAAGTATCCCAAAGGTTTTTCACATCATAAGGGACCCAACACAACAGACGGCGCGTAAATCGGATTCCCGGTCTGTAAGTTATTAGTGTTTCCGCTCCGAGGGCTTGATTGGATTCAGGGTTTAATCCAACCCGGACATACTCAAACTTTATCTAAAACTCAATAGGAGTATACCAAAAGTACCATCTCTATCTAAGTATTCTGGTGCCATAGACGGTTCGTCAAATGAACGCTCGGATCACAAGTTATGGCCACAAAGGCGTAACAGGGTCCAGATGGGCTCAAGTCTGGTCTGATCTAATCGGACTAACCAAGACTGACCCGAACTGGTTCGGGTCAACCTGATCAATTCAGGTTCGGCCCGGTTGGCCTGGGATGTGGTGGGCCTGGCCCACTGGGCATGGCCTCACCCGCGTTGGGTGCGGCCTGCTAGAATGGCCCAGTGGCGCGGTCCGCTCGAGTTGGTACTGAAGGGGGAGCGGACCCCCCTCTGTTCGGAACTACAAAGGGGAACCACCTTTAGGCACTTCCAAATCACCGCAGGACCCAAGCGGGTCCTGCCGAAATGCAACGTCCAACTAGTGTTCCGGCTAGTCCTCCTCCCAGCGGCGCGTTCGCGCGTCGTTGCTCCACCACGGTCGGCCGCTCTTCAGCCTCCGCCGCGGCCAAGCGGTCGCGGCCTCCTGCTCCATCAGCGGCGCAGACGTGCACTGCCACTCCTACACATGTCCAGCCGCCACCTTTCCCCGCCACGGCCAACGGGCCGCGACTTCCTCATCATTCGGCGGCACGGACGTGCGCCACCCTTCCTTCCTCGTGACCGGCTTGGTGTCGGACGCCACCTTATTCCACCATCCATTGTGGCTTTTTTCCAAGCCCAAAAATTATGTCGTTCACATATTCATGATCCTCGAGTTGAGGGATCCACATCCATATGTCATGCTCGGCAAAACTTTGTGTTTCCAGTGTCATTAAATATTTGACGTTGAAGAACGCACGAAGAACACGCGAAGAACAAAAGATAAAGGGGGAAAGGTATATGTGCGAGATAATGGCCTCATTTGTTTGTCCATCATCGTTGTGAATCCAGAACAAGAAGAATCAAAAAAATAAATTTAATCATAATCAAATTAAAACACCTACCTCGTTCTCCCATAAGAGATGTTGCGAGGAAGAAGTCGAAGTCGATGAGATGGTGACGTTGGTGTTCGTCGCTCCCGCAAGATGTTTCCGATCCGGGCTCAAGCGTCATCCTCATTCTCAGATTTTGGAGGATTATCTTCATTAGAGAGTGTTCTTTATTGAATAAGATGACCCTCCAAAATCTCTCCCCAAAACTCCTATCCTTTTCCAACACAAATTTCCCCACAGGAAATAAGGAGGCAAATTAATATGTTAAGTTTATTAATTAAACAATTAAAGGTTGGATCATTAATTAAGTTAAAGTTGGCATAATAAATTAGGAGTCCAAGGGTTAACTCCATATTAAAGAGGGAGTTTAAGGGGTTGGGTGTTCCACCCCACTAAATTCAAATGGGAGGTTTTACAAAGAAAAATAAAATAAAGATGTTTTATTTAATTTTTATTCTTTTAACACATCCACGAAAAGTCCAAAATCTAATTTCCACCCTCGACCTACTACAGTAAAGTTAAAGGTCTCCTTAAGTGTATATCGGCGTAGCGAGTTCAAAGGTGTCCTCAGATTTTAATTCTGAGCACTGGTTCAAAAGTTAAAAAAACCTTCTCGCATGTTTACTGAACGTACCTGAAAAAAAAGTTCATAAATTCATTCCGGGCACACCGGGCCTCGGAATCACGCGCAGTCAATTTTAACAGACTCGTAATATTTACATTTAATTAAAAAATACATGGAAAATCCGGATCTTTACACATAGAGTGGAACAACAACTATGTACTCAACCTTAGAATCCACTCAAACAGAAAGCACACTAGACATTGTCTCAACTAATCTTTCTAATTAATCTCCAGTAGTTGTCTTAATAGCAAGAAAGAATAGATGAATTTACTCAGAAACACTAACAACTAAAACACCTTGACCCTGTACAACTTCTATAGTAAGATTGACTTTTGACATAGAAGAATCAGATCTGGTAACAACTATCTCATCCACTTCCCTAGTAGGAACCATCTTAGTAAATGTTGTATCCCTATGAGGTGAGGTGGTGGATGGATCCCCCTAAGTTGGTTCAAGAGGTGGTATAACCACCTGATACTCAAGTTCCTATCCAATGATCCATAAAGATTTGGAGGTAGAATCCCAGTTGTACATGAAATTCTTCAAAATAATTATGGATAGGATTTTTCTCTTATGGAACTTCACTACTTGTCCTTCATTCAAGTCTACATATTTCTTCTTTAACACTAAGAAAACAATCCTTACATATGGTTAGTAAGTTAGATTCCCTTTTCCCTAGAATCAGTGGTTTATAAACCTCACCATGTACCTTGGAATATTTATCTACACATTATTAATCAAGACATATAAGAGATATATGTCCTGAAATAATTCTTTCTCTATCTCACATGCTTTATGAGCAATGCCCGTCTAAATGAATGTGTATATCACCTTCCATTTTTCCTCCAAGTCATTTATAGACTTCTTCTCAAAAGAAGATGACCCAAAAAGAAACTTGAAAACATTATAGGGTCTAACTAAGATCGTTTCAACTAATTTCTGACTGAAATTGTGCTCACATTCATGAGGACAGTGCATGATCTCCACCATATCCTTAGAAGATACTAACAGATCTTTACCATTTACAGTTAATGAAAGTAAATTGATAATTAAAATTTATATAAACATTTTTGGATTCATTTATTTAAGTTTTAATCATGATTTATTCAATAATGTACTGGGTTTTGGTTTATTTTTATAGGAATTAGTATTTTAAAACTCAAAGGAAAAAATTTCTAAAAAATGGAAAAAAACATGTTTTACACATCATGAAATGATTTCATGATATGTATTTCTCATTAAAATCATCCATGATGACCAAAGACTATCCCATGAATCTTTACATGATGTGAACCTATTACATGATGTGTAAATACAATACACATCCTGAGATCTTCAAAATTAGAATCCCGATGAATTTATATATTGTGAAGGCAATACAAGCCATAAATCCCATACAAGAAGTGAAAAAATTACATGATGATAAATTTTTGATATTTAATCCCATTAAAGATACATATTAATTATTTTTAGAATATTTAAAATCTTAAGTACACAGTGTGAAAGGAACTTACACATAATGTATAATTTGAGAAAAATCCACATAAATCCATTACATGATGTGAATACTTTACACATAATGTACTTTTCAAGTATATTTATATTTGATCACCTCATTCATATAAAAAAATTTTGAACCTGCATCTTTTCTCTCATTTTTATTTCATATTTCTCTTATGTTTCTCTTTTATTTTGTTTAGAACAAATTAAAATTTATTCCTTTGCAATTTTTATTGACTTTTTTGTCATTTCATGTCATTATATATATTTTTTAATTCCATATCACAATTTGACACCTATTTTTTCAACATCAATGCTTTTTATTTATTTATTGTTTCTTCTTTTAAATTAATTTTTTGATTGTATTTGAATTGTTTTAATTGTGGATTTATTAATTCTGAAATTTTTTATTATTATGAAAAGAATGTTTCCCAATTTCTCTCTTTCATCTAGCCCCATCATGAGTGGATAATCCTCTTAGGGTTATGGGTAAAGAGCTGGGGCAGTTTGAACCTAATGAATATCTAAAATCAAAGCTTAGTAACCCTATAGCTAGTAACCAGGTTTAAAATAATTTTTAATCTCATTTGACTGCATCTAACCTAACCATTAGAGGTTTAATTGAATGACCATGACCTAATTGGAGTTGATCAGGCTAGGACCAATAGTCTATGATTCTTTCTTCTTGGAATCGAATATTTCTATGCTTAGGTTGTCAATTACTCTGGACCAAGGAGTAGTTTCCATATTAGGTTGATCTAATTGGTTGGGCCAAGATCAATTGGTGTATTTTTCACTACTTTATAGCTTATTTCATAGGTATATCACAGGTTAAATTTATGATTAAACTTATCCTATACCCTTAAATTGACCCTGAACCCTTCCTTCAATCTATTTTAAAACCCAAGCTACTTAGTTCTTAGAAAACCCAAAACCAAAGAGTGAATGTGATGAATCTTTCCTAAAATGTTATTACCATTGGGTTTCTTGTCTACAAGATGTCTCTATGGGTTCAACCATAGACTTCCACTTTCCTATGCCTTAGTAGCTGAGGGTAGTTTGGGATACAAATTTCTAATTTAATCATACCTGGAGGATTTAACAACATCTTTTGCGTGCATCAAATTTTAGTATAGTTGTTGGGGATAGATGTACTTAGGGACAATGACCTTCAGACGAACCTTGGAATACCTCACCCCCTTCCCTTTTCTTCTTTTTCCTTCCCCTTTTTTTATAATATTTTTCACTCGCGAACAAGAACCTATATTCACTTCTTTTCAGCTTAGTACATGTGCCAATGTCCCCTGAATCGCTCAAGGGTACTAGAGGCATAAAAATTTCTTCCTTTAGATCCTGAGATCGATAGATCAATTGATGCATTCCAATGCTTAATAATGGTTGAACAAAATGATCTTGTATGAACTCACCAACCAAACCTCCAATATATTCCCCCTGAACATCAGGGAGAGTAACTAGTGTTGTAGGAGTGCACCATCATGGATTACAACTTGTTGTCCATAAGTAGTGTTGCACCCAACATTGTGTGAAACACAATGAGTAAACCAAACCTGGACTCATTCATATGATCCATAAAATGAGTAAATTCAGTGTACTTCAAACTAATGAACCCCATTATTATATTTATAATTTCCAAGAGGTTTGAGATACCTTTCATAATAAAGGAGTATCATCAGATGCCATCAGACTGAGAGTCTTCCCTTTCTCCTTACGTGATTGAGCCAAGGATTGGATTAAAATTCAAGATACCGAGTCCATCATAACTTGGTATGATCTAGCCAAGAAATTCCTTGATAAATATTTCCCACCAATCAGAACCTGGAAGCTCATAAATGTAATTAAAATTTTCAATCAGGCAGATAGAGAATCATCTTGGGAAGCATGGGGCTACTTTAAGGAACTAAATATGAAGTTCCCACATTTTGTACTTTTTGTGTGGAATTAATTTCAAACCTTTTACTAGGTAATCCAACCAGCCACATGCACTGTTTTAGATGTCACTGTTGAAGTCGGGCTCATGATAAAGATACGTGAAGTTGGTAGAGTGTTGTTAGATAATATTTCACATGATTACAGTCTATAGAAAAGTTATAGAGGACTTCCCCGACACAAAATACATTAGGTGGAAGAGTATACCTACCAGGTGGCTCAAGTAGAATCCCTTAATAAGAAGATAGAATATTTTTAGCTGGATGCTCCACCATCTCCACCTTCTTCCCTTGTTATGGAGATACAATCTTTTGAGATGTGTGGAGGCATGCACCTATACCAAGACTGTATGGTAGGTATAAAGGAACCTGAAATAGAATATTTCAATTATATCAATTACAACCAACAAAATCCCTCATTTCAGTAGTATCAATAGTACCAACATAAGTACTACCAGCAAAGACTGGCTTAGAAGTCACAAAAAACAAACCAAGGGTACTATTAGCAGAGGAGTGGAAAAGTACCACCAAGGAATATAGGACCACCTGGGTACCCAACTCAAGGTCCATCTCCTCGGTTGTAGCAACAATTCCAAAAACCTTTTCCTATAGCTCAAAAAAATTCACCAGCTCTACAGAAGTAATATCAATAAACTCCCCTAATATCTCCACAACAACCACAACCTATTTAGTTCAATCCTGAAAACCTACTCACCAACTTCAAGAAAAAATAATATCAAAGGATGAAAACCCAAGAGACAGAAATGAAAAACCACAAGGCTGCCCCATGAAACCTTGATCATCAAGTGGGGAAGATCTCCAAAATCTTATCAGATCGACTACTAGGTACTTTTCATGGTAATACTAAAGATCGTCTGAGGGAATAGGCTAAAGATGTAGTTATTAGGATTGGAAAGATATTGGACTTTAAGCAATCATACTTAGGTGAGGAAAATAAGTTAAAAGAATATGATAAATTTGGTCAAGTTAAAACTTAAGAGGTTGAATCAACTGAAAAATATCTAATTAAGGAGAATCCTGAAAAGGACAATGTATATGTAGAACTTCTTCCATACAAGACCCATATATCCTTTCCATAGAGGATGAGACAAGCCAAAAAAGAGGGAAAATATAAAAAAATATTAAGATGTTTAAGAAATTATACATCAATATCCACTTTGTAGAGGAAATTTCTCATGTTCCTACTTATGTAATATTCTTTAAAGACTTTCTCTCAAGAAAAATAAATGGAAGACTTGGTATTCATCTCCCTATATGAAGAATGCTCCATAATTGTTCAACGAATCTCCCACCCAAAATGAGATACCCCAGATGTTTCTCAATTCCTTTCACTATGGGGGACATGAAATTTTTAAAGAACATTATGATATCTTGTCGTAAGTATAAATATCATGCCTATGAGTGTTTTTAAAAAAAATGGGCTCAGAAAATTAAAATAAAAAAGAGTGAAACTCCAAATTTCTAACCACTCAGTCTAGAACCCTCAAGGACTGCTTGAGGATGTCTTAGTAATGGTGTAAAATTCATCTTTCTCGTTAATTTCCTCATACTAGATATGGAGGAAGAATGATATTTCCTAATAATTCTAGGGATTCCATTTCTCTCCAATGTAAAGGTGTTAATTTATGTAAACCAATGGATATTTATATTCAGATTTAGTGAAGAAAATGTTGTTTTCGATTTGGTGAAGGGTGCTAAAAAATCAATTTGTCATTGGATTGTCATACTATCTCTCTTACTGAAGAGAAAGATGATAATATGGCTAGTAAGGATGGTAGAAAGAAACTACCTCCTAGTGAAAATGGATATAGTACTCAAAATAATGTAAATTACATTGAAACTCTGACAAGGGATATCGTTCCACCATGAGTACCCTCTATTTTCAAGAACCATTTAAAGAGAGGTATACCCTTACTTTTAAATTTATATAAATGGGATCATGTATAGGTCTCGATATTAAATGAAGTGCTAACTAGGAGGAAACCCAGTACAGTTCTAATAGGTTATTCTATATTTTAGGAAGGTTTAGTGATGCTGGAGGCATAAGGATAGATGTCATGGTCCAAAAGGGGCACAAAATTAAAAATAAACATCATGTAGTCATTAAAGGATGTGAAAATTTATATTTCACAAAAAATAATTTTTTCACATTGTGTAAGAATTACACGATGTGAAAATGTGAGGAGGAATTAAAATTCATGAACCCTAGGTTCACCCTTCCCCCCCCCCTTCTTCCTCCTACGCACGATCACCCCTCTCCCTAACCATCAGTCACCATTCCTCCCCCCCTCCCCTCTTTTCATCCTTTCGCATGTACACCTTCCTCCATCTCTATATCCTTCAAATTTTGTTTCCTTATGAAATATCCATAACCAAAAATTCCAATGTAAGTTCTTCCAAATGCACAATTGAGTGTGATGAGACACCTCTGCCCAAGCGCTAAGTTCCAGCCCACTCTACGGCTCGCAGATCCATCTACTTCAGCCTCCACATCAGCCTCTTCCACCCCCAAAGCTTCTGAAGAGATGTATTCAGCTTTAATTGGGCCACGGTGTTCTTTCTAATGCCTGCACCTACACCCGTTCCTTATTTTCTTAGATCTAGAGCATCAGGTTAGGCTGGTATATCTCTAGGAGAATCCTATGAGGTCTAACAAGACCTTGGACCTCACCATGCTCGAAATGATTCAGGTTTATAAGGAGGTCGTTGACTTCATTGTCCACCTATCCACCATTAACCAAACGAATTATAAGAACTAATGGGATCTCTTCCTCTAGTTTCTAGTCACCTTTGAAGAAATCATCACCAAAAACACTTTCAGACTTGGAGGCAAGCCTTGGGGGGTCAACCTCAAAGACATTGGATCTGGGATTGGAATTTATTCATCTAATTTCATTGGCTATCTAGTTTTACTGACCTTATATCTTGATCCAAACAAAGAATATGCAGCACAACATTGGGTGTTAATCATTAGGGATTGATAGAGTGTTTATGATCTATGCATAATGAAGATCATCCATCTGTGGGGTGCCGCTTTGTAGATCATACATTGGGCTCTAGCCCATGACTGGATGGCTTGAGGAGATGCTCATGGGAGAATTGGTCAGATTGAGTTCATCATCCTGTCCTTATCCATGTTCATCCCTACTATAAACATGAACATAAAGTTATCCCTATATTACTAGACCTAGATACAATATAATCATAACACTATAATGGGTGGAAGCTTCATTACCCATCTCACCCACAATCTAGGTGCCTTTGACACCTCTCAACCCCATTCTTCTATTGGGAATATGGATCCCATAAATCTACTTATTCTCTAAAAAATGGGGCTAATGAAGAAGGATGGGAGTATATAACGGTGGGATCTCAAGTGAGTTGATGATTTGGATGATGAACCCACCCATAGAGACCTAGTCCTAGCCTCACATGCTTGTACCTCAGCCACCGTTCCCTCTACCACCACACTAGAACCTTCCCCTACTACCACTATAGTCTCTATTTCTTCTAATAATACCATACCACCACCTTCTACCTCATCTAAACTACCCACACAACTTCCCTCTAAAATCTTATTGATTCTCCAATCCCTTATGGAGAATCAGAGACTTATTTTTCGTTATCTTGGCATCATGTTCACTAACCCATCTCATTTCACCACCCCTCCCCCTTCACTCATCCATTAATCTTCCCACCCATGCCCACCTACTAACCCCACCTCTATATTTATCCCCACACCTTCGTCCACCTCGTTCGACCTACCACTTGAGATCACAGACCCTTCTGCCTGGTAGGAGTTCATATCGGAGTAGGCCCGATGGGGTAATGGCCCCGCCCTTCCATCTTCTTCATAGGTACCTCACATAGATCCATCTTCTAGACATAGAAACTTAGTACAAATTACCGCCTCACCCCCTCCACCCTCAACCGAACCTACTTCAAGCACCACAGAACCTATTACATAGGATGATCCTCTAGTTTCTACCTCCATAGATGAGATCGACTTTGGTAGAGTTGATTTAGACCCTCACTATTCATGAGGGGACTACTGATGTCAACAACGGTGTCACTATATGTCCTATTTATTCTTTCCCATGTACCCCTACCCCATTATACTCTTTCTAAGTGTATATTTTTTTATTCTCATTATATATAATATTCACTGATATATCATTTCTTATATATATAGATGGGATAAAAATTTTGACTTCACTATGTGGTTTGCTCATTTTCATTTTACTGTTGCATTACATTAGTCGTGTCCAGCTCTGTTGTTACTTCTATGGTCACTGAAGATCCTATCATACCATTATCTAGAATCTTGAATGAGATCTATGAACATGTAATTAACTTACAGAGACAGATTGAGGAGCTCAAACTTAATATCCATACTCAGCAGGGTCCCCTCTATGGCCTTCCCAGATTCTCTACCTACCGCATGAGCTTCATGTTCGACACATCCCTTAGGTGGTTAGCCACACCAAGAACCCTAGTGATCTCTATAATACAACAATTTTTTCTTATAGGAGGAAAAGGAATTCTTAGTTTATGGAAAATATTGACTGGTTCTTTTTTCCATCCATCAAGATAATGATTTCATTGTCGGTTCTTTATAGGAGGCAACCAATACTTATGTTTTCTTTTTTTGTTCTTTGGACTTATGTTTTCCCTTTTCTAGAATTTTATGTTTATAGGATGTCCAAAGCTTCTTTTTAGTCACTTCTTTAATTTATCAGAGTTGTTTTATCCTATTTTTGACTATTTGAACCTTCCCATTTTTCTGGTTCTATATTGATTAAACCCTTTGAACTAATGGTTTATCTTGTGTAAGTATTTTCTTTCTAACAAATTTTGCAGTTAACACAATTTCCACTCAACATATAACAAGTTTCCCCTTGGTTTTTCTTTAATTACTTTGAGTTCTTCATTACAAATTTAAAATGCATCAATCTCAATTTCATTTTTTGCTATGATTATATTGATATCTCTCTCATGATGATTTTCAGAGCAGTGCAAACACTGTATCATTTTAAGTGTGGGGGAGTCTTTACAGATATTTATTTTCTATACACTTGGATTATTATCTATTTTCATTAGAATATGATAAATTTTTCATTGAAAGAATGATTTAAACTTGAAAACTCTTTACCTCCATTGTAACACCTCGATATTTTAAAAGAACACCAGGTTCGATAGCTTAAATTGCACAAAACACCAAGATTAAACAAATGATTAAATATTATTTAATTATGATAGCTATCACCTAGACATTATAATGAAGGGAATGCAATAGATTAAATAAATTATAAAAATATAGTATACACATTTTTATAAAAATAATTCATTAGTTTCTAATTAATTATAAATGAAAAAAAACTAATTGAATATAAATGATGTGTAAAGACCCGTAAAATTCAAGGGAAATTTTTTCTTAATTTTATTTAGATTTTTACAAGAGCGCGGTTTCAGACGGCACCTGATTCCGAGGCCCGGAGTGCCCGGAATTAATTTCTGAAGTTTGGCTCGGGTACGTTCAGTGAACGAACGAGCGGGATTTCCTAACTTTTGATCCGGTGCTCGGAATTGAAATCTGAGGGCACCGATAAACTCGCAGCACCGATTTTCGCTTAAAGAGACCCTTTCGGAAGTTGCGTTTGTTGCGGGTTGAAAGTTAGTTTTTGGGAGATTTATAAAAAGTTGAATAAAAAAATGTGGATTCTTTTTATTTCACTTTTGTAGGTTAACTCCTCTAAAAACGAGTTAGTGGTGGGACCCACACCCACTTAACCTCCCTTGAGAGGATTAAGTGTGGTGGGACCCACACGAACCTAAACCTCTCAACTTCCCCCTTAAACTCCCCTCTCTCCCTCTTAAATGTTTGTAAACTTAACATCTAATTAATTACACATGACATGTTAATTAATTAAGTGTTATGTTTTTGAATTTGATGTTTTGAATTCCTAGGCTTGGTAAATAAAATAAGGAGGGACCTTATTTTATTTTGTTAGCCAACTTGTGTGGATTTCATTTTGAGAGCTCCTCCTCCATCTTCTTCATCTTGACGAAGAACGCTCATCTTGACGAAGAACGCTCAAGCTCCGACGAAGAACGCCGCTCCGCTCTTCTTCGTCTTCCGTGTCAACGAGAGGGAATGCCGCTTCCTCCTCGGATTCCCTTCGTCGACATAAGAGGTTTCGCCAATGACGTATCACATCGGACGCATCTCTTCGTCAACGGAATTGACGAACGACGACCGCGACGCCCGATCTCCGCGACGTCGACTTCCGCGAACGTTGGCAAATCCTCGAACTTATACCCAAGGTAGGGGTTTTTGTTTATTGTTTAATTATTCTATTCTTGCTCGTGGATCGCATGACTAACGTGAGGAATTTGAATATTTTATGTTGTGTTGTTATTTAACGTGAGGGGGGCCGGACCGCACGAACACGGCCGAACCCCCCTCCATCGTTCTTGTTGAATTGCTTGCGGGTGGATGAATCAAGGTGGCGTGGTGCCGACGCACCACGCGGATATTCGCCCAATCCTTATTGCGCGACGCCGTCGCGCCGCGCCATGGAAGAAACATCAAGAACGTGACGCCGTCGCGCCGCGTTGAAGAAATCAAGATGCGGCGGAGGGGCGCGATGCCGTCGCACCGCGCCGGATGACGAAAACCGCGGCCGGTTCCGGGCCGCGGCGGAAGAGAACACCGGCGGCCGGGCCGCCGGCGTCGGAAGCCGAAGGGGGGACCAGAATTTCCGGTCCCGTTGGAGAAAACCGTCCGGCCAGCTGGCCGGCCGGATGGCTTTAAACCGGGGGAATTAATCCCCCGGCCATCACATAAAAACCCCCCTCTTTATGAGGGGGGAGCGTTTTCTTGAGGGGGGGGGGGGGGGCAGTCGGCCCCCCGGTTCCGCACAAACAGGCCCCCCACGTGGGGGGGGGGGGCGTTTTAAAAAAAAGGGGGGGGGGGGGGGGGGCGGCATGTAGCCGCCGCCGCCCTTCCCAGGAAGCGGGGGCTTAGCCCCCCGCGTGCAGCCACCGAGCGGCGCCGGGCCGCCGCGGCCGCCGCGCCGCCACGCCGCTAGCCGGCCGGCCGGCCGGGCCGACCCAGGGGGGGGTCGGGCCGGGTCGGCCCGGACCCGGACCCCCCCCGTTTCGAACCAGTTTCGGTCTTTTGGCCATAACTTGATCCTCGGACCTCCGATTGACGAACCGTCTGTGGCAACGCGATCCTTGGATCGAGACGGTCGTTTCGGTATATCGCACTCAAGGTTTCGGATTACTTTTAGTTCGGCCGGGTTGGTTCGTTCACGAAACCAACCGGGCCTTCGGAGCGGAAACGCTCATATCTAGAGCTACGGACGTCCGATTGACGTGCCGTCAGCCGTGTTGTGTTCCTCTTAGTGAGACGAATCTCTTGGCATACTCCGCCCGAGGTTTGGACGCAGGTGGAGTACGGTCGGGTTGGTTTTGCCTTAAAAACCAACCGGGCCCCAGGGACGAAAATGCCAATAACTCTCAGACCGGGTGTCCGATCGACGCACCGTCTGTTGCGTTGAGTTCCTGTTGACGATACGGAACTTTTGGATACATCAACTCTGGTCTTCGTGACAGTTGATGTATCAGCCTCTCGGCTCGTGGAGCGGACTCTCCGAACGAGCTTGCTGTGTGCGGGAACCCTAGTGCTGGCTGCGACTGTTACTGTGACTGCTACTGCTACTACTACTACTGTGACTGCGACGACGACAGTACAGAGATCCTGTGTGGATTCGACGACGACGACTACAGCACTCAGCGATCCTACGTGGATCAGTGCTACAGGTCCTGTGTGGGCCCGATCCTGTGTGGGTCCGATCCTGTGTGGGTCCTTGCGCTCAGCGGTCCTGTGTGAACCAGCGCCTATAGGTCCTGTGTGGGCCCGATCCTATGTGGGTCTTTGCGGGGGTTAGTTACCTATCGATCCTTCGTGGGTCTGACGACTTAGATGGATCAGTGATCATCTTTATCGTCCTTTTAAGAAGTATACCTGTGTGAGCTGAATCCTGTTGCTTTCCTGTGTGGATTGTGTTGTGCAATCCTTTGTGGATTACGTTTTGCTTTCCTGTGTGGAATACGTTTACTTTCCTGTGTGTACTGAGTTGTACTTGGGCTCGGAGGTTGGAGCGTATTTGAATTGATGACTTAGGTATATGTATGGGCATATACCTAAGCAGTGTCGGTTGTTACTTCGTGATTATACCTTTCTTCGTGGTTTATCCTTTGTGGATTTGAGAGACCTTCAGGGGTCTCGGGGTCCCTACTGAGTAGCTTATACTCACCCCTGCACGGGCTTTTCCCGCACTACGTTGTGTTGGTTGCAGACGACGGACAACGTTGACCTTAGCTGAGGCTTGCAGAGCGGGACGGTACCCGGAGGTGGACCACTGGGCGGGATGTGCACGGAGCAGACGGCGGGACCTGTGGAGCAGAGGAGCTATCTGTACCCACCCTTCAGGTGGGATTTCCAGTGGACAGCTCGGTGTAGCGACATTTACTTTTCAGTTGTTGTTTTCCCTTTCGAGTTGTACTTTACCTTCAGTTTTGGGTTTGTATTCTGGCCCATTTACTTTTCCGCACTTTCAGTTGTACTCTGCTTTTGTTTAGTGTTTACTTTCCTCTTGCTTACTCTGTGGTGTTTGTTTTCCTTACAAAGGCAATGCCTTCCCTTTTTATCGGGATTTACGCCTTGGTGCTAGTCGCCAGCCCCTGGCCTATGGAAGGCGGGCTTGGGGTAGTCACGGCACGGACCCCGAGGGCGGGTCGTGACAAATTGGTATCAGAGGAGTTCGGTTCTACCGCAAACTCTGATCTTTTCTATGTGAAGCAATAATGTTTAGCGTATTGAGTGTGGTTATCAGTCCAGGGAGTCCAGTGTTGGTGCGGCGGCTGACGTATCCATACACCAGGACCCTGACTTCTGACTTCCGACTTAATGCACGAAAACATTGATTGCGTGTGTGTTTCAAGTTTTCTTTGTGATTACTTATATCAGCTCACCAGGTATACTGTTCTGACCGTGGCGCACCTGTTTCCTTTTCAGGATGGCCCCACGATGGCAGCCAGCTAGGGTTCCGAGAGTCGAGCGAGACGACAGCCTACCGAGCGACGAGGCCTCGGTGAAGGGCCCTTTTCCAGTAGTGGCACTGGCGGTAGCTTTACCCGCCGAGCCCCCGATGCTTCCAGCAGCAGCCGCTGACGATGCACGTCGCCTCAGCGCACTGCATGAGTTTCAGCGCCAGCGACCGCCCAGGTTTCGCGGGGAGATGGATCCCCAGGCAGCAGAGGACTGGCTGGAGGCAGTAGTATGAGTGTTTAGGCTAGTGAGGACACCAGCAGACCTCATGGTGATCCTCGCTGTGAGCCTACTACACGCAGCAGCAGGACGATGGTGGAGCCTGATGCTCCAGGTGCACGATGAGGCATCTCTTCTTTGGAACGTACTTTGAGAGCCTCTTCCGCTCGGAGTTCGTCCCAGCCACCCTTCGTGCGGTGCGTATCCAGTAGCTTATACAGCTGCGGCAGGGCAGCATGACGGTCGCACAGTACTCGGCGAGATTTACTGATCTCTCGCGCTACTCGACCGACATGGTACGGGACCCATTCTTCCGGGCCCGGACCTTCGAGCAGGGTTTGAGACACGAGATCAGGGTATCGCTGATCTCCCTCAGCATACCGACTCAGACAGGAGTACTGGAGCGGGCCCTTCTGATCGAGAGCTTCCTTGCTGAGTCTACACCAGCACAGAGACCCACCGCAGGGCGGCACGTGGCAGAGTCATCTGCAGCAGGCAGTCGACAGATGACTCAGGGGTCCAGACAGACCAGACCTTCGGGCAGATGATCTCAGGGCACTAGCTCAGCAGTGCGGGGCACACAGCGTGGATCCAGTCTTACGAGAGGCAGACAGTGCTACTCGTGCGGCGGGCAGGGCCACATGGCTCGTGACTGCCCGACCCGCCGTGCCGAGGAGCAGCAGACAGTTGATGGACCACCGAGGCAGAGGCAGAGGGTCGACCGTGGTGGTCCGCAGGGAGGAGGCGGACAAGGCAGAGGAGCTAGACGAGCAGCCGGTGGTGGCCGACGCTTTGAGGCACTACCACCACCACCACCAGGAAGTCCACCCCGACCACAGGGAGCTGGCGGGCAGCGACAGGCACAGCTCCAGGCAGCAGAGGCCTACGACCACGGCGCACCCGAGATGATTCGAGGTACTATCTGTGTCTATTCCACCCTTGCTGCAGTTCTTTTAGACACAGGAGCGAGTCACTCTTTCATAGCCGCTGCCCTTGTTCGGAGCTCGGAGATTCCGACAGAGCCGTTGGCTCGATCCTTACGGCTAGAGACTCCCACGGGAGCAGACTCGACGATTACGCACTGGTGCCGGCAGTGTGAGCTTACTCTAGGAGGCGAGAGCTTCGGCTGGGATCTTCTTTTAGCAGCGTCGAGGCCTTACGACATCATCTTGGGCATGGATTGGCTATCTACGGTCCATGCACAGATTGACTGTTTTAGGCGCAAGGTGCGATGTGTACGCACCGACGGGAGCAGGTTCACCTTCACCAGCGAGAAGGGAGCCTTAGCAGTACAGGATGGACTTCCGCGGAGGAGAGGACAGCCCATCACTCATCAGTTGGCTAGCCTTATCCTTGGAGCAGTTGACGTGCGGAGTCCTGGTTTTCCTGCAGTGGTGGATCGGTTTGCGGACGTTTTTCCCGACGATGTTCCAGGGCTACCTCCTCGCAGAGAGGTAAACTTTTATATTGACTTGTACCCCGGGACAGCCCCGATATCCACTCCAGCATATCAGATGGCCCCCGCCGAGCTTCGAGAGCTACGTGTACAGTTGGAGGACTTGCAGGGCAAGGGGTTCATCCGACCTAGTGTTTCACCCTGGGCTTCCCCGATATTGTTCGCCAAGAAGGCGGACGAAAGCTGGCGACTTTGTGTTGACTATCGTCGCCTGAACCAGGTGACAGTGAGGAACAAGTATCCGCTACCGAGGATTGATGACCTCTTTGATCAGCTCAAGGGAGCACGGTGGTTCTCGAAGATAGACCTCAGGTCAGGCTATCATCAGCTCAGAGTCAGAGACGAGGATGTGCAGAAGACGGCTTTCAGATGTCGGTATGGCCACTATGAATTCTTGGTTATGCCATTCAGTGTAACCAATGCTCCATCAGTGTTCATGGCTCTCATGAACAGGATCTTTCAGACATACCTCGATCTGTTTGTCGTGGTCTTCATCGACGACATTCTGATTTACTCTACGACAGAGGAGGAGCATGCCTATCACTTGCGAGTTGTACTAGACACACTCTGAGAGCACCAGCTTTATGGTAAGCTCTCGAAGTGCCAGTTCTGGATACGTGAGGTCCACTTCTTGGGACACGTTATCTCTGAGGCGGGAGTTGCAGTGGATCCCGCGAAGATTGAGGCTGTGTTAGCATGGGAGCCACCCAGGAGCGTGACTGAGGTTCGGAGTTTCTTGGGACTAGCTGGATACTATCGTAGATTCGTGCCAGACTTCTCTAGAGTTGCGGCATCACTCACAGCTTTGACGAAGAAGGGGAAACCCTTCGTGTGGTCAGACAGATGTCAGCAGAGCTTCCAGGAGCTGAGACAGAGATTGACTAGCGCACCTATCTTGAGGTTGCCTGAGGAGGGAGTAGGGTACGTAGTCTACTGCGATGCATCAGGGACCGGACTCAGATGTGTTCTGATGCAGGAGCGGGCCGTGATCGCCTATGGATCACGTCAGTTGAGGCCGCATGAGCAGAACTACGCTACCCATGACCTGGAGCTAGCAGTAGTGGTCTTAGCTCTGAAGACATAGCGACACTATCTGATGGGCGAGCGCTTTACAGTCTTTTCCGATCATCAGAGCCTCAGGTATATCTTTTCGCAGAAGGACCTGAACCTGAGACAGCGGCGATGGCTCGAGTTCCTCCAGGACTATGACTTTGAGATAGTCTATACTCCTGGGAAGGGGAACGTAGTAGCCGATGCCCTCAGCAGGAGGACGGGCATTCAGCTACTTGAAGAGGCGACGGAGCAGCTAGCCTCTTTGCAGATATCCTTCGTGGATAGAGATGTAGCAGCCTTCCTCCAGTCTCTCACAGTCACCCCTCCACTACTGCAGCGAGTCAGGGAGGCACAGCGTGAGGACGCTGACTGTGAGACACGGCGTGCACAGATATCCTCGGGACAGGCACCTGATGGTTTCTCCCTTGGAGCAGAGCACGACATCCTTTTCAGAGGACGTACCATGGTACCAGTAGCTTTGCGAGAGGAAGTGCTGAGAGAGTTTCACACTTCTCCTTTGGCGGTACATCCTGGAGTGGCGAAGATGTACCAGGACCTCAGACGACAGCACTGGTGGCCGGGCATGAAGAAGGCTGTAGCAGAGTTCATTTCTCGATGCCTCACCTGTCAGCAGGTGAAGGCAGAGCATCAGGTACCAGCAGGCTTGGTACAACCCTTGGAGGTTCCGGAGTGGAAGTGGGACGGCATATCTATGGATTTCGTGACTAGACTTCCACGCACTTCCAGAGGTCACGACTCCATCTGGGTGATTGTTGACCGACTCACCAAGTCGGCACACTTCTTACCCATCAGAGAGCAGGGCTCAGTGGAGAGCTTGGGACGTCTCTATGTTCAGGAGATTGTGCGGCTCCACGGCGTGCCATCATCTATCGTCTCCGATCGAGATGCTCGCTTTACTTCCCGGCTTTGGAAGGGGTTACAGGAGGCGTTCGGGACGCAGCTACGTCTGAGCACAGCCTTTCATCCTCAGACGGATGGTCAGACGGAGAGGACCATTCAGACACTCGAGGACATGCTCCGCGCATGTGTCCTCGACTTTGGTCGTAGCTGGGAGGACCACCTACCCTTGGTGGAGTTTGCGTACAACAATAGCTACCACTCCACCATCGGGATGGCACCGTACGTGGCGCTGTACGGCCGACCTTGTAGATCTCCTTTGTGTTGGACAGACCCCGGAGAGTCAGCACTGGTGGGACCGGAGATGGTCCAGGCCACGACAGAGAAGTTCCAGGTCATCCAGGAGCGGATGAGGACAGCTCAGAGCCGGCAGAAGTCATATGCTGACAGGAGGCGGAGGCCACTAGAGTTTGAGGATGGCGACCACGTCTTCTTGCGGGTCTCACCTCGACGTGGTATTCGGAGATTTGGCCGAGGCGGCAAGTTATCTTCGCGCTTCATCGGACCCTTCCAGATTCTCAGCAGGATTGGTGAGGTGGCTTATCGCCTGGCTCTACCACCTCAGTTGCACCGGGTGCACGACGTCTTCCACGTATCTCAGCTGAGGAGATACGTGCACGACCCGACGCACATCATTGACCATGGGGAGCTTGACGTTGACGATGGTGCGACTTTTACGGAGGTCCCGGTGGAGATAGAGGATCGACATGAGCGGGTCCTGCGTGGGCGATTGATTCCTCTAGTGCACATCAGATGGCAGCACGGGAATCTCCAGGAGAGCACATGGGAACGGGAGGCTCAGATGCGTGCTCAGTACCCTCATTTGTTTCCCTAGTTTTTGATGTATCTTTACGAGGACGTAAAGCCCTGAGGTGGGAGTAATGTAAAGACCCGTAAAATTCAAGGGAAATTTTTTCTTAATTTTCTTCAGATTTTTACAAGAGCGCGGTTTCAGACGGCACCTGATTCCGAGGCCCGGAGTGCCCGGAATTAATTTCTGAAGTTTGGCTCGGGTACGTTCTGTGAACGAACGAGCGGGATTTCCTAACTTTTGATCCGGTGCTCGGAATTGAAATCTGAGGGCACCGATGAACTCGCAGCACCGATTTTCGCTTAAAGAGACCCTTTCGGAAGTTGCGTTTGTTGCGGGTTGAAAGTTAGTTTTTGGGAGATTTATAAAAAGTTGAATAAAAAAATGTGGATTCTTTTTATTTCACTTTTGTAGGTTAACTCCTCTCAAAAGGAGTTAGGGGTGGGACCCACACCCAATTAACCTCTCTTGAGAGGATTAAGTGTGGTGGGACCCACACGAACCTAAACCTCTCAACTTCCCCCTTAAACTCCCCTCTCTCCCTCTTAAATGTTTGTAAACTTAACATCTAATTAATTACACATGACATGTTAATTAATTAAGTGTTATGTTTTTGAATTTGATGTTTTGATTTCCTAGGCTTGGTAAATAAAATAAGGAGGGACCTTATTTTATTTTGTTAGCCAACTTGTGTGGATTTCATTTTGAGAGCTCCTCCTCCATCTTCTTCATCTTGACGAAGAACGCTCATCTTGACGAAGAACGCTCAAGCTCCGACGAAGAACGCCGCTCCGCTCTTCTTCGTCTTCCGTGTCAACGAGAGGGAACGCCGCTTCCTCCTCGGATTCCCTTCGTCGACATAAGAGGTTTCGCCAACGACGTATCACATCGGACGCATCTCTTCGTCAACGGAATTGACGAACGACGACCGCGACGCCCGATCTCCACGACGTCGACTTCCGCGAACGTTGGAAAATCCTCGAACTTATACCCAAGGTAGGGGTTTTTGTTTATTGTTTAATTATTCTATTATTGCTCGTGGATCGCATGACTAACGTGAGGAATTTGAATATTTTATGTTGTGTTGTTATTTAACGTGAGGGGGGCCGGACCGCACGAACACGGCTGAACCCCCCTCCATCGTTCTTGTTGAATTGCTTGCGGGTGGATGAATCAAGGTGGCGTGGTGCCGACGCACCACGCGGATATTCGCCAAATCCTTATTGCGCGACGCCGTCGCGCCGCGCCATGGAAGAAACATCAAGAACGTGATGTCGTCGCGCCGCGTTGAAGAAATCAAGATGCGGCGGAGGGGCGCGGTGCCGTCGCACCGCGCCGGATGACGAAAACCGCGGCCGGTTCCGGGCCGCGGCGGAAGAGAACACCGGCGGCCGGGCCGCCGGCGTCGGAAGCCGAAGGGGGGACCGGAATTTCCGGTCCCGTTGGAGAAAACCGGTCGGCCATCTGGCCGGCCGGATGGCTTTAAACCTGGGGAATTAATCCCCCGGCCATCACATAAAAACCCCCCTCTTTATGAGGGGGAGCGTTTTCTTGAGGGGGGGGGGGGGGGGCAGCCAGCCCCCCACTTCCGCACAAACAGGCCCCCCACGTGGGGGGGGGCGTTTAAAAAAAAAGGGGGGGGGGCATGTAGCCGCCGCCGCCCTTCCCAGGAAGCGGGGGCTTAGCCCCCCGCGTGCAGCCACCGAGCGGCGCCAGGCCTCCGCGGCCGCCGCGCCGCCGCACCGCCGGCCGGCCGGCCGGCCGGGCCGACCCAGGGGGGGGGGGGGGGTCGGGCCGGGTCGGCCCGGACCCGGACCCCCCCGTTTCGAAGCAGTTTCGGTCTTTTGGCCATAACTTGAGCCTCGGACCTCCGATTGACGAACCGTCTGCGGCAACGCGATCCTTGGATTGAGACGGTCGTTTCGGTATATTGCACTCAAGGTTTCGGATTACTTTGAGTTCGGCCGGGTTGGTTCGTTCACGAAACCAACCGGGCCTTCGGAGCGGAAACGCTCATATCTAGAGCTACGGACGTCCGATTGACGTGCCGTCAGCCGTGTTGTGTTCCTCTTAGTGAGACGGATCTTTTGGAATACTCCGTCCGAGGTTTGGATGCAGGTGGAGTACGGTCGGGTTGGTTTTGCCTTAAAAACCAACCGGGCCCCGGGGACGAAAATGTCAATAACTCTCAGACCGGGCGTCCGATCGACGCACCGTCTGTTGCGTTGAGTTCCTGTTGACGATACGGAACTTTTGGATACATCAACTCTGGTCTTCGTGACAGTTGATGTATCAGCCTCTCGGCTCGTGGAGCGGACTCTCCGAACGAGCTTGCTGTGTGCGGGAACCCTAGTGCTGGCTGCGACTGTTACTGTGACTGCTACTGCTACTACTGCTACTGTGACTGCGACGACGACAGTACAGAGATCCTGTGTGGATTCGACGACGACGACTACAGCACTCAGCGATCCTACGTGGATCAGTGCTACAGGTCCTGTGTGGGCCCGATCCTGTGTGGGTCCTTGCGCTCAGCGGTCCTGTGTGAACCAGCGCCTACAGGTCCTGTGTGGGCCCGATCCTGTGTGGGTCTTTGCGGGGGTTAGTTACCTATCGATCCTTCGTGGGTCCGACGACTTAGATGGATCAGTGATCATCTTTATCGTCCTTTGAAGAAGTATACCTATGTGAGCTGAATCCTGTTGCTTTCCTATATGGATTGTGTTGTGCAATCCTGTGTGGATTACGTTTTGCTTTCCTGTGTGGAATACGTTTACTTTCCTGTGTGGACTGAGTTGTACTTGGGCTCGGAGGTTGGAGAGTATTTGAATTGATGACTTAGGTATATGTATGGGCATATACCTAAGCAGTGTCGGTTGTTACTTCGTGATTATACCTTTCTTCGTGGTTTATCCTTTGTGGATTTGAGAGACCTTCAGGGGTCTCGGGGTCCCTACTGAGTAGCTTATACTCACCCCTGCACGGGCTTTGCCCGCACTACGTTGTGTTGGTTGCAGACGACGGACAGCGTTGACCTTAGCTGAGGCTTGCAGAGCGGGACGGTACCCGGAGGTGGACCACTGGGCGGGACGTGCACGGAGCAGACGGCGGGACCTGTGGAGCAGAGGAGCTATCTGTACCCACCCTTCAGGTGGGATTTCCAGTGGACAGCTCGATGTAGCGACATTTACTTTTCAGTTGCTGTTTTCCCTTTCGAGTTGTACTTTACCTTCAGTTTTGGGTTTGTATTCTGGCCCATTTACTTTTCCGCACTTTCAGTTGTACTCTGCTTTTGTTTAGTGTTTACTTTCCGCTTGCTTACTCTGTGGTGTTTGTTTTCCTTACAAAGGCAATGACTTCCCTTTTTATCGGGATTTACGCCTTGGTGCTAGTCGCCAGCCCCTGGTCTATGGAAGGCGGGCTTGGGGTAGTCACGGCACGGACCCTGAGGGCGGGTCGTGACATGATGTTTTTCTATTAAAAAACTATTTTTATGCCCATAATGGAATTTTATATTAATAAATTAAATTGATCAATATTAATGAAAGATATTAATAAAATTTATATGTTTTATATCCAATAATTTTTAAATTATTCATCCAATGAGTTTTATAGTCTTAAGATAAGAATAAATCCAATTTTAGCATAAAAATATATATTTTTTAAAAGATAATTTTGTCACATTTTAATTGTGAACCTATTTTAAAACTAATTTTGACACTTTTATAAATCTTATATTGCTAAAAAAACTTCATTTTTTAAATATGGATATCAAAATTAGCTAAGGATGAATTTTTTTAATAAGTTTCATTTTTTGATGAAAAGTGAAAAAAATACTATATTTTAATTGAAAATTGACTTTTTATCTAAATAATTTATATAGTTAAATTATATTTTAAATTGGTTTTAAAGTATAATTAGTTAAATTATACATAAATAAAATCAATTTAGTTCATTTTAATTAATTTCACATGGGAATTGTATATAAAAACATTTTAAGCTTTTGAACTTTTTCACTTTAAAAACTCGCTTTCCCGTTGCGTCTCCAGGATTAATATTAAATCTAATTTTCTAATTTTATAAATTTAATTTTTTAAAATTAATTCCATATTTGTAATCCTAATTTAAAATTATTTTTTAAGTCCATTTTAATTTTTATTCATAAAATATTAATCATGGTAAAAAAAATATTTACCCTGGTATAGGTAAAATAATATAATGGGTTAAAGTTAAAAGGGTAAAGGCTTAAAATATCTAAAAACTGCAAAATTAAATGATTTTTTAAATTATTTATTGACAATAAACATCTTTTAAAACATTAATTATAATAAAAAATTATGGAAATTATTGTCACCTTAATGTGTTTGGCTTTAATTATAAAATAATCATTATTGAATCACTTAAAACCACCCCTCCTCAAGTATAAATACCACCCCATTTCTCCACACAAGGATTTAATATCCTAAAATATCTAAAAAAATATCATACCTACTATCCACACATCCAATTTCTTTTATTATCACCAAAAGATCAATTCCAAGGTCTTTAATGGATCCTTCAAGGAGGTGATATTCAAGAGGTAATTTTCTCAAACCACCTCTTTTATTTTATTTTCTTCTTCTAATTTCTCCTTACCTCCTTCATTCATCATGTAATAATAATTCCATATTCATGTAAATACTATAATTTTATGTTTTTAATGTAATATATTATATCCATCCCATTTATTACCTCCTACTATTCAAAGAAACAATATCATTGTCCAAATTATGCTGATAAATTTTCTTTTTGAATAATAATTTTGTTCATTTTCTATTATCACCTTCATGGATGGTCATAAAACTATTATTCTGGTAAAATAAGATTTTAATATGTAAATTATAACCAATATTATATTCTTAAACTAATATTTACTCATAATATAAATAATATGAAACTAGTTTGTGATGTGTGGAAAAAAACCACCAAAATAAACTAAAAATTTATCATTAACATTTTATAAAATGAACCATTCTAATACAACAAAGAAAAATGATAAATGGGGCCATTTATACTTATGGAATTTAATTAGAACTATTTCATTCTACTTCTGTATTTTTAATCCCATTTTATAATAACATCCATACTTATACACAAATGAACCAACCATGAAACCATAAAATGAATGCACTCGAAACAATGAAAATAATGAAATATTATTAATGAATAGGTGGTAAGAAGTTATAAAAGGATAATATAAGGTATTATAAATATTAATATAGTTCTTGAATGAGTTAATAACATTATTTAAACCACTTTACATGAGTTTAAATAATTATACACTAAAGGGAAGCGTGAGGTAAGGGTTTATCCTCTCACTTTTATTTTTGTGAGATATGCCTTATTCACCACTTATTTATTCTGTGTGGTGTACTACCCATTTTATATATCATATCATGAATCTATATATATTAATGGTATTTAATTTTTCATTTAATTATTATTAATTTTATTTGGTATATGATTCGATGGATTAAAAAGTTGTAAGGGATTTCTTAACTCAATTTTTATTCATTGTGTTAAAATTATTTTCCATTAATTATGTCATGATAAGGTTATGTGTGAAAGGAATTTTAATTATATTATGTTTTATATACACTAGTTTTATGTGGATTTATATTGGATATAAATAATCATTCATTTTATTATTTTCTAACCATATACCATTTTTATATATAGTGTTTACTTTGAAAGTTATTTGAATAAATGGGTAAATAATGTTAAATTTGTATCTTTCACTCAATACAGATATTTATTGATAGGAAATATTATGTATGAATTAAATAAATTATTTTATATATGAGGAATTATTTGGACATGTAATACATGGATTTGTGACTGATTAATGCAAGCCCCTCAATGCATTGGAAGTCTAATGAGAAAGATTTAGTTGGTAAAAAACCCTTCACATTTGTTTATAAGCAGAATTAGTTGGGCTTCTACGCATAGAATTAAAATTAAAAGAGGATTGATATTGACAGTGAATATCTAGAGGATATATTTTTATATTTTATACATCCTACATTATGCATTTCCTTCATTTTAGTTATTACTATCTATAGGATTTTCACTGTGACAAAATATATGGATACATTTTAATTCTCATTTTATTGATTGCATGGAATATGTGTGAATTTATTTACCTTTCCATATTGATTATGATCATTTATTCATATTAATTATGTTGTATTTAACCCCTAATGAGTATTTTAGATCACCCTTATTTTGTTTCGTTTCTTTGGGTTATGAAGAAGAGATCTTTGAATGAGTTTTCAAGGGTGTAGTTTATTATATTTTTCTATTTATTGTGTTTTATTTTCTATTAATAATGTAAAATGGGTGTTATTTATGTATATATTTTACCAATACTACTAAACTATTTGGTCCTTCGATATGGGATTCCCTGTAATCATTCCAATGTAATAAAGTAAGGCACCGACTCTGGGCTTCTGGGATCTAGGTCTTTACAGTTGGTATTATAGTAAGTTTAGTAGAAAACTTTGAAAATAGATTTAGAAAAACATAGATTAAAGAACATAACCCTATAATATACTTTTAGGATAATTATAGAAGAAATTATTAAAGAAATCATGTTTATGATTATGAGATTAGCTACGCATAAATTTTTCAATTTATGTTAAGTATTTCACTAGTTTTGGGATTATACATTATGTTTCATAATCATATTATCTAATGTATTATATGTTTTCATTTAGAAATAGCACCTAGAATAAATAATGTGAACCACACCAATGCACGTGATCTGAAGAGTAAGAATAATAATTTCTTTTATGGGATTAATCCAATCTTTATAAGGGAAGTAGTCTTCTAAATATTCTCATCATATGAGGATATAATTTCATGTTATAATAAGATATAGAAATAATTACCCAAGTCTTAGGTATTTAAAGGGAGGAAATAGAAGATAAGGAAGACTGGGAAAAATATGGATAAAATGAATAAAGTAAAGAAGGATTTTACCACATGTGATAATTGTGGAAATAATCACTTTGGTAAGTGCTTGAATAGATTAGAAGTTTGTTATAAGTGTGGAGATAAGGGTCAATTGGAAAAGGAATGTAAAGGGAAGGATAAAAAGGATATTATTAAATGTTAAAAATGCAAGGATATGGGACACTACTCAAAATAATTCTCTAAGCATCAAAGGAATATACCTCAAAAGAATTTAATGGATCATGTTCAATCTTATGTTATTACTACAGATAAAGAGGAATGATAAACGTACTTGTGTATGGATTCAATAATTATGTTATTTGAGTATTCTATAAATGATGTCCTAGTTATAAATATTATAAAATATATAAGGATTATACTGTAGTACTATTTCATAAAGGATTTGAAATTATATATTGAATGGTACCAAGAAAAGTGATTCAGTAGGAAGTTGAAACATTTGGAAAACACGTGGTTGAGGGAAAGATAACCCTTAATATATTCTTGATGCTGAGATAATGATGTTAGTATGAAGTGATGATTGATATGGATAAAGTAAATTGGATAGTACTGACTACCTTGGAGCTAATTATTGATTTGATGATAAAGTGGTTTATACTCTCAATGATGGAGTTAACAACAATTTTTAGATTTAAGTAATATATCCAATAATCTATGTTTTATTCAAGTAATAAAGAATTATGAATGTTTTCAATAAAGATTTATGTTAATTCAAGTTATTACCATGATTAAATAGAATTCTTTATGAAGGTATTAATATTTTTAGTATGTCATTATTTAGAGCTACTTTGTGTTGTTTGAGAGATTAATGATAATTTGATTTTGAAAATTTATGAACCTTCTTTCAGAATTTTTAGATTTTAATCTTTTGGAAGGTTTATAAGTTTAAAAATTTATAAAATATTTTAAGTTGAAATTTGGATGAGGTTTAAAGATTAATATATTTTTTAATATTGGATAACTTGTGCCAACCATATTGGTTTTGGAAAATATTTGAGACATAATAAGTGAATTTTTGTTCTTAATGGATCTTATGATCCATTAAAACTGAATTTTAGTGATTCATGCATAAAAAAATCATTTTTGGATATTCATTTCTTGGATTAAGGTATGACTTTATTATGGAATTTTTTACTAATTTACCAAATACACCAAGAAAGGATGATGCATTATAGTAACGCAAAATGAAATGTATGATATAACCTTTGAGGTTAAGACACTTCTTTAATACTGATTATATTAAGCTTTTCTTGAATTTTTTAAGGATTATATTAATATTTTTTCGAAAAAGGATAACCTATTGGTTGGAAGAAAACCAGTCACATCTGGTAAGTCTACAAGCCTTGAACCCACAATCAAAGTGCGATAAGGGTGCATCACCTACCACTAGCCTACGTGATGTCCTGGTTAAAATAATATTCTTTTCTTTATTTAAGATGTATGATAGATATAGTATAAGTTTATTTTTGGAACCCTATATTATATAGATAAATAGAATATTTTGGAATTTTATTGAGGAATAAACATTGAATTCTCTTTTGGAGAAGAATATGGGTTTTGGTGGAGATTGTTTAAAGGACGAAACTCTACCTGTCAAGTAAGTATATTTCCTTATATTCCTACTTTATAAAGTAAAAGTATTCTTAAACTCTAAGAAATATATTTTGTAATGAAAACTTTATTCGATTAATTTTATTATTGATAAATACATGGCCTATTTAACACATCACAAATTTACGGTTTTGTAATGGTAGATTTTCTGATGACTACGTTTTCTATCACTCTCCATCAAAACATGATAGTTGTATTTCTCTTCCATGATTATTTTTCACTTCGTATTAATTTTATCCTATTTGAAAGCCTAATTTTTTAGTGACCTCCACATTTCTATTTCTCTATTACTAATAGTATTTTTTATTAACCCTATTTATGATGTGGGTTTCCCATAAATGAACTTTAAAACATCAACCTTTGATTTTTTTCAATTAAAATATAAAATTTCAAGGACACAATTTATTGAATAAGGGGAGATTTTAACACCCTGTGATTTCAAAACAACAATAGGTTCGATATCTTACATTACATAGAACATAAATATTAAAAAAATTATTAAATATTAATTAATTGTGATAGTTATCACCTGGTTGTTGGAATGATAGGAATTAATGAGATTAACTTAATTATTAAAATATAGTTTACACATGTTTATCGAATTAATTCATTGGTTACTAATTAATTATAAATGAAAATAAAAACCAAATGGATATAAAGGATGTATTTTTACTAAAAAATTATTTTTATGTAAAAAATGGAATTTTATCTTAATAAATTAAATTAATCACTATTATTGAAAGATATTAATGAAATTTATATTTTTTATATATAATAAAATGTTTTCAAATTCATTTAATATGTTTAGCATAACAATTTTAAAACAAAATTTTGAAAATTTTATAAATTTTATTTGAAAAAATAAAAATTATTTTTGAAATTATGATATCAAAATTTTATTAGGGAAAATTTTTGGTATTATTTCAATAAGTTTTTTTTTATTAAAAGTGAAAAAATGCTGCATTTTAATTAAAAACTGACTTTTCATAAAAATAATTTATATAGTTAAATTATATTTCAAATTTGTTTTAAAGTATAATTAGTTAAATTATACATAAATCAAACCAATTTAGCTAATTTTAATCAATTTTACATTGAAATTGGATATAAAAACTTCTCAAATTTTTTAACATTATCACTTTAAAACCAACTTTCTCATTGTATCTGTAAGATTAATTTTAAACATAATTTTACCAATTATATGAATTAAATTTGTTAAAATTGATTCTATATTTTGAATTATATGGTCCAAATTATTTTTTAAGGTCATTTACATTTTTATGCGTAAAAAATTTACCATGGTAAGAAAAATATTTACTATAGTATAGGTAAAATAATGTAATGGGTTAAAGTTAAAAGGCTAAAGGATTAAAATACATAAAAACTACAAAATTAAATGGTTGTTTTAAGTGTTTATCAACCCTAAAAATCCTTTAAAACATTAATTATCATAAAAATATGTGTAAATTAATTCCACCTCAACATGGTTGGCTTTAATTTAAATTAATCATTATTTAATCACTTAAAACTACCCATCCTCAAGTACAAATACCACCCCTCACCACCCTATTTCTCCTCACAAGCCTTTAATCTCCTTAAATATATGAAAAAACATATCCTAACCACTCTACTCATGTTCAAGTGCTTATATTCTCACCAAAATAAAAATTCTAAGGTCTTTAAGGGATCCTTCAAGGAGGTGATATTCAAGAGGTAATTTTCTCAAACCACCTCTCTTATTTTCTTTTCTTCTACTAATTTATCCTCACCAAATTATTCAATAATGGAATGATAAATATAGAATAATTAAAATACTGTAATTTTATTTTTATAATGTAATATCTTAAATCCATCCCTTTTATTACCTCCTCTTATTCAAAGAAATAAAACTTTTGTCCAAATGATGTCGGTTAATCGCCTCCATGAATAATGATTTTGTTCGTTTTTCATTAACACCTACATGGATGGTAATAAAACTATTATTATGGTTAAATAAGATTTAAATAAGTACATTATAACCTATTTCATGTTCTAGAACAAATATATACTCATAATATTAAATAATAAAAAACTAGTTCATGATGTTCGGAAAAAACCCGCCAAAATAAACTAAACATTTATCATTGAAAGTTTATAAAATGAATCATCCTCATAAAAGAAAAAAATGATATATGGAACCATTTATAATTATTTAATTTAATTAAGGATATTTTATTCCACATATGGATTTTTAATCCCATTTTACTAGAACATCCATAATTATACACAAATGAACTGACCATGAAACCATGAAACGAACACACCAGAAATAATGAAAATAATGAAATATTATTAATGAATAGGTGGTAAGATTTTATAAAAGGGTAATATAAGGTATTATAAATATGAATATAGTTCTTTAATTATTTAATAATGATATTTAAACAATTCTACAGGAGGTTAAATAATGCTACACTAAATGAAAATGTGAGGTAAGGGTTTCTCGTCTCACTTTTATTTATGTGAGATATGACTTATTCGCCACTTATTTATTTTGTGTGATGTACTGACCCTTTGAAATATAATATCATGAATCTATTTATCTTCATGTTATTAAAATTTTCATTTAATAATTATTACTTCTATGGGGAATATTATTCGACTGATTACAAAGTGGAAAGGGATTTCCTAACCCAATTTTCATTCATAATGTTAAACTTCTTTTCCATTAATTATGTCATGCTAAGGTTATGTGGGAAATTAATTTTGATTATCTTATGTTGTATTTCCACTTTTTTTATGTGAATTTATAGTGTATATAAATAATCTATTCATTTTATTATTTCCAAACTATATACCATTTTTATATATGGTGTTTACTTTGAAAATTATTTCAATAATTAAAAAATAATGTTAAATTTGTATCCTTCACTAAATAAGGATATTTGTTGATAATATATATTTTTTATGAATTAAATTGACCATTTTATATATTAAGAATGCTTTGTATATGAAATACATGGGTTGGCATCAGTTAATTCAAGCCCCTAAATGCATCAGTATTCTCGTGAGACAAAATCAGTTGGTGAAAAAACCTTCATGTTTATTTAAAAAATAATAAAATTGGTTTCTACCCACATACATAAACTAGAAATAGGATTTATCTTGATAGAAACAATATATAGGATATATATTAATAGTTAATACATCAGACATTGTGCATTTATTTTATTTCATTATTACTATTCAGAGGATTTTCACTGTGACAAAATATATGGATGCATTTTCATTATCATCTTATTGATTGCATGGAATGTTTGTTTAGTTATTTACATTATCATATTTATTATTATCATTGATTCATTATTAATTCCATTGTATTTAACCCATACTGATCATTTGAGATCACCCTTATTTTTTTCCCTTTCCCCAGGTTATAAAGAAGAGATCTTTGAATGAATTTTCAAGGATGCAGTTTACTAGCTTTCGTTATGCATTATGTTTTATTTTCTATTCCCAATGTAAAATAGATATCATGTATGTATCTATTTTACCAATACTATTAAACTTTTCATGTAAGGACCTGGCCTTAAATATAACTTATTCTAGTTATTTAAAAATTGGAAATCACCTTATTTTCCCAAAGATATTTTAGGTTTAGAGTTTGGGAGAATTAGAACAAAACCTTAAAATATAAACACATAAATTAAATTTGTACACCTCTATAAAATTTCCATTTTCTCTATAAAAAAAAATTCCTTAAAATAAAACATGATTTCTTTTCATGATAAATCTTAAAAAATTTCTTCATGATATCATCCTTGTTCTTACTCTCCCTTAAACCCTATGAAAAAAAAGTTTAAAACTTAGGATGAGAAAAAAATTTCATTAAGGGGTATAAAAATAAAACAATGAAATCATTAGTCCGTAAATACTTATAAAATTTTTCTTTTGAACATAAACTTAAAAAATTTCCTTATGAAATCATTATATTTTTTTTATAACATTGCAAGAATAATAAAACATACAAGAAAATTAGTACATAATTTTCTTATCATACTTACTTATGTTGTAACCCTTATGGATACCATATTATTTTAACCCTCACGAATACCTTACGATGTAGCCCTCATGAATACCTTATGATGTAACTATCACAATTACACTTAAAATAACCATTATAGTCAACCTACAACATTTTCCAATAAATTGGAGGGATATTATGGACCCACCTGTATTTGGTTTATAATGGAACCACCTATCCTCATGAACAATTCCCAATAACCATATAATAATCATAAAACATAAATGATTGCATCCTAAAAACATACTTTGAAGAAAATCCCTTATTTTAAAATAAAATTGCTCACTAAAAAAGGAAAACATTTTCTTTGAAAATATATATATAATATTGTAAATTAGGCTTAAAAAAATTAAGGTTTCATGAAAATATAAAATTATGTTTATGTTGTATGTGTTCAAAAACATTCCTTTTAAGTTTTGTAAAAAAACATTTAAAAGATTGTTTTTAAAAGAAATTCCCTTATATAAAACCTTAAAGAGATATATTTTTAAAAAAATGAGAGAAATTATATAATTTAATTTTAAAATAAATTCATAATAATCATTTTGAAAACATGGGAATTAAAGAGAAATATTTAGAAAATAAATCTTTAAAACATTTAAAATGGGGTTTTTTAGTAAAAGAGTCTCTTACCTCAGGTTTGAATTCCTTCAAACATGTTTGAATATCCTGTATAATGGTATAAATATTGTTATTAATTTATTCCAAAACTATATTTATAATTATGATATCATATATGATCCTCTTATATCATATTTTCATCTGTTTGTTAATAATATTTCATTATTACCCTTATTTTGGGTGTTAACTACCCTGTTTTTGCATGTATGTTTTGTCATGAATGTCCCAATTATTTTTCATTGGATATATATACACCAATTAAATAATTATATTAATTTTATAAATATAATTATTAATCATTTAATACATTTTTAAAACCATTCTTGAATGTTAGACATGGAAAATGAATCACATCACATCGTGGAGATGGTATGTTGTACGTACGCACGAGTGACAGTATCATTCCATTAATGTGTGAAATGATAAGTAAGTGTTTGATATAATGAATATAAAAAAATTATATAATTTTATAATTATCATATATATCCATTATTACATCATTATAACCATCCAAGTAAAGTGGTGATGAAAAACAAATCACACTACTTTGTGGAGACGGTATGTCATACGTACAAACAAGTGGTGATTTTGTTTTTTGTAAGAAGGATAAAAAGTGGAATATGGTTTTACCATAATCATAATAACATATAAGCATATAAATTATACTGTATTTATTAATTTATCATGGAAACAACACATTAAGTGTGAGTTAAAGAAGAAATAAAATTAAAAGCATCGATAAAGACGATTACCTCTTCTTCGGCTGACTTCCTTTAGATATCTTTTTAAGGGGTCTAGGGTTAGTCTTTCAGAAGGACTCGAACATCCATAAATTGGATAAGGGTTTTTAAGAGAAATATATAGAGTTTTTTTGAGTTATAATTCTCAATATGGTGAAATTAAATGAATTAAGTAGTGACCTTTTATAATTGAGCTGAGAGGTACCTCTGGAAAACCTCAAAATATTAAATTATAATAAATTAATTTTCAATTCAAATACCACAAAATGGACATGGATTAAAATATAAGATTATATAAGGTTTTATTATCATCATACAATAAAATTTTGACATGTTTTGGTTTTATTTTAAACATTATCATTTTGATTGACCTTAGTTAACCTATTTTAATTTTAATTTTGGTAACACTTTATTTAATATTAAATTATAGTAATTTTTATTTAGAACATAAATGAATAATTTATTAAATTTTAGACCAAATAATAATTAAAATTTATTTTTAAATATTTTATTTTTATTTTTAAATAACTTAATAAAATATTATTTTGATAAAATATCATTAGTGTCAATTTTGACACTATTGATTACTTAGACCTTAAGAAAAACAAGATAACAAGATAACGTCTAAAACAAACTTTTAATACACCCCTAACATGTCATAGGAATCCAAAAAATCATTTATCACCTTAATTAATTCAAATTATATTTATTTTATTATTTTTAATGTCATTTATTTGATTGTTTCATTAATAAAATAATTACTGCATTATTATTGTATAATTATTTAAGGTAATTATTTATTCACTAAAAATTAAAAATAAAACACCATGATGTATATAAATCATTTATATTTTAAAATAATATCTATAGTTGAAGATGTATTCTGAATAACACCATATTAAGAATAATATAGTTGTTAAATATATGAATATGACATCATTGACTTTGCATTAAATAAAATATTATAATCTTCATAATATCATCCAAGAGGCCCCAAAAGTAATAAATAAATTTATATCATGAAATTAATATTATTAAGTTAAAAATGGACACTTATATTCATTCATAACCTACCCTTGTTCCAATGTGGACACATAATACATGCTTAAGACAAAGAAAGTGACATTTTTATGATTTTCTTTAAATTAAATAATATCAAGGTCATTTTCATGGACAAGTGTCCATTAAATAACTCAAATTAGAAAATTAGGTGTAAAGGGTCGAATATAAATCATCCAATAAAATTGGTACAGGTTTTAGGGTAATTTTATAGTCCTTATCATTTTATTTTTAACCTAAACAACTTGATTTACCTTTTATCGTGGTAATAAAAATTTACCAAAGATACTATTCATTTTAAAAAAAAGGAACCTATTTAATAAATTTTTAACTTAAAATTATAAATATATAATCCATTTTTCAAAATTAAAAACATATAGTTTTCATAATTTAATTTAAAAATAAACTGATAAAACGCAACTAAAAACAGCTTTCTTGAAAATGCATCTTTAAGCCTAAAAATGTACTTATACCAAAATGATGTATAATTATGATTAAAATAAAATAAATTATATTATTTATAACTAAATATTATTTAATTTTCATTTATATCAAATTAAAATCATAAATATAATTTTAATATAAATAAATTGACAGTTTTATAAAAATCAGTATTTTTCACTATTCACTAGAAAATAAATATTTTCAGAAAAATACCAAAAATTAACCCTAAGATAATTTTTACATTAAACTTTTAAAAATGAATTTTATTTTGTTCAATATAATTTATAAAAGTTTCACAATTTATTTTTAAACCAAGTGTGTCATCAAAAAGCGGCAAAACTTTCTTTAGAAGAATACAGTTTTTCGTGTGTGAAATTGGATTTATTTTTCTATCAAGTCTAGAATACACATAAGATGAATGTTAAATATTAGATTTAATATTATATATATATATATCATTAATATAATCAAATAAGAGTGATTTATTTATTTTATTGGTATAAAACAAACATGTGAGCATTTAAATAGTTTTTCAGAAAAATATTTCCTTTTATTTTCAAAAAGGGTTTATTTTTATTTATTATTTATTATTCACAAAATAATTTATTATATATACATTCTTAAACGTTTTTTCATAATTTATTTAATCCTTCTCATTCCCTTCATTCTAATGGCTAGGTTATAATGGTAAATTTTAAATAATAATATTTAATTGTTTTTTAAGCTTGGCGTGGAATATCTTGTATGCTATCAAACATCATATTTCCTTTTTTTTTAAACATGTGATGTTACAATTTGGTCCTTAAGGATTTTATTCCTTGTAATCATACCAATTTAATAAAGTAAGGCACTGGCAATGGGTTTCTGGGGTCGGTGCATTACACCCATTTAAATAAAAGACAAATTTTGGTTGGAGATTATTAATTTACATTTTTTATGTTTATATTTTTAGCATGATTGTTGGGTTGAGTAATTTAATTATAATTCTATATTTTTTAATTGATTTTTATTTAATTATTACTAGATACTATTACCTGATTGATTTTTAGTTATTTTACATACTCTCATTCCTGAGATAATTCTAGACCTACATTGTCATATTCTTTTCTGAGTATATTTCTTGAGATATACTCAGGGCATATAAACCTATCATAACTTGCATTGATATCTTATTGAGTCTATGATTAAATAAATACACTTTTAAAATGATTAAATAAATTCTTCATGAGCCAGATTTCTTGAAACCCACTTGTACATCTATCATTCTTTAGCCCACAGTAGCCATAAATGACCTTATTAGGATGGAGCAATTTCAAGCCTATTATTACAACCTACCCTACTCTTAGTACTATGCATGATTTTATTTTGAAAAAGTGTGGTGGTTTTATCTCTTTCATACATGGGATATTGATACTGAGAAGACGTATGGTGGCATTTTTACTAGATTGATTTGATATGGTTCATGACTACTTTTGGAATTTTCTACTCTTATCATGTTCCTTTGAAAAAAAGATATATAAAAAATTAGTTGTGTATTAGGAAGGTGAAAATCTACCATTAATAGACAAATGAATATTATTATAGTGATGGGTGTGATATCTGACCTAAGCATGATTTTCAAAAAATAAATAAAAAGAAAAAGAAGGGAACAAGGTACAATATTTATGATTACTTGACATATTAATAGACATACTTTAAGTCGTTCGGAGCATGGACACATTTTATATAAGAGGATTTACTTTAGTGTATTATTCAATATTATCATGAATTATAATTTATATTACCCTCCTTTTTTATCTTAATTTTTACTATCTTCCTACCTACCCTCATCCTCATATACATTTAAACCTTGTTACATAAAACCTCATGGATAATTTTGTATTTGTATTTAAAAAGTTGAAATGATAGAAATAATGAAATAATATGGTTAGGAACATGTATTCATGGTATGAGTATAACTCCAATTACATTTTACCTTGATTGATGAGAGAAAATTCATAGTGAGGTAAATTTAAAATGGGTATAGTATCTGAGGAACAGTTATGAAATTGTAATTAAAAGAATAAATAATCTGAATAAGGATCTCAACTATGAGGCATGATTGATTTTCTCTAAAATAATGATTTTTTATGACTTAATTTTTCTGTTTTCACTTTATTTTATTTTTATGGTTGTAATTCACATTTCTTGTTTAAAAAAATGTTTCATTTGGAATCCTTGTTGAGATGATTTTTTCTTGAGGATAATCAATTGTTCAAGTGTGGGGGAATTTGATAGATCAAATTTATATACACATTTTGGATTCATTTATTTAAGGTTTAATCATGATTTATTTGATGATTCACTGGGTTTTGGTTTGTGTTTATAGGAATTAGTATTTTAAAACTCAAAGGAAGAATTTATGAAAAATGAAAAAAATAGGTTTTTCACATTGTGAAAGGAGTTCATGATGTGTATTACTCATTTATAGCATCCTTGAGGACAAAAGACAATCCCATGTATCTTTAAATTATTTGAATCTATTACATGATGTTTACATACATTACATGATGTGAGATCTTTAAAATTAAAATCCTGTAAAATTTACATGTCATTAGGAAAATACAAGACATGAATCCCATACATGATGTACAGAATTTACATGACGTGAAATGCTTGAGATTTAATCCCATCAAAGATACAAGCTGATTCTTTGGAGAATATTATAGATTTGAAGTAAACTACATGAAAGGAACTTACACATTATGAATAAATCAAGACAGATGCCACTTAAATACAATACACAATGTGTATACTTTACACATTATGTACTTTTCAAGTTTATTTATATTTGAGTACCAATACCATATACAGAAGTCTGGAACATATTTATTTTCTCATGTTTTTATTTCTTGTTTCTATTCTATTTCTCATTTTTTTTTGTTCTAAACCAATTTCAATTCATTCCTTTATTATTTTAATTTATTTTGTTTCTATTTCTTATAGTTTTACATTCATTTTCATTCCATCTCATGATTTGAAACATGTTTTCCATACTTTTTTTCATTCAAAATCAAAAACTTCTGTTTATTTACTCTTTCTTATATCAAAGTAAGTTTTTTACTGTATTTGAATTATGGATTTCTTAATTTTGAATTATTTTATTATTATTCAAAGTATTTTTTCCACTTTATCACTGTCATTTAACCCTGTCATTAACGGCTAATCTACTTAAGGTTAAGGGTCAAGAGTAGGGGTGTTTTGAACATAATGAATATCTAAAATCAAAACTTATTAAACCTATGGATAATAACCAGATTTAGAAGAATTTTCAATATCATTTTATTGCATCTACCCTAACCATTGAAAGTGTAATCGAATAAACATGATATAGTTGGTGTTGATCAATCTATGAACAAGTGACTATGATTATTTCTTCCTAGAATCCAAGATTCCTATGCTTATGTTGTTAATTAATCTAAACCAAGTATTATTTTCCAGCTTAGGTTGATTCAATTTGTTGGACCAAGATTAATTAGTTTCTTTTTCAACACTTTGTAGCCTATTCTATAGGTCTATCCCAAATAGATTTAGGATCATCCTTTACCTATACACTAAAATTGACCCTGACACCTTCATTTAATCAGTTTTAAAACCCAAGATACTTAGTTAATATAAAACCGCAAACCAAAGAGTGAACATGATGAATCCTTCCCAAAAATATATTACCATTGGGTTTCTTATATACAATTTATCTCTGTGGGTTCGACCCTGGACTGCCACTTTACTATGCCTTAGTTGCTGAGTGTAGTTTGGGATATAAATTTCTAATCTATTCATGTTCGTAATATTTAATGATGTCTTCTGGACACATCATACATCCTATATTTCTCTAAAATGAAACTATGCATTCCTCATAAACTCATTTACCTATTCTTCAAACAAGACGCCTAAATTATTCTAGTTGAATATAAACTTTCATCCCTATAACTAGAAAAACTTCTTTAGTAATATCTCTATTCCTTTCTACATAGTCATATCCACAATCTTCCCTATAATAAATCAGCATGGGACACCGCTAGCCTTCAATTTCTTCGAAGATATGGAACTTTTTTTATCTCAATGCTTCAACTTCCCAATCAGGGAGAGGTCAGTTGAAGGTTGAGAGAATTGAAAAGTGATGGTTCAGTTTTGGGAGACAAAGTACATAGGCAAATGGCAAGGGGGAAGCACCTCAATTTCAGGTTTAGGTCACATACTCAATTTAGAAGAGGGTTATGTTGTTGATTTAAGTTTAGGGTCAAATCCATCTTAAAATAAAGGAAAAAAATACAATAATATAACAAAATATTTTTCTTTTAAAAGGAAATATAATTAATTTTTGAAAAATAAATTAAGACACATATAAATATAAAATCAGAGCCGATTTGAATATAAATTAAAACATAATAAATTCTAATGCAATAAAATATAATGAAATGAACAATAAATGTAAAAATTAAAAAATAATAACAATAAATAGAGAGAAAATAAGTTAAAATCATTATAATTCAAATAAGATCAATTCTTTATTAATAAAACCAAAACTCTCACAAGCAAGGGGCTTAGTCAAAATATCCACTAATTAATTCTCTGTTGAGATAAATTCAAGAGATATTGAAACTTTATGAGTTTGATTCTAAATAAATGATTCCTTAGATCAATATTATTTATTATTGAATGATTTATTTTATTTTCTAAAATATTGATAGAATTGGTGTTATCAAATTTGTTTGAAACTTTATTAAAATTGAATCCAAAATCCATCAAGTTGTGTTTCATCCATATCACTTGTATATAATAACTAATTGTTTCTATGTATTCTAATTCAGTAGTAGATAATGAAACTGGGTGATGTTTATTACTAGACCAGGATACCATATATATACCTATAAAGTGACAAGTTCTTAAGGTACTCTTTCTATATAGTCTACACCCAAAAAATCAGGCATCAGAATATGAATTCAAATTAAAATCAGAAGTTTTTTGAAAAAGTAATGAAAGTTAAATTATTCCTTTTAAATACCTTAAAATTATTTTGGCAGAATTTAAATAAGATTCTTTGGGTTTTTCTTGGAATATAGCACATAATCACATTGTAAACATAATTTTTGGTCTAATATGGTTAAATATAGTAAACTTCCAATTATTCCACTATACAACTTGTTTTCAACTAGTTTCTCAACTTCATCCCAGTCAATCATTTTCATTATAACTCATAGGATTTTCATGTACTCTACCATTATTGAGTCCAAACCTTTTAAGTAATTCAATTATTTATTTTATTTGATTCATCACAATCCCATAGTCTTTTTCATAAATTTTAAAACCAAGAAAGAAATTTCACTCACCCATCACAACCATTTCAAATTATTTTTTCATGATTTTAAAAAATTCATTGCATAATATTTTATTTTTAGAACCAAAAAACACATCATCAACATATATTTGAACTAAAAAAATATCTAAAGATAAATTTTTCTTGAAAATAGTAGGTTATTCCAATACTACTAAAAATATATTTGATAAAAGAAAATAACTTAAATGATCAACCCAAGCTCTATGTTCTTGTTTAAGACCATAAAGAGCTTTGGTAAGTTTGATAATAGAATTTAGAAAGTGAGTATTTTTAAAACAAATAGGTTGTTTAACATAAACTTCCACCACAATAAAACCAATAATAAATGTATATTTCATATCCATAAAATGTAATTTCAAATCCATCTAAGATTCATAGGCTAGGATAATCCTAATGACTTATAATCTTTATATATGTGAAAAGGTTTCATCATAGTCTATTCCTTCCTCTTGATTGTAACATTTAGATACTAATCTATATTGATTCATAATGATCACACCATGATCATCCAATCTATTTCTAAAAACCCACTTTATTCCTATTATAGGGTAATCAAAAGGTCTTTCTACTAATTCTCATACCTCACTCCTTTTGAACTAGTTTAACTCTTCTTGAAAAGATAAAACCCAACTTTAATCAGCTAAGGATTCTTCTAAAGTTTTATGTTCAAGTTGAGATAAAAAATTAGGTAATTCCAAAAGGTTTCCTACACTTTTTCTAGTCATAATTTTTTCATCTAAATTTACTATCACAATATCTAAGGGGTGATTTTTCAGGGTTCAAGGATTTCTAGGAAAGACACTTTTAGGTTCACAAATATCCATCCTTTTAGGATTGGTTTCACTAAAATAAAGTTCCAAATAATCATACTTTATATTATAAAAAAGAGGCCAGGGTCTCATATTTTCATAAGAATCACTTAACTCATTAAATTGAATCATTTCATGATCAAACAAATCACATTCATTAAATTTCAAATAATTCGGTTCTTCAACAATTTTTTACCTTTTATTGAAAAATATATAATCCCTAAAATTAATATAATAACCAAGAAATATTCCTTAGTTTTCCTTTGGATCATATTTAATAATATTTTCCTTGGTGTTCAAAATGTAAACTTTCCATCCAAACACTTTAATGTATCCAACTTTTGGTTTTCTATTATTCCATATCTCATAGGGTATTTTCTTCAAAATAGACCTAATTAGAACTTTTTTAATGATATAGCATATTGTATTTATATCTTTATCACAAAATTGAGTGGGTAGGTTATATTCACATAACATAGTCCTATAAATTTCTTGCAAGGTATTATTTTTCATTTCAATAACACCATTCTATTGAGGTGTGATAGGGAATGAAAAATTATGTTTGACACCATGTTTTGAACAGTAATAATTAAACTCGTGATTTTAAAATTCTCCCCCATTGTCACTTATAAAAGTAATAATTTTGGAATCTTTATCTTTTTGAACCAATTTATAAAAACATATAAAAATAAAAAAACTTCAATTTTGAGACTCAAAAGGAAAACCTAAGAAAAATCTAGAAAATTCATCAAATAACACATAAAAAATATTTTCATCTTAGGCTTGTTATTCTAGATGGTACAAAAAATCATATTGATAATTTCTAGAGTCTTAGATGTAGTAACTTCATTAATTGATATAAAAGATGACTTTTATTTATTACCCATTTTTCATGCATCATATAGTTTTTATTTATTCAATTTAAGGTGAGGTAAATCTGAAATGAAATTTTTATTAGATAATTTTCTCAAAGATTAAACATTATAATGTCCAAGTCTTCTATTAAAAATCCATGATTAATTTGTTTCAGCATTTAGATAGTTTGCTTTTTTACATAAGAATTAAGATTTAATGTATAGAAATTATTAGATCTAGGTGCCTTAAACTTAAAGAGTTTATCTTTAAAAACAAAACAAGAATTATTTGAAAAATATATATAATATCCCTAATAAAAAAGTTGATAAATACTTATTATATTGTGTTTCAATCCTTCCACATAAATAACTTTTTTGATGAGAATTTATCCAGGATTTCTAACTAATATAACTCCCATAATTTTCCCTTATTATTGTCACCAAATATAACATAGCCTCTATCAATTTTGGATAAAGAATAAAAATTTAAGAAATATCCACTCATATGCCTTGTTCATCCACTATCTATATACTATTTATAATTGATACTCTTGCAACTTTTTCCCTAAAAACTATAAAACATAAAAAAAAATTGGTACCTATATTCTCTTGGGTCCATAAAAGTTAACAACCAAATATTTGGAAATTAAAGTCTTCTTATGCAATATATAAATTATAGCACTAAATTTTGATAAATTTCTTTAAATGAAAACATGATTAACACCAAAAAAGTAAAGGTTTATTAAATTAAAACCATTATCATAATTTACTAGTTCTCCATAATAAATAATAATAATTTTAGACAAGTTTGTTTTTCTTTGAACAAGGTACAAAGTAATTTTTGTATAGATTTTCTTTTTCACATTTGCTTCTTATTACAAACATATATTTATAGAATTTGTTGTTACAATTATTTGGTTTAGGTAATTTTATCCCTTTTTAAAGACACTATAATGATATTTAAGTTCTTGGAATTCTTTTTTCAATCTTTAAATTTTATTACCATGTTCAAGTTAAGAGGCAACAAAATTTTCTAACTTAAATCTCAGATATGAATTTTTATTATTTAAGTCCTCTTTTTCACTTACAATAACATCGTGATAATTTTTTATGGATTTTTTTTCAATAATTCAAATTTTTTATAGCATGGTACAATATTCATTTAGTTCTTCAAAATAAAAATTTTCAGTTTCAGAATCAGATTCATGCCCAGAAGAGTAAAATGAATGTGCCTCATCAAATTGTACCATAATCACATGTTTTCCATTTGATTTGAGATTTCAACTTATGATTTAGAAGATGTGTCATCATTAGAATCCTCATAATCACTCCATGTTTCCTTCATAGTTATTTTTCTATTTTTCTTGAATTCTAGTTTCCATATGTATTTCTTTTCATATTTCCTTTTATCTGTAAGTTTTAGAAAATCTAGTTTGATATGTCCAAGATTATTACACTCATATCACCTGGATTTCTTAGAACATACATCATATTTATTATTATTTTTAAATGATCTATTTAATCCTATTCTCTTATTATGGAATGTTTTGAAATTCTTATCAAATTCAAAAATATTTCCATTAGAATCAAAATTGTTTGAAGTAACTTAATCAGATGACTCATAAATTTAAACATCTTTACTATTTTTATCACCCTTTTAAGTAGAAACATTCAAATTAGTATTTTACTTTTTAACCATTTTATACTCAACGGCTTTAAATTCCATTTTCTCCTCATACATCATGAGTATTCCAATGAGATTTTTTATTTTAAATTCTTTCAAATCAGTGGATTTCCTAATGGCTTGTGAAATTCCAATCTATTAGATGGTAGAACTCTAAAAACATTTAGAGCTTGATCCAGTTTAGGAATTGGTGATCCTAGACAATAAACATTATTCACAGAACCTGTTAACCATCATTTAGTTGTGTTATTCTTCCTCCATCAATCAACTAGAATGTGTCAAACTTTAACTTTGAAGTGTTGTATCTGAGTAATCTCACACTATCATTACCTTCATAAGACACTGATATAGTATTCCACATCTCATATATTATAGAACATTGAGAAACTTTGTTGAACTCATCTGGAATGAGTCTACATATTATAGAATTCATATCTTTGGATTTCAGATCGTATTCTAGTTTTGTAGTAGCATAACATTTTTTTGGATCTCCTTCAATATTTTTTTAAGGCTTAACATCTTTAAAGTAAACATTTAAACCAAGGTTCTTCAAATAGATAATAAATTATTCCTTCCAACATCCATAATTCTCTCCATTGAAATAGGGAGCTCTTAATATATACATACCTTATCTATTATCAGTCATAGAATCCATTTTAAGATGATCTTTAAGACTTCAACCTTTTATATTTGAGAGCTCAAAACTCATAACATTTGATACCAATTGTTGGTTGGAGAACAACTGCACAAAACTCAAGATGGTTGAATTGAGTTTATGAAATTTTCTTTACTTAAAATCATCATGTTTTAAGGTATGATATATTCTAATATTTTCTTATCACTATAAAGTAGTTAAAATTAAAACAGAAAGAAAAATATCAAACATAAAATATTTATGGTGGTTCGGGGTATAGAAATCCCTTAGTCAATTCCACAAACGCTCAACTCCTAGAGCTTGGTGGTTTCACTAGTAGCAGCCCTTTCCTAGTGACTGCCCAACTAAGTGAAGGTAGTCATCACTTAGTAAAAATCTAGGAAATTCCATCTATCTCCTATAAGGATTTAAAAAAATAGTCTCTAACACTTAATACAAGGATTTCTCACTTCCAATAATCATAGAGAATAATTAGAGTTTATAAAATTAATCACACAACTATAAAACATAGTAATGTTAATCTTGATAAAATAGCAATAGAAAACTTGATTCTTCTTATTATTTTTCTTAGTATAGAGGAGAAGCATAGAAATATTTGATAGAGAGAGAGTGTGGTTGTATGTGTGTGTAAGTTCTTCCTTATGTTCTTGTTTGGATAATATTATATCTTGTCACTTACTATGTCATAGCATGATATCTAATTTTAAAAATACCTCAAGGTAAAATTATAGATGTCCTTTTCTCAAAATTACCTTGGAAAAAAGTATTGAGAAATAAAATAATTTTTCTATTACTTTTCTTTATATTTGTAGTATTTTGGAAATCTATTTTACCATAAAGAGGTAGTCTAAATATTTAATGTTTTGATAGGATCATTAATTTCCACTTAATGTAATCCAATGGTAATAAATACTTTATTTTTAGAATGAAATAGCCGATTCTAGATCACCATGTAGCTAAAATCCATGTAATCAAATTCATGTAGCTGAATTTATCCACATAGCCATTCTTCATGTGGTTGATTCCTTCACATAGCCATCTTGCTCACATAGATGAATTTCATATAGCCAACTTGATTTAAGTATATAATTTGAACCACATATATGAATATGCCAAAAATCCAAATCATGTATCCAATTACTCCACATATCTGATTCTATGTGGTTGTTTCATTGATATAGTCATTTCTCACATAACTGATTCATCAACATAGTTTATTTTCACATATCTGGTTTTATAAAGTATCTGATTTATATATCCAAATATCCACATAGTCAAAGTCCTTACATAGATGATTTTATGTACTTAGCCAAATCCTATAAAACTTTAATATGATTGTAGATTTACATCTAAATTGGCTAAATAAGATTAAAAACTTGAGAAACATACTTAAATAGAATCATAAGAAACACATGAAGGGTTTTTGAGATCATCAAAACATAAATCACATGGGATATGTTAGAAAAACATTATTAGTCCAATACCTTAGTTGTATATTTGAATAAATTTTCCAGCATAACATCCCTTAATCCTTGGGGAAAATTATCAAATTATTTGTTTTACTTTTAAATTCTAGTTAGAATGGTTTTTGAATAATTTAAAAATCATAACAAATGAACCAATTATTGTTGACACTTGTTGATCTTGATATCATATCTGAAATTTCTATCCTTATTATACGTTCTTGTGGTTAAAAACTTGTGACCTTTACTTCCCTAAGTTTAATAATAAAAAGGTAAATTAAATAACATGTTTCATAATTTAATTAATTTATTAGAAAATAATTGCTAAAGGTAAATTTGATATTAAATAGAAATAGTAATGTGATTATATAGTATCCGTATATTTTAGGTGAAATGGGTGATCTATCCTAGGTTTTATATTTGGAATCACTACTCTCAAGAGTCAATGGTGGTGATCTAGGAAATTTTTCATGCTCAAATATGGATTCCTCTTCCTCCCTTCTTCCTTCTCGGCCTCAGTGGTTTCCTCATAATTTGAGATCTATCATTCTCATTGTTTCAACTCACCAAAATTGTGCCTTGATTTCATTTTTATCAAGGGAAGTTCCAAGTGGTGTTACAAACGTTTTTTGGTTTTGAGTGATGTTTTGGAAGCTTTATATTGGATGTGATATTTAGTAGAAACCATCTATGACGTTGCGAGTCTTTGATGTGTGGGGAAGTTGGATTTAAGGTATGTTGGAACCAAAGGTATTTTTTGATTGGATTTTTTGTCAATATATCTTTACTATCTATTAAAAGTTTTTTGGAAGTATTTTAAATTAATTTAGAGAATTTGGTAATGGTATTAAGAGTTTGGAATTCTGGAGAAAGTAATCTAAGACCACAGTGTAAAGGCCATAGACCATGTTGTAGGAATAAATTTGTTAACTTGTAAGGATTCTATACTTTGGAATATTTTGGGTATTAAACTTCATGATGAAACATCATAACTCATGTCTTAGTGGAATTTGAAGTTTTAAAATGGGGGGACTAAGCTTGCAACACTTCGGGAGCAAGGTACCACCGTAAGGAATCACCAAGCTCAACCAAATTACTATGAAAGGTGGTGAAATAGAAGAGAACCTAGCACGGGTCAGTGATAAGTGAGAAGAGAACCATGGTGTAGGGTGTAAATGAATAAAAGAGCATCATGTGGGGTGGAACAATGAACCATGGGGATTGATAGTGCCCTAAGGGATTTTTTGGTAAGTTGATGCAACATCCGGTGTAACGACCCGAAATTTTGAATAAATCTTATTTCCTAATTTCATGTGTTATTTTATTTTTATACTCAACAAAAATGTTTTATTTGATAAACATGATTATAATTAAAATGATACCATTGGGTTTTGATTGTTATATGACCATTGGTCAATATGACCGCTGTGAACTAAATGTTTCGATTATTTTCTCTAAATACAAGTGATCTCGGTTAATTAATATAGAAAGAAGATTCGATGGCCTCACCCAGTAGTCTTGGACCGATCGAAGCCCATCTAACAGAACTTGGGAAGGAGGTAGCACCACTGGTATTTGCTTTAGACCAAACCCAAGCCGAACTTCATCGTGTGAAGCTAGAACGGAATCGCCTTTGCGAGAAGTTCAAACTAATAGAAATTACTACTCGTGCAATGTTGGCCGAGCCTCCCTCGGATTCTCTCACCTTAGCACACCTTACACTTAGGTCCTATGCTGGTGTGATAAGGGGCTATGTAAGAAGACCGTAACTGCCTTGTGTAATCCTTTGTTTTAAATAAAAATTTGGGATTTCTTCTTATGATGATGTTTATGAATTTTCAAATGACCGGATAAATATAGTATGCATATTTTTGATGAATTTTAGAAAAATGATATTTTAAAAATGTTTATGTAAACCTTAAATAATTAAAAATGTGTAATGATTTTCAAAAAATGGTCTTCTACAATTATGTTCAGTACGAAATTTGGAGTCTAATAAGATCAACTTAATTTTTGATGAATAGTAAATTATGAATAGTGATTTTAAGATTAGGATTAGTAATATGACCAAATGGATTAGTAATATCACTTAAAGAAAGTTTTAAAATAATCTAGGCACCTTGATTAAGTAATGTGATTCAATAAAATGGTTAAATAACGGTTTCATAAATTATTATTCAAGTATTAGTTTTTTCGGGTGAATAGTGTTTTTTAATTAAAAATTAAATTAAAAATATTTAGAAAATTATTTTTATAAAATGGATTTCATTTTTGAACTCAGAGCACCAATATTATGTTATGGTAATTTTTGGGGTTTTTTCTGAAAAAATGAATTTTCGGTGAATAGTGTATTTATTTAAAAATAAATTTAAAAATATTTAGAAAATTATTTTTATAAAATGGAGTTCATTTTTGAAATCAGAGAATTGATATTTGGTTAGTGTGAAATTTTGGGATTTTTCTGAGAAAGTTGAATTTTCAGTGAATAGTAAAAATACAGTTTTAGGGTTTCGGTATGTTTAATGACATCATAACTGTGTCATGGTGATGTCATGAGATATTTTAAGGGTTGGCCGAACTAAGGTGATGGATATTTGTATTGGGGGCCCCATGTGGCCTAACTTAATGGGAAATATCAAGGGAGAGCACATGGTTTTGAGAAAAGCACATGTGAGGTGTCCCTTGGCCATTAATGCCATGTCCCCTCACTTTCCCTATAAATACCAAGCCCTCCTCTCATCCTTTCGACTCAAAAACCATCCTCAACGAAGTTCTGGTCTCCTTACCACCCAAGGAGTCCTCCCAAGGTGCCCCCAAGCCCTCAAGGTCCCAACCTTTGAGTTTTAAGAGTTACGTTTTAAGGTAAGGGATCCAAACTCTCTCTTTCTTTTCAAGTAATCTCTTTTATGTCATTTCTTTTATGCTCCATGTTCTTATGTTGTAGGATGTTATTTTATCTTCATCTTACTGCCCTTTTCATGTTCATATGATGAGAGACCCCATCTTGCTCTCATAAATTCATTTTAAGAATGTTTAAGTGGCGTCGTTAGGCTGCCGAATTTTTAAGGGGATTCTTTCACCCTTCTCATTCTTTTCAAAGTTCTACTTTCATGTCAAGTCTTTCAAGTTACTTTTTATTATGTTGGGGTATGATCTCTATATTTATAATACTGATCTTTTATGATCATATGATGAGAGACCCCATTTGATCTCTTCAATTCGGCATTTTGAAGTTTTAAGTGGCGCCATTAGGCTGCCGAATTTTTAAGTGGTTATTTCACCTTTCTCCTTTTTCAAAGTTATATGTAAAGTCTTGAAAGTTACTATGTTGGGGTATGATCTCTATATCTATCATACTGATATTTTATTTTCATATTATGAGAGACCCTATTTTATCTCGTCAATCCATTTTTGGAAGTTTTAAGTGACGTTGTTAGGCTGCCGAATTCTCATAAGAGAAATCTTATTTTTTTGTCTTCCTTTCAAGTTCTTCGTTTCAAATGGTATATCATTAAAACTTCATTACCATGTTATTAAATACTTTATATTTTGTTCCCCTACTGTTTTATGTATCATTTTTGAGTAGGTGACCCATGTCCCCTCTCTTTCCAACTTTTTCTAAAACCATGTATCATAGACGTTATGCTGCATAGTTTCGTCTCAAAATGCCTCCCTCTTTATCTCAAAATTATTTTATGTTATTAAGTGAATACACAAAGCTCTTATTTCTAAAGGGGTATTCACATATATATCAAATTGTTATATTTTAAATTCTGGGATTTATATACATGAAACCCGCTTTCCCTTTCTGTGGGTTTAAAGTGACATAAAGATCATGTCATTAAAGCAGTTTTTAAAATGTTATGATTATGAAATGAAACCCATTTCTTTTGTGATATATGGGTTGTTTATGAAATGATTTATGATGATATATGTGGCTCACATGATAATAAAGACATGTCAAGGGTGCTCCCAGATAGCGCTCCAATGCATTGGGTAAAGGCTTAATCTCTAGAGATGACCATTTTTAACGACGCCTTGGTGAATAACCTTGGTAATTTTTAACGACACCTTGGGGATGGACCTTGGTGAAACGAAATGATTGTCAATATTAAGTGTTGCAGCCACATCTTCAAGTTATGAAAAATGATATTTTTATTATAATATGCCTCATGATTTCTTTCTCATGCCTTAATGTTCTTTTCATGACCTTATTAAAGTATCTCAAGTTCACATGTAAAATGTTTCTCTTGTTTCCCTTACTGGGCCTTCTTCTCACCCTTTCTTTTGATGTATGTCCCCAAGTTATGAGATGCAGTAATGAACCTAGGATGAACATGAGTAGAATCCCTTCAAGTGTTTAAGAAGAATCTTTTATGTTTTAATGTTTAAAGTTCCTAGTTTCCAAGACACTAAACCTTAAAGATCCTAGATTTTGTAAAATGTAATGAAAGTTTATGTGATAAAAAGGCGGGATTCTATATCCGGGGTAATGAATCAACCCTCAAATTAATGAAATTTTGATGTGGGATTTGGGAATTAAAAGATACTCCACAATACATGTGACCAAACCATAGAATATTGTGATTCAATTCCAAAAGGATGGGATGAGTATCACACTACAACATGTTACCTACAACGTGAAGGGTGTGTTTATAGAAATGCAAAGGATTTAGATATTTGGAGTTTACATAAATCTATACTGTAGAGTTATTGACCATGTCATAATCAAAATAAAGATGGATTTTTTCATGCTTCAATATGATATTTCACCATGGAGGGTTTTATTTGGGGAGTGTGATAGTTAGGATATTTTTTAAGTATATAAGATGTTGCACTATGATATGTGTTCCACGCCGCAAACCCCATAGCAGTTGGAACTAAGTTATCATGAATTAAAGGGGTATATTGCATCATGAGGTATAAATCTTGTAGAATTTGAATAAAATTACTGATTTGATTTTCTCACAGAGGTTTGGTTTTCAATTAAACATATTAAAATACCAAATTCAAATTGAATGAAGGGGGTCTGGTTGAGTAATATCCAAAGGTTGGATTTAAATTATAAGTTGAAAGTTAATTATATTTTGAATTTGAAATTTGAAATTCATATTATTATGGATATAGTAGAATATTTTGTATAAGATAATTAAATCACATATATAATAGATTATAAATAGGAATTTAGGATCATAGATCATATGATCTTCTATGTTGAAAATATTGATTATCTGGTATTGATTGATGAAGTGTGATTAGATCAAATTTCATTGATGAATGGTGTTGGAATAAAGGTTTCATTATGCATATCATTGATAGTCTAGTATATAAGAAAATATTATAATATAGAACACCTATGTTTTTTGGTGTTGTATTTTATTCTGAAATCTTGTAAGATAAAATTGTGTGTTGACACTATCTCTTTTACCCCTCTTGAATGCAATTAGTGGAAGATATTAAGAGGTCATAGACCTTAGTGGAGTAGTGATCTCTTCCAAAAAGTTATAATCACATACTAGTGAAGTAGTAGTTAATTTGAATATCAACAAATCATTGATATGTTATCCTTATAGTATCTTTTTATAGTTTAACCAAGTAAAATCATTGAGCTCATTCTCTCTATTTTCCTATATTTGGTTGTGATTAAAAATCATATTCATGTTTTTTTACCAATACAAAGACATTATCTAATTTAATCCAAATAAAAGAAGAAGTTTTATCACACTAATTCACCCCCCCCCCCTCTTAGGGTGTTTATAGTGTGAGCTTGGTACCACAAGGTTGGTGATCATGAGCTTTGGGGGTCCTGAACTTGCGGCAATGGCTAAAAGTGTGTTGTTATCCTGTTCAAGCCTCCTCTCGGTGGGCACTCATGGTCATGTCTCAGTTTTTTGTGTTTTTTTCTTTTTCCTTTTCAGGATAACATTATTCTGTATCGAGGCCTTAGGAATTAACTTTTTTATGTTTATTTGGTTCCATTATCAATAAGGATTTTTTCGTGTTCCCATTCTCCATAGATGAAGTTTTGAGGTATTGATGGATTTTTAGGTGGCACATCAACTCTTGGTTCAATATCCATCTTCATTTAGCATTAATGGAATGTGTTTTCAGATTCAATGGTGAATGTGTTTTATGAGAACTTAATTTCATCTAAGATTCATTTTTTCATCCTATTCAAAGTTCAATCATCGGTTTCTTTGGTGTTTTCTTCTTACAGGTTCTGATAGAGGCTCCTCCTTTTTTAGGTCTTTTTCGGGTTGGTGTTTGTGGGAATCAATTATTTGGCCCGTTCATTGGATGGGTTTTATTTTTCTATGTGGATTTTTATCAACATTATTCAATATTAAAGTTTTTAACAACTTTAGTGTTACAATCAAAGTTCATAAAGGTGGGGTTGTTGAAGGTTTCAATGATCGTACACACTCTGAGTCATCGATGGTGGGTGGTCCTCAAGCACATTATGGCTTCTCATCTGTTGCATTTTTTCAAGGTCCCAAGGTGGGTATTTCTTAAGGTGGATCTCATAGATCATGGGTGATGATCCCCTATGATGAGTTCTAATGAAATTTGTACGTTTCATCTCTACACCCAAGCCCTATATGTACGGGATCCCACTCCCTTAACATGGTTTATTTGAAAAATATAAAAAAAAGGATTTGAAATATGATTATATAATATCTTGATTACAAATGACTTATATGGTGGTTTAACCTTTATAAATCTCTAATATGGTTTGGAAAGCATTACTTATATGTCTAGAAATGTGTAGAATTTATCCACCCTAAGTTACTGAATGACCTGTGTGAGAAAACTAGACATTCCCATATAAATTCAATTTTTCCTCTTAAATCCTTGTAGAATCATAATGATTATGGAAATCAACTCCTTGATGAAGTAATTTGGGAAACATGGGTAGTGTGACTACACTTCAAATAGTAACATTCCTTCTTTTATCTCTAAATTATATTATAAATGGAATCATTTCTTTCCAATTAAGCCTACATGAGTTTTAAGTCAACAATTGATACTTAACTCATGCATCAGTGGAGATATTATAGTTGGGTTAATTTCAAGTGGAAAGAAATGACGTGATACCCAAACATAATTGGTTTTATTAATTAGGTTCAAACCCAAACCGAATACCTTGTTTTGAAAACTTTAACTTTCATTTTTTTTATAAAGTCCTTGATCCGTTTTTAATTTTATACAAACACTTTTCACCAGAACATTATTTCATAAAACCAATTCCTTTCTAAAATATTCTTTACATTATATTTTCCAAAGGTATAGAGTCCAAAGTAAAAAAATTTATCACATTAAAACCCAAATGTATGTTTTCCTTAAAGTAGATTCCAAGTATGAAAACTTACTTTAAAAATAATTGTAATTTTAAATAGGTCTCATAAATTCAATACTTACACCAACTTTAACTCTTAATCTGAGATTCTTTGAGTATATGATGGTTATGAACAATACTATACTTGGTTTATCACTTAGTATTCTACTAATACATACTATTTATTACCCATGTGAGAGTTAGAACCTTGTTTGTATAGATTATAATAAACCTTGTATTACCCCTCTAACATGTCTTAGAATTGGTATAACCTATCTATAAAGTAACATGAAGAGAATGATGTTTTATAAATTTTGATATATTTTATTAATGATTATTTACCTATTTAGAATCTATAATGTGATGTGCATTGATTACAAATGTTTATGTTATACCCATATGAAATGAAATTTCACTTTGTTCATGATATCCTCTGTGCATTGTTCCTGCATGTCTACTTTCCAATTTATTGAGCATACTAATTTTTATGGAGGAATTATTGTATGAACATGACTACTATTTTGATATTTCAAGCATGTTTTTATTTGTTATATTAAGTATTTTTATTTTTATACATGGTAGGGTTTCTTTGAGCATGGAAATAACTTTGGTAGAAAATGAACATATTAGTAGGGGTATTTTTCTATTGTATAAATTATAAGAAGATACATTACATGGGATGGGTTTTTTTTATCCCTGATTAAATATGTAATGTCCCAAATAGTGATCCACCAAATAGTTCCCTGATCTGGTGGGTCACATATCCTCAAGTGTGCCTCCTCATATGTCAGAGGCTACAAACTAGCAATGAGGGTCTAAGGTGGTACATTGGGGAGACTATACCCTCATAATTAGAGTAGCATAGTGGTACTGATAAATAAATAAATGGAGGAAACATAATATCAACCAGTAGTAGGAGATAAACATCCAAATGAAAATAATAATAATCAAATCCAAGGGTAGCGTCATATACAAAATGATGAGTATGTCATGAAGCTATAAAAAATATAGGAAATACACAGAAATAGGCATCCAATACAATACATGTATCAAAAGTAAAAAAAATACTAAAATATTATCTCTAATAGAATCATGATCCAAGGGTCTTGTGCTTCCCCTCTCCCATTCCACAATCAATCAAGAATCATTAAATGGTCACCTACCCTTATCCCTACTTGAATCCATAAAGTCTATCTAGGTACCAAATGCCAGCCTAAAAAAGGTGTGAGATATACTCAGTAGGCCACCACTAATGGTGTTTATAAAAACCCTAGTCTGTTCATATGAACCATAAATGTGTGTAGATATAAAAGGTATGATATAAAATGAATAACAGAGAAGACAAGATTTAATATAAGCAGGATATAATATAAGATCATTAGTACATATATATATAAAGTTCCAATAGCAGTTAGTACCATCTCGACATAAGCCACATGTTATAGGAGTAACAGACCTACAAGGTCCAATTCCCAAATTGTCTAACTAGGGATACCTATATCCAAAGATGTAAATGTATACTGGAGTCAAAGGTTCCATACTTATATCATCCTCTATAATTTCATACCATAAATATTCATATCTAGGGGTTGCAGGTTCCATACCATGATGCACTATCTGGTGTCATACTGTGACGTCAAAGGTTACATACGTTCATAATAAGTTGGTGCCATACCGAGATACAACAGGTGCCATGCCTTCGTAATAAATTAGTGTTATATCGTAATATCATAGGCTCCATACCTTCATAATAAATTGGCATCATACGGTAATAATCATAGGTTATATACCTAAATAATCATAGGTGACATACCTTAATAATCATAGGTTTCATACCTTAATAATCATAGGTTCCATACCTTAATAATCATATGTGACATACCTAAGTACAATTACCATTAAATCATTTGTTTGATTATTTTAATAGAATTTAATAACATGGAAAAGGAGGCATGAACCATATCCTACAACTCATTTAATTTAATAAGGATCCCACTAAAAATATGGAGAGCTCACATACCTAATGAGTTAGTTTTAACATGGGGTGGATAGAAGAACACACCTCATGTGTGGTTCGAGTTGAGGTTTACAACCTCCAATAATATCAAGGTGTTGTAGGGGAAACTAGTTAAGGTTCCAAAAAAATTAATTTAATATTTATCACTAATTTAGGAGAAATGAATGGAAGGTCCAGCAAGCAGCACAATGGAAGATAATAAATAAACTACATAACCTTAAGGAAAAGTTATATACCACATAACTTATGCATGTGGTAGAACAATCATCCAGTATCGGCCCTCAGTTTGGCCTGGACTGAGAAAAAATGGAGAAATATATGAATGCCCTAAAAATAGGGCATATCAGCTTGCACAAAAATAGCATCATTGATAGGAAGAAAAATAACGAAAGGGGATTAAGGATTGGAGAGCTTACTAGTGGCTATCCAAAATGATATAAATATATCAAAATAGAGTCTAGATAGAATAATGGATTCAAATCCTAGGTGGAATCCAAAAGGGAGCTCCTATGGTGGAGGCTCTATGAAAGAGAGGAAAAATAAATGAGAGTTTAGGAGAAAACAAAAATGGTTATGCCCCATTAAAAACACCCCATGGAATTTACACGGTGTGTAAATTTTTACACAGCATGTAATTATCTGGTCAGGGGTGCCTAGCCAAAACCATTCACAAATTGAATTGAAAATACATGTTGTAAATTGAATTCATGATGTGTATTTCCTTCACACCACGTATATTGTTTGCAACCAGCTACATATCACCTTCCTCCCTTCTTCCACAAAACAAAAATGACCCACCCTAAGGAATGGTTCTCATATTTAAGACAAAACGAGAAATTTAACAAAGGTTTAACAAAAAATTAAAAGAATTTGTATCTCACATGAAAAGTCAGGATCTTACAGTCCTCCCACCTTAAATAAACTCATCCCCAAGTTTTTCTTCCAAGGTTGGTATGGAATCATTAGAGAATAACTCCAGCCATTGATCATATACATCAGCCTTTCTCTCCTAGGTCTCATCCAATACATGGTCATGCTACCATAACACCTATATTAATGGTATTGACCTACCTCAAAGAGCCTTCATGCTTTGGTCCATGATACAAATAGGGTTCTCCTCAAAATAAGCATCAACATCAAGTTCCACCTTATCAGGTTGAAAAACATGAGATGAGTCTGAATAGTAATGATGTAATTTTGAAACATGAAAAATTTCATTCATGGCTTCCTGATATCTCATAGGGAGTGATATTCAATAAGAAATGGGTTCAACCCTCTCCAAAACCTCAAAAGGTCCAACAATATAAGGTGAAATCTTACCTTTACACCTAAAACGTCAATGAACCAGTCTAATTGATACACTTAAGAAAACCTGACTTCCCACCTCAAACTCTAGCAGTCGATGGTGATGATTGGCATATGAATTCTTCCTAGACTGAGTTGTAGCCATTAATTTCCAAATCTATTAAACCTACTCCAAATTCTACTAAATGATATGAGGTCCAAGTAGCACTGCCTCACCTATCTCTATCTGGTATAGGTGTGAATGGCATGGCCTACTGTATAAATCCTAAATAGGGATCCATTAGTATAGTATCATGAAAACTATTATTATATGTTAATTTAGTGATAGGTAAGTGTTTCTCCCAAGAACCTATAAAATAAAGAATGCATGATTGTAGAATGTCCTCTAGTACCTGTATTGTTCATTCTAACTATTCGTCGGTCTGAGGGTGAAAGGTTATGCTCAAAAGCACCTGTATACCCAATTCCTTCTTTAAGACCTTCCATAAAATCAACATAAAATGAGCATCCCTATCAGAAATTATATTATGAGGTACCCCGTGTAGGTGTATAATCTCATGGACATACAGTCTCCCAAACTCATCCAATAATAATGCCTCTCTTATTGGTAAGAATTGAGCGACCTTTGTGAGCCTATTGATGATCACCCATACTACATCACTACCTTAAATTTATCTTAGTAATCTAGTCACAAAATTCATAGTGACATCATACCATTTCCACTCAGTAATGGGAAAAGGTTGTAAAATCCCTATTAGTCACTGGTATTTTTCCTTCACCTGCTGACCGGTGGAACACTGAATAAAAAAACCACATATCTCCCTTTACATACCAGACCACCAATACAGGTGACATAGGTCATGATACATCTTTGTAAGCCTAGGGTGTACCGCACAAGTAGAAGCATGATACTCTTGCATCAATTCCCCTTGTATGTCTATGGGAACCCAGAAACATCCATGGATATGTAAGATCTCATCATCATTAATGATCTAGCATGGTGGTGAATCCTCACTTAAAACTCTCTTCCTTAGGACTAGGACCTTAGGATCATATAACTACCTCGTCCTCACTCTCTCCAAAAGTGAAGTGGTCACTGATAATGATGTGTGTACAGACTATCCATGAAGGTCCTGAACCTCCAAATGCATCTCAAAAAAAGGTTATAAGCTACCACTTGATACTTCCCTTCTGAACTACCTGTGTATGAGTCCTTCAGATTAGATAATCAGCTATTGTATTGCCTTTTCTAGGCATATAGTCAAGATCAATATCAAACGATTTCATATACTCAACCAAACCTCTCTACCTAAGATTCATTTCGCGTTGTGTGAAAATATACTGAAGGAATTTGTGTTCCACAAACACTACAAAACACTCTCCTAACAGGTAATGCCTCTTACATCGCAAGGTGTGAACTGTGGCTGTCAACTCGAGATCATGTATCGATTAATTTCTCTTATGAGGCCTCAGCTACCGCAACCCGTATTCAATGACTAAATCTTCCTATATCAAAACTTCTCATAAAATGATACTTGATTCATCATAATAGACTGTATAAATTCTATTCAACTCTGGAGGAATCAGGATCAATTCTGAAGTTAGTCTCCCTTTAAACTCCTAAAAGGATTTCTCAAAGGCTTCTGACCATAATATCTTCACACCTTTCTTAGTCAAACCCATAATAGGTGCTTATAGGTGTGAAAAGTATTATATAAAATTCTTGTAATATCTATCCTACCCCAAGAAACTATGTATGTCAAAAACATTCTTGGGATTCTCTTAGGTAACTACATCTCTCACCTTCTCTAGGTCAAGTGATACTCTAGAATCTTAGATAATATGACCCAGGAAATGCACCTTATCGATCAAAAAGTTGAATTTAGTGATATTATCATATAGCTAGTGCACTCTTAGTGTATTCAAAAAATTCTTAAGATTTTTGGAATGTTCTTTTTGAGTATGAGAATACACCAAGATGTCATTGTAAAAGACTACCAAAAATGAATCCAAAAATGGGGGGGAAACCTAATTCATCAGATCCATGAAAATAGATACCACATTCATGAGATCGAACGGCATAACCAGATACTCATAAAGACTATACCTATTATGAAAGGTTTTATGAGGTATGATTGGAGTTCTAACACATACCTGGTGATAGCCTAACCTTAAATCAATCTTTGAGAAAACTTGAGATACTCAAAGCTAATCAAAAAGGTCATCTATATGAGGAAACGTATACTTATTCTTCATAATAAGCTGATTCAACATCCGGTAATCCACCCAAATCCTGAGGGTTTCATCCACCTTCTTGGTGAAAATAATAGGTGAACCCCAAAGAGAAGTATCGGTCCATATAAAACCCTTTTCTTATAAGTCCTCCATCTGTCTCTTGAGCTCCTGCAACTTAGTAGTGATCATCCTATAAAGAGGAATGGACACTAGTTCAACTCCTGGAACTAGCTCAATAGAGAACTCCACCTCTCACTCAGGAGGTAAACCATAAAATTCATCTGAGAAAACATACTTAAAAAATATACTACTTGTGCTTATTCATCCTAACTCATTCCCTAATCATCCATATAGAGGTTAAAAATTTGGGTGGTCACTCCACTAATCCCCTGATGCTCTGGTCTAGCTCTTCCTTCCTAGATATCCCATTATCCCTTATAAATATAATTAATAGCCTCTAGTGATTTAAATGATACCCTTCAGTGATAGAAATCTATGTAGGCATGAAAAAGAACAAACCAATCCATATTGAGAATTAAATAAAATCCCATAATCTCAAGAAAAAAATAATTTTTATAGAAAAAATTAGCTTCCCATCTCAAGGGGAACTCCTTACACTAGTTTACACTCTCAGATCGAGTACCCAAAGGATTATAAAGGGTCTTCACCCCACAGAAGTACTGAATTTCAAGTGTGGGGATTATAATAATAGACATAGATATAAAAAAATTGAATCCTCTATAATAAAAAAAATTGATAACAAGGTAGATGCTACTAAAATCATACCTCAAACTATAGAAGGCATGGGACTCTTCTCCCCTGGAACATAATGCACTATATAAACTTGGCATGTTCCACCACCCAGTGATACAACATGACTACCCTGAGTAGGCCCACTCTATTGATGCTAAGAAACTAATGTCTGGCTACCTGACTATGACCACCTCCTCGACCTGACTAGTTAGTAGTACTCCAGTTTCATTCCTGACACATAGTTGTTGATCTCACTCTAGGACCTAGAGTCGGTGTTGATCCTCTATCACTAGCCACTGGAGAGAAGGTTCTACAAAACTAATGTAAATGGACCATCCTATTGTAGGGTCAACACTCAACCAGGACCCTCTCACACTTAGGTTTCAAATTCCCCTACTTCCCACACTAATAAAAGATAAAAAAACTGCCAGTACATGCACTTTTACTGGTGTATCCCTCTCAAGAGGTCATGAAGCAATGCTTCCTTCCACCAGATATTTCACTACTAGTTCTAGATGTTAATCCACTCTTATCTGAACCTATGGCTTCCCTTATTTTATGATCAGTAATAAGATCCTATTTTACTATTTCAAACACATTATAAAATTGGAAAACATTCACATGAGATCGAATAAGATGCCTAAGAACATCCTTAAAACATCTCATTTTCACTGGTTCATCAGCAGTATAGATAGGTTCATAATGTTGAAGATATATAAAATGAGATGTGTAATCCATAAAAAACATAGAACCCTATTTCAGGTTCATAAAATCCCTAGCACAATCAGCTCTCAAGGTATTAGGTAAGAAATAGTCATAGAATCTAGACTGGAAATCCCTCCAAATTACTTCCCAATACTAACCTACCTGGTTTAGGATATCCCACCAATGTTTGGAAGATCCTTAATGCATATACATATCAATTTTCACTCTCCTATCAGAAGGTGTCTCCAGATACTCGAAAATAGATAAGACTAGCTCAATCCATAGCTCTGAATACTGGGGGCTACCATCCCCTAAAAAAGTAGGTATATGTTGTTTTTGAAACTCCTACGTCAACTCATCTATAGAAGGGGCAGGTTGTAGAGATCCCTATATAGTCTGTATAAGTCGTATAAATTTCCCTCGAAACCAAGCATCATCACCCATGTTGAGAATAAAAATAGGTTCCATAGGTGGCACTATTGTATGTAACACTGGAAAATCAGGTCCCACCACCTCTGAATCATGGTCATCACCACCCTCCCAGCATATGACTCGAAGATTTAATGGTGTTATAGCTATAAAAATTTAAATAATACGCCTCAGATAGAATTTGATAACGGAGCAAACCATGATTATAATAATAGAAAGGGTATAAGGAATTTCCATAAGTAAGTCACACCCCTCTTCATACTCCTAAATCTAGGATTGGGTGATAGGTATGATCAAAATAACATGAGAGATACTACCTATTGCCCACTACAAAGGTCGGGTTTGGGTCAAGATCTCTACTTCATAGTAAGGGTCCCGGTATATGGACTTTTAATGGAAATTTATAAAGGAAAAATACCCTTTAAATTACAATTATAAAAACTATTTAATGGAGACCATATTAGAATTTAAGATTTATCAATTCTCGCATTTACATAATAAACCAGTTATCTAAAATACCATTCCCAATTTAAAAAAGTATATGCTTTATAAATTGTAATTGATATCTCATATATCTACATCCAAACCTTTATATTTAATAGAATAATGTAATAGGTTATGTAAGATGATCTAACTAAATGAATCATCATTCCCAATTTATAGAGGTAGATTCACTCTTTAAATTAAAAATTGAATTTATATATTCAAAATCAAATAATGTTTTAGTCTATGTAACCTTAGTCACTTAACTCAAACATGTGATAATTTAATAATTAAGGTTCCATCATTAACCATTTAGGTTGATGAATACACTTTAATAACCCATTATTCAATCCCATTTTCCTATAGAAATGTTAGTAGAATAAAAAATATATCACTCAAGGAACATTCAATAAGCATCGTGCAATTAGACAATGAAACCTACATGGCATGGTATAATACATGACATATTATTCCTATAAAATTCCTAAAATGATGTGTGTTTAATGCTTCATTGCCTTATCAATCCAAGGATAAAATATATTCCTCAGTCATAATAATAATATCACATATCATGTGCATCATATGATAGTGGAATCAAATCAATTGTAATAGTCATAAACCATAACATCCAATCTCATACCTGGTAATTTGGATTTTCTCTATACATGGGTTAGCTACTCCCAAGCACATGCTAGTTAACAAATTCATACACATCCTAGTCTCCTTTATACCATCCTAAAATAGTAAGGAAAATAAAATAAACCTCTAGTACCAGTTTATAACATCCTAATTCGTGAGCCACTAAATGTTTCCCCAAGCCAGTGGATCACATGGCCTCAAGCGCACCTCCCCATATGCTAGAGGCTTTCAACTAGAAACGAAGGTCTAAGGTAGTACAGTGGGAAGACTATACAATCATAATCAAAGTTACATGGTGGTTTTGTTAAAATAATAAATGGAAGAAATATAATATCAATCAGAAGTGTAAGGTAAACATCTATATGACAATAATAATAATCAAAGTCATGGGAAGCATCATATACAAAATTATGAGTATTTCATGGAGATATAAAAATGATAGGAAATACATGGAAATAGGATCCAATACAATACATGTATTAAAAGTACAAAAAGACCGAAATACTATCTCCAATAGAATCATGATTCAATTCTTGGTCCTATGCTTCCCCTTTCACATGCCACAATCAATCAAGAATCAGTAACTGGGTTATTTCCCCTTTCCCTACCTGCACCCATGAAGCCTATCTAGGTACCAAATGGTGGCTTGAATAGGGTGTGATATATACTCAGTATTCCACCACCAAAAACATCTATAAAAAATTCAATCTATACATATGAGCCATAACCTTTTGCAGATATAACAGGTATAATATAAAATGAATAACAGATCAGACAAGTTTTAATATGAGCAGGATATAACAGAAGAGCATTAGTGTGTGTGTGTGTGTGTATATATATGTGTGTGTGTGTGTGTGTGTGTGTGTAAACTTCTAATATTAGGTAGGAACCTCTCGGTATAAGCCACATGTGATAGGAGTAACAGACCTGCAATGGATGGGTCTAAAGGCGTCTAACTTGGGCAACCTATATCTAGAGATGTAAATGTATACAAGAGTCGTAGGTGCCATACCTTGATCATCCTATATAGTTGCATACTGTAAATATTCATACCTAGGGGTCACAGGTTCCATACCACAATGCCCTGGCTGGTTTCATACCATTATTTCATAGGTTCAATACCTTCATAATAGGTTGGTCCCATACTGAGATACAATAGTTGTCATGCGTTCATAATAAATCTTTTTCGTACCATAATATCATAGGATCCATACCTTCACAATAAATTGGTTTCATGCTGTAATAATCATAGGTTCCATAAATAAATAATCATAGGTATTGTACCTTAATAATCATAGGTTCCATACCTTAATAATCATAGGTTCCATGCCTTAATAATAATAGGTTCCATAAATAAGTAAAATTACCATTAAATCATTTGTTTAATCATTTTAATATAATTAATAACATGGAAAAGGAGGCATGAACCCTCTTCTACAACTCATTCAATTTAATAAGGATCCCACTAAAATATGGAGAGCTCACACACCCAACATGGTGGTTTTAACATGGGGAAGATAGAAGAATACATATCATGGGTGGTTCAGGTTTAGGTTGAAAACCTCTAACCATATCATGGTGCTATAGGGGAAACCCATTAAGGTTCCAACAATTAATTTAAGGCTTATCATTTAATTTAGGAGTAATGACTAGAAGGTCTGACGTGTGAAATAACAGCGGATAATAAATAAACCACGTAACCACAGGGAAAAGGTGTAGACCACCAACCTTATGCCTATGGTAGAACACTCATCCAGTTTCGGCCCTCAGTTTTTCAAAGATTAAGAGAAAATAGAGAAACAAATGAATTCCCTAAAAATAATTCATATCATCTTGCTCTGAAATAGTGACATCGATAGAAAGACAAACAAAGAAAGGAGACAAAGGAGTGTAGAGATTACCAATGGCTATCCAATGTGACATATGGATCTTGAAATGGATTTTAGGCAGAAGAAAATCTTTGAAGCCTAGGTGGAATACAAAAGGGATCTCCTATGGTGGAGGCTCTATGTGAGAGAGGAAGAAGAAATGATGGGTGAGGAAAAAAAGGATTCTGCAGCTTTTAAAAAACCCCATTACATTTACATAGTATGTAATTTTCTACATGTCTTGTAATTCTTGGGCTAGGGGTTCCTATCCAGAACCAGTCATGATGTGAATTTCAAATACACATCATGAATTGAATTCATGATGTGTATTTCCTTCACTTTATTTCTATTGTCTGGAGCCAGTTTTAGGTCACCTACCACCCTTCTTCCCCAAAACAAAAATGACTCGCCCTAAGTTGTGGTTTCTGGATTTAAAGAAAAAATAGAACTTTAACAAGGGTTTAACCAAAAATTAAAAGAATATATACCTCACATGAAAAGATGATATCTTACAAAAAATATGCATTCCCCCTTTCCATGAGATGTGTTTAGGCCCTAACTCTTTTATTCACTTTCCCCTTTCCATGGTATGGGTTGTTCAGCCCTGACTTGGTATATATGGATATTCCCATTGTCTCCTTTTGAGTATATAATTGGTTCATTGTCTTAGATTTTTTATGTTAACCCAAAATAGGTATGTTGGGTGTGAATCCTCTCAACGTATGTAGTTATCCTTCATAGTATTTTCTCATCTATGACATGCATTATTATTTATTGTTGTTGTGCATTAATTGATAACAGAATTTAATTTTTTTTACACATATCAATGTAAATGGGTAGCGTGGTCTAAACAACAAACCTGATTGTATTTCATATATGTTGGAACCTTGGTGGTTTCTAGTTGATTATTATATTCTAATACTCTATATGTTCACTCTACTGGGCATGCAACTTCATAATTAATTTTATAGGTTCTAGTTGATAACTGCAAGATTTGTTTTTGTTATATATAGTCAACATGAGTATAAGTCTTGTTCCACTTGGTGTTGGAACTTGATACTAGAGATTGAGTTTTTCACTTAGCCACATGTATCAGAGACTCATATTTATTATTGATCTTTTCCTATTTGGGAATTTTTATATATGTCATAAATTTCATTCATGTTGTATTGTTTCTTATATTTATAGTTTCCCACCTTTAACAATTAAATCACTCCCCAACTATACTTTGAGAAATACAGTGCTAGTTTTCAGCCCCAAGGGATCAGAAAGAGATCCTAGGGTCATTTGGAGACCTGATCTGGGTACTTCTTGGGTGATTCAGGTCACATTCGTTACACATACATGGGTCACCATACATACCACCAATCTAAATTTATCATAAGGAAACACATGGTATGATCATGTCATTCTATGTGAGTAATCATGTCAAGGGTTATTGGATTATTTTGATCACACTATTTGGATCCCTATAGTTGTATCATATCATGTAAGGATCATATGTCACAAATCATTCCACACCACTTGATTTGAATACTTGTATAAATCCAATATTAAAATTAAATTTTGTTATATTGAATGATTGACAAGGGGTTTCATCCCATATATCAATAACCTATATTGGTTGATGATTTATATGGATTGGATATGGGGGGAGAAATCATATTTTACCCATATTTTATTCCCTGTAATTAATTTTAATTTAAAAAATAGAAGGATGGCTTAAATCATGTCACACTACATTATTTGGTGACTATTTAACATTGTATTCATGAACCACCTTCTTGGATTCATTAACACTTTCTATTAGGCATTCTAGTGTCATCATGTCCTCCTCCATTTCTAATTACACCACCAACACCATTTGTTCAATCAATATTTATCAGTCTAGATTTGTAACAGCCTAAAAATTCCTTCTTTGATTAATAAAAGATATATTCTTTTTCATAATGACTATTTTAATATATTTCACAATGGAAGAACGTATAAATACTATTAAAAAAATAATATTACATTTCAATTAATGATATTGATTACTATAGCTAAGACTAGTACAAGGATATAAAAACCAAAAAATAGTAACCACGCAATGGTATACTCCATACGATCAAACTATACCAAGATGATTATACCTTCCATAAAAACTATTAAAATAAAAAGGAATTTTATGAATATAATATACATTATCAAATTAATTATAAATGAAATGGTTATTTCTTCAAATTCCATTTTCATTATTTATTTATTTAATAAAAAACACATAAATATAAGATGAATTTGATAAATAGATATTTGATAATAATAAATCATAATTTTATCTTAAGAAAATATAAACACATTTATAATAAACTAATATATTCTAAATAAAGTTTATTTTCATGGAATATTCTTTTAAAACACTATTTATTTAAATATAAATGATAATATAAATTTACAATGTCTTGGGAAATTTTTATAAGTTTCAAATGGTTTACTATGTCTTAAAAACTATTATTTTTAAATAAGGATTTTTTTTATTTAAAAGATAAAATTATTATATTTAGAGAATTATTTTGATAAAGTAAAAATTATATTTGGAATTAGGACACGATTAAAATTTTGAGAATTTTCTAAAACACAATATTTTTAATGAATAGTAAAAATACAGTTTTTGGTTTTTAGTATGTTTTGTGACTTTATATATATCATATAATGATGAAATAATTAATTAAAAATAATACATGACCAAAAATATGTTATTTTATTAATATTATGTATTTTAATAGATTTAAATCAATTTTAGAACATATAAATGACTTTCCAAAATCTAAAATGGAAATTGTGGTTTTAAAAACTATATTTTGTGGAAATTTTACTTTTTCATGTCCAAAGAAATATTAAGAAATGGATTTAAGTTCTAAGGGATTAAAATAATATTAAACATGAATAATTTATATAAAACCATGATAAAAACCATGGGTAAGCTAATGGTTTTTCATTTTCCACAACCTAGAATTCCAACACCTAAATTTAGAAATTATTAAATAATTACTCCTCTTTTACTATAAATATCCTCCCATTACCCCCCCCCCCCTCATTAATATCCAATAAAAATTTCTTAAGAACTAAATTATTCTCATTTTATCTCTCTAAAGTCCATCTAAGGTGTCTCCAATGTCTTGATATTACCCTCTCTAAGATTAATAAGTTGCATCCCATGGTAAGGGAATTATCTTCCTCTTTCCTCCTTTACATTCAAGTACTTACTTTATAGTAATATCTTTCCATATTATTATGACTTCAGGAATTTAAATGGTTCCATTTATTTCAAAATTATGTTCTATTAATTAGAGTCTCCCCTACCCTCTCATTAATCCTATTCAATAATCCTTTTTGTGCACTCGTTATGATGTTGAATCCATTCCTTTAATTTTCTTTTCTTTTCTAAGAATTATCCTTATGTTGTGAATACCCAACCCATTTATCTATTCATGGTAATTCATCTATATTTAACCATGATTCATTTATTTGGGACTTCAAAATATGAAAACCATATTCCTTTCTCGGGGGTTAAAAATGATGCAATGCTCATGTCATTAAGAATTTATGAATTTAATGACTTTTACATGAAACTCGTTCACTATTTCCCATGGGTTATTAACAAAAAAAATCTTATGATCAATGTGACACATATGAATTTAGGCATATCAATGGTTTTCCCTGATATCACTCTAATTCATTGGTTAAAGATTTAATCTCTATAGATGACATGTTTTATCATACCTTGGTGGATAACCTTGCTAATTATGTTTTATAACACCTTGATGATATTATTATGAATTTCTCATTTTTATGTTGTAGCCACATTTACATGTTATGATTCATGATAATTATATTATGGTATGCCTCATGTTATTATAGGTTTTCCCTATTTTTATACCTCGTGATCACATGCTAAATATTTCCTTTGTTATTCTCTTACTGAGATTTATGTCCACTGCATTCTTTAAATGTATGTCCCCAGGATATGACATGCGGTAAAAGTAACCTATGATGAATCAATGAAGAATCCTTTCAATTATATTAGAAGAAATTTATGTTTTCATGTATCATGTCCGTAATTTCCAAGAAACTAAATCTCAAAATAACATGTGTATTATTAAATATTATACTATATAATGAAAGTTTTATGTATTAAAAATATGGTATTCCATCATTAGTAAGGTAGGTTTAGTTATTTTTGGAAATTAGGACTAGAAAACATTAGTAAGAACCCCATGATAAGTCTAAATATTGGAAAACATCCTAAAATTTTGGTGAAGTATAAAGTGAGTGGTTTCCAAGCAATGAAATATCTATCTAGATACTATAAGTGAATGTGGATCTAGAACATCTATACCTAGGGGTAATAAACCTAAAAATGGTGCATTGAGTATTAAATTTATTTTTACATAGTGCATGATAAATAATCCTTACTATACACCAAGTTTTATACTCTTGGGGGAGATACTCTTAGTTAATCACAGGATTTTTACAAACCATTATAAAGGATATATAGATAATGTATAATTTTTTTAAGATTGAAGTATATCATCCTAGAAGTATGATATTAATAAATTTTAGGATTAATATTTCCTTTGGAATTATTATAATATTTCCAATATTATCGAATTTCACACTCGGGTTTTCTTCTTCTAGAAAAAAATGGCATGAAATAAAAGGAATCGCATAAACAATGGATGCAACAGACAATGTGATAGTTGACTTTCCAATATAAGGGATATGGAGTTAAAAACTTCATGATGATGATGAATCGGTTAACTCAGGTAATTAATAACAACCTAAACCATGTAGAGAATCTAACTCCATAAAGGATGGAATAACTTGTAGTTGAATCCTTCATGTATCAATGACCACCTATTTTTAGTGAAACCTCTAATCCAATGATCATAGAACAATGGATAAATACTATATAAAAGATATTTTTTTTACTCCATTGTTATAAGAAATAGAAAGTTATATTTTCAGTATATCTCTTAGAGGAATAAGTTTATCAATGGTGGACACTGATCAAAAACATGAAACCAAGGTATGGAATCCATTGAATGGGAAGACTTCAAAAAAATCTTTTTCAAAAAATATTTTACTCTTAACTTCTAAACCAAGATTGAGATGGAATTACTTGATTTGAAAAAAAGAGAAAATGAATTGATATATAATTATGAGATGAAATTTACAAGGCTTATGCGATACATTTTAATCTTTCTCGTCGATTCTAGTAGGAAGATCGACCGATTCTTTGGTGGATTGATACTCCATCTAAGAAATCATTGGAGATATGATACTTTGAGAGTTATGAAGAGATATTATGATGTGATATCAAAGTTAAAATAGATTTTGGAGATTCCCAATGGACACATGGATAGAATGATAAGAAGAAAATGATGGAGAATTTTTTTAAAAAGATTCCAGATGAAAAGAAAGTCAATATCCCATGCGCAACGAATATGGGAAGAACCATTTGGGGAATTGTTTGTAATGAATTGGAAAGTGATATAATTGTAGAAGATATGGTCATATATCTCAAAATTATGATACATATTTTAAGACTCAACATATTAATTCCAATGAAAAATGGAATATGGTGCCATCACAACCCGCTATGCAATGTTTTGATTTTGGGGAGCATACAATTTTTTCTAATTAATGTCTAAATCAGAAGATAATAGAGGGAAATCAACCTTAACCCCAACAGAGGCCACAAGATCAAGGTTGTAATTTTACAATCATAATGGTTGAATTCAAGCCTCTAAATGATTTTGTGGTAGCTCTTCTCATTATACACTCAAATCTATCAAGTGCATTATTTGATTCTAGTTCTACGCATTCTTTTATTTCATTAAAGTTCGAAAAGAACATCAAGTTAAACCCTAAAATTATAGTGATAGAGATTTAAATTAAGAATTCTAGAGGAAATAATCAAGAATCAAAGATATATAGGAATTCCCATATTAACTTTGGTGATTGAAATATCTCTGAAAACCTAGTGGTCATTCCTATGGAGGAATTTTAAATGATACTTGGGATGGATTGGTTGTCAAATTATAAATCCATGATCAACTGTAGAAGCAAGTAGATTTCTATTATCTTGAAGGTAAAACCCATATTTATCTTTAAAGGAGATATATCCCAATCTGAGCCTCACTAAGAACCACCTCTTATTTTATTATTTATGGAAATAATTGGTGAAGAAGGAGAAGAAAGAGAAATTCATAAGATTAGAGATGTGCCCATATTTTGGAAATAAATCGATATATTTCCTAAAGATTTTCCTAGACCTCCCCCAGAAAGAGAGGTATAGTTCTAAATTTAACTCATACCTAGATCTAAGACAATATCAAAGGCCCCGTACAGAATGGAAAATGTGGAGTTAGAGTAATTAAAGAAGTAACTACATAGCCTCTTAGAAAAATGTTTTATTTGAACAAGTGTTTCTCATTGGGGAGAACTTGTTCTCTTTATGTAAAATAAAGATGGATCGATGAGGAGATGAATTATGTCATGAATATACCTGAGTACCCTAGTAATCTAATAACTAGGCAGATCCTAACATAGCCCAAGGGGCATTCCTAATCCCCATGGGTTGGAGACTAGCACCTAGCATCATACAATATGAAAGTGGGAGAGAATTTTCCACAAACATAATGGAATAAAGAGAAACAAGTCAGTATGAACTAAAGAAAATTCGATAGGGAACACTATACCATAAGTCAAACAGGTAAACAAACCTAAAGGTAAGATATCAAGGTACCATAAAAATAGAAAAACATCCCATGTCACAGTTGAAAAAACTCTCCAATCCCAAGAATCTACAACAAGAACCACCTCCAAATGGTGTATTACCCTTACTCACACTGGGAAAGAGATAATCTAAAAAACCCCAAAGGAGTAGGTAGGGTGTGAGCTAAAATCCCAGTAGGATTTCACCAAGGATTCCATAATAAGATTCCACAATTTATTAACCAAATAAAACATTCAATTTTAAATAACCAAGAATTCAATTTCATATCATTCTTAAAAAAATAATTATTTACATTTTAATTTATGTAAATACTTTAAACAAATGGATTAAATAAACAATTTTATATAAAACAGTTTATATAAATTCACAAAACATGTGTAAAATAGTTTACAATAAATAATGGAATATATTTAAAATATAAACAATGTGCAGCATTGTCATTTTAGAAGAGGTATGATAGTTCTAGCCTATAGTATCCTCACACACTCGAAGGTGAATCACATAAATATGTATATACACACATCCCTTAAACACTGGTCAAAGAGGACTCATCACCATCCCATCGGGTATGTGAACTTCTTCACTAGAATTTTTTCAATTGTAAAGTGTCAAAAGAGTGTTATCCCAATAACTCACTAACTACCTAGGCTTACATGTGATCTAATAATAATCAATGATGGAAAATTTACTTTAAAACTGTTTAAAATACAATTAAACCAATCTTTCTATTTCAAATATGCCAATTTCATTTTAAAACCCAATACACGGGTTTTTAATCAAATAATTTCTTTTTCTAAGACAAAACCACTGGGTTTCTATCAAAACCATTTTAATCCATTTTTCTTAAATACAAAATTGAAATAAATTTTATAAAATTAATTTCATCAATTTAAATTTCATGATTTAAATTCAATAATTTTTTCAATCAAATTCTCAAATTCACCCCAATTCATTGGAATTAGGGGATTTTTTCAAATTTCATTCCACATCAAATACAAATCCGTAATTTATAAAAAATTGGGTTTTTAATAAAAAAATTGCGAGAAATTTAATTTAAAATAAAAAAATAAATTTAATTAATAAATTTAGGGTTAAATCAATTTGGTCAGTCAAAGATGGAACCACCAACCTCAGGATTATGAATCACAAATCCCTAACCAGGAAAATCCAATGAAGATCATCAGCAATAGAGATCCAAGAATCAAACCTAGACTCAAGATCTGGAACAGCAGGGATTAGATCCTATAAAAACATGGATATCTAAAAACCCCTATGGAAGAGAGAAGAGAGCATGGGAGATCAAGAACAAGAAGAGGAAACTTAACAGGAGGAGATGGAACATTGTTTTCCTAGATTCTATCTACTTCTGAAGGGGTATAGAGGGGCAAAAATCACCTCTTAGGATCCTCCAAGGAATAAGAAATTGACCTAGGGTTGTATAGGCATGTCAGGAACATGAAATGATGGTTTGGGGGTTTTAAAATTAATTTTTGGATTAATTAAATCTTGTATTCAAGGTTAGCTAGGCAGGGCCACATAATTAGATGAACCATGTTCCTTAATCGTGCACCCCTGTTGATGGGGGTTTCACGGTTTCTCCTTGGTGGGTGCACAGTTTGTCAAACTGTAACGACCCGAATCCAGAGACCCTCCACTGGTGCCCCATACCTGGTTCACCACATGACCTCAAGCGCATTTACCCAAATGCCAGAGGCTTCCGACTAGTAGTGAGGGCCTTGGTGAGTCTATGGGGAAACTATGCCCTCATTCGGTAAGGTATACAGCGGAAAAACAACAGTCAATAGCGGAAGCAGCAACAACATGCATAATGCAGTAACCAAACAGCGGAAGCAATGAATACATATAGTAATGATACTAATGATTCAGCACGTACAAGTATCTAAGGAAAGCATCAAACACAACAATGTGCTGAAATACAACTGAAACCAAGTGCAAAAGAAAACAAATTAAACTCCTTAGCATCGCGAGCCACATCTCGGTCCCATGCTCCCCAGTTCCAGTGCAATCAAGAACCTAATGTAGAAGGGCGCTTACCCTTATCTATACCTGCAGCAACATAGTCTGCTTGGGCCTAAAAGCATGGCCCAAATAGGGTGTGAGATAAAATCCCAGTAGGCAATCACCCAAATATTTGTGCCTAACAGTCAATGAAAAGATGGCAGTAATAAAACAAGAAGCAGTAAATAGGATAGCACAAACAGCTACAATCCATAGTTCTAACATACAAGTGCACAAGTAAACAACCAGCAACAAGAAGAAAACAGGTAACCCTCTGGGTTGCTCTCACAGCCTAACCCCTATGGTTCAACTTATAGTACTACAAACCCTCTGGGAGGCACACACAGTCTCACCCCTCTGGTTCAGCTACGTAATTAAGCAGACTCTCTGGGGAAGCACTCACCGTCAATTCCCCTATAGTCTCGTATCATGATAAAGGCTCTCTGGGGAAGCACTCAACTTTTATTCCCCCTGTGGGTCATGTCGTGGAACTAAAGACTCTCTGAGGAAACACTCAACGTCAATTCCCCCTATAGTCTCGCATCGTAATTAAAATAAACTCTAGAGAAGACCTTCCATCAATTCTCCCTTTGGTCTATTACTCTAGGTTCTCACAGTCCTGAGTGAAAGATTAAAACATGTTCAGCGCATGTGCATCATCCAAGTAAACCTAAAAAACTACTTGGCTATCAACTAAGGCTCAACAGCATATCAAAAAGACAGTTCCACTATCCTACAACAAGGTATGGAAACTGGAAAAATGCCCAACAGGAAAAACAAGCATGGCAAAGCAACCTAAGCACAAAATAAATTACTCTACTCACAAGCAATAACCTCTACTAAAGCAATCAAGCAAAGAAGGAAATACAACAGGGGAAAAACAGGAAACCCACAATTCCTCGTTCAAGGGAATTGGTGGTAATTGCACATAATACTCATCAACTTCCTAAGGAAAGGCACAAACCACCTACCTCGATCCCAGGAGATCGATATACATGAACAGCGACCACAGATTCCCCTTAGAACGATGAATATATGAGAAAACGCACAAAACATTCATCCCACAATAACTTGGAAACGAGGAGGAATCAAGAAACGAGGCTAAATCAGAAGGAAGAACTCACCGTTGTGATTCCAACGCAATCGACCATGCTTGAATTGGAGAACGGACAGCGAGGCAGGAGCCTGTCGAAGATCCGGCCGTACGATCACTCTCGGACGGACGGAATCTAGAGAAGAAGATGAATTTGGGGGTTAGGCATGACCCCGGTCTGTTTAACGAAAAAAAAGTACACGGCGTGTACTTCTTGAGTACACGGCGTGTACTTCAGTTTTCCGTACTTCGAATTAATTGGCCTCCACCTCAGCCTTACACACCATGTGTGTGGCCCGGCACGGCCAGCACATGGCTTCGAGCCGGGGAAGAGTACACGGTGTTTACTCAGAAAGTACACGGTGTGTACTTCAAAAATTTCCAGAAAAATCATTTTTCTTAAAAACTCCAGAAAAAGGAAAACCATGCCTGAAAAGAAGATATGGGTTCTTACTAACTTCCCCCCTTAAAGAAATTCATCCCTGAATTTCCCTAACGAGGCGGAGAAGAAGAAACCCCGAATAGCTCCGGCCATTACTATCGTACATCGGTCTCCCTCTCCCAGGTCTCGTCCTGTACTCGCCCGTGCTGCCATAGCACTCATACCAGAGGAACAGACCGCCCGTGGAGAACCTTCGTACTGTGATCAACAATCTGAATAGGATGATCCTAAGACAACGCATCTGCTTCAAGCTCGACTTCCTTAGGATAAAAGACGTGAGATGGGTCTGAAAAGTAACATCAGAGCTGAGATACGTGGAAGATGTCGTGCATGGCTCGATACCGCTGAGGTAGATGCAACCGATAGGCGACTGGCCCAACTCTCTCTAAGACCTCAAACAGCCCGACGTACCGTGGTGAAAGCTTACCCTGTCTCCGAATCCTCTTGTGTCCCAACCTCGGTGTGACACGCAGGAAAACCTGATCACCGACCTCGAACTATAGAGGTCGTCTCCGTTGATCAGCATAAGACTTCTATCGAGACTGCGTTGTATCCATCATCTTCTGAATCAGCTCTATCTACTCTGAAGTCTCCTGAACAAGATGAGGTCCCAGCAAAGATGCCTCTCCTATCTCCAGCCAGCATAAGGGTGATCGGCATGGCCTACCGTACAAAGCCTCGTATGGTTCCATCTGAATGGTCACCTGAAAACTGTTGTTGTAGGTGAACTCCACTAGAGTAATATGCTTCTCCCAAGAACTTCCAAAGTCTAGAATGCAAGATCGAAGCATATCCTCAAGCACCTAGATCGTTCGCTCGGACTGGCCATTAGTCTGGGGATGGTATGTTGTACTCAAAAGTACCCATGTACCCAAGGCCTTCTGAAGTCCCTACCAGAACTGAGAGATAAATCGTGCATCCCTGTCTGAAACATTGGAGTGTGGAACTCCATGTAGACGCATAATCTCCCTGATGTAAAGTCGTCCCAGATCATCAACACTGAAGGTCTCCTTGATCGGAAAGAAGTGGGCAACCTTCGTGAGCCTGTCGATGACAACCCAAACAACATCATTTCCCCGAGGCAATCTCGGAAACCCGATCATGAAATCCATCGTGACGTCGTTCCACTTCCACTCCAGAATGGGTAGTTTCTATAAAATCCCTGTTGGTCGCTGATGCTCTGCTTTCACCTGCTGACAAGTAGAACATCTCATGACAAAACCAACAACATCCTTCTTTATAGCTAGCCACCAGTATTGGCGATGAAGGTCTCGATACATCTTGGTGATGCCAGGATGAACTTCCCAAACAGAGGAATGGAAATCCCACATCAGCTCCTCACATATGTCTACTAGCACCCATACACGTTCTTGGAAATGCAAGATCTCATCCTCACCCACTGTCTATCCAGGAAGAGGGATCTCTCCTGACACACTCTCCCGCAGGACTAAGCCTTCTGAGTCTGATAGTTTCCTCATTCGTACCCAATCAAGTAGTGTAGAGGTAACAGCTACAGAAGATAGGAAGGTCTGTTCTGTCTATCGTGCACCTCCAGATGCATCTCAGAGATCAGATCCATCAGCTTCCACTCACTACTGGCCTCATGAACTGCCTGAATCTGAGTTCTCCTTCTCAACGCATCTTCCACGGCGTTGCCCTTTCCCGATGTATAGGAAAGATTGAAGTCAAAATACTGTAGATACTCGACCCACCTGCACTGCCTCAGATTCAGATCATGATGATTGAAGATATACTTGAGACTCTTGTGGTCAGTGAAGACCACAAAGTGCTCTCCCAGAAGATAGTGTCTCCAACAGCGCAAGGCATGAACAATAGCTGCCAAATCCAGATCATGCGTAGGGTAGTTCCTCTCATGTGGCCTCAACTGTCGAGACCCGTACGCAATGACTCCATCTCCCTGCATAAGCACATCTCCTAGCCCAATACCCTAAGCATCACAATAAACAGTGTAGCTGTTTCCTGGCTCCAGCAAGACTAGTATTAGTGCTGACGTCAACCTCCCTTTCAGCTCCTGAAAGGCTGACTCACAATAATCTGACCATAAGAACTTCTCCCCCTTCTTGGTTAGACCTATCAAAGGTGCTGCTAGACGAGAAAAGTCCCGAATGAAGCGTCTATAGTATCTAGCTAGCCCTAGGAAACTCCATACGTCAAAGACGTTCTTCGGCTGCTCCCAGGAAACTATAGCACTCACTTTCTCTGGGCCTATAGATACTCCTGCCTCTGAGATGACGTGACCCAATAAGTGAATTTGATCCATCCAGAAGTGTCACTTCGAGAGTTTAACATAAATCTGATGCTCTCTTAGTGTACTTAGAACGATCTCAAGATGTGTGGCATGGTCGTGTCGAGTGTGAGATTACACCAAGATATCATCCACGAAGACCACAACGAAGGAGTCCAAGTAAGGATGGAACACTCAGTTCATCAGTGCCATGAAAACTGCAGGTGCGTTCGTGAGACCGAACGGCATGTCTGTATACTCGTATAGACCATATCTGCTTCTAAAGGCTGTCAGATGTATATATGATGGTCTAACGCGCAACTGATGATAACCGGACCTCAAGTCGATCTTTGAGAACACCCGGGATCCTCGAAGTTGATCGAAAAGGTCATCGATCCTCGGAAGAGGATATCGGTTCTTGACCGTCAACTGGTTTAGCTTCCGATAATCCACACAAAACCGAAGGGTACCATCTACCTTCTTCGCAAACAGAATGGGCGAACCCCAAGGAGAAGTACTGGGTCGGATGAAACCCTTATCCTGTAGCTCCTCCAACTGCTTCTTGAGCTCCTGCAACTCAGGTGTGGCCATCCTATAGAGAGGAATGGACACCGGTGCCGCTCCAGGAACGAGCTCAATAGAGAATTCTACCTCACAATCTGGAGGCAAACCTGAAAAGTCCTTTGGAAATACTTCCCTGAAATGATCCACCACTGGAGGAAATTCCAACTCTGGAGTCCCCTGATCATCCAGATAAAGACTAGCAATCTGGGCTGTCACCCCTCCTAGCCCAAGATGCTTGAGTCTCGTCCGACTCACCCGAACGTCCCATTCGCCTCTATGGAGAAAAGATTCACCCTCTGGTGAGATGAAACTGACTCTGCAGAAATAACAGTCAACGACTGCCTGGAAGGGAATCAACCAGTCCATGATGAGTATGACATCATAGCCTGTCATCTCTAGGACATAGAGATTCCATAAGAGGTGATACCCTGCAACCTTGAGAGGGCACTCTCTACACTGGCGTACACTAGATGTCCTCATTCCCAAAGGTGTGTCTAGTGTCAAAAAGTTAGTAGAAGAAAAGATGCAGATTCCAAGGCTCTCCACAACAGAAACAGAGATAAAGCTATGAATAACACCAGTATCAAAAAAGGCTGAAGATAAAACTGAGGCTACTAAAATCGTACCTCGAACCGTAGAAGGGCTGGGATCCTGCTCCTGATAAGTCTGCTCCACGGTGAAAGACTGGCCTATACTGCGGCCCTGCGCCCCTGGCTAACCACTCTGAGCTGAACTTCCCTACTGGTGCTGAGGAACTGGGGTCTGACCGCCATGGCCTCGACCTCCACCTCAGCCCGAATGGCTGGAAGAACTTCAGTTTCCCGACTGGTGAGAAACTGGTGGGGCTGCTCCTGAACGAGGAGTCGTGGAAGAACCCCAGTCACTAGATTCTGGTGAGAAAACCTGACAGAAATGCTGAAGGTGACCCATCTTGCCGCAAGATCGGCACTCCACGGGGTCTCTCTGGCACTGCGGCCTCATGTGCCCTGTCCAGCCACACTGGTAGCATGTCACATGGATTCCTGATGATGTGTCTTGATTCCTAGAATCACCGTGCGTAGGCTCCCTACGGCGATTCTTGCTGTCATCTAGAGGAAAACTAGCTCTGGAAGCCGAACCGCCCTGGCTCGCAGCTCTGGAGTCTCTCAGATTGCGTTCTGCAATCAATTCCTGGTTGATGATGGAAGTAATGGAAGTCAACTGGAAGATGCTCACCTGCGAGCGGATCTCCCGCCTGAGTCCATCCTCAAACTTCCTCACCAAGAACACCCCACTTCCATACCGGAGGGGTGTGAAATGCTACAACTCTATGAAACGAGAGGAATAATCCATAACAGATAGAGTACCCTGCTCTAAACTCATGAACTCCCAGGCTCGGTCGGCCCTCAGGTTCTTCGGGTAGAAGTATTCGTAGAACACACGCTGGAACTCCTCCCAAGTCATAGCCTGATGTTGACCCGCCTGTGAGACCACGTCCCACCACCTCTTGGTGGAGTCTCGGAGCATGTAGGTGGCGAGATTGACCTGCCTCTCTGGAGGCGTCTCCAAAGGCTCGAAGATAGTCAGCATGGCTTCCAGCCATGACTCTATAGCCTGAGTTCCTCCCTCCCCCGAGAACGTGGGAGGATGCTGCTGCTGAAAGACCAGCGTCAAGTATTCCATAGACGTGGTAGGAGGCGGTGCTCCCTAGAAGGCCTGCATCATCCTCATGAAACCATCCCTGAACTGCTCATCCGTGCCTGCAACTGGTACAACAACCGGTGCCAAGGTTGACTCGGCTGGGGGATCGGCAGGAAGTCCCTGATCAGCCCTGTCTGGCGTCTGATCACTGCCTGATGACATACATATGACCGGAGGAAGTCTCGAAGGCATAGCTCTAAAAGATCAAAATCACACCTTAGATCAGGAAAACAAGGACATAGAACACAAGAGTACAAAATGGGAACAGGGGAAGAAAAACACACAAGATTGCAAAACACGACTACACGGCGTGTATAAAACCACACGGTGTGTCTTCTTAAGACACTAACATGGGTGTGTAATATCACCCTACAAGTCGTGTAACGCCTCAACTACATGGCGTGTTGACCCCAACACACGGCGTGTACAAGAAAACTATCCCCTGCCCGAGTCTATTTACACGGCTAACCCACACGGTCCGACTTAACCCGAGACTACACGGTGTGTTCTAAACAAACACGGTGTGTACTAGAAAAGGCTTTGGCGGCCCGTTTTGTTGATTACACGGCCGTCTACAATGTTAAACCTTACACGGTGTGCTCTGAACAAACACGGCGTGTATAGGCGAAGGCGACACCGTCCCGTGTTGTTCGTGACATGGCCGGGTACCTGGGCAAGACTACACGGCGTGTTCCGAAAAAACACGGCGTGTGGAAAGGAAGGTAATGTCGGCCTGTGTTGTTAGTGACACGGACGGGTACCTGGATAGGACTACACAGCGTGTTCCCTATGGACACATTGTGTTCTACCCGAGCTTCCCCGACCTGTTTTGTTGGTGACACGGTCGGGTACACGGCTCTGAACTTACACAGTGTGTAGCTACCATACACGGCGTGTTCCTGAAGTTACTTTTACGACACCGTGTTCTGCTCACACGGTCAGTGACATGGCCTAAAAACTACACGGCGTGTATCCAAAAAGTACACGTCATGTATTCTGGGTTTTTTTTCTGGGCAGTAGCTCAGAAACTGCACAGAATTCCAGAAACACTAAAAACAAGGGGAAGAGGTGCCAAGTTCCGATCCGTGAGGGCCCATTACACCTCAAGAACCAAAATTTTGCATTCACTTTAAGCAAGGAACAAAAAAACAGCTTTCTAACATAACAGAAGAGAATCTATCAAGAAACTATCACAACAGCATGCATAATCTACACAGAGTCTATCACAACAGCATGCAATCGCTAATGCACCCTAGATGGCATGGCAAGAATGCATGGAATGTGATTTCTACAAGTGCTTATATGATGCATGAGATGGCATACCCTCATCTCATCTGGTTGTGATAGAAATAGAATCGAAGTATCAAAACAATAATAGCACAAGTCATGTGAATCACTCTAGGTGAAATCAGATCAACCATAAAATCTCAAAACCAGAAAAATTGCAATTAATGAGGTAGTATGGCTTTTCCTTGTACACGGGTTAGCTAATGCTGGGCACAACTTAATACCAAGTACCGAATCTGTCCTATCCCTGGCTAGAGTCTCCAAACAGTAAATCAAGAGAAAATAAGTCCTCTGATACCACTTTGTAATGACCCGAATCCAGAGCCCGTCCACTGGTGCCCCGTACTCGGTTCGCCACATGACCTCAAGCGCGTTTCCCCAAATGCCAGAGGCTTCCGACTAGCAGTGAGGGCCTTGGTGAGTCGATGGGGAAACTATGCCCTCATTTGGTAAGGTATACAACGGAAAAACAACAATCAATAGCAGAAGAAGTAAAAACATGCATAACGCAGTAACCAAAAAGCGGAAGCAATGAATACATATAGTAATGATGCTAATGATGTAGCGGGTACAAGTATCTAAGGAAAGCATCAAACACAACAACGTGCTGAAATACAACTGAAATCAAGTGCAAAAGAAAACAAAGTAAACTCCTCAGCATCGCGAGCCACGGCTCGGTCCCATGCTTCCCAGCTCCAGTACAATCAAGAACCTGAAGTAAAAGGTCTCTTACCCTTATCTATACCTGCAGCAACATAGTCTGATTGGGCCCAAAAGCATGGCCCAAACAGGGTGTGAGATAAAATCCCAGTAGGCAATCACCCAAAGATTTGTGCCTAATAGTCAATGAAAAGATGGCAGTAATAAAACAAGAAGCAGTAAACAGGATAGCACAAACAGCTACAATCCACAGTTCTGACATACAAGTGCACAAGTAAACAACCAGCAATAAGAAGAAAACATGTAACCCTCTAGGTACCTCTCACAGCCTAACCCCTATGGTTCAACTTATAGTACTAGCAACCCTCTAGGAGGCACACACAGTCTCACCCCTCTGGTTCAGCTACGTAATTAAGCAGACTCTCTGGGGAAGTACTCACCGTCAATTCCCCCCATAGTCTCGTATCGTGCTAAAGGCTCTCTGGGGAATCACTCAACGTTTATTCCCCCTGTGGCCCATGTCGTGGAACTACAGACTCTCTGACGAAGAACTCAACGTCAATTCCCCCTATAGTCTCGCATCATAATTAAAAGACACTCTGGAGAAGATCTTCCATCAATTATCCCTTTGGTCTATTACTCTAGGTTCTCACAGTCCTAAGTGAAAGATTAAAATATGTTCATTGCGCATGCATCTTCCAATTAAACCTAAAAAACTACTTGGCTATCAACTAAGGCTCAACAGCATATCAAAAAGACAGTTCCACTGTCCTACAATAAGGTATGGCAACTGGAAAAATTCCCAACAGGCAAAACAATCATGGCAAAGCAACCTGAGAACAAAATAGATTACTCTACTCACAAGCAATAACCTCTACTAAAGAAATCAAGAAAAGCAGGAAATACAATAGGGGGAAAACAGGAAACCCACAATTCCCCGTTCAAGTGAATTGGTGGTAATTGCACATAATACTCATCAACTTCCTATGGAAAGGCACAAACCACCGACCTCGATCCCAGGAGATCGATATACGTGAACAGCGACGAAAGATTCCCCTTAGAATGACGAAGATCTGAGAAAACGCACAAAACATTCATCCCATGATAACTTGGAAATGAAGAGGAATCAAGAAACGAGGCTAAAGTAGAAGGAAGAACTCACTACTGTGATTTCAGCATAATCGACCGTGCTCGAATCGGAGAATGGACGGCGAGTCGGGAGCCTGTCGAAGATCCGGCCATATGGTCGCTCTCGGATGGACGGAATCTAGAGAAGAAGATGAATTGGGGGGTTAGGCGCGACCCCGGTCCGTTTAATGAAAAAAAATTACACGGCGTGTACTTATTGAGTACACGGCGTGTGCTTCAGTTTTCCGTACTCCAAATTAACTGGAATCCACCTCAGCCTTACACACCAGTGTGTGGCCCAGCATGGCCAGCACACGGCTTCGAGTCGGGGAAGAGTACACGACGTGTACTCATAAAGTACACGGCGTGTACTTCAAAAATTTCCATAAAAATCATTTTTCTTAAAAACTCCAAAAAAAAGGAAAACCATACCTGAAAAGAAGATCCGGGTTCTTACACAAACCGTGCGCCAACCATGCAAACCCTCACTACCTAGGTTTTCAAAGTTTACACTAGCAGGGTGCATGGTTTGGGAAAACTGTGCGCCAACTGTGCACCACCCAAAATTCCTTATAAAATTTCAAAATTTCACCTAAAACACCCTTAAAAAACCCAACCAAAGAAATTTTAAAAAGGGGTTTAGGAGTACCTGAAAATAGTAACAGGATGTTACAACCTCCCCACTATATAAAATTTTTGTCCCCAAAAATCCTACTAAGAAGCTTCCATGTAAAAAAGATAAGGCCACTGCTCTCTCGTCATTGACTCCCTCTCCCATGTCTCATGAGAATTAGAACTGTGCTTCCATAGAACTTGAACCAAAAGTATTTTACTCCCATGAAGTAACTTGGTTTACAAATCAACTATCCTAACTAAATGCTCAGTCACAAATAAATTAGGTTCAACCTCAAGATCACTCCATCTCGGAACATGATATGGATCAGATAGATACTTCTGAAGCTGTGATACATGGAACATGTTATATATCAATGTCAGCTTCAATGGTAGTGATAATAGGTAAGAAAATTTTCTCACCTCCTCAAAAACCTCAAAAGGTCCCATAAAATGAGGAGAAATATTCCCTTTCCTCCCAATCCATTGAGGACCCAAACGGTGTGAAACATTCAAGAACACCAGTCACAAAATGAAGATTAAATAGTCTATGATGATGATTAGTATAAGACTTATAACAGCTCTATGTTGTCAACATTATCTAATGAATTAATTAAATATTTGTTATCATATCTTGAACCAAGCTTGTTCCAACCAATTAACTTTCTCCAATCTTCGACCAACACAACAGAGATGAATAAGAATATCCATACAAGGACTCAAAAGGATTCATCCTGATCTTGGACTGATTATAAGAAAACTCATCCAATCCCAAATGATCATCCCAAGATCCACTAAAGTTGATAATGCAAGAACAAAGCATATCCTCAAGAATATTTATAGCTCTTTCTATTTGGACATACGACTACAAATGGTATGGTCGTACCTGCACTGAAAAGTGGTTTTTTGAATGTCATGTTATTTTATTCTCAACTGATGATAACAAGATCAAAGATCAATCTTCAAAAACCACTTCACCCCTTTCAACTAGTCAAATATATAATCAATCCATGTCAATGAATATTTTTTCTTTTCTATGAATCTACTGAGTGTTTGATAATCCATACAAAGGTGAAGTGATCCATAGGATTTCTTAGAAAAGATAATAGGATCCGCCCAAGGTGACACACTCAGGCGTATAAATCCTTTATCTAAAAGATCATCCAACTAAGTATTTAGATCTTTCATTTTAGCTGGTTCCATGTGGTAAGAAGTAATAGATACTGGTTGAGTTTCAGGCACTAAATCGATAGAAAACTATACCTCTCTTACTGGGGGAAAACTAGATAATTCATAAAAAAATTGGGAAACTCGATGAAAACTGGAGGAAGATCACTACTCAAATATTCTCAATCTAGATCAAAAGAGAACACAGATATTACTTTCCCCAAATCTGGATAAGATGGTCCGGCTCTACCCGACCTCGGGTCTAATTCTTCTTGAAAGATACGACTCACCCCATCGGGTGTATTAAAGGATATCCATCGAAGATAAAAATTAATCCAAGATTTAATGGAAATGATCCAATGGATCCCAAATATGAAATCAAGAGGTTTCATGTCAAGAACCAAAAAACTCCAAGAAATATTGATATCTAATAATGAGAAAACACAAGTGGGACTACAAAGACCCTACTCTCTCTTCATTTTGATTGGTGTAGTAATATCCATTACATAAGATAAAATCTCAATAGGAATATTAAACAGATTCAAAATATGGGTTGAAATAAATGAATGAGATGAACCAATATCAAATAAAGTATTCACTAATGATGAATCTATAGTGATGGTACCTTTCACAGTTTCTAAACCCATATCTGTTTCCTCTGAAGACTCTTCCACTATGTGAAGAAGCTTCATTTTGGATGCCTCTAGTTGGAAACCCTTTATTCTTGAAGCATCTAACTTCACCATAGTTTTAAAAGGTGTAGATGATCTTGTGATGCTATGAAAAGTGGAAAAGACATGGAAGAACTTCTTCAGGTGACCTAAGAATCTGCAGAAACCGCATATCTTGGGTGCATCTTCGCAAACCCTATTTGAGTTCCCTAGATTTCCACACTGGTACTGAATCAATTGGATACTTCAAAAACTTTAGGAGGTCTAGACGAAACCTTATATCGAGAATCATCTCACATCCTCTTTCCATTAAAGAAACTTTCACCACTACTGAGAGAGAAAGAAACTCCTAACAACCCTAACTTACTAGTCAGGACCATTTTGACCATCAGTGATATATCCAAAACATCAGCATAAGAAGGTAGATTTAGAAAGAAAACATGATAGTGAAGGTCATATCATAGTCCCAAATCAAATTGTAGAGTCTTCATCTTCTCATTTTATATAATCACAGTTGTAAACTGTATAAGCTCTATAAAATGGATTGCATACTCTGTCACAGTCTTATCAGCCTACTCGAGTTTGAAAAATTCAATAGCCTTGGCCAACACCATCGACTCTGGATAGAACTGGTTGGTGAAAATATTATTGACTTCTTTCCACTCCAATACCTCATGCTTATTTATCATCACTATCATGCCCCGCCATCTTCTTCTTGGTCCCTCATGCATGAAGGTGGCACACTTCACCTTGATTTCATCAGGTGTCTCCAAGAACCCAAACAAATGCTCTAAATCCTACTCAACCATTCCTTAGCCTCTTTTGGATCATTACAACCTTTAAAAGTTGGTGGATTCTAGTGAAGGAACTCATAAGAAAAATTTCATAGAATATCCCCCTGAGGTTCCACAGTTGGAGCATGAATGGGTACTAGTGCAGGTGCCTACCCCAAATCTTGGAAAGTATGCACAATAACCTCAACTAAGATCGGATCCATGATAGGATTTTCTCGATGTGGTTCATAATAGGATTTTTTCTAGATCCCATTTTAATGTCTTCTCAGAGGAATGATGTTACACAACATCAACAGACATCATTAAATACATCAGATTAACATTTAAATAGAGCAACAAGGGGAAATTAATCTCAATAAATAGATAAACAAGATTTTTATTTTAATCTATCCATATAAAAATTATGGATAATACAATAACTAATCCTAAAAACATCTATCCCAAACCACCCCTGGTGACTTAAGGTTCACTATGGTGAGAGCTGGCTAGGCACTTAGTTGAAACTACCTCCTAAGTCCCGACAAGATTACACAATTTCATACCAATGTCAAATAAATAATCTCAGTCTGGAGCTCTGATACCACTTTTTCACGAACCATCCTAGGTACCCTGGTAACCTGATAACCAGGCTGGTCTTGACATATCCTGAAGGGTTTTCTTGATCTCCTTGGGTTGGTGACTAACACCTGGAATCATACAATATGAAATTCATAATGAATTTCCCACAAACATAGTATAAGAAATAGAAAAAAGTTAGTATGAACTAAAGAAAACTCCATAGGTATAACTGTACCAGAATTCAAAAAGGTAAAGAAACCCAAATTTATAATAGAAAAGTACCATAAAATAGGAAAACAACCCAAGTCCTAGTAGAAAAAACTCTCCAATCTCAATAATTGGCAACAAGAACCACATCCAAGTGGTGATTTACCCTTGATCGAACCTAAAATAAGATAATCTACAAACAACAAAAGTCACAGGTAGGTAGTGTGTGAGATAAAATCCCAGTAGGATTTCACCAAGGATTCCATACTAATATTACACAATTGATTAACCAAATAAAGATTTCAATTTTAAATAAACAGGCATGGAATTTCAAATCATGTTTAAAATAAATAATTCTTTACATTTCAATTAATGGAAATGATTTTAAAAAATGGATTAAATAAATATTTTTATATAAAAAAGTTTATATAAATTCATAAGGCATGTGTATAACAGTTTACAACAAACAATGAAATATATTTGAAATATAAACAATGATCAACATGGTCATCTGCTAAGAGGTGTGATAGTTTCAGGCTATGGGATCCTCACACACTCGAAGGTGAATCACTACAACATGTGTATACACACTTCCCTAAGACATTGGTCAAAGAGGACTCATCACCATCCCATTGGTGATGTGACCTACTGCATTATGTTTTTTTAGTTATAAAGCATTAAAAGAGTGTTATCCCGATAACTCAATAAATAACTAGGATTTCATGTGCTGTAATAACAATCAATGATGGTAAATTTACTTTAAAACTATTTAAAATACAATTCAACCCATATTTTAATTTCAAATATACCAATTTTCTTTCAAAGACCAGTACATGGGTTTTTAATAAAATAATACCTTTTTTCTGAGAAAAAACCACTGGGTTTCTATCAAAATCATTTTAATAAATTTTTCTCAAATAAAAATTTGAAATCAATTTCATTAATTTAAATTCAAAAAAAATCATTAAATTCTTAAACGCATCCCAATTCATTGGAATTGGGGTTTTTTTCTAATTTCATGCCACATAAAATCCAAATCCCAAATTTACAACAAATTTAGTTTTTAATAAACCAATTGAGATCAATTTAATTTTAAAAAATTAAATAAATTAAATCAATCAATTTAGGGTTAAATAAATTTGTCCAATCAAGGGATCATGGGATCATGAATCATAAATCCCTAACCGGGAAACTCCAATGAAGAATTTTGGTAACGAAGATCTAAGGATAAAACCTAGATTTAAGATCCAAAATAGTAGAGATTAGATCCTCTAACAACATAGATATCTACAAAACCCTAGGGAGGAGAGAAGAGAGATCATGATATTGAGAATGGGAAGAGGAAACTTATCGAGAAGAGATCGAACACCATTTTCCTAGTTTTGATCCGCTTTTGTAGGGGTATAAAGGGGACAAAATCACCTCTTGGGAGCCTCAATGGAAGAAGAAATCAACTTAGTCTCGTATAAGACCATCAAGCACATAAAACTAGGGTTTTGGGTTTTTTAAATTATTTTTTGGATTAATTGAATAATATATGTATGGTTAGCTGGGCAAGGCCGCACAGTTAAACAAACTGTGCACCCCTACTGATGGGGGTTGCATGGTTTCTCCTTGGTGGGTGCACAGTTTATAAAACTATACACAAACCTTGAAAACCCTCACTACCTAGGTTTGAATGGTTTGCACTAGAAGGGCACACGGTTTGGGAAAACCATGCACCAACTGTGCACAGCCTAAAATCCCTTCAAAATTTTCAAAATTTCACCCAAATTGCCCCTAAATGAAACCCAACCAAATAAATTTTAAAAGAGAGGTTTAATAGTACCTAAAAAAATAATATGATATTATGAATTGACTATAGAGAGATTAATTATATCATAGTAAATAACAAATACCCTCTCCCAAGGATTGATGATTTATTTGACCAACTTTGAGGGGCTCAATTCTTATCTAAGATTGACCATCGATCAGGGTATCATCAGTTGAGGGTAAAGTAAGAATATATCTCAAATAATACCTTATGAACAAGATATGGTAATTACGAGTTCATTTTTATTATTTTTTCTTGACTAATTATCCTGCCATATTTATGGATTTATTGAATAATCTTTGAGGACTACATTTATAAATTTATGGTGGTATTTATTGACAATATTCTAATATATTCTCAAAGTTTTGAGGACCATGAAGGTCATCTAAGGGTCATATTAAAAACTCTAAAGAAGGATAAACTATTTGGTAAATTCAGTAAATGTGAGTTTTGGATACAAAAAGTTTCATTCTTAGGGAATATTGTGACCAATGAAGGAATCTATGTGGATCTAGTAAAGAAAAAGTTAGTAGAGGAGTGGCTACATCTAATAATAGTAACTGAGATTTGTAGTTTCCTTGGTATATTGGGATACTATAGAAGGTTTTTGAAAATATTTTCACATATTTATAATCCAATAACCAAGTTAACTCAAAAATGAGTTTAGTTTATCTAGATAAAGGAGTGTGAAGAAAGTTTCCATGAACTAAAGAAGAGGCTAATTAGTTCGCATGTGCTAACTATTCCCACTTTTAGAGAAGTATTTTTTATCTATAGTGATGTATATCTGAAAGCAATTATATTTTTTATCATAAAAAATAAAAATATGGTCATCTATGCTTCTCTACAGTTAAATCCTCGTTTACAGAATTACCCTTACCATGGACTAGAGTTAGCTGCCATCATTTTTACTCTAAAGATATGGATACACTATATTTATGGGGAAAAGTGTGATATATAGACAGGCCACCAATATTTAAAGTATATATTCACACAAAAGGAACTAAACATTAAACAAAAAAGGTGGTTAGAGCTTCTTAAAGACTATGATTGTCCAATGCATTATCACCCCAAAAGAGGGGGGAAAAGTCGAAGATGCATTGAGTAGGAATGATCTTGGTGATCTTGTAATGATGCGGATTGAAGGAGTTCCATTGATCATGGACCTAGTAATCATAAGGTAAGGTACATCATCAATCCTATCCCAAATTATTTCTCAATCATCATCACTAGATAAGATCAATAAATCTCAAAGAGAAGATCCTTTGATACAAAAGAAGAAAGAGGTTGTGAAAAATGGAAAGTATCCTGAATTTAATATTGATCAAGAAGTCATACTGAAATTTGTTACAAGGATATGTATTCCATTTATTCCAGAGATAAAGAAAGAGATAATGGATTAATCTCATAGATATACATTCTCTACACATCTTGGAAGCACTAAAATATATAGGTTTTGTGATCATTATTGGTGGGATAATATGAATATGGATATTATCAATTACATTTCAAGGTGCTTGGTGTGTCAACAAGTGAAGGAAGAGTGATAGGTTCCTAAAGGGGTATTAAAATAACTACCCATGTGAAGGAAGAGTGATAGGTTCCTAAAGGGGTATTAAAATAACTACCCATGCCTATATGGAAGTAAAACAACATCACTATAGACTTTGTCACTGGCCTTCCTAATACATCCAAGGGAAACAATGCTATATGGGTAATTGTCGATAGATTGAAAATTTTTTCCCATTTCATTACCATAAGAGAGGATTTATATTTGGAGTTCATAACTCAACTATATATTCAAGAAGTAGTGAGACACCATGGAGTACTGTTATCAATTTTTTTATCAAGATCCAAGATTTACTTCTAAGTTTTGTAGGAGCCTTCAGAAGGCTATGAATACAGAAGTAAACCTGAGCACAACCTATCATCATTAAACTAAAAATCAATATAAGATGACTATTCAAATATTGTAAGACATTTTATGGTATAGATAACATGATTTTCAAGGTATTTGGGATCAAAAACTTCCACTTATTGAATTCTCTTATAAAAATAGTTTCCACTCAAGCATTAAAATGGAACCTTTTGATTATCTCAATGAAAAAAGGTGTAGAAATCCAACATGTTGGGATGATGTTGGAGAATGGAAATTTTTGGGACCATACATTTTGAAGGATACCACAGAAAAGATACAAGTGATTCAGAAACACATTAAGGCTACTCATATTAAATATAAAAGTTATGCGGATAGCCTAAGGAAGGATATAGAATTTATTTTTGAGGGTCATGTATTCCTCAAAATATCACCATGGAAAGGGGTCATGAGATTTGGAAAGAAATAGAAACTAATTCAAAGATACATTGGACCATTTAAGATTTTGGATTGTGTTGGAGTGGTTTCTTATCGATTAGAACTACCATCAAATATTTTCAATGTTCTTGATGTCTTTTACTTTTCCCTATTAAGAAAGTATATGTCTTAAACAACACATATACTTGATATTAATGGTGTGGAATTGGAATCTAATATGTCTTACAAAAAGGAACTTATTTGGATTCTTGATTAAAGGGAAAAAGTGTTTAAGGAACAAGACAACACAACTTGTGAAAGTCTTATGGATAAACCACAATTTTAAAGAAGCTACTTGGGAACCTAAAGGAGTGATGAAGAAAAAATACCCCCATTTGTTTTGTGGTAAGAGTCAAATTTCTAGGATGATATTTCTTATGGGGAGAGAATGTAATGACCTAAAAAATCATTATTTGATCAATAAAAGAACTCTTCTTTTTCATAATGAATATTTTTTTATATTACATAATGGAATTATATAGAAATAATATTAAATGTCAATTAATAATACTGATTACACATATAAGACTAGTACAGGGATATAAAAACCAAAAAATGGTGACCATGCAATGGTATACTCCATAAGATCAAACTCTATCATTATACCTTCCATAAAAACTGTTAAAGTAAAAGTAATGTTATGAATATAATAGATATTATTGAAGTAATTGTAAAAAACTTTGGGAATGAAGTAGAAAATGTTATTATTTGGTGGTAAATATATAGGGTATAAAAGCAAAAGTGATTGTTGGGATCTGACTATTTCCCAATCGTTGTTCAATATGATGGTTGGTTAACATGGCCATTGGGCACTATTACCATTAGTAATAATTTTACCATTATAATTAGTGTTTATAAAGGGTAATTACAAATGATAATTGATGTATAAAGGAGAAATGATGGCCACAACTAGTAGATCCATGCCTTTTGAATCACATTTATCAAAACTTGGGAGAGAGGTGGTGTCACTGGGGTTCACCCTTGACCAATTCCAAACATAGATTCAATAAGTAGTTATCAAATGAAATCACCTATGGGATAATTTCAAGTTATTAGATATCACCACTAGATCAATGTTAGTTAAGCCATCCCATGAAACTACCACCATTGCACACCTTATTCTTAGGGTATATGCCAGTGTAATAAGGGATTATGTATCAAGACCTTAGCATCATAAAAGTTTAATTTAATTTGTATGAATGAAATTGATATTTCTTTAAATTCCATTTTCATTATTTTTTTATTTAATAAAATACACATGAATATAATATGAATTTAATAAATAAATTTTAGGATACAGATAAAGAGTAATTGTATCTTCAGAAAATATATACACTTTTATAATAAGATAATGTATTATAAATAAAGTTTAGTTCTATGAAATTGTCTTTTAAAAAACTATTTATTTAAATATAAATGATAATATGATTTTATAATTTCCTAGGGAATTTTTATAAGTGCCATAAAGTTGACTATGTTGTAAAAACTATTGATTTTTTAGTAAATAATGTTTTTTATTTAAAAGTTAAAATTATCATATTTAGAGATTTATTTTGATATTATAAACATTATATTTTGAATCATAACATCAAAATTAGATTATGGTGAAATTTTGAGAATTTTCTAAAATACATTATTTTTTGATGAATAGTAAAAGTACAGTTTTGGGTTTTTAGTATGTTTTATGACTTAATATATGTAATAATTATGTAATAATTAATTAAAAATAATTCATGACCAGAAATATGTTATTTTATTAATATTATGTATTTTAGTGGATTTAAATCAATTTTCAAACCTATAAGTGACTTTCCAAAGTCTAAAAAAGAAATTATGATTTTAAAAACTATATTTTGTGAAAAAATTAATTTTACATGTCCAAATCAATATTAAAAAATGGAATTTTTTCTAATTTATTAAAATAATATAAAACATGACACAAATTTCTAAAACCATGGATATGATAATGGTTTTTCATTTTCCACAACCAAGAATTCCAAGACCTAAATTTATAAATTATTAAACAATTCCTCCTCCTTTATTATAAATACCAACCCACTCCCACTATTAAGTGTTGGGACCAAGTTGGATGGAATATTTTTTTTGGAATTTTGAAATAAGTTGTTTGATTAAGGTGTTTTATATTTTTTTTTGTCTTTACAAAAAATTACCTCACTTTTTATTTATGGTTATTGGATGTGGGAGTTCGGACTCAGAGGACCAGAAACAGTTTTGGTAAGAAAGTAATTTTGTTGAAGTGTTCTATTCTGAATGATTTTCTATGATTAAATTTTTTTTCAGAATGAGATTTCAAGAATGAATGTTTTGGATCAGACTAGGAAGTTGTTTCAGAGTGGACCATAAATCTAATGATAATTTTCTATGATAAAATTTTTCAACATCATAAGTTGACTAAAACTTGAGATCCAAGATTTCTGAAATAAAGGGGATAAAATGTGTTTGGGAGTAAAAAATTCTTCTCTAAGAAGTTATGGAAAAAATTTAATCCAAGTGATGTTATGTTGGTCCTCATGTTCTTAACATTATAGAAAATCTCATGATATTTTCTTTTGATAAAAGGAAACTAAAGATGTTCTAGATGAGGGTTTGTAGATGTAGAGTTTAATTGGTCACTAATCATCATTTTGAGAAGTTGTACTAGATGCAGAAGTTTTTTGAAGGTTGTAGGTGTTAGTTTACTGAAGTTAGAATATTTGAAAAATTGTTGATCAACTGATCCATCAGATAACACTATTTCATCATATGAGTACAAACACTGATTCATTAAGAAAGTTATTATCATTGATGAGGTATCAGGTGTAGAGTTCCATCGAAGGCAGAACATCAAACTATCCAAGTTCTATCGAATGAACCATCAAATGCTGAGTAATAGAAATAATGAAGTCATTGTTGAATACCATTTCATCATATGGGTGCAGATAACAATCCATTAGAGGAGATGTTGATAAACCAGAAAGATACAGACATTGATAATCTATTAGATGATGAACTAAAATCGGATCCACTTTCATTGGTTTGATTAGATGTTGAAAAAATAAAGAATGTTTTTGTAAAATAGATTCATATTGAAATTGGTGCCAAAGTGATTTTAGGAAACTGAAGCCTTTGGAAGTTGCAACGATGTTATTCAACAATGTAGTTAACCATTTTCATTTGACCCAAAGAATTAGAGTGAGAACTTAAGTTTTTTTGTTTTCTATGGGTTAGAGAAAAAAATTTAGATAGTTTATTTTGGGTCAAGACTTATCAAACAGGGTTCGACACCAATAAGTCATCAGAAACAGAAGTTCCACCAGACACACATTTGGTTACAAAATTTTAACTGATGTGTTTGGTATTGAGAAGAGCTATAAAGTTTCAAGAACACTATATATGTTTCTAGAAGAGTTTAGAAAGAGTGGAAATGGTCAAAGATGAAGTTTTAACTAATCATGAAATTTGGAATTTGGAATTTGGGAATTTGGGGGAAAATTTGAGTTCCCACCTTGTCTATTCTAACTCACCTATAAATAGGAGAGGAATTACAATATACTTTCTAATAAAAATTGATGATCTAATGACTTTTCATGTGTGGGATAGATAATGAGAGTACTGGAGGATTTAGTTTCGAATTGGTTTCAGACTAAATTTTCTAAGGAAGTTTTTTAGATAGAAGAAGTGTCATAATTTCATCGGATCAAACTTAATAATCGGACTGAAAAATTCTGATAAAGAAGAAGAAGGAAGGAAAAATTCTTTGGTTTCCTACTATAAATTCAAATCTGATTGGGGAATCGGACTAGGGAATCAGACTGAGTTTTTGTACGAAGTCCTAATAAGTTGTTTCTACCTGATGTTGGGTAAGAAAGTGAAGAATTATTTTCTAAAGAATTAAAAAAGAAAAATTTTTTAAAGTATCACAATGACATGTTCTGAATATGTTGGTAAAGGTTTCTTAACTTGTTATAAAAACATTTTTACATCATTCATGCTGGAAGAAGCACATGCAATGTTGTATTGATCATAGTGCTACACAAGTGTAATGGAATTTCCTACTTATTGTTTCCATACAAAAGGATTATTTTCTAGTGGATTGTGTGGTATTGGATTATTTCTAAACCATTTCAAGTACTAGTTACTCTTATTAATTAGTGAACCCTGTGAATAATTGTTTTTATGTGGTTTTTTGATTGTTTAGTTTTCAGCAAAGTGATTAATATTTAATTGGAGTAAAAGGTTATTATACAATAAAGATAACATGAAAGAAAAATATATCACTGATTTACCCTCACCACCTCTCAGTGATTACATTAATCTTGGTTAGTCTATTTAAATTGGTATCAGAGCTAGGTTCCATCATTTACTCTGTGTTGAATTTTGAAGAGAAGTTGTTATGGAGAATTTGAATTATGTGAACAATAAGGTAATTCTAGTTTTCAATGGAAAGAAATATCATATCTATAAATATATAATGTTTCCATATCTTATGTCCCTTGGTTATGAAGTTATATAAGCTTCTTAAAATGGTTTTTCATCTCATACTGAGAATGTTTCTCTTACAACTTCTAATAATAAAAATCTAGAAAATGATGGAAGGGATAAAAAAAATTACTCTTTCGACTCTATGAAAGTGAATTTATTAGAGTAATAGGAGTTGTAACTGCTAAAGGTATTTAGTAAAAACTGGAAAACAAATATTAAGGCGATACAAAGGTGAAAAAGGAAAAGTTACAAATCTAGAGGCTGAAGTATGAAGACACCAAAATGGGTGACCATGAATCTGTTGGAGACTTCTTTACAAGGGTGGGTGATATTGTAAGTACCATAATATGTCTCAGTGAGAATTTGGAAGATTCAACTATTGTTGAAAAGATATTAGGAATTCTTTCTAACAATTTTTATGCCAAAGTCACATCCTTGGAAGATATAGATCCTAAAACTATATCTTTATATGACTTATATAGTACTCTCGTAACATATGAAATGAGAAGATAGAATGTTATGAAAAGTAAATAAAAGGTTGATCAACACGTTTCATTCAAATATTCCATGGAAGGAAATTTTAAGAAAGATCTTAAAGAAGAATAAGTTGGTGAATCAAATTTTAAAGATGAGGTTAGTAACAATTTTGATGAATCTTTGTCCTTGTTTTCTAAAAATGTGAAAAGATGCATATGAAAGTATAAAGGGAAGTTTCCACTAAGATTCTTTGGCTATAGATCTATTGGGAATTTTTATAGAAATTTTCCTTGAAGAAATTAAGAGAAAGAAAGTGATGAATGTGAAAGAAATTCAAGAATATCATGTAAAAAACATGTTAAAAATCAAAATCTTACTAAAAAGTAAAAGATAAAAAGTTCTTTGAATCCAAAAGGAGAATATTTCTGTCTAAATATGATGATAGTGAAGTTGAAGATGAAAAAATCACTAGAGATGATGAAAAAAATATGTTTATTAAAAAATTAAATGATGTAAATTTTTCTGGTTATGAAAGCAGTAGTTCTAAAGAAGAAGAGACTCAATTATAATTTTCTATGAAAATGGAGTTAAAAGAATGTCTTAGAAAGATTATAAGTCTTGAAAGAGAAATCAAGAAGTTGAAAAAGGAAAGTTTTACAACAAACAATCAAGAATATTTTCTTGAGAAGAAATCCAAGTTGAAGAATAATAGATTGAAAGAAATCAAAAATATTGGGTCTCAGTATAATCCTAAAGAGAAAATTAATAATGTTATTGAAAAACAAGTTAACAACTCTAGACAGTATTGAAGTTACATGGGAAAATACTCTTTTTATGGGTACTACTGGTATTGTGGTGGATTTTTCCATATATAAAATATTTTTTGGTTTAATAAACAACACTATAGTTATCCCATGAGTAACAGGAAGCAAATTTTGAGGGGGGAAATCCACTAAAAAAAATTATGGGAAAATTGTTTTGAAAGTTGAAAATAAATTCCAACCACTGAAAACTATTTGTGAAATATTTGAATAGCCTGGACATCTTACTAATGGATGTATTATTATTTTACCTGCACAACAACATATTTATAACAATTCTCAAAAGCAGTATGCGGATAAAGATAAAGGAAAATAAAAGGAATTTGTTGTAGAAAATACTCTCAAATATACAAAAGGAGAACAATCATGTATTTTGTATTGTGGATGATCTTCACACATGAAAATATATTTGAAGTTATTGAAGAATATTAAATATTTTAAATAAGGAACGGTGATGTTTGGAAATGATAAATCAGTCAGAATCAAAGGTGTTGTATCTCTTATTATTGGGGAAGAAAAAATAAAATCCAAAAAGGTATTGTTTGTTGATGGGCTGAAACACAACTTGTTAAGTGTTTCACAACTTTGTGATGAAGGTAATAAATTTTTTTTTAGAAAAGATGGTTTTTTTATAAGAGTTGGATATGGAAAATTTGTTAAGAGAGTAAAATGTACAAGGGGAACCTGTTTCAAGTTAGTGAAGTTCATAATTCGTGTTACCTAAACATGATGGAAGAAATTTAATTGTGACATAAGGTTAGGAAATATGTGCCAGAGTAATATGAGAAAGTTAACAAATCAAGATAGTGTTTATGATATTTCTGTTATGATAAGAATAATATATACATGTTATTCACTTTATCAGAAAGAAAAAAATTACAAACTCTATAAATAAGAAATTTGAAATTTTTTTACTCATCCACTAGAGCTGATTTATTCTAATATTTGTGGGCCAACGAGAAAACAATAAACTTTAGAAGATGAGTACTTAATTTCTTTCATTGATGATTTTACTCACATTTCATGTATTATGTATTTGAAATAAAGATCGGATGCTCTGAAGATGTTTAAGAGTTTCAGGAAAAGAGATGAAAAAGATTGTGGGTATTCTATGAAGAGGTTATGAACTGATAATGGTGGTGAATACAAGAATGAATAATTCAGAAGTTATGTTGAAAAACATGGAATCTGTTATGATATCAGTGCACCATACACACCATAAAATAATGGTGTTGCTGAAATGAATAATAAAAGTTTGGTGGATATGGGATATAAAATGTTGCTTTTAAATGGTCTTTCTCACTGATTTTGGAGGTAGGCAATGAGTACAACAATTTATATTAAGAATTAGTGTTTTTTAGACCAAATTATGTTATAAATTCTTAAGAAATGTTCTACGATGAAACTCTAAGTTTGAAAAACTTAAGGGTTTTTGGAAGTCCCTATATCATAAAAAAAGTTTAAATCCTATAAAATCTGATCAAAGAGGTGAAGATGGAATATTTATTGGCTATGCTCTTAATGGTAGAGGGTATAGATATTTCAAAAAAGAAATAGGTAGGATGGTTGATTATGTTGTAATAGTGGGTTCCCTATACCCAACTTGAATAATACTTTTGATTATCATATAGTGTATACAGTTAGATATATATGATGTATTCTTATCATTATAGTGTAGATATTTTTTGCGTCCACTGTTTAATGGTAATGTCCATAGATTAATTTTCATATCAAAAGGTTATAACATATCTCAGACTATAATTAGAACCTCGAGATACTAGGACATTAATCTTAAAGAAAGTCCTTATGGTCTAGATACATCTTACTGACTGGACATAGTAGATGCTTGACTATCAGGTGTTAGGGGCTCATAAGCATTGATACGTATTCCCGTGAAGTTCACACTTGGTGATCTCTGGTAGTGAGATCATGAGGACAGACCTTCCAAAAGAAACACCACATTTTTTAGGAGTCATTGGTTGTTCCTATCTATGTACATGTGTATTGATCTCCTGGATTTAGATCGTTATCAATTTGTGTCATTTGATCGCATACTTTGATGCAAGGAAAAAACCATGATATTGAAATTTTGGTGAGTTGTCTTGTGTTGGGTGCATCATTAGTGGTATAGAATTGGTTGAATGGTCAATAATGGATTCGTCTCTTCCGGGTTGAGGAAGTAATATATCTCAGACCATGTTGATCAAGATAGTAGTACCTTTATAAATCCTTGGACAAGGTATTTGAATGGTAAATCCATCATGTTAGATCAACAAATAATAAATAAATAAAAGGGTTATGACAAAAGTGTGCATTATGCTTTATGAGATATCTAAAGACAAATAGATTGTAGTACACAGTGTGTATTCATAGTTTGGTTGTCACTAATATGGCTTTCCTCATCTCTTTAAGGGTCTTTATGGGTTTATAGACTCCACTCTTGGTCTGTGGATTTTATTCACTACTATCGAGATAAGGGCCTAGAGGGACACACATAATAGTGTATTCAATAATCCTACCTATTTAGTTGAATAGGTATATTAGACATTGTGGGCCCCTCTATGAGGTCCAAGTATTGTTTGAGTTATCGATCGCTGAGAAATAAATAAATTATTTATTATTCAAGTTATAAATAATTGGGTCGAATTTATTTATAGTATTTACAAGTTATGTAAATATGAGAAAATGTTAATCAAATGAATATTATTTAATATTCCAGGTTCATTTAATATTAAGTAAGAAATACAAGTTGAGTTAAATGATTATGGTTTATCATATAGTATATATTTTATATATTATAGGCATGTGATAAAATAATAAATAATATTGACACAGTTTAGTTCGTCATAAATATTTATTTAGTGGAAGATTAATGAACAGGGGTCGGGGAACCCATCAAGGTATTTTTCTTCATCCACTATAAATAAGTGGAGATAGGATCTAGATCATGACTATTCATTAATTTTTTAATGAGATCCTCTCTCTCCTCCTGCTTCTTAGAGAGAGAGTCTCTCTCTCCGAGTAACAATTCAAGAACGCCTTCAAGCATCAAAGGCATAGGATCATGGTGATCATCGGGATGTTGAATACATCATCAGATCATCATGCTAGCACCTGGAATTCAATAATTGATGCTCCTCGTAGATTTTTGAAGTGCGTGTGGATGATCTAGAGGGATCCTGCTATGGATCCTTCAAGTAGTGATCACCAACGACAAGTAGATGTCGAGCGCAACTTCATATCTGTAAAGGTATGTTTTTTGTTTTGTTTTTGTGCTCTGTTTAATTTATATGATATCCTCAGACCGTGTTAAGGCTCGGATCATCAGAGATGATAAGTCTCATCATCCCAAAAATGAAAATTTTTAAAATCTCTGGCCTACCATCTTTCACTGTAACATCTATACCTTCAATTGGTATCATAGGAATCGTGTAAATTTTCTAAAGGTGTAAAAATTAAGTTTATTTAAATTTAAGTAGAGGATTTAAAAACGGCCCCAATGGATATGACTGTGATTCAATCTGAGGTCGGATATCTAAGTTACAGTCATCTAAAAAAACATTATGGATTAAAATCGGTCATTTTAATAGTATTAAAATGACAAACAATCTATATTTATTCATGTTTCTGACTAGATATGATCCACTATAATGTGGATTTTTATTTTAAAATAATAATTAATAATAATAATAATAATTGTATAGTAATAATAATAATTACTTTATTATAATAATAGTAATCGTTATAATAAAAATTATTATTTATAATTATAATAATATAATTATTATTATTATATAATCAAAAGTCTAAATGATTATCCTTCAGAAAATTAGAAAGTGGGTGTGTGGAAAAAATAAAAGGGAGGGACCTGGTTTTCTCCAAAACAAAAAAAAATACACCTAATGGGGTGGGTGGCACCTTGTTCATCAATCAAAAAAACTTTTGAATTTGTGAAAAGGGGTGCCCCTCCTCCTGACCTCATCTGTCGGCCACCCAGGAGAGCCCGTTCAACCACATCTCGCTCCGGTGATCCCACCTCCACCCGCCTCCGCCATCAATGACCTGTCGAGGCCACTCTAGTGTCGTCCACCACTGCCTACTAGGTTCAGGTCCGGCCGGATCACCGCATCGAGTGGGTTACCTTCCCTGTGACCACCTCTAGTTCGGTGTAGGGGCAGATGTCGCGTGCATAGCTCCCTCTTGGAGCTACTCCAGCCAGTTGTAGATCTGGTATCCCTCTCGTGAACCGCTCTCCATGCACCAACGGCCACCTCATGTTTCCCCTCCATGGCAGCTTCACCTCCTGCAGCTCCCCCCATTGCTCCTTTCTTAAAAGTTGGTATCGCTTACCTCTGGTTGGCCTACCCCATGGTGAATATGCAGCACGCTGCCACACCTCACCGTCGGGACTTGTTTAATCCCCTACGTCGTCGCTCTCCCCATCTTCCACGGTTGTGCCACTACCGCGGGTCGCTCCAGTCATCATCTCCATCCACTGGATCGCTCACCAGCAAGACCGAACCAGGTCATTGTAGATTTGGGCACGCCACCCCATCGGCCTTGGCAGCAAACATTCTGTCATCACCCACCAACTGGCCACCCTCATGTCGCATGAGGTATCTTTCGCTCGAATTGATTTTGCCCCAATATGGACCCAGGCAGGTCTGCCCAGCTCAGAACAGGTCTGGGTAGACCTTCCTAGCCCAGAATAGCCCAACATGAGCTTTGATCGATCCAATACGGGTCTGCACGGGTTCGGTGTGACCCGTAATGGGCCAAAGCGGTGTTTTTGTGCCCAAGTTATATTAATTTAATTTAATTTTAGACTTAAATTAAATTAATTAAAATATTAATTTGAGGGTTATAAAAATAATTTTAATACCTGGGGTAAATTAATTTAATTTTTGTATTAAATTAATAGTGGACCAAAAAATAATTAAATTATTTGAATTATTTAATTCATTTAATTTAATTAATGCCCTCATACTTATTTATTGAAATTTAATTTTATCGCGCTTTAATTATACCCACTTATTGGTATTGATCCCCGACCTGTGTATGTTTGTATTTATTAATTTATTTAATTAATTATTTAACTATGTGCAATGTTTTTAATTAATTAAATGACGGTTTTCGCATCATCTTTATTTTCTACCAATATGTATAAGGTCCTACGTGTCCATTTTATCTTATGTAAATTACACCCCTAGTTCCCCTCGCCTGCGCATGAGTATTCATTTATATTAGATGAAGACAGTGTATGGTGTGGACCCCGCCAATATAAGGTGATATTCCTTGAATAATATGATGCATGATGTGGGCCCTTTTAAGTCGAGGGGTACTCCAGATGAGCAAAGAACATACTAGATGGGGGCGAGAAGCATCACGAGTCAAGCGACAGCTCAGGTATGATGCCCCTAGTTCATTTTAGATGTTCAAGACCAGTCGAGTAGATGATTTCCTTTATACATTTATTTATTATTTTATGAATTTTATAACAGTGGTAAAATACATAAAATAATAAATAATAAAATTCATAATGAATCGACATATGTTTTTCTATTAATGTTCAGTTGTGATCATGACAAAATAGATGAACAAGATTGATAAAAATGGATTGCATTCATCGAGAGAGAAACGCAAAACCTTCATAGAAATATTAATTCATTAACCACCTTCCATCATTCAAATTTGAACAAAATCATGTGTTTGGGGTGTCCTCAAAGACAAAGATGAGGGCGCCTCTTACTACTGGGGAGTTCTTATGAGAGTGGTGGGTTGACTTAACTAAAATGGTATCAAGGATTAGCCAAATCCAACTTTATATAATTTTAGAGTAAATCATTGAGTAAATAAAGTTACGATCTTAGAAGTTGGGAATTCACTCAATAGATCACGGAACATCCAGTTAATGTGGTTGTCTAGCCAAAATCCAACCTTGAACTCTCTGAGTAGTGGCATAGCCATAGATTGTAGACTATTAGAGGAGGATCAAGGATCCTTTCCACTATAATACTCAAGCGATAGAGTATCCTGATTCTAGCACAGAGTGTTCATAGAATTCGTTAAAATAGTGGGAGACATTTAATGATGTAATTAATCAATAATGTCTAGACTGGTAATCAAGATAAAAAGTATAATCTTCTAGAATTTTACTTTTGTAGAAAATATTAAGAAATACCACAAAACACTATGATAGTAATTGGACAAAGTCAATGTACTATCCAACAAGAATCTCCAAGTTTAGTATAGGTGCTTGCGCACAATACTACTATATCAAGAATTCAAGGTGTTAGTGTCCCTGTACCTATTATGCCACCTCAGGAAGTGAGGGTGTTAAATTGCTTATAGAAGACACATGTATGAAGCATATGATAGTTATTTCATAATTCTATCATCAACATCTGATGATAGTTGTGATCACTACATTAGGTCATGCATGATGTCATGTGTAGTCTCATCTCCAAGAAGTTTTTGATGAGAAAGTGAAGCGAGATATGAATGGGTAATATGTACACTGGCTTTGTGTAAATATCAAAGGTGGGCCATGACCTTTCAAAGACATCTCATTCTTATATCTTTTTCACCCAGTTACTCTAGTTTTGTTTAAGGTTACAAAATGAACAGGATAGATTAAATGCTTCATTACCTATTTAGGTAAGGTTCTCCAAGTAAATAATAATTAAAAAGATAGATTTATATTTAATTCTTATGGTGAATAAATTGAAAGATGAGGCGATAATGCCAAATGGAAAGACCAATACCAAAGTCACCTTCACAATGTCCTTCAAAGATAGAGGTATTAAATAGGAGTTTATTTACATTGTATAACATGAAATAAATCTATATAAGTTTAAAATGAAATGAGATGAATAGAATAAGAAAGTACCTAATTCTTCTTCAGTGTATATTCATCAGTTAAATGTTTCGGTCATACTTCTTGGGTATTAAATACAATATGACTTTCACATATGTGTATTGAAATACAGTAACCAAGTAAGTAAAACAAACATTAAACAAAGTAAGGTGTTTTCTCCAAGAATCTGAGAAAGGGTGATTCCTAAGTCAGTGGTGAGAAACACATAACTTCTAATTGCCAAGTTAATGATTTAAGTCAGACTATTATTGAGTATAACCAAAACATTTATCACATGTTTCCATTGGACACTAGGATACATTATTCGAGGTTCAGGAATGAATGTTTTTTATGGTGTCTCGTACTCAATTAATAGTTCAGTGATACTTAAATCATAGGAAATAAGTGATGGATATAAAATGTAAGACTTATTTACCCTGTTGTGGTAGGATAAATATTTGTCATGTCAAACTAAAAGTGTACTTCAAGGATATACCAAATTTGGTATTTATAATCGGTATAGCTAAATACCTTAGGTATTATCGATGTGTATACTTATTTAGTTTGGTCAAAGAAACCTTTAGAAATAAAGGTATGCCACAAAGCTTTTAGAATCAGTTCAGAAAGAGAGTGTGAACTATTCCAATAGTAAGGTAGTGATAAATATACTTTATTATGTTCCTTTAAATCGTTAAGGAATGGTAAAGTGAAGTATGATATATGCATGGTCAAAAGATATGAGTAGATTTGGGCCGACATGCTGAAGAATATCTTGACCAAGCATTCATCGATCATGATAATGTAGCATGGAGTAATTCCTAAATGCATATTACCTCATCTACTTCACAAAATTTATGTTAATGAGGAGGATCAATGATAATTCTTATATATTAACATTGATCAATAAAATTTATCATGGAGAAATTCTTAAACACACATTTTATACATCAGAGTTATGATGTAAGTAATATCAATGTTGAAACTTGTAGAAACTTCTATTATATTTCATGATGTTCTTTGCAAATAATGGAGATATCCCATAACCATATGCCAAAAATTATGAATAATGGATATTATAATAGTTATATTATGATGAGCATCCATTATGTCATAAGTATATGTGTTTAGATGCAAAGAACTTGTTAGGATATAAAAAAATTTGCATCAAGATAAACACATTGTGCATCTAAGGTAATTATCCTAATAGTTACTTAGGATATTACATTAATCTCTAAGATAGAAAAGGCTATATTCAATTTATATACTATATTTATATAAAGGGTACACTTCTCTACTTGAGATAGTGGGAGCCAGATTGACTGGGGTTTAGTCATCTCTATAGATGCATATGTAGTTCGCATATGAATAAGTTCCACTAGTACCCATGGGAGAGGTATGTTACAGTGACACAAACTACATAGGAAGGTTAAAACCATAGTGATGGTTTTTATATTCACAGCGGCTGGTGATAAATTATTTAGTGAGAATAATAATTCCTACAAGTAAGCAGTATGTGAAAAATAGCTAAAATTCACAAGTTCAATTAAAATTCAATAATGGATTCCATGTATCAAAATGAAAAGGGTCTTATTATATTGAATATTGTAGTGGATATTCAAATGTGATAATACATGGGTGGTATAAGTGTGGTGCCAATAAGGCTCGATTGGTTATACCAAGCTGTTATGTCTAAATTCATTAGAATTTTACTTGTCATAGGTAATTTCTAAGATCATTTAATTGGTCATTGAATGTAAAGACTAACTTTAATAGAAGGTGTCTATATGACGCAACTAAAAAGGGATGGTGGCACTATAGGATGACAATAGGGGTTGCAAGTTACTGAAATCTAGTTCAAGATTAAACTGAGTAACAAGGTCATAGAATATTCATTTGGATTGAATGTTTCACATGTGTCTACCAAAGGTTATTGGGATCACCATTGTTTTCTAAGAAAAATATGTTTGAGAACATATGGAAAATAGATATTGGTCTTTCATCTAGTTAAGGTCATAATGAAAGTTATTCTCTAGTGGTTGACTTAAAGTGGAAAACTAAGTTCTAAGGAATAGGATCTGCTGAGGTGGATCTAAGGATTACTTGGACCTAGTCAATCATACATCTAGTGTAATTGTATTGAAAAATGAAAGTTATAACAATTCAAGAGAAGAATTTTTTCCAGTCACATGGCATAAATCCCTCCAAGTAGACGTGCAATAGAATAGGAAGGGATTACATGGTAAGTTGAATTCTAAATGCTTTTGCAATGGATCAATCATGTATGCCATGATATGTACAAAGAATATGATATTGCCAATATAAAATTTATGGTAGGAAAATATCATTTATATCTAGGAGTACTGCAATTAAAGTAGTCAAAACTATCTAATTATACTTAGGAAAGTACAAATGATATGTACCTAGAATATGGAGAGGAAAGGAAACTATTTTTGATAAGGACACAAAATAGTCTTCCTTAGATCAATTTGATCTAGTATCATAGTTAGGCTAGGGGTGATGTGCGAGTCAATATCATATAAGCTAGTGGTAGTCATAGCTAAAAACACCAAGTATGTTGCAGATTCTGAGGAAACTAAGAAGTAGTTATTAAACACAACAATTTGTTCCAGTTCTTGGAATCACACCTAGTAAGTAAATTTTTATCATTATAATAATTCTATTACTGTTACTAGCCAAGATGTAAAGTTTTTAAAGTGGACAAAAAGGGATATAATTGGGGATACCATCTCTTGAGAAGTTTTAATCAAGGAGATGATGTCGCATATAGCATAATTTTCATGCGGTGGAAACATGGAAGACCCAACAGCTAAAGTCATTACTTAGCAGAAACATGATATTTATCATGTGAGAGCTAACAAGATTTGTTAGCAAGTTGGATCTAGTACAAGTGGTAGTGTTGTAATAGTTTTTTCCCTAGACCCAACTTGAACAACCATACATTTGATTACCATATCATATATATGGTAAGGTATACAAGATATATTCTTACCATTATAGTGTATATATTTCTGCATCCACTATTTAATGGTAATGTCCATAGATTAATTCTCATATTAAAAGGTTATAGAAAATCCTAGGATATAATGGGAACATAGAGATAGTAGGACATTAATATTAAATAAAGGTAATGTGGTCAAGATACATCTTACTGACTGGACACAGTAGATGTTTGACTATAAGGTGTTGGGGACACATAAGCATTGAGAATTCTTCATATGAAGTTTTCACTTAGTGATCTCTGGTAGTGAGATCATAAGGACAGACCCTCCAATAGGAACACCACATGTTTTAGGTTTCATTGGTTGTTCCTATCTACGGACATGTGTATTGGTCTCCTGAATTGAAATCGTTATTGATGCGTGCCATTTGATCGCCTACTTTGATTCAAGGTAAAAGCCATGATATTGAAATCGTGGTGAAGTAGCTTGTGTCAGGTGCGTCATTAGTGGTATGGCATTGGTTGAATGGTCAAGAAAGTATTTGTCGCTTACAGGTTTAGGAAGTAATATATCTCAGGCCTTGTTGATCAGGATGGTAGTACCTTTATAAATCTTTGTCCAAGCTAGTTGAAAGTTAAATCCATCCAGTTAGATAAACAAATAATAAATAAATAAAAGGGTGATGACACAAGTGTATGTCCTACTTTATGAGATATCTAAAGACAAAGAGATTACAGTATACAGTGAGTGTTCATAGGTTGGTTGTCACTGCTATGACTTTCTGTAACACCCCAAGTTTTTCTAAAAATAAATAGAAATGCATGGAACTTTTTTTTGAGTAGATATTTATAACTAGCCTTTAAACGTAATTTTTCCACTTCTATGTTTTAAATTTCAAGAAACGGTCATCTACAATTGTGTTCAGTAAGTTATTTGGAGTCTGATGAAACCAACTAGTTTTTTTTGTGAATAGTAATATACCCTTATGAATAGTAATATGAATAGTAATATGACCCTAATGAATAGTAAATTTTATTATTATTTTATTTTCTTAAGGCTTTAAGATAATAACATCTTGGTTAATTTTTCATTGTGATATAAAAGTAGTTATAGAATTAGAATTGTTAATTGTTGAATTAAGTATGATTTTATTTAAAAATTAAATTAATAATATTTAGAAAATCATTTTCAAAAAATGGACTTCATTTTTTAATTCTACACGTTGAAAAATGGTTAGGGTATATTTTTGGGATTTTTCTGAAATTCTTGAATTTTTGATGAATAGTGAAATACGATAAAATACCGTATAATCAAATTATCAGTAAAATAAGCTATTTATGACATCATAAGTGATTTAAGGCCACTTGGTTTGAACTAACATGTCATTATTACTATTTTAGGTCACATTAATTAATATTATTCATAATATTGGGAAAAAATATTATAATAATGATTAAAATAATGAAAAAATCCCCCTCTCCTCCACTATAAATACCACCCTCACTCCCCTCTTCTTCCCACACCTATCAAGACTTGATAAATGCCTAAGTTTTACCCAATACTCCTCCCAAGGATCATCCCCACCTCCTAGAGCTTCTTGTCTCACCAAAAGACCAAAACCAAAGCCCTTAAGAAGGATCTCAAGGAGAAGAGATCAAGAGGTAAACATCCTCTTTTATTTTCTTTCTTTTCTTTCATTTTATGTTATTCTCTTCCTTTACCTTTGAATTATGTTGGGATATTTCATTTCATATCCCCCCTTACTTTCCATATTATGTAATATTGATTATATATCCCCTTTCTCTCATCAAACTATTTTTATGGAATTTTAAGAGATGTCGTTAGGCTGCCAAATTTTCGTGAGAAATTTCTCAAGTTTTCTTTTATTTCAAGATTTATTTATTTTCTTATTATTTCATAAACTCCTATTAACCAATAGGAATGAAAGATACAAAATCATGTATATTCTGGATGTTCTCATGTTCATGTAAAATTCATCATCACTATTCTTCTCCTCTCCCACTTATTCAAAGAATTAAAAATAGTGTCCATGATGTGTCGAATTACCGACATCGTGGATGATGTGATTTTATTTTTCTTTAAATCCTTCAAGTATGGTCATGAAAAAAAATTTATGGTTGAACCAGGTTATAATATATATATTATGTCTCATCCATGGTTCTAAAATTCTTTTTTACACATGGTTTTAATTTATAAAACAAAATGAGGTCATTTTTATCAAAGAACCACTAAAATGATCTAAACAAACATCATTAATGTATTAACTTATGAATCATCCTCATGTAAGAATTAAAAATTATAAATGGTATAATTTATGGTACTAGAAATATTTAAATACTACTCCATTCAAATTCTGAAGTTTCACTTCCAATCGATAAGAACATCCATCATGAACCAGTCTTGGAATTCATGTAAAGAACTCACCCAGAAACAGTGCAAGGAGCAAAATACTAACAATTAAAGGGTAAAATGATGTTATTAAATGATCATATAAGATGTTATAAACATGAAAATGTTTCTTTAAAATACTAATAACACTCTTTTAACCATTATACAGGAATTTTAAACAAGTTTGAAGTAAGAAAAACCCGAGGTAAGGGAATTCTTAACCTGATTTCCATCCTTTGGGTTAACCTTATTCTTCATTATTTATGTGGTATTTAAATTGTTTGTGTGATGAATTCAGATTATACTATGTTTAATTATGTATTTTTACAGATTATATACATATTCCATCCACTCTATTAACTCTCACTTCAATTATATGATATTTATAAGGTACTTTTCTTTTAAAATCCTCTTTTAAAATTTTGTTTTACAAAATTCAAAAGCATTGTTTTTATGATAATATTCATATTGTATGATTATGTTCTGAATCTTGGTAATTGTTTATGATGAATTGTGGGACCTATATTTCTCTCCAATGCATTGGGCATGTGTAAGTTGGAGGTCGGTCGTATGGTTACTCCATGTGTAACTGCGATGGTTACACAAATTGTAAGGTAGCTGTGAGGGTTACAAATTATAAGGTAGTCGTGAGGGTTACAATATTATGTAAGTAATGACCCATTATAACTTTATAATTATATTTATGTTCACATGTTTTTTTGGATCTTGTGGAAATATCATGTTTTACAAAGTAAGTATATATTGTTGACAAGCATGTCTTTTGAAAGTGATTTCATATGTTACAAGTATTCTTGGGATAATGTGTTTTTTTATATCCCTTACTGAGCTTTTTGTGCTCATCCCAAGTTTTTAAATGATTTTAAAAGGTTATAAGGATGTGTAATAAATTGAAGGAATCCAAGTTAAATGTTTTAAGATCTATCAAAGAAATCATGTTTTATTTTTAAAGTTTTAAATTTTGGAAGGAATGAGTACTGTTTTTATGGTATCCACTCTGTAATAATGTGTAATGTTTTGAATGTATTGTCCCAATTATATAAAGCTCTAAACTTGAAAATATCCTCTATGTAAAACTAATTGTTTTCTTGGTCAAATTCAAGACTATGTAATGTAATAAGGTCGGGTCCTTATAGTTGGTATCAAAGGATGGTTTAGATAAATTTTGGGGTTAGGATGATGTTATAAGTATTCCATAAATTTTTTTCACTCTATGATTAATTTGAAATGTTATAGAATTTAAAGATCACCATGTTGCTTAATCTAAGGTATGTTTGTTTAGAATAGTTGTCCGCAGAAGAAACAGGGAAGCTGAAGATGAGAGGTACCGATGGAACGACATCCTTCTGAATCTGCAGCCCGGAATGGTAGGGATTGGAACCAAGCAGTTTGTGACAGTAATGGATCAGCTAACACAAGAAATAAATGGTGGTGGAATCCATGCAAGAGAACAAATATAGGTACCACAAAGGAACATGACAGTAGTGGAACATTTTATGAGACAACACCCTCCTTATTTCAATGGATCTTCTGACACAGTAGCAGCTGAAGGATCGATCAAAGCCCTTGAAAATATATTCGATGTTATGGGATGTTTAGATAATGAAAAGGTAAGTATTTCCATTTATCATTTTGAAGGTGAAGCTAATCAGTGGTGGTAAATGTTAAGGAATATCAGGGATAGAGAGGATTTTGATGACTTAGAGTGGGATGAATTTAAAATTCTTTTCCTTGAAAAATATTTTCCTAAGGTGGTGTGACTTAGGATGGAGAAGCAATTCCTTGAATTGAAATAGAAGGAGGAAGATTCAGTGGTCGTGTATAAAGATAACTTCACTCGACTAGTGAGATATGCTCCAAATCTTATTCTGGATCTTGATAGCAAAATCAACCGCTTTTACTCGAGACTGAAGCCAAGGTATCGAAGGGTATTGCAGGCCTCCCATGAATTCAAAAGTTATGAGAAACTTTTCCGATGTGCTGAGAGGGTAGAGATGGAGTTTGCTGATGATTACATGAATTTTGGAAACAAGGAGAAGAGGTCCAGATGGAAAGCAATGGGTAAGAATCAACCAAAGAAATCTGATGGTAAGAAAATCCAGATTTCAGTTTGTGAAAAGTGTGGCAAGAAGCACCCTGGGGAATGTCTTAGAAAAACCAGGAAGTGTTTTAATTATGGTAAGTTTGGACATTTGGCCTGAGATTGTAATGAAAATGATCCAAAGACTAATCCTGATAAGCAAACTGTAAAGTGTTGTAAATGTGGTGAGATGGTTCATTATGAAAATGTCTACCCAAAGAGAGATCCAAATGATGTAAAGAATCCAGACTACAAGCATAAAGGTGTAGTGAGATCCTTTGTGACCACTTCAGCAGACGTCAGACCATCCACTGAAGTTGTATTAGGCACTTTGTTTGTTTACTCATATTCTTCTAAAGTTTTGTTTGATATGGGGTCTACACATTCCTTCATATTTGAGAAATTTTTGGGTAAATTGGAAATATCACCTCAACAAATGAGACCTGAACTTATTGTTAAAACACCAGGGGGAAATATTATAGTAGAGAGGAATTATAAGAATATTTCTATTGTGGTATATGGAAAGACTTTACCTGCAAACCTTGTTGTTTTTCCCTTAGTTGAGTTTGATGTGATTTTGGGAATGGATTGGATTTCTATTTTTCATGCTAAGATTGACTGTAGAGATAAAGAAATTGTTTTTCAGAAAGAGTTTCAGTTTGTATATAAGAACAAACCCATACAATTGATAATATATCAGGAAGCTGGGAAACTATTGAAAGATGGAAATGAAAGTTATCTTGCTCATATTGTTGAAAACAATAGAACTGTTCAGATTAATGATGTTCCAGTCGTAAATAAATACCTTGATGTTTTTCCTGATGAGTTACCCAGTGTCATACCTGATCGAGAAATCGAATTCACAATTGACTTAGTTCCTTATACTAATCCAATTTCAAAACCCCCATATCATATGGCTCATATAGAACTTCTTGAATTGAAAAATCAGTCACAGAATTTTCTTGACAAGGGCTTCATTCGTCCTAGCACATCACCATGGGGTGCACCTATTTTGTTTGTTAAAAAGAAAGATGGTTCCATGAGACTTTGCATTGATTACAGAGCATTGAATAGCATCACTATTAAAAAAAGTATCATTTGCCTCATATCGATGACTTGTTTGATTAGCTCCAGGGAACTCAGTACCTTTCCAAGATTGACTTGAGATCCGGATACCATTAGCTGGAGGTGAAGGAGGATGACATCCTGAAAACAGCCTTTCGTACTAGATATGGGCATTATGAATTTGTTATTATGCCATTAGGATTAACTAATTCACCTGCTGTATTCATGAATCTTATGAATAGAGTATTTCATGAGTTCTTGGATAAGTTTGTGGTTGTGTTTATTGATGACATTCTGGTATTTTTTAAAAAATAAAGAGGAGCATGAAAAACATCTAAGGGTTGTTTTACAAACCTTAAAAGAAAAGAAACTGTATGGAAAATTCAGAAAGTGTGATTTTTGGTTGCAACAGATTTTTTTTCTTGGACACATTGTAAATAAGGATGGAATAATAGTTGATCCTTCCAAAACAAAAGTGGTTGATGAATGGCCAAGACCCACAAATGTTATAGAGATTCGTAGTTTTCTTGGATTAGCATGTTATTACCGACATTTTGTTAAGAAATTTTCTCAGTTATCTAGCTCGATAGCTAAGTTAACACGGAAAGGGGTTAAATTTGTTTGGATAGAAGAATGTGATGTCTTTTTTCAAGAACTGAAGAAGAGATTGGTGAAAGCTCTGGTTTTGTCCTTTCCTTCTCGAAATGGTGAGTTTGTCATCTACAGTGATGCTTCTTTGAAGGGACTTGGTTTTATTTTGATGCAGAATGATCAGGTAATTGCTTATGCTTCAAGACAACTAAAATCACATGAGTTAAATTATCCCACACATGATTTGTAATTGGCAGCTGTGGTTTTTGATTTGAAAATTTGGAGGCATAATTTATACGGAACCAATTATCAAATATATACTGACCATAAAATTCTGAAGTATATATTCACTTAGAAGGAATTAAACATGAGGCAGAGAAGATGGCTTGAACTGATAAAGGATTATGATTGCATGATCAATTAGCATCCTGGAAAAGCAAACAAAGTGGCAGATGCCTTGAGTTGGAAACATCATGCATCATTAACCATGTTAAGTTTGGAACATGATCCCTTGATTAATTATTTGATGAATTTTGGCTTATAAGTTGTTGCTTTAGAAAATACATCTATTTTGTTTCAGGTTTCAGTGCAGTCGTCATTGTCAAACAGAATTAAGTGAGCACAGAAGGAAGATTGTGAGCTATAGAAAAAAGGTAGAATTGGTTAAAATGGGTAAGTTTCTAGAATTTAACCTTGATAAAGATTGTGTTTTAAGATTTGGAAAAAGGTTGTGCGTGCCTAGTGATTCTCAGTTGAAGAAATATTTTTTGTGTGAAGCTCATAGTTCTCCATTTTCAATTCATCCTAGCAGTACTAATATGTACAGAGATCTTCAAGAGTATTATTAGTGGGATGGAATGAAAAGTGATATTGCTGATTTTATTATGAAATACTTAACATGTAAACAGGTTAAAGCAGAGTGGCAGTTATCTTAGGGGATGCTTTAGCCTTTTTCAGTGCCAGAGTGGAAATGGGATAATGTATCTATGTAATTTGTGGTGGTACTACCAAATACTTCTCGAGGTAACAATGTGATTTGGGTTATTGTTGATCGGCTGACAAAATATGCACATTTTCTTTCTATTTGAGATACAATGTATTTGGATAAACTTTCTCAATTGTACCTCAAGGGGATTATCAGGTTACATTGAGTTCCTCTTTCCATTGTATCTGACTAAGATCACAGGTTCACTTCTAAATTTTGGAAGGGACTTCAAAAGTCGTTGGGCACAGAATTAAATTTCAGTATAGCTTTTCATCCTCAATCAGATGGGAAATCAGAACGAATGATTCAGACTTTGGAGGATATGCTTCGATCTTGTTCGATGGACTATCAGGGAAGTTGAGATCAACATCTTGCTTTAGTTGAGTTTTCTTATAATAACAGTTTTCATTCCAGTATATAGATGGTGCCTTTTGAGGCTTTGTATGGGAAGCAGTGTTGGACTCCAGCGTTTTGGGATGAAGTCAGTGAAAGAAAGTTGATGGGTCTAAAATTAGTAGAAGAAGTAGCTGAGAAAGTGATGATGATCCAGAAGCACATGAGGACAGCTCAGAGCAGGCAGAAAAGTTATACAGATGACAGAAGGAAAGACTTCTCTTTCAAGGTATGTGACCATGTTTTCCTTAAAATCTCTCCTTGGAAAAGTGTGATGCGTTTTGGTAAGAAAGGAAAGCTAATTCTACGATTCGTTGGTCCTTTTGAAATCCTGAAGAAAGTTGGACCAGTTGCATACCGAGTAGCTTTGCCTCTAAGTTTGTCTCAAGTACACAATGTTTTTCATGTTTCGATGTTGAGGAAGTATGTACCAGATTCGACTCATGTTTTGAGCCCAGAAGCAGTTCAGCTGGAAGAGAACATTTCTTATGAAGAGAAACCAGTTCAGATTCTTGATCGAAGGGAATAGGTATTGTGGAATAAGTTAATCCACCATGTAAAGGTTTTGTGTAGAAACCACATGGTTGAAGAAGCAATATGGGAGTTTGAAAATGCTATGAAGGAAAAGTACCCTTAGTTGTTTAATAAGTAAATAAAATTTCGAGGAAACAATTTCCAGAAGATGGGGATAATGTAACACCCCAAGATTTTCTAAAAATAAATAGAAATGCATGGAACTTTGTTTTAATTAGATATATATAACTAGCCTTTAAAAATAATTTTTCCACTTCTATGTTTTGAATTTCAAAAAACTTTCATCTACAATTGTGTTCAGTAAGTTATTTGGAGTCTGATGAAACCAACTTGTTTTTTGTGAATAGTAACATACCCTTATGAATAGTAATATGAAACTAATTAATAGTAAATTTTATTATTATTTTATTTTCTTAAGCCTTTAAGATAATAACATCTTCGTTAATTTTTCATCGTGATATAGAAGTAGTTATAGAATTAGAATTGTTAATTTTTGAATTAAGTATGCTTTTATTTAAAAATTAAATTAATAATATTTAGAAAATCATTTTTAAAAAATGGAATTCATTTTTGAATTCTACATGTCAAAAAATGGTTAGGGTAAATTTTTGGGATTTTTCTGAAATTCTTGAATTTTTGATGAATAGTGAAATACGATAAAATACCGTATAATCAAATTATCAGTAAAATACAATATTTATGACATCATAAGTGATGTAAGGCCACTTGGTTTAAACTCATATTCCATTATTACTATTTTAGGTCACATGAACTAAGACTATTCATAATCTTCAGAAAAAATATTATAATAATGATTAAAATAATGAAAAATACCCCCTCTCCTCCACTATAAATACCACCTTCACTCCTCTCTTCTTCTCACACCTCTCAAGCCTTGATTCATGCCTAAGTTCTACCCAATACTCCTCCCAAGGCTCTTTCCCACGTCCTATAGATTCTGTTCTTACCAAAAGACCAAAACCAAAGCCCTTAAGAAGGATCTCAAGGAGAAGAGGTCAAGAGGTAAACATCCTCTTTTATTTTCTTTCTTTTCTTTCATTTTATGTTATTATCATCCTTTCCCTTTGTATTATGTTGGAATATTTCATTCAATATCCCCCATTACTTTACATATTATGTAATATTGATGAGATATCCCCTTTCTCTCATCAAACTGTTTTTATGAAATTTTAAGAGACGTCGTTAGGCTGCTGAATTTTCGTGAGAAATTTCTCAAGTTTTCTTTTATTTAAAGATTCCTTTATTTTCTTCTTCTTTACTCACCTCCTCTTAACCAAGAGGCATTAAAGATATAGAATCATTTATATTCTGGATGTTCTCATGTTCATGTTAAATTAATCATCACTATTCTTCTCCTCTCCCACTTATTCAAAGAATTAAAAACATTGTCTATGATGTGTCGAATTACTGACATCGTGGACGATGTGATTTCATTTTTATTTAAATAATTTAATTCTGGTCATGAAACCATTTTTATGGTTGAACAAGGTTATAATATATGTATTATCTCTCATCCATGGTTCTATAATTCTCTTTTACACATGGTTTTAATTTATAAAACAAAATGAGGTCGTTTTTATCAAAGAACCACTAAAATGATCTAAACGAACATCATTAATGTATTAACTTATGAATCATCCTCATGTAATAATTCAAAATGATAAATGGTATAATTTATGGTACTGTAAATATTTAAATACTACTCCATTCCAATTCTTGAGTTTCACTTCCAATCGACAAGAACATCCATCATGAACCAATCTTGGAAATCATGTAAAGAACTCACCCAAAAACAGTGCAAGGAGCAAAATACTAACAATTAAAGTGTGAAATGATGTTATGAAATGATCATATAAGATGTTATAAACATGAATAGGTTTCTTTAAAATTTTAATAACACTCTTTTAACCATTACACATGAAGTTTAAACAAGTTTGAAGTAAGACAAACCCTAGGTAAGGGAATTCTTAACCCGGTTTCCATCCTTTGGGTTAACCTTATTATTCATTATTTATGTGGTATTTAAATTGTTTGTGTAATGAATTCAGATTATACTATGTTTAATTATGTATATTTACAAATTATATACATATTCCATACACTCTATTAATTCTCACTTCAATTATATGATATTTATAAGGGACTTTTCTTTTAAAATCCTCTTTTAAAATTCTGTTTTACAAAATTCAAAAGCAATGTTTTTATGCTAATATTCATGTTTTATGATTATGTTATGGATCTTGGGAATTGTTTATGGTGAAGGTTGGGACCTATATTTCCCTCCAATTCATTGGGTATGTGTAAGTTAGAGGTCGGTCGTATGGTTACTCCATGTGTAACTGTGATGGTTACACAAATTGTAAGGTAATCGTGAGGGTTACAAATTATAAGGTAGTTGTGAGGGTTACAATATTATGTAAGTAATTCCCCAAGATACCTTTATGATTATATTTATGTTCACATGTTTTGTTTGTATCTTGTGTAAATCTCATGTTTTACAAAGTAAGTATATATGGTTGACAAGCATGTCTTTTGAAAGTGATTTTATATATTACAAGTATTCTTGGGATAATGTGTTTTTTTATATCCCTTACTAAGATTTTTGTGCTCATCCCAAGTTTTTAAATGATTTTCATAGGTTATAAGTATGTGTAATAAATTTAAGGAATCCAAGTTAAATGTTTGAAGATCTATCAAAGAAATCATGTTTTATTTGGAAAGTTTTAAATTTTGGAAGGAATGAGTACTGTTTTTATGGTATCCACTCTGTAATAATGTGTAATGTTTTGAATGTATTGTCTCGATTCTCTAAAGTTATAAACTTGAAAAGATCCTATATGTAAAAGGAAGTTTTTTCTTTGCTAAATTCAAGACTATGTAATGTAATAAGGCCGGGTCCTTATACTTTCCTTATCTCTTTAGGTGTCTTGATGGGTTTCTAGACTCTGCTCTTGGTCTGTGAATTTTATTCACTACTATCGAGATAAGGGTCTAGAGGGTCACACACAATAGCATATTCAAGAATATGCCTTATTCCGTTGTATAGGTATATTGGACATGGTGGTCCCCACCACAAGTTTCGAGTGTTGTCTGAGTTATCGATCATCGAGAAATAAATAAATTCTTTATTATTCAGGTTATGAATAATTGGGTTGAATTTATTTATAGTATATAAAAGTTATGTAAATATGCGAAAATATTAATCTAATGAATATTATTTAATATTCCATGTTTTTTAGTATTAAACAGGAAATATGAGTTGAGTTAAATGACTCGGGTTTATCATGTAATATATATTTTATATATTATAGGCATGTGATAAAATAATATATAATATTTATGTAGTTTAGTTCATCATAATTATTTATTTAGTGGATGATAAATAAACGGGGGTCAGGGAACCCATCCGGTTATTTTTTGTAACACCCCAAGGATTTATAAATAAATGCATGAAACACTAAGTCTCTAAAAAACACCACATTGTTTTAACCTAGCTAGTAAACATAATTTTTCCACCTCTATGATTTGAATTTCGAAAAATTAACATACACGGTTACATTTAGTAAGATATTTAGAGTTTGATATGACAAACTTAATTTTTTGTGAATAGTAACATACCCTTATGAATAGTAATATGAATATTAATATGACCCTTATGAATAGTAAATCATTCTATTATTATTTTGTCTTAAGTTTATAAGATAATGATATCTTGATTAAATTTTCAAAGTGATATAAAACGAATTATAGTTTTAAAATTTTTATTTTTTGAATAAATTATGATTTTATTTAAAAATTAAATTAATCATATTTATAAAATTATTTTCAAAAAATGGAGCTCATTTTTGAATTGTAAGCATCAAAAAATTGTTAGGGTGAATTTTTGGAATTTTTCTAAAATACTCAAATTTTTTATGAATAGTAAAATACGGTAATTTACCATATATATACATTATCAGTTAAATTCACTATTACTAGCATCATGGATGATGTAAGCACACTTGGTTCAAAATCACATGAAATTATTACTATTATGGGTCACATGAATAAACACTATTTGTTTTCTTGAGGGAAATAATAAAATAATGAATAAGATATTCACAAATCACCCCAATCCTCCACTATAACCCCCCCCCCCCCCCCACTCCCTCTTCTCTTCACTCCTCTCAAGCCTTGTGCCTTGTCTAAATTCTACCTAAATATCCTACCAAGCTCCACTCCCACATCCATAATTCCTTGGTCTCATAAAAAGATCAAAACCTCTCCCCTAAAGAGGCTCTTAAGGAAGATTGCTTCAAGAGGTAAATTCCTCTTTTCATTTTTTTTATTTCAAGTTCACTTATTTATTTTTCTTTCCTCACCTCCTTTCATCCAAATTTTGTGATGAATTTAGTACTATACATGTACTGAAATTTTTTTATGATAAAGTGATAATTATTCATCATCTCTCTGTTCCCCTTCTTTTATTCTATAAATGGAAATACCATCTAAGATGTGTTAATTTATCACATTCAAGGACGATGGGTTTTCAATTTCTATTACCATATTCAATTATAGCTATAAAACCATTTTGATGGTTGAAACAGACTATAATACATGTATTATAACTTATGTAAGGGTCTTTAATCCTTTTTTACACATGATATTAATTTATAAATCAAAATGAGTTTGTTGTGATCAAAAATCGCCAATTAACCCAAACAATTGTCATTAAAGTTTTATATAATGATTCATCTTAACTCTCAATAACCGAACAAATTTTATAACCATGTAATCTTATGGTTGTTAAGTAATAACATATGACTTCTATTCTGGAAAACCATTCTCATTCTACATGTTTATCTGTACATGAATATAAGTAAACCTATCATGAAAACCAAGGAAGAAAACACTCCCAAACAATGAAATTGAATCTCTTAACCCATAAAAAGTCCATGAATGGACCTAATAAGGTTATAATAAATAAATTACATGTAGTGGAGGTTCTAGAATCATTAATTTGTTAACCTAAATTTTATTATTCAGGACATTAAGATCAAGTTAGGGACACCTTCATACTTAAGTTAAGGGTTTTCCACTCGAACCTCCATTTTCATTCGATTTACTTTTATTGTCTACTTACCTCAATGAAATTCTTATATATTATTATGTACTACTCATAATTTCTATTTGAATGTTATATATATTTTTACCAACCAGAATTCTTCTTTATTTTATGGGGAGTTACACATTTTAAAAGTAACTTTCAAAATTCTTTCTGAAATACAAGCCTGATTCAATGGAATTTCTCATATTCTTACCTATTTTCAAGGTAACTCTATAATATGTTTTTATCAACCATTATATTTATAAAATCACTCATTTTATTATTAAAATACTATCTTACTTCATTTATGATTTTATACAAATACTTTTCCAAAAGAACTCTTCTTTTCAAAGTAAAAGAGTATTTATCTCAAGAATTTATAGCCCCTTGATGCATTGGTAGGTCTCATGATACAAATAGATATGGACTTGGTTGAGGACTTTCCCATTTTTAGATATGGTTTTGGTCAAGTCCTTAATCATTTTTATATGTCTTTAACAAGGCCTTGACGGTATGTTTCAGAATGTCCCGTATATGAATTTACCTCATTATGAAGCTATAAATCCATAGTTCATGTGATTATTCAACTAGTAGAATACTCATGATTATGTTTTATTATGGAAATGTTTACTTAGCTCATATTCCTACCCTAATGTGTTCAAGTTTATTATTTTTAAAGGTGTGTGTTTTCAATTATTCACCATGCCTAATTTTTATGTTTATGATATCTTCCATTGTATTTTTTACTCTTACTGAGTATCTAAGTTCACTCCTTATGTTTCATTTTTCCTAGTACATGAAGAGGTATATTATGATTGACTTGAAGGGATAATCTTAGAGTGGTGGATGTTCTCAATGGAACTTATTTGTTTTTTTTTTCATTTCAAGTTGTAATGTTGAACTTATGTATGTATCTGGATTTCCAAATATACTAAAATATTCTTTCCTTCAGGATACGAATTTCTTCTAATCATTCCAATGTAATGTAATAAGGCACCGGCTATGGGAAACTGGGGTCATGTTATTACAGTTGATATCAAAGGAAGTTTAGTAGAAAACTTGGAAACTAGATTTAGAAAATGTAGATTAGGGAACAAACCCCTAAGATAGTCTTTGAAGATAAACATACAAGAAAATCCTAGAATTTTGGTAAGGAATAGATTTTTTGGATCTTTCTAGAAAATATATCCATGTCTGGATACTATAACTGGATGTGGTTCTGGCACAGATGTACCTAGGAGTGAAAACTCCGATAAGGAGTTTCGGGCTTGACCCAGGGTATCTTGGTACATGACAACGGGCCTTAATGAACACCTAGTTTGACACTCCTAGGGGGATATTCTTAGGATAATTCACATTTTTCTTAAAAACCATTATGAAGGAATTAAATGTAAATTTTTTCTCAAAGAAACCATGTTTATGATTAAGAGATTAGCTATTCATAGGATTTTAATTTATGCTAAGTATTTTTCTAAGTTGAGATTATAAATTATGATTCATAACCTAATCTAGTGTATGCCATTATTTAGAAATAGAATCAAGTGGAAGGAATGGAAACTGCATGAATGCATGTATCCCATGTAGGGATTTCCCTCCGATGAAAGATAATGATGTTGGCTCTGGTGTTGTGACTGGTGTTGAGAAACTTATATCTATAATGGGATAGTTGACTCAGGTTATGAATAATAACCTTACCTGTATGGAACATCATGATACATAACATGGAGGAGATATGTTAGATCTCTTTATGTGACAACAGCCTCCATCATTTAATGGGACTGCAAACCAATTCGTAGCAGAATAGTGGATAAGTTTTATAGAGAAGATATTTCTCACCTTGGGAAGTAACGAAATGGAGAAGGTTGTTGTGGAATTTTATCATCTGTCGGGAGACACTGATCAATGGTAGTCACTAATTTAAAACACAAAGGAGGAGGAAGAAATGGAAAACATAGAATGGAGTGAATTTAAAGAACTTTTCTTAGGGAAATACTTTCCTCGTGAACAGTGAGCGGATATGGAAAGTCAATTTCTAAATTTGAGGTAAAAGGAAGATGAGAATGTTGGAGAGTATAAAGTTAACTTCACAAGGTTAACAAGGAACTTTTTAGACTATATACATAATCCAAGGAGCAATATTGATAAATTCTTTGATGGCCTAATGTCATTCTTCTGACGGTCACTGGTCTGCCAAACTTTCTCATCATACGAAGACATAGTCTCATGTGCTATCAAGATGTAAAAGGAGTTCTCTAAGTCTTATGAATTTAAAGGAAATAAAGAGAATAATAGGGCCATTGAAAACTCTATAAAAGGAAGTAAGGAAATGGGGAAGAAGGTAAGAGTTTAATTTCCACCTTGTGATAATTATGGAAGGAAATGCCCTGGTGTCTACTTAAAAGGAAAATGGGTGTGCTATAAGTGTGGATAGAAAGGCCATCAAGCTAGTGATTGAAAGGGGAAGAAATAATCCATTAATTTTCAATTCTATAATTATAGTTAGATGGGACACTATGATAATGATTTTCCAAAGCAGCAAGAAAACGTGGCACAAAAAAGGCTAAGGGGGCAGGGACAAGCTTATGCAATCACAACTGCTGATATTGAAGTTCCTAATGACATGGTGGCAGGTAATTTAATCATTTCCTAAAACTTATCTAAAGATTTATTTTATTATAGATCATCACATTCTTTCATATATTCCCTATTTTCCAAGAAAATTTGATATTTCCAATTTGATTTAATAAGGGATTTTTTAGTCAAAACTCCTAAGGGAAGTATCATTGCAACAAAGATGTGTCAGGCAGTCCCCATTATGGAATATAAATGTGATTTAACTATTTATTTTATTATCATAAACATGATTTAATTTGATATAATCCTCAGTATGGATTGGTTTTTGAATAATGATGTGAAAATATATTACAAGAAGAAGGAGGTTACAATTTTTGAGAACGATGCAGAATCCCTTATCTTTAGAGAAAAAACATCATCATCTGGATCTTATCTAGATCCACCCTCAGTAGATCTAATTAATGAAATTATTAGTGAGGATGAGAATTAAATATCTATGGGTGAGGAAATAAATATTCAAATCAAGGATGTACCTATTGTAAAAGAATATTTTGATGTGTTTCTAGAGGTTTTACATGAACATACTCCTGAGCGGGATGTTGAATTCTCTATTGATTTAATTCCTGATTCAAGACCTATATCAAAGACTCCTTATAGAATGGACACTGTGGAATTAGTATAACTAAATAAAAAAACTATAGGAATTGAGTGATAAAGGATTTATTCACCCTATTGTTTCTCCATGGGGAGCCCCTGTTCTTTTCATTAAGAAGAAAGATAGATCTATGAGGTTGTGCATTGACTACAGGGAGATCAATGATATAACAATAAAGATAAATTATCCCCTACCTCACATTGATTATTTATTTGATCAACTTCATGAAGCCCAATATTTTTCAAAGATTAACCTTTGATTTAGATATCATCATTTGCGAGTGAGGAATGAAGATATTCCAAAGACAGCATTTTGAACCAGGTATGGGCATTACGAGTTTATAGTAATACCTTTTGAACTGACTAATAAACCCTCTATCTTCATGGATCTAATGAATAGGGATTTCAAGGAATATCTTGATGACTTTGTGGTGGTATTTATTGATGATATCTTAGTATACTCCAAAATTTATGAAGATCATGAAAATCACTTGTGCACTATTCTAAAGACTCTTAAAAGAAATAAATTATATGGAAAGTTTAGCAAGTGTGAATTTTGGCTTCAATCAGTTTACTTTCTTGACCAAATTGTCTCTAAGGATGGAATATATGTTGATCCTATAAAAACAAAGGCTATTCAGGAATGGCCTACTCCAACAAACATAACTGAGGTATGTAGTTTTATTGGTTTAGCAGGTTATTATCTGTGTTTTATTCAGAACTTCACCCATTTAGCCAACCTAATGACCAAGATTACACGTAAAGGGGTTAAGTTCATATGGGAAAAATAATGTGAGGATTGTTTCAAAAAATTGAAGAGGATATTAGTGAATGCTCTGATCCTAACTCTACCATCAGGGAATGATGGGTTTGTGATCTATAGTGATGCATCAAATAAAGGACTCAATTGTGTCCTTATGTATAATGATAGAGTCATTGCCTATGTATCAAGGAAGTTAAAAATTCATGAACAAAAATATCCTACTCATGATCTTGAGTTAGCTGTTGTGATCTTTTCTCTAAAAATATGGAGACAATATATCTATGGCGAAATATGTGAGATATATACAGATCATAAGAGGTTGAAATATATATTCTCATAGAAAGAACTCAACATGATGCAAAGGCAATGGATTGAACTACTAAAGGGTTATGATTGTTCCATACACTACCACCTAGGAAAGGCAAATAAGTTATTTGATGCATTGAGCATGAAGGATCATGGAGTTATCAACAAAATGAGGATTAATAAGGATCCTTTGTACATGGATCTAGTGAGGATGGATATGGGAATTATCAAAGAAGGTGAAACATCAAAAAAATTTCAAATGGTTTCCCAACCATATTTATTGGAAAGAATTAAAGCTTTACAGGCTGATGACGAGAATCTTCAAAAGAAAATTAATGCTGTGAAAGATGGGAAGTTGGATGACTTCATGTGTGAAGATGGAATTCTAAAATTTGGGAAGAGGCTATGTGTTCCCTCTATACCCAAGATGAAAATGGAGTTATTGGATGATGTTCATAGCTCAAATTTCTCTATACACCCTAGTATCACTAAAATGTATAGAGATTTGAAAGAACATTTCTGATGGGATAACATGAAGAGGGAAATCGGTGATTATGTATCAAGATGTTTAGTTTGTCAATAAGTGAAGGTTGAACGACAACATCCTAGAGGATTCATGCAACCTATACCTATTCTTACATAGAAATGGGATGACATCACCATATATTTTTTCACTGGATTACCCAAAACTCCAAGGAAGAATGATGTGATATGGGTAATTGTGGATCGAATTATGAAATCGACACATTTCCTAACTATAAGGGAGGATTTTACTTTGGAGCGCCTAGCACGACTCTATATCAATAAAGTTGTGAGACTTCATGGAGAACCTCTCTCAATTGTGTCTGATCGTGATCCACAATTTACATCAAAATTATGGAAATTTCTTCAGAAATATTTGGATACTAATATTTGATTGAGTACTGCTTATCACCCATAAACTGACAGATAATCAGAAAGGATGATCTAAACCTTATAGGATATGTTTAGATCATGTTCACTTGAATTTCAAGGTATGTGGGATCAGTATTTACCCTTGGAAGAGTTTTACAACAATAATAGTTTTCATTCCAGTATTCAAATGGCACCATATGAAGCATTGTACATAAAGAGATATCATACACCAACATGTTGGGATGAAGTTGGTGAAAAGAAGCTAGTGGGCCTAGAACTCATGGAGGAAACAACAGTGAAGGTAAAGACTATTTAAGGTCATATCAAAGCAGCTCAAAGCAGAAAAAAATCTATGTTGATAATCAAATGAAGGATTTGGAATTTCAAGTGGGAGATCATGTTTTCTTAAAATTATATCCATGGAAGGGTGTTATAAGATTTGGGAAGAAAGGGAAACTGAGCTCTAGGTACATAGGCCCTTTTGAAATTATGGAGAGAATTAGAGTTGTTGCATATCTTTTGGCTATTCCACCCAACATGTCTAAAGTACACAATGTTTTCCATGTCTCATTTCTGATAAAGTACATGCCAGAACCAATGCATGTCTTCACTTCTGAAGGTATAGAATTAGAACCTGACCTATCTTATTGTAAAGAGCCTATCCAGATTATGGACACAAAAGAACAGGTGTTGAGTAATTGGATGACTCTACTGGTAAAGATACTTTGGAAAAATCATAAAATCAAAGAGGCAACATGGGATCCTGGGGAGCTTATGATAAAGAACTACCTAAATCTTTTTTTGAGGTAACATTCTGGTAATTTTGAGGATGAAATTTTTGTAAGGAGGGGAGAATGTAACACCTCAAGAATTTATAAATAAATTCCTAAAACACTGAGTCTCCCCAAAACACCACATTTTTGTAACCTAGCTGGTAAACATAATTTTTCCACCTCTGTGATTTGAATTTTGAAAAACTGACATACTCAGTTGCGTTCAGTAAGATATTTAGAGTCTGGCAAGAAAAACTTAATTTTTTATGAATATTAACATACCTTTATGAATAGTAATATAACCCTTATGAATATTAAATCATATTATTATTATTTTTTCTTAAGGTTATAAGATAATGAGATCTTTATTAATTTTTCAAAGTGATATAAAATGAATTATAGTTTTAAAATTATTATTTTTTGAATAAATTATGATTTTATTTAAAAATTAAATTAATCATATTTAGAAAATTATTTTCAAAAAATAGAGTTAATTTTTGAATTTTACATGTCAAAAATGGTTAGGATGAATTTTTGGGATTTTTCTAAAATACTCAAAAAATTTATGAATAGTAAAATACAGTAATTTATCGTATATATACATTATCAGTTAAATTCACTATTACTAGCATCATGGCTGATGTAATCACACTTGGTTAGAACTCACATGAACTTATTACTGTTATGGGTTACATGAATCAACACTATTGGTTGTTTTGAGGGAAATAATAAAATAATTAATAAGATATTCATAGATCACCCCTCTCCTCCACTATAGACCCCCCCCCCCATCACTCCCTCTTCTCTTCACTCCTCTCAAGCCTTATTACTTGCCTAAATTCTGTCCAAATATCCTCCCAATATCCTTCCCCATGTCTATAATCCCTTGGTCTCATAAAAAGACCAAAACCTCTCACCTAAAGAGGATTTCAAGGAAGATTACTTCAAGAGGTAAATTCCTCTTTTCATTTATTTTATTTCAAGTTCAATTATTTTCTTTTTATTTCCTTAACTCCTTTAATCCAAATGTTGTGATGACTCTAGTACCATAAATATACTGGAATATTGTTATGGTAAAGGAATAATTTTTCATCATCTCTCATTTCCCCTTCTTTTATGCTAGAAATGAAAACACCATCTGAGATGTGTTAATTTATCACATTCAAGGACGACAAGTTTTCAATTTCTATTTCCATATTCAATTCTAGTCATGAAACCATTTTGATGGTTTAACCATACTATAATATATGTATTATAACTTATTTAAGGTTATGGAATCCTTTTGTACACATGATATTAAATTATAAATCAAAATGAGTTCGTTGTGATCAAAAACCGCCAATTAACCCAAACAATTGTCATTAAAGTTTTATATAATGATTCATCTTCACTCCCAATAACCAAAAAAAATTTATAACCATATAATCTTCTGTTTGTTCAGTAATAACATATGACTTCTATTCTGGACAACCATTCTCATTCTACATGTTTATTCATACATGAATATAAGTAAACCGATCATGAAAATCAAGGAAGAAAACACTCCCAAACAATAAAATTGAGTCTCTTAACCCATCAAAAGGACATGAATGTACCTAATAAGGTTATAATAAATAAATTAAATGTAGTGTAGGTTATTTACGCATTAATTTATGAACCTAAATTTTATTATTCGGCTCATTAATATCAAGTGAGGAACACCTTCGGACTTAAGGTAATGGTTTTTCACCTGAACCTTCATTTTCATTTGGGTTACTTTTATTGTATACTTACCTCAATTAAATTATTATGTATTATTATGTACTCCTCATAATTTCTATTTTAATGTTCTATATATATTTACCAACCATAATCCTTCTTTATTTTATGGTGAGTTACACGTTTAAAAAGGAACTTTCAAAATTCTTTTTGAAATACAAGCCTGATTCAAGGGAATTTCTCAAATTCTTACATATTTTCAAGGGAACTCTATAATCTATTTTTAGTAACCATTATCTTTATAAAATAACTCATTTTATTATTAAAATACTATCTTACTTCATTTTTGGTTTTATACAAATACTTTTCCAAAAGAACTCTTCTTTTCAAAGTAAAAGAGTATTTATCTCAAGAATTACTCGATGATTTTATAAGAGTATCTCCATCTATTTAAACACTCTTATTGATTATTATGTATTATTGGGATTAATATTTTATGATATCATCTACCATATTTAATTTAATTTTTTATGATTGTTTTGACTGTGGATGAACTATCTTAAAACCATTCACTAATTTACTTTGAATGGTTAGAGTTTATACTTAATGTTTGGGAAAAGTCATTTACATTTCATATGTTAGTTTCAATATGAATGTATATGTTGTTTATGTATATCCCTATTTATATGATGAATGAATTGGACTTATTATGTGATGGTTTAGGCCCTCTATATCCCCTTGATTCATCGGTAGGTCTCATGAGACCAACAGATATGGACTTGGCTAAGGCCTTGCCTATTTTTAGATATGGTTTTGGACGAGGCCTTAATTATTTTTAGATGTCTTGGATGAGGCCTCGAAGGTATCTTTTAGAATTACCATCATATGCATTTCCCTCATTATGAATCTATAAATTCATAGTTCATGTGGTGATTCAACTAGTAGAATACTCATGATTATGTTTTATTATGGAAATGTTTACTCAACTCATATTCCTGTCATAATGTGTTCAAGTTTATTATTTTTAAAGGTGTGTGTTTTTAATTATTCACCATGCCTAATTTTTATGTTTATGATATCTTCCGTTGTATTTTTTACCCTTACTGATCATATGATCTCACCCCTTCTTATGTTTCATTTTTTCTAGGACATGAAGAGGTATATTATGATTGACTTGCTGGGATAATATTAGAGTGGTGGATGTTCCCAATGGAACTTATTTGTTGTTTTTTATTTCAAGTTGTAATGTTGAACTTACGTATGTATCTAGATTTACAAATCTACTAAACTATTCATTTCTTCAGGATACGACTTTCTTTTAATCATGCCAATGTAATGTAATAAGGCACCGACTCTGGGTAACTGGGGTCGGGTCTTTAAATTTTTCTTCATCTACTATAAATGAGTGGAGAGAGAATCTAGCTCATGACTATTCATTCATTTTTTAATGAGAGTATCTCTCTCCTCCCACTTCTTAGAGAGAGAGTCTCTCTCTCTGAGTGACAATTCAAGAACTCCTTCAAGCATCAAAGGTAGAGGATCCTAATGATTGTCGGAATGTCAAAGACATCATCGGATCACCATGATAGCACTTGGAATTTGATGATCAATGATCCCTATGGATTTTTGAAGCACGTGTGGATGATCTAGAGGGATAATGTTATGGATCCTTTAAGTAGTGATCTTCAGTGACGAGAATACGTCGAGTGCAACTTCAGATCTATAAAGGTATGTTTTTCATTTTATTTTTGTGCTCTGTTTAATTTCTGTGAGATCCTCAGACCATACCAGGGATCAGATCATTGGAGATGACAAGTATCGTCATCTCGATTATGAGAATTTTTAAAATACCCATCCCACTGGCTTCCGCCACAACCTCGGTGCCTTCAGATTATGTTGATGTAAAAGTTCTTGAAAATTTGAAGAATTTTTACAAACATATACAGATGAGGAAGATGAAGAAGTTGAAATAACTTTTGCTGATCAACATAAAAAGATATCCAAAAAGGATAATGTCACACATGTTGAAGAATGGGACTCATCTATTTCTAGTGATCAGGAATAAATTTGTATATCTCATCCCAAACTGAGGAAATAGGTTCAAGTTCAAAACATCATTGGTGATCAACAATAAAAAGTTCAAACTAAAAGAACATAAAATTTTGTTGAAAATACTTATTTGTAATCAAAATTTGAGCCAAAATAAGTTATTGAAACTTTTGGGAATCTAGAATGGATTCATTCCTTGAATGAAGAGTTGGTTCAAATGATAAAAATGTTATTGGTACAAAGTGTGTAATCTAAAAAAATTTGAATGAAGATAGTGAAGTGATAAGAAAAAAATCACGACTGATTTGAAAATGCTACTCACAAATTGAAGGCATTGATTTTGATGATACTTTTTCGCCAATATCAAGGTTAGAGAAAATTAGAATCTTTCTTGCAATTGCTGCTCAGTGAGGTTATAAAATTTTTCAGATGGATGTGAAGTCAACATTTCTCAATATAGAACTTGATGAAGAATTTTATATTGAACAACTGTGTGGATTTGTAATTGGGAAGGATGAAAGTTATGTGTGCAAGTTGAAGAAAGATTTATATGGGTTAAATCATGCTTTAAGAGATTGGTATTCTAAATTGGATACCTATTTAAGGAATTTAAACTTCAATAAAGGAAGATTTGGTAGTAATATATACATCAAAGAAAATCAGGAGATCTCCCTCATTATAATTGTTTATGTTGATGATATTATCTTTATTGGGAATTATGAAATAACTTTTGAAAAGTTTTTTTATGAGATGAAGAAGTTGTTTAAAATTTCCATGCTTGGTGAAATGAAATATTTTCTTAGCTTACAAACCTCACAAAAGAAGAAGTGTATTTTTCTATATCAAGAGAAGTATGCTAAGTAACTTCTTAAGAAGTTTGGAATAAAAGATTCAAAACCATCTTCCACACCAATTTTGGTGGGAACCAAGTTTTCTAAAGATGGAGAAGGAAAGGAAGTGGATTCTAAATAATTTCAGAAGCGGATTGAAATTTTATTATATTTGACTACTTCAAGACCAAATATTTTCTATATTGTTACCTTATGTGCAAGATTAAAAAGTTCTCAAAAATAATATCATCTTTCAGTAGGAAAATAATTCTAAAATATATTAAAGGCACAACAGATTTTGGTAATAAATATGAAAAATCAGGGAATATTGACTTGTTTTGGTTATCCAGATGTTGATTGGGAAGGAAGTGTTGATGATAGAAGTTCTATATTTGGTGGATTTTTCTTTCTAGGGGAAATTTGTGTGAGTTGGAATACTAAAAGGAAGAATTTTATAACTCTTAGAATTGATGAATCTGAATTTTTTGTTGCTACTCAAGCTGCAACACAACTTATATGGATGAAAACTAGGTTGGAAGATTTTCTAGCTGAAGTGAAGTTACCCCTTCTCTTGGGTTGTGATAATCAAAGTGCTATCAATATCACAAGAAATCCAGTAAAACATTCTCATTCAAAACATATTGATATCAAATATCACTTCATCAAAGATTGTGTGGAGAATAATGAACTCAATTTGGAATATTTTCCTATAATGGAACAAGTTTCTGACATATTCAAAAAACCTTTACCAAATGAAGATTTTTACAAACTGAGGCTGAACATGGGTGTACAACCTATTTCTCTCCAAGTTTTAGGTATGTGTTTATTTCCCCTCTCTCATCTAGTATTTTGATAGTGTTTTCAAGGGGGAGAAAAATAATGTTTCATAAATCTATCCATTGGTATGTACTAAACCTTTTAAGGAAGCATGTATTTAGGGGGATTTGTTAAAAAGGGTAAGTTGTGATATTTGTGTGTGTATGTATGAACTATTTTAATAGTTTATTGAAGTATTGTAGGAAACTTGTTCTTATATGAAAATGAGAGATGTTGTGAAGAGCTAGAAAGTCTGAGGAAAGGTTGAAAATCAAGAAGAAGTTTCGTAAGTCACTACTTATGGACAACATGGTTATTGATATAAATGATTCTTTTTTTTACACTGATTTCGCTCATGTAGGATTAGAATTTTTTATTAGCGATCTATAACTTGAGTTAAAAAGTTTTAGTGATTTTTGAATCTTGGTTAAAAAATTGAAGGGGTATTATTGGAACCAATTTGGATGGAAGTTGTTTATTGAATGCTGGAAGAAGTTTCTTGTTAAAGATGTTATGCATTTTGTTGTCTTTATGAAAAATCACCTCACTTTTTATTTCTAGTAATCAGATGTATAAGTTCTAACTCAGAGGATTAGACATAATTTTAGTAAGAAATACCTTTTGTTGAAGTGTTCTGTTCTGAATGATGTTCTTTGAGTATAGTTTATTTTCAGACTAATCTTTCTAGAATGAAGAATTCCTCCTCCAATAGACCTAAGGCCTTAAGATCGAACCAGGAAGTTGTTTATGAGTGGACTGTAAATCTAATAATTCTTTGTTGTGATAAAAGTTCTCAACATCATAAGTTTTCTAAAACTTATGATCTGAGATTTTTGAAAGAAAGGGAGAGAAAATGTGTTTGGGAGTACAAATTTCTTCTCTGAGAAGTTATGAAAGAATTCTAAGTCAGACAATGCTATGTTGATCCTCATGTTCTTAACATCACATAAAATCTAATGATATTTTCTTTTGATAAAAGGAAAATGAAGTTGTTATGGATGAGGGTTTTCGGATGTAGAGTTCATTTAGTCACAGATCATCGGTTTGACAAGTTGTACCAGATGCAGAAGTTGTTTGAAGGATGGAGGTGTTAGTTTCATGAAGTCAAAAAATTATCAAAAGTGTTGATTGATCGATCCATCAGATGACATCAGTTTATTAGACGAGTACAAAAATTGATCCATCAATCAAGTTGTTGGCACCGATGAGGCATCATGTGAAGAGTTCCCTTAGAGGAGGAATAGTATAATATCCAAGTAGTGTTGACCGAACCATGATTTGCTGAGTAATAGAAAGAAAGAATCCATTTTTGAATATTTTTTCATCGGATGGGTGTAGATATCGATCCATCGAAGGAGATACTGATAAACCATATGGATGCAGACACCGATAATCTATCAGTTTCTAAACTACAATTGGAGTCAGTTTCATTGGTTTGAGTAGTTTTTTAACAGAGAAAGAAAGTGTTTGTAAAAGAGAGCCATGTTGATATTAGTGTTGAAGTGGTTGTAGGCAACTAAAGTCTTTATAAGTTTCAACGATGTTATTCAACAATGTGGACAACCATTTTCATCTGACCAAAGCATCAGAGTGAGAACTTGAGTTGTTTTGTTTTCTATGGGTCAGAGAAAATGTTGTGAATTCTTTTGGGTCAAGACTCATCAGACAGGCTTTGACACCGATAATTCATCAGACATAGAAGTTCCACCGGATGCACATTTTGTTACAAAATGTGAACTGGTGTGTTTGATCTTGAGAAGAGTTGTGGAGTTTCAAGAAGATTCAAGAAGTTTCCAGAAGAGTTGTTAAAGAGTTTCAATGGTCAAATATGAAGTTTTAAATGATCGTGAAATTTAGAATTCTAGAATTTGGGGAAAACATTTTGGGTTCCCTCATTTTCTATTCTGGAACACCTATAAATATTATAGTAAGTACAACGTACTTTATAATGAAAAGTGACAAGCTGACAACTTTTCATGTGTGGGAGATAAAATGAGATGAAGGTATCGGGACCCGCAGTGGAAGTCGGTGGGATGGGGATTTTAAAATTTTCATCGAAGGGATGACGGGACTTGTCATCACCAAAAATTCATGCCCAAGTATGGTCTGAGGATATCACATAAATTAAAAAGCACAAAATTAAAACTGAAAACATACTTGTTCAGATCTGAAGTCATGATTGACTACAACTCATCATCGTTTATCATCGCTTTAAGGATCCATAGAAAGATCCCTCTAGATCATCCACACACACATCAAAATCCATAAGATCACCAATCATCGAATTTCGAGTGCTAGCGCGACAATCCGACGATATCTTCAACATCCCGACGATCACTACAATCCTCTGCCTTCGATTCTTGAAGGAAGAACTTGGATCGACACTTGAGAGGGAGAGACTCTCTCTCTCTAGAAAGCGGGAGGAGATAGAGTCTCTCATTCATAAATGAATGAATAGTTCATTGGGAGAGAGCCTCTCTCTATTTATAGTGGAGTTACTAAATACTCGGTTGGGTTCCCCAGCTCCTGTTTATTTAATGTCCACTCAAAAATAATTATGACAAACTAAAATTCACCATAAATATTATTAATAATTTATCACATACTTGTAATATATATATATAATATATTATGTGATAAAACTGAATCATTTAACTCAACTCGCCAATCCCGCTTAATATTAAACGAACCTTGAATATTAAAATAATATTCGTTTGCATAATATTTTCTCATATTTACTTAACATGTAAATCCTTTAAATAAATTCAATCCTAATTATTCTTTACTTGAATAATATGAATTTATTTATTTATCGGTGATCGATAACTTGTACAATACTCAGATATCGTGATGGGGCCCACCATGTCCAATATGCCTATTCAGCTGAATAGTGCGAATTCTTGAATACGCTATTGTGTGTGACCCTTTAGGCCCTTATCTCGATAGCATTGAATAAAATCCACAGACCAAGAGAAGAGTTTATTAACCCATCAAGGCCCCTAAAGAGATAAGGATAGTCATAGCAACGACTACCAACCTACGAACATGTATTATGAACTTTAATGTATTTGTATTTAAATATCTCATAAAACAGGATGCACACTTGTGTCATCACCATTTTCTTGATTTATTATCTGTTGGTCTATCCAGATGGATTTACCTTTCGACTTATTTGGCCAAAGAATTATGAAGGTATCACCTTCCTAATCAACCAGGCCTGAGATATATTACTTCTTTAACTTAGAAGCGACAAATCCTTTCTTGATCATTCAATCAATGTCATTCCACCAATGATGCACTCAATGTAAGCTACCTCACCACAATTTCAATATCATATTTTTTTACTTGCATCAAAGTACGCAATTAAATGTCACACACTGGTAATGATCTCAATTCAAAAGACCAATACACATGTCTGTAGATAGGAACAACCAATGACACCCAAAACATGTGGTGTTCCTATTGGTGGATCACCCCTCATGATCTCACTACTAGAGATAACCAAGTGTAAACTTCATGAGAAGAAGTCTCAATGCTTATGATCCCCCAGCACCTAATAGTCAAACATCTACTGTGACGAGTTAGTAAGATGTATCTAGACTGTAGGACCTTTGTTTAAGATTAATGTCATGGTATCTCGAAGTTCTCATTATAGACTGGGAGCTACTATAACCTTTTGATATGACCATTAATCTATGGAAATTACCATTAAATAGTGGACGCAAAAATATCTACACTATAATGGTAAGTAGGCATCATGTATAACTAATTGTATACATAATATGGTAATCAAAAGTACTACATATTTGGGTCTAGGTAACCCATTATTTCAACACTCACACTTGCACTAGAGCCAACTTTCTAACCATACTTGTTAGTTACTCACATGATAAAGATCATGTTTTGGCTGAGTAACGACTTTAGTTGCTTGGTCTACCACGTTTCTGCGTGACTATATTGTTATATGTGACCTCATCTCCTTGAGTAAAACCTCTCAAGAGATGGTATCTCCGAGTATATACCATTTTTCTACTATCAAGACTTAACATCTTGGCTAGTAAGAATATCATAATTTACATTATGATAATACTTTAATAGGTTCGATTCTAAGAACTTGAGAAAATCGTTGCATTTAACTACTTCTTAGCTGCCTTAGAAGTTACAACATACTTGGTATTTATAGATATGACTACCGCTAGCTTTTATGATCTTGAACTACTCATCGCCTTAGCCTAACTGTGATACTAGATCAATTTGATCTAAGGAAGACTAGTTTCTGTCTCACAATAACTAGTATCCTTCTTCTCCACATACCTGGTACATATCATTTATAATTTTTGAAGTACAATATGATAGTTTTAACTACTTCACTTGTAATGCTCTTGGATATAACTGATATTTTCCTACTATAAAGTATATCCTAGAAATATCAGTTCTTGTACATATCATGGAATGCATTATTAATCCATCACTAAAGCTTGTGGATTTGAACTCACCACATGAATCTCCTCACATGTGAAAAACATGTCAACCTGGAGAGATTATGCCATGTGACACTGGCAAAAATTCTAATATTGAATTGTTCCAACTTGTATTTTTCAATACTATGTCACTATATATATGATTGACTAGATCCAAGCAACCGTTAAATCTACATCAGAATATCTTGTTCCCTAGAACTTAGGTTGCTACTTTAAGTCAATCTTAGGAGAATTATTTTTATTCTGGTCTTAACTAACTGTAAGACCAATATATGTTTTCCATATGTTTCTAAACATATTTCACTTGGAAAACAACTGCACTCCCACTAACCTCTAGTAGACACATGGCAAAGACTCATTCCAAATGAATGCTCTAAGATCTAGTTTCTTACTTAAAACCTGAACTGGATTTTAGTAACTTGAATCCCTTATTGGTATCCTATGGTGTCATCGTCCCTTTTTGGTTGCGTCGTATAGACACCTTCCATGAAAGTTGATCTCGACATCCAATGTCCAATTAAATGATCTTTGAAGTTGTCTATGATAAGTAAAATTCTAATGGATTTAGGCATACCAACTTGGTATAACCAATCAAGCCTTATTGGTATTGTTCTTGTATGGTGTGTATCAATTCACTTGAATACCCACCACAGTATTCAATTTATAAGACTCTTTTCACTTTGATACATGGAATCTATTATTGTATTTTATTAGTCTTGACGATCTTAGATAATTTCCATATACTTCTTACTTGTAAAAATTATTATTCTTAATGAATAATGTATCAATGACCACGGTGAATATAAAACCATCATCATGTTTTTAACCTTCCTACACAGTATGTATCTCTTGAACATTCCTATTCCACATGTACTTGTGGATCTAGTTCCTATTCCAACCATTTATGCATCTCGAGCATTGACAAAATCCAAGTCAATCCAAATCCCATGATCTCTAATAGATATGTGTACCCTTTTATAGAAAGGTGGTTTATCACTTTACTACCACTTTTCTATCTTAGGGATTTATATAATATCCTAAGCAACCGTTGGGATAATTATTTGAATGCACAATGTGTGTAACTTGATGCATGTTTGTTTATATCCTAACAAACGCTTTGCATCTTTAACACATATCCTATGACATAATTTATTTCCATCATACTAAGACTTTTATGATATCCATTTGTCATTTTTAATTGGCATAAAAGTTATGGGATTTTGCTGTAATTTGCAAAGCACGTCTTGAAATATGATAGAAGTTACTGTAGGTTGTAGCATTGATACTACGTACATCATAACTTTGATGTATAAAACGTGTGTTTAGGAATTTATCCACGCTTCATTTTGTTGATCAATGTTAACATGTAATACTTGTCATCAATACTCCTTATCAGCATCAATGTCGTGATATAGATAAGGTAATGTGCGTTTAGGAATTACTCCATGCAACATTATCATGATCGATGAATGCTTGTTCAAGATATTCTTCGGCATGCCGATCCGAAGAAACTAATATCTTATAACCATGCATATAATTCACTATTACATTCTTTAATTATTTAAAGGAATCTTATGAAGTATCTTTACCACTAGTTTTCCCTTGAAATAGTTCACACTCACTTATTGAATTAATTCAAAAGCTTTATGACATACCTTTATTTCTAAAGATTTCTTTGTCCAAACTAAAGATGTCAATAATACCAAAGGTGTTTAGCTATGCCGAGCCTAAATACCATACTGGGTATATCCTTGATGTTGAATTTTAGTTTTTCTTGACAAAGAATTATCTTTCCACAACTGGGTAAAAGTATTGCATTTTATATTCATCAGTTATTGTCTATGATCCAAGTATTACTAAACTATTTGTTGAGTATGTTTCACCACAAACAATATTCATTCTAGAACTTGGAATAATGTCTCATTATATCCATAGGGCATGTGAGATAAAAAAATTTGGTTATACTCAACAACTTGTTCAACTAGAATCATTCACTTGGAAATAAGAAGTTATGTGTTTCTCACCACTGACTTGGGAATCACCCTTTCTCAACTGCTTGGAGAAGACCCCTTACTTCTAGTGATGTTTCTATACTTACTTGGTTACTGTATTTAAATACACATATGTTATTGGCATATTTTATTAAATACCCAAGAAGTATGTTAGAAACAATACTTTTGTTTGATGAATATAGACTGAAGAAGAAGCGGCTACTTTCTTCTTTAATTCAGTTCATTGCATTTTGAACTTTCATAAATTTATTTCATAATATGTGATGAATATAACCTCTTGTTAAATAACCAACCTCTAATCATTGAAGGACATTACAAAGGTGCATCTGGCATAACTTTCCATTGACCTTTTCACCTTGTCTTTTAATTTATTCTCCATAAGAACAAAAGATGGTACTTTTTTTAATATTTCTATTGCTTGGCGAACCTTACCTAAAAGGTAATAAAGCGCTTACTCCATATTGTTCGTTGGTATCCTTAAACAAAACTGGAGTAATCGGGTGTAAGAGTGGAATGCGTTAAAAGATCCTGATATGTCTTTCATATTTACACATAGGTATCATCACATTAAAATCTTGCTTCACTTTCTCCTCAGAAATTTCTTGGAGATGAGACTACATTTGATATCATCCAAGTCATGATGTAGTGATCGCAACTAACATCGGACATTGATGATAAAATTATGACAGGACCATCATATGCTAGAAACATGAGTCTCTTGTAAGCAGTTTTTACACCCCCTCTTCATGAGGTGGCTTAACAGGTAGGGATACCAGCACCTTGAATTTCCTATATTGCAGTAATGTGTGCAAGCGTCTGCACTACACTTGGAAATTCATGCTAGTTTAGACATTAACTTTATCCAATATTTATCATGGTTTTTATCTTGTGGTATTACTTTCCATTTTTCTATAGAAATAAACATTAGCAGATTAGTACTTTTATATTGATTACCGATTTAGACATTACTGATTAATTTTAATCATTAAATGTCTCCCACTATTTTATCGAATTCTAGGAACTCTTTGTATTAGAATTGAAATACTCTGTCACTTGAGTATTCTAGTGGAAAGGATCCTTGAACCTCCACTTTTAGTCTATAAGCTATGGTTACGCCACTACTCGGAGGGTTCAAGGTATGCGTTTGACTGGACAACCGCATTAACTCGCGGTTTTTGGATCTGTTGAGTGAATTCCCAGCTTCTAAAATCATTACTTGATTTACTCAATGCTTGCCTCTAAAATGATAGCAAGTTAGCTATGGCTAATCCTCACTACCACTTTAGTTATGTCGACCCACCACTCACATAAGAACTCCCTGATAGTAAGAGGCACCCTCAGTTATGGCATGACCGACACCCCAAACACCCAGTTTTGTTCAAATTTGAATGATGGAAGGTGGTAATGACTTAATATTACTATGAGGGTTTTCATGTTTTTCTTCTTGACGAATGTGATCCATTTCTATTAATCTTGTTCATCTATGTTGTCGTGCTTACAATTGAACATTAATAGAAAAACACACATTGTTTCTTTATGCATTTTATTATTTATTATTTTATGTATTTCTCCCACTGTTATAAAATGCATAAAACAATAAATAAATGTATAAAGGTAAACTACTACCCAACTGGTCTTGAACATCTAAACGACATAAGGGCATCATACATGCTTCATCACTTGACTCTTGATGCAGCTCACCCTCATCCTGTATGTTCGCTTCTCATTTAGAGTATCGTCATGTCTTGGTGGGGTCCACATCACGTCTTACAGTATCGCCTTGTCCTGGCGGGGTCCACGTCATGTCTTGCATCGTCTTGGTCAACGTACACCACCTCATGTTGGTGGCATCCATGTCAAACACTGTCTTCATCCAAAATACATGGATACTCGCGCGCAGGTGAGGAGAACTAAGGGTGTAAATGTACATCAAGTAAAATTGGGTGTGCAGGCCCTTGTAGAAATAGACCGAAAATAAAGACGATGCACAGACCTCCATTTAATTAATTACAAACATCGCACACAGTTTAAAATAATTAATTAAATAAATAAAAGCAAACATGCATGGGTTGGTGCTTAAGACCAGAAATCGAGTATAAATGTGCGCAATAAAATTAAATTACATTAAATAAAGTACGAGCGTTAATTAATTAAATTAAATGAATTAAATAATTCAAATAATTTAATTATTCTTCGATCCATTAATTAATTTAATTTTAATGCCAAAAATTAAATTAATTAATTAATTAATTTAATTCCAAAATTAAATTAATTTATATTTTCGAGTATTAAAATTTATTATTTTATCTCGCAATTAATATATTAATTAATTTAATTTAAGTTTGAAATTAAATTAATTAGTTATATTAATTAAATTAACCTGGGATCGAAATGCCCATTGTGGCCCATTGCAAGTCACGCTTAACCTGCGCAGACTCGTAACGGGCTAGAAAAACCCCGCGGTGGACTATTTTGGGCCAAGCAGGTCCGCCCATACCTGTTCCGGGTTGGGTAGACCCGCCTAGACCACTATCGGGGCAAATCAGGTTCGAAAAGGCTCGTCGGGTTACCTGACGGCGTGTTGTCGACTTTGCACGTATGGCAGGGACTGTCAGCAGCGGGATTTCACCGGAGGTGACGGCGTCTACCGGCGAGGAGCTTACGGAAGGCCGGTGAGGGTGGCACCGCTCTGCTATGGCGACAGAACAGGAGGCGGCTCGTGCCAAGGCGGTGGTGTCGGAGGAAGCCAGCGGAGGGAAATCGCGATGGTGGAGGTCGTTGTCGGCGGAGGCGCAACCACGAGCAGCGGCCAACAGGGTAGAGCGGCGTGCCGCAGGTGGAGCGACCGAGAGAACAGCGGCCGATGCTCGGCCTTGGCAAGGCAGCTCAGAGGGGAGCCGGTGCAGATCGTTGGTGCTGGTTGTGCGGGCGGCCGGTACAGAATGAGAATGCGGGGCTAGATTGTTGGGGTGCGGAGCCCGGCGCCGCAGCGGAAGTCGTCGTTGCAGAAACACAGAAGAGGAGAAGATTTCACCCGAAGGCTTTTTATCACCCGAAGTCATTTTATACACATCACCCGAAGGATTTTTAACAACACCCGAAGGCCTTTTACAACGCACCCAAAGGATTTTTCACTCGACACACGACAACCATGAACGTACCATTTTGTTCATATCACCGATCATCACAACCGGGACACGCCGCTTGATCTCCGCAACCAAGAGAACTTTCGATACATGGCACTGTCATCATCGTCGTCTTCAATCATCACCGTCGACACACCATCGTTGTCGTGATCACCATCTTCGCTTCGCACCGGTTACCGCAAACGCGGCAACCCCTTCGCCGCTCTCTCTTGGTGGCTACATCTTTGTCAGCCCACATTCCAAAACATGTTACCGCATCCACTTATATAGACACCCCGTCCATATCTCCATTTAATGCGATCAACATTCAAAATCTCATCATTATTCCACCAATTAATATTGGGAAAAAACTCTTCATTAATGTTGGGAGAAAATCCTCCATTAATGTTGAGAAAATCCCTCCATTAATAATTTTCTCTCTCCCCATTATTTAAATTTTAAATCAAAATATCCCAACAATCTCCACCTTGATTTAAAATCCAAATAATCCACATTCATCTCCACCATCTGGGTCAATTTGATTGCTGACTCCACCAAGCTTCAAATGTCACCCAATAAACGGAACACGCCGCATGACACTTGCGGCCAAGAAGACTTTTGATATTCCAGCAACACCGCTGATACCGTCGTCATTTCCGATGACATCCGAGTCCTGAATCCTTGATAAGCTGCTCCACCAGATGCTTGTCGCCGTGTTCTGCAACCGAGCACTTCATCCAATCCCTCTGATACCACTATTGGGGTGCGGAGCCCAGCGCTGCATGCGAAAGTAGTCGTTGCAGAAACACACGAGAGGAGAAGATTTCATCCGAAGGCTTTTTATCACCCGAAGGCATTTTATACACATCACCCGAAGGATTTTTAACAACACCCGAAGGCCTTTTATAACGCACCCAAAGGATTTTTCACTCGACACATGACACCCATGAACGTACCATTTTGTTCGTACCGCCGATCATCACAATCGGGACACACCGCTTGATCTCCGCAACCAAGAGGACTTTCGATACATGGCATTGTCATCATCGTCGTCTTCAATCATCACCATCGACACACCATCGTTGTCGTGATCACCATCTTCACTTCGCACCGGTTACCGCAAACGCGGCAACCCCTTCGCTGCTCTCTCGTAGTGGCTACATCTTTGTCAGCCCACATTCCAAAACATGCTACCGCATCCACTTATATAGACACCCCGTCCATATCTCCATTTAATGCGGTCAACATTAAAAATCTCATCATTATTCCACCAATTAATATTGGGAAAAAAATCTTCATTAATGTTGGGATAAAATCCTCCATTAATGTTGAGAAAATCCCTCCATTAATAATTTTCTCTCACCCCATTATTTAAATTTTAAATCAAAATATCCCAACAATCTCCACCTTGATTTAAAATCCAAATAATCCACATTCATCTCCACCATCTGGGTCAATTTGATTGCTGACTCCACCAAGCTTCGAATGTCACCCAATGAACGGAACACGCCGCATGACACTTGCGGCCAAGAAGACTTTCGATATTCCAGCAACACCACTGATACCGCTGTCATTTCCGATGACATCCGAGTCCTGAGTCCTTGATAAGCTGCTCCACCAGATGCTTTCCGTCGTGTTCTGCAACCGAGCACTTCATCCAATCCCTCTGATATCACTGTTGGGGCGCGGAGCCCAGCGCTGCATGCGGAAGTAGTCATTGCAGAAACACACGAGAGGAGAAGATTTCACCCGAAGGCTTTTTATCACCCGAATGCATTTTATACACATCACCCGAAGGATTCTTAAAAACACCTGAAGGCCTTTTACAACGCACCCAAAGGATTTTTCACTCGACACACGACACCCATGAACGTACCATTTTATTTGTACCGCCGATCATCACAACCGGGACACGCCGCTTGATCTCCGCAACCAAGAGGACTTTCGATACATGGCACTGTCATCATCGTCGTCTTCAATCATCACCGTCGACACACCATCATTGTCGTGATCACCATCTTCGCTTCGCACCGGTTACCGCAAACGCGGCAACCCCTTCGCCACTCTCTCTTGGTGGCTACATCTTTGTCAGCCCACATTCCAAAACATGCTACCGCATCCACTTATATAGACACCCCGTCCATATCTCCATTTAATGCGGTCAACATTCAAAATCCCATCATTATTCCACCAATTAATATTGGGGAAACACTCTTCATTAATTTTGGGAAAAAATCCTCCATTAATGTTGAGAAAATCCCTCCATTAATAATTTTCTCTCTCCCCATTATTTAAATTTTAAATAAAAATATCCCAACATAGATCTGTCGGCGGCCAAGCGCAGCGGCTTGTGGCGGTGAGGTGGCCCGACGAGGACGAGGCGGCACGCATCTGGTGTGGGAGGTAGGCGGTGCAGCGCTGTTTGGCGGTGGCTCGGTGTGCTAGGGCGGAGGACAGACTGTCGGTCCGCGAACAGAGGGAGACAGTGGGGGGCCACGCCCTCCCCATTTTCAAAGTCTCCTTTTTTTATTCCCTCATTTTTTTTGTGTTTCTTTTATTTCCACAAGTGCAACCCTCATCCACTTTTTTTCATGTGTGGAATTATACACATATAACCAAACGCCCAATTTAAAAAAATTCCAAACACTAATTAGCCTTTAAATATAATAATAATAAATTATTATTTTAACATAATAATTTTATTATTATTATAATTATATTATTATAATTATATTTATAAAACAATAATATAAATTATAATAAGTATAATTATAATTTTTTAAGAAAACTGGTATTACTTTCGGTGAACATAAAACGGTCAGAAGTTCGTTGGTTCTTTGGGGTGATCGAAAAAGAATAAAATTTTAAAACCCAAGCTCAAACCGCAAACTAGACCTGTTCCGAAAATTTCGAATGGTCATAACTTGGTCATTTGAAATCGGATTGAAGCACGGTCTAAACCGTTGGGACTGATTTCAAACCCTCTATTTAATTTAATTCAAATTAATTTTAATTTGGCCCAAAAAATTCACATGATCGCCCTGATATCAATTGAAGGTACCAGGGGCCGCAGCGAAAGATGGTGGGTCGGGGATTTTAAAATTTTCGTCAATGAGATGATGGGACTTGTCGTCATCGACGATCCGTGCACTGGTATGGTCCGAGGATCTCGTGTAAATTAAAAGGCACAAAATTAAAACTAAAAACATACTTGTTCAAATCTGAAGTCATGCTCGACTGCAACTTATCGCCACCGATCATCGCTTGTAGGATCCATAGTAAAATCCCTCTAGATCATCCACACGCACTTCAAAATCTGTGGGAGCGCCAATCGTCAAATTTTGGGTTCTAGTGCGGCAATCCGACGATATCTTCGACGTCTCGGTGATCACTGTGATCCTTTACTTTCAATGCTTGAAGGCAGAACTTGGATCAACACTTGAGAGGGAGAGACTCACTCTCTAGAAAGCAGGAGGAGAGAGAGACTCTCATTCATAAATGAATGAATAGTTCATTGGGAGAGAGCCTCTCTCTATTTATAGTGGAGTTACTAAATACCTGGTTTGGTTCCCCAGCCCCGTTTATTTAATGTCTACTCAAAAATAATTATGATGAACTGCCCCCCGCACGTTGGTGGGGTGGCACGGGAGGGAGGGGTTGGGGGCGCAGTTTGTGGGGTCGAGTCCTCAAGCCACTTTATTTCTATTGGTTTCTTTGTAGCGTCATATGCTGTCGTTGGCAGCTGTAACCCACGTTTTTAAAAATAATTATGACGAACTAAACTATGCCATAAATATTATTAATAATTTATCACATACTTGTAATATATATAAAATATATTACGTGATAAAACTGATCCATTTAACTCGACTTGTCAATCTCGCGTAATATTAAACGAATCTTGAATATTAAAATAATATTCGTTTGAATAATATTTTCTCATATTTACTTAACTTGTAAGTACTTTAAATAAATTCAATCCCAATTATTCATTACTTGAATAATATGAATTTATTTATTTATCGGTGATCGATAACTTAGACAATACTCGGACCTCATGGTGGGGTCCACCATGTCTAATATACCTATTCAACTAAATAGTGTAGATTCTTGAATACGCTATTATGTGTGACCCTCTAGGCCCTTATCTCGATAACAATGAGCAAAATACACAGACCAAGAGTAGAATCTAACAACCCATCAAGGCCCCTAAAGAGATAAGGATAGTCATAGCAACGACTACCAACCTACGAACACGTACTATGTACTTTAATCTCTTTGTCTTTAAATATCTCATAAAGGACACACACTTGTGTCATCACCCTTTTCTTGCTTTATTATTTTTTAATCTATCTGGATGAATTTACCTTTCAACTGCTCTGGCCAAATACTTATGAAGGTAACACCTTTCTGATCAACCAGGCCTGTGATTTATTTCCTTAACTTAGAAGCGACAAATCCTTTTTTGATCATTCAACCAATGTCATGCCACCAATGACTCACCCAACACAAGCTATCTCGCCACGATTTCAATATCATGGTTTTTTCTTTGCATTAAAGTACACAATCAAATGGAACACACTAGTAATGATCTCAAGTCAGGAGACCAATACACATGTTCGTAGATAGGAACAACCAATGACACCCAAAACACGTGGTGTTCCTATTGGCGGATCAGTTCTCATGATCTCACTACTAGAGATCACCAAGTGCGAACTTCATGAGAAGAAGTCTCAATGCTTATGAGCCCCTAACACCTGATAGTCAAGCATCCACCGTGTCTAGTCAGTAAGATGTATCTAGGCCATTTGACCTTTGTTTAAGATTAATGTCATGGTATCTCAAAGTTCTCATTATAGCCTGGGAACTGCTATAACCTTTTGATATGACCATTAATCTATGGAAATTACCATTAAATAGTGGACACAAAAATATCTACACTATAATGGTAAGTAGACATCATGTATAGCTAATTGTATACACGATATTGTAATCAAAAGTACTATATAGTTGGGTCTAGGGCACCCACTATTTCAACACGAGAGCGCTAAAGGATTTGGTTTCGAATTGGTTTCCTGACTGAACTTTCTGAGGAAGCTTTCTGGATAGAAGAAGTGTCAGAATTTCTCCGGGTCGAACTGAACAATCAGATCGACAAATTTTGGGAAAGAAGAATAAGGAAGGTGTGATTCTCTAGTTTCCTACCGTACAGGAAAATTGGATTGGGGAACTGGGGAATCAGACTGAGGAATCAGACTGAGTTTTTGTACGAATTCTAGAGAAGTTATTTCTACCTGATGTGAGGTAAGAAAGTGGAGAATTTTTTTCTAAAGAATTACAAAAGCAAAATTTGTTAAAGCAGCATGGTGACATGTTCTAGACCTGTTGGTAAAGGTTTCTTAACTTGTTACAAAAATATGTTTACATCATTCGTGCTAGAAGAAACACATGCACTGTTATATTGACCATAGTGCTACACAAGTGTAAGAGTATTTCATACTTGTTGTATCCACACAAAAGGATTGTTTTCTAGTGGATTGTGTGGTATTGGAATATTTCCAAACCATGTCAAGGACTAGCTACTCTTATTGAGTAGTGAACTTTGTAAATACTTGTGTTCCTGTGATTGTGTGATTGTTTAGTTTTCAGCAAAGTAATTAATCTTTACCAGGAGGTGAGGGGTGTTATACAAGAAAGATAACATAAAAGAAAAAGATATCACTGATTCACCCCTCTATCTCTCAATGATTACATTGATCCTGGTTGGGCCTTTCCATTACTCTCCACTCCAAAACCCTTAAGCACAAAATTCTGCTCATTTCCTCTCTCTAAAGTCCCTCCAAGGTGTCACTAAGGTCCTAAGGATGCTCTCTCCAAGCTTTAGGAAGTTACATCACCAATATAAGGGAATTTTCTTCCTCTTTCCTCCTTTACTTTCAAGTACTTCTTTTATAGTGATGTCTTTTCATCTTATTATGCCTTCATATATTTAAATGGTCTCATTACTGTCCAAAATCTGTTCTATTAATGAGAGACTTCCCTACCCCCTCATTAATCCAATTCAATAATCTTTTTTGCGCACCTGTTATGCTATAGAAACCATTCATTTAATTTTCTTTTCATTTCCAAGCATTATCTTTATGTTGTGAATACCCAACCCATTTCTCTATTGATGGGCATTCAACTAGATGTGACCATGATTCATTGATTGGGGACTTCCAAAAATGAAACCTGCATTCCTTTCTCATGGTTTGAAAATGATGCAATGCACATGTCTTTAAGCATTTATGAATTTAATGACTTTTACATGAAACTCGTTCACTATTTCCCATTGGTTATTAACGAAATGTTTTCTTATGATCCATGTGGCACATAAGAATTTAGACATATAAAGGGTGTACTCTGATAGTGCTTCAATGTATTGAGCAAAGATTTAATCTCTAGAGACGACATGTGTTTATGATATCATGGTAGATAACCTTGGTAATTCTGTTTTATGACACCTTGATGATAAACCTTAATGATATACTTATGAATGTCGCATCTTTTATGTTTTAGCCACATTTCCATGTTATGCTTCATGGTCATTCTATTATGAGATGTCTCGTGCTCTTATGACCATTCCCTAATTTTATGTCTCATAATCACATGCTAAATATTTCTTTTGTTATTCTCATACTGGGTTTTATACTCAATTCTTTCTTTTAATGTATGTCCCCAAAATATAAGATGCAATAAAACTAACCTAAGATGAATCTATGAAGAAGCATTTCAAGTGGATTAGAAAAAAGTTTATGTTTTCATGTATTATGTCTCTAATTCCCAAGAAACTAAACCTCAAAAGATTCTCTAAATGTTGTACTATATAATCAAAGTTTTATGTATTAAAAAGGCAGATGTCAAAAGGTTGATCTAATATCATCAAAACATTCCAATAAAGATACCATTGTTTTCCCTCTTTACTTCGTCTCCTAGTATTCTTATCATTATGTTGTTTTCACATTTTTCTCTTTCTCGTATTCATCTCTTTTTATTTTTATTTTTATTTACTTTTTATTAATTTTCTTTATTTTAAAAATATTCTAAAGTGAAAAACTTTAAAATTACACCTTTTGTCAACTGATGTTATAAAACAAGTTGTTATCATTCATCACAAGATATTCATAATTATATCTTGTTTGGTTTGCTACATGCACCAGAAACCTTGAAATGAAAGTTCCCACCTTTTTATGAACAAATGCTTTATTGAGCCGAAGTAGATGCTTTATTGAACTGGATGCACTTAACGGGCCTTGGGTCCAGGAACTAGGTTTGTCAACCCACATTTATAGGACGAACTGAACTAGAAAAAAATGAGTCATTTTAAACAAACTTACAGTCTGAAGAAAAAAAAGCGGATCGATCTTAAAATATGAGTCGGCCCACGGGTTGAGAATAAGTTTTTTCTTTTTTATTTTAACGTTATTTCAATTTAATTTTTCATTTTTTATGTCCGACATTCATATTTTTTAAGCATGCAATGAATATGTGTGTGTATTAACAATTATATGATAAATATTTTATTAAAATTTAATATTTTTTTATAATAATTGTTAATATATATATATATATATGAACCTAAATGTATCATAAAATTTTAGATGGATCCGCTCCACCCGGCCCAGCCCGCTATGCTCCCTAAAATTGATTCAAAGTTTCCACCTTTGAATGCCATTAGCCACCCAATGATCATCCGTCCAATCGGATCGTTGAATTTTAAGGAAAGAGATAAAATAGATATAAAATTAACATGTCGACTAAATTATGATCAACCTAAATTGATATTTATGAAACTAATAGCTTGTGTATAAAAGTAATAATTCATAAACATATTTAATAATTTTAAATTGCTTTATTTATACGCATTTTTTAGGCTGTTCACCTATTAGGATTTTCTCTCTTTCAAATAAATTAAGGGAATATTAAAATTCATTCTCAAACCAAGCCAGGGATGACATGAGTATTCTTAATTTATTTTTTAAAATTAAAATTTGATGTTTATTTTTAATAATATAGCATCATATTTTACTAATATAGTGATAAAAAAACCTGTTCTAATATTAAGTATGAATTAAATTATTTATTCTATTTTTTTATTATTCTGTGTTAATTTCATAATAAAATTATCAATAAATCAATTTTTTAAACTTGACTACTAACTTTTGAACTTTCAATTAAACCTACTCACAAGTCTTGATCATTTGGTATGGTTCCACATTAACATTTAACTTCAAATTTTGATCATTTGGTGTCATTTTTTGTAATGATAATTTATATAAACCAGAAAGCAAGCCAGTTAGAATGGAGACATGACCCCCAAGGTGTCTCCTATGAGAGGTCTTCATCGTTATTTATAGTGAATAATAAAGATGACATGTTGCATAAAGTCTCTGTGAAACACAACTTAACTCACCCTCTTAACACAGGTCATGAAGGTACAGACTGACCCCAGCAGCAGATGCATGAGACAATGAAACCGAGCAGCGCCCCAGCAACGACCTGCGACGGGGTGTGGCCGAGGATTTCTTTCAGCTTTCTTTGACAGATGGGGTGCCCTTGGAACAAGTCCTCCACTATCACATTAAGAACCTGTAAAACACATTTTGCAGAAAACAAAGATCAAGTCATCCCCTTCTTGATGGGAAAACCAGTTGAGAGGAAGATACATGACATCACTCAGTCTAAATTATGAGGCACATATATTTAATGTATTAAGCACATTCCTCAATAATGTCATGCGAGGAAGATAAATAAGCAAAGACATCACTCCAATTGAAAAACTCTGACAACGATTCCATAGGATGCATCAATAATGTGCACATGACAAATTCCAATAAAGAACTGGCTATGGGGCTTTGATTTTATTATTTAAATATGAAGATTTCAGTTTATAACATTAATGAAAGTTCATCAGTTTCATATATAAATATGTGGAATGGAAAACATAGGTTAATGGACAAATAAAAGTTGGCCAAAGTTTAAAAAAATGATAAATTTGCATTATTTCCAGGGTTTGCAATCAAGGGTAATGCTTATGACAGCATAATCTTTGTAACCAGATAATAACAAATCTTGATGAAAGTGTAATAGGGTGATGACCAATGAAAAATGTAAAAAGCAACCAAGCTCATATGCTTAAGCCAATAATAATATCCTTCACAGAATGGAAACCTAATTTAGTATAATCACAATAAGAAGATAACCTATTGCAAATTAATTCTGAAATTTTCGTATGAAATCAGTCATGATTACTTGCTAAAGCAAACAAAATACAAATGCAATTATGGTTTGTGCAATAAACTGATGAATTGCTATCAGATGGCTGATCGGTTAAGGACACAGCAATCTTACAAGCAGGATAAAGGGACCAGTGAAAGAATCATGTTATTTGAATATCGCTGGCGACAATTGCATTTGGAAAGGGGCACGAGCCTCGCAATATAACATAAATAATATACGGTTTCCCAGGAAAAGTAGTATAGTCGGATATTATGCCAATGACAATGGCAATGGACTACGTTTTTAGAGGCAAAAAACCCACAAACTATTGCAATGAACAATCAATGGTTCTCAAGGGAAATGGTTTCTTGAATAAGTTTGGACAAGTGACCGTGTTCTACACAATTGGCTTCGATTTCAACGTTGACTCCACTACTTGAATTCCCTTTGATATAATGGAATGGAATTGATTAGCAAGAAAAGAAAGAAAAATACGATAATTTACAATATATCATAGAGGTGGCAATTTTGAACCCAACATGATAACCGAACACCACAAGAGTTAAACAAGTTTGGGTCAAGTATAGATGGATTCAGGTGGCAATCGAGTTGAGTAATCTGACACGAATAACATTCGGGTCAGGTTCAAGTTGACCATTCATGGCCCATCTAATTCATCTAACCCAATTAAAAATATAATGATATTATTAAATATTGAAAATATAATAAAAATTAATTTTATGATATAATTTGCTCCTATAATCAACTTATTCTGAAATAATTAAAAATGTTTATAACACATTATTTAATTTAAACGGTTTAAGAGGGTTGAGTTGCAACATGGATAACATATGTTTCATATTTATTAGGTTATTTTTAATCTAAAAATTCACTTTGTTAGTTTATTGAGTTTATGTGATATTAACTAGTTTGAAATGCCATGGTTTGTGTTGGGGTTGAGGCTAACTGGATTCAAAGGACACCCAACCCAACACATCCCTACTTGTAAACCTGAATTGACACCTCTTGTATATCACAGGTTAGGCTCGTGGGCTAGGGCAACACTCCTCAGGGGCCAGGAAATACACTGTAGGGGGCAAAAACCCCACCATTTTAGTGTAGCATTCTTTTTAATTAAGGGCAACAATTTCAATGATGGTCTTGGGCAATAATATCTCCAGGGACACATTAGAACAGTTCCTAAATGAAGTAAGTCTGAGAATTGTCGCATATTTTGCGGAGAAACATCAGGTCTCCCACACATTCAAGCGAGGCTTTCACTTTGGATCACTCAAGGAAGAGAGAAACGATCCATGGAGTGTCTTATGATGGAAGATTTACAGGTTTATGTGCAAAATGAGTTCAGAAGCACAAAATTCAACTAATACCTTCGCGTGCATCCCAGCATGGCGGCGAACACCGATGGCGTCATACATGACAATGAGGCTAAACCCCAAACAAACCGGAAAGAGCGAATCGGCGACGCCATGGCAGAGCGCAACCGAGGTGGTCAGAGCCATGCAGAGCGCCGAGTGGGACGACGGCATCCCCCCGGATGCGCACAAAACCCGAAAATCCCACTTCTTCTCCAGCATGAAATTCAAAAACACCTTCGCCCACTGGGCAATCACACACGCGAGCAGCCCCGACATGAACGTCGGGTTCACAGCCAACGTCGCGAGGAAGGGGCTTATACGAACCTTCGCATTTGAAGTGACGCTGAGGAGGGCAACTCCGAAGCCTCCGCTAAGCAGATGATCCCCGCCGAGATGATCCAGATCATCATCGGGATCGACGAACCCTCTCGCATGAGACGCCCGTCTCAGGGTTTGGGAAGCAGCGGACCCTCTGATTTTTCGGAGAGCCGGGGAGGACGCCCAGAAGGTGTTCGTCATTATGCCGAAATACACATTGGGTTTTGGGTGTGGATTTTGGGGGTTCAAAGCGGTTTTGTGCGAAAGAGATGTTACAGAGGCACTGCGGTGAAGCCAATCTTGACTTCTCGGTACCGGCGAAGACGCTGGAGGGTTCGTGCGATTTAGTAAGGAATGTCTCGAGGGCGCAACGCAATCCATGAACGAAGCCTTTGAAGCATTCCGGAGCACCAGCAACTTCCGAGAACTTGAAATATAACTGAAGGAAGAATCTCGACGTGATGAGAAACGCCATTTTCGACCACCAGAAGGCTGCTGCTAGCATTCTGACCCGGAGATCATTTTTCATAGATACGTTTTTCTTTTTCTTTCCTTTTTTTTTTTTTTTTGCAATTCATTATAATGTTGAATGATATGTATTTTAATTTCAATCCTTCTTGTCCATTCATTTTCTTAGTTATTCTCTTCTCTATGAAATTTGGTTTATTCATCATCCACAATTACCTGACGATGATTGGCTAAACCGGGGAGGGCCGAATCTTTTAAAGGGTGCATACCAACAAATTCTGTTTTTCTTCACTCGTGGGCCGATTTTATTCAATAGCACATGTTGTGACTACGAGTTTATTTTATTCATCATTGATTCATTGAACATATGATTCTATGAATGAATACCAACATAAATGAGATAATTAATCTATGACCATCGAATTGGATTATTCTTCTACTTTTGACAATCAAATTTTAATGCAGTTTCGTTAATTTAATTTGTTAGACCACGATGAATTGAGATGCTAGGGTAGATTGATAGGGACTGATCATTTCTCATGTCTATAAAATTGGATGGTTACACAAATATTTAATCCGATTGTTTTACAAGTGATGCCGAATTAATTTATCTAGTAAAACCGCCCCTGGAAACTAGTTCCTCCCTCTTATGCCTTTCCCAACTTTCTGTTTGCATCCTAGCTATTTAATTTTTGAGTGTTTAAATTAGTAAATAATTCAATTGAAATTGGGGCGACCCAACCTTTGATCGAGAATTGTCGTTGTGTTCTCCACTCTTCGTGGGATCAACCACATAGTACCACTATGTTACACCTTTGTAGTTGGTGTGATTAAAGAACAATATAAATTTCTAATTTGATTTCCCTATGTGGAAGTAACGGCGTTGCGCGGGCCAGTCAGGAATGCTGGTGTTTTGGAGAGATATGCGCAACAGATTCTTGGTGTCTATAACGAATTTGTTTTTGCTTATAATTGTCACAGATAAAGGAATTCCATATTTTTATTTGAAGTTTTTCATGTTTAAATGGAGTTTTGTACTGCACATGTTAGATTTGGGATTAAACTTGAAATGTATTCTGTCTAATGATGTATGACGAATTTTAGTGAAGTGATACTTTCGGTGGAAGTTTTACAAAAAAAATTAGCGAATCTTTCAGAAACTTTCTCTGAATCTTGTACAAAAATAAATAAATGAAATTTATGTTGAAATTGTTAGCCCAACCATGATAAATACCTTGAGGGGGGGGGGGGGTGAATCAGGGTATGATAGATTAAAATTGTCCATTCGAATCTTGTTTCGTTGTTAAACAAAACACTATTCTCACCCTTTCTCATAACAATGTATGAACATAAATGAAAGCATGAACAAGACACATCGATTTTATTTGGTTCACTCACATTGAGCTACGTCTAAGGAGGATACAAAAACACTATGCTTGTGTACCAAATCCACTAAAGTGCGTTGTTGTTACAAAGTTTAAAGCGGACTTGCTGTCTCTCCTAGTTTACAACCAATCACAATTTGAAAGCTCAGTGGTCTCTCAACTAAAGTGTGATAACTGCTCCTTCACAGAAACCTCTGCACTGCGCAACACGAGTGATTCATGGAACACCTTTGCTTCATGACCTTCCTTTGCTTTGCGGATGACAGATGCTTTGTGAGCTACAGTGGCCCGCAAAAAACTTCCTTCATGAACTGCCTTTTCGCGTAGCATGAATGATTCGCATAATTGTTTTTCCTTCGCAAACCACTTTCGGACTTTGAAGAATTCTTCCAGAAATTATCTTCTCTAATGAAATTTTCTCTCTGTTTAATTATGTGATTAGGGGTTCTTTATATAAACAAATAAACCCCACAAAACCCGCTAATCAGAATTACCCAAAACTCCTTTACAGATAAGCCATCACCACATGATGAACTTGCTATGCAGTCCGTATAGAGCCTGATTCCTTTGAGGTACCCTTAAATTCACCATCCTCATCTGTAAACGATGAGCCTCCCACGAACTGATCTTGTTATGTGGTTCACATAGCATATAACCCTTTGTGGTGGCCTTAATTCACCACCTTAGTTCGCAAAACGTAGAGCCTCCTTTGTGGTCTGCATAGCGTAGCTGCTATACAGAATCCGTGTCTTTTCTGATTTCACTTTGCAATTATGCATACTCCCTATGGGGTTCTCCAATTATTCTATGCATAAATCATTCCTTTGGCATAAAACAAAATCCCGATTTCGAGGTCCAAAAATTTGGCAAACACTGAGAAATTACACCACCTTCAAAATACCTTTCTTCAACAATAACCATACCAGAATGTTGCCAACCAACTTTGTTAACAAATACAAACAACCCAAAAACACTGAAAAGACACCTTGAGAGATTTTTTCCCAACAATCTCCCCCTTTGAGTTTGTTGACAACCCTGCACCTTTTGATACCACTGCAAATTTTCTGTTTCCAATGTGTTGACAACTCGTTGTGCTCTTCCATCAAAATTCGCTTCATACAATTCCAGATAGCGATCAAAGATTTAATTAACACACACTCTAAGCCCATATGATCTATAATATGCATGAGAAACAAGAGTAGCATGCAAATTTCATCAATGCATCACTTCATTCCCAAAACAGTCAACTACTTTCATCACAAACCTCATCTATCATGATATATAACTTTTGATCGATCATCTTTAGCATCGTCATATTTAAACCCCCTACATCACTGCTCCTTCTATCATATTCTCTCCTATCTTGAGTAAGAAATTTTCTCCCCCTTTTACAGCCACAACTTCTCCCCCTTTGTCAACGAACCTAGATGTTACTCTTTTGTGGTCTGCAATAGGGTAATGAACATAGATCAACATATAAGGGAAAACACACCATACCATGGGGAGAGGGGTATCACTTCCACACTTATTTAGGTGTGGGGAGTCAACTGGACTCCAAGAGCCCGTCGATGACGTTCAAATACTACTTTGGGTAAGTTCTTCTTCAAAATATCTATAACCTGTAGTTCTGTAGGCACATACTCCAACTTCACAAGCCCATGATCCACATTCTTCTTGATAAAATGATACTTTATTTCAATGTACTTCATCCATGAGTGATGAATTGATTTTTTTCTAAGATTTATAGCACTTGAATTATCATAATGGATTCCGATCAGAGACTTCACTTCAACTGCCATATCATCAAGCTGCCACTTCATCCATAATAACTGCATGTAAGCTTGAGTAGCTACAATATATTCATCTTATGTGGTGCTCAATGAGATTCAATCTTATTTCTTGCTTAGCTAAGAAATACAAAAACTTCCAAGATAGAATGCACCACCTGACATTGATTTTCTATTATCTTCTGACCCGACCTAATCTATATCTATATATCCCAATAACTCTTTCTAAATTTCTTCATTGCACAATAAACCAAAATCCATTGTGCCCTTGAGATAGAAAAGTATTATTTTTATTAGAGGAAAGTGGATTTCCTTGAGATTGGTTTGATACTGTGCTGCTTGGCATGTGGAAAAAACAATATTAGTTTGTGTCGCTGTTAAGTATAACATACTACCAATGACCTATTTATATTCCGTGACATTAACTATTTTGCCTTCATCATCCTGTGATAGTTTCATCTGGGTAGCCACCAGAGTCGTCATCTCCTTAGAATTATCAATTATGAATCTTTTAAAAACTTCCTTGGTATATTTGGATCGAGAAATAAATGTTCCATTCCTTGCTTGTGTTACCTGTAAACCAAGGAAAAAGTCCAGTTCACCAATCATTGACATTTTGAACACACTTTTCATGAATTATCTAAACTGTTTACACTATGATTCATTTGATCCACCAAATATTATGTCATCATCATACACCAACACCATCATCCTTTAATTACTGTCATTATTGACATAGACATTTCAATCAACCCCACTATGCTAAAAATCGAGCTTCTTCAAAAACTGATCAAGTCTTGAATACCATGCTCCCAATTCTTGCACTGTCATAAGGCCAAGAATAGGTGAATAGTATCGAGCCTTACAATAGGTGAAAATGTCACATCAAAATTGATTCCCTTGATTTAGGAGTATCTCTTTCACACTAGTCATGCTCTGTTTCGAATTACCAACCCATCTTCATTTACTTTGTTTCGGAAGACTCATTTGGTCCCAATGACATTCTTATCTTCTAGTCTCGAAACAATCTCCCATATCTGATTCTTCTCAATTTACTCAAGCTCTTCATTCATAGCCCGAACCCAGTTCTCATATCTAGATGTTTCTTTAAAACATTTAGGCTCTACCTGAGATAATAAGGATGTATGTTGTAAAGAATTCATTCTTCATGTTTGAATTGGCGCTACTTGATCACCAATGTTGTTCTGTCTATCAATTTCAGTTGGGCTCTTCAGATTTTGTGTAGATATAGATTTTAATTCATCCTTCTCATCATCGATATCTTTTCTAAATCATCATTTTCCACTTCTACTCCCCCTGATTTTTTACCTATTCATCACTATCATCAAGGAAATGTTTGTTGTGTTGTCGAAGGTTTTGTCCATTCTCTATTATAGTGAAATCATTGATCTCAACTACTTTTTCCAGCCTCTAATTGAAGAATTTATATGCTTTTATTTTTCTTCAATACCCAAGGAATATCCCGTCATATCCACAAGATTCAAATTTATTATGTTTCTTCTTATTGAGAATAAAACATTACTTCCAATGTGACAACCCTGCTTTTATTACAAACTTAAACATGATTTATTACATAAACCATTCACTTGATACAATATGGATGATCAATAGGTCTAGTGTCTTTGGGGATTAGGATCATTACATAACAACTTAAAACATGAAATACAACATATTTATTGAAAACTTCCTTTACATGACCACTACATTCCCTTGTACTTAGCATTGCATGGGATAACCTGAGGACATGCATAAGAAAAGAGGTGAGCTATAAAGCCTAGTAAGGGAATAAACATGGAATACATGAGGAGTAAAATACATGTTAGACAACATGCATATCAATAGAAAACAATAGAAACATGAATATAAAGGCATGACAAAGCATGATAATCATAACATGGAAATGTGGCAACAACACTTAACATGGAATTAGCATGAGCCAAGGCTCATTGCACATGGAGCATGAGTAAATCCTCATTGCACATAAAGCACGAGTAAACCCTCGTTGCAATTGAATTAGCATGATTCAACACTCATTGAACATGATGTATCATGATACTATACTTTACCCAATGCACTGGAGCGCTATAAGGGCACACCCTTCTAAAACATTTCATTTCATGCATAAGTGTGCCACATGGATCATAAAACATGGATTCAATAAACATAATCATTTATTCCATGATAAAGGAATGCAGAATTAATACATGAAACTTTATAATCAATAAGTAAATTTGCATAAAGGTTAATACCCTTGATGGAGAAATGGGCATGGTATTCACTACACAATGACATTGGCTTAGAAAATCGGTGCAATTTCGGCAGCGTAACGACGTGACATAAGAATTAATAAAAATGGTTGATGAGAGAGAAATGGGTGTCTCATCATATTTACATGAAATGGACAGTAAGGGGGTCATATAGGTATATTTCCAAACAATTGTAATGAAATTTATATTCATGACACAAAAGTATTGCTTGAATGTAAAAGAAGAGAGAGAAGTTCCTTTCGGAATTTCGGCATAGTAACGGGTATACATGGGAGGAATTTAATGAGATAGAAAGGGGTATCCCATCATTCAAACAATAAGAGGGAAGTATGGGGTAGGTGAAAAACCATACCCCAGCATTTATAATTGAAATTAAAATGGCATAACAATATTAAGAAAATTGGACAAACATGTGGAAGGAAGAAAAACCCTTACTTGGAAGTGTGCTTCCAAAGGCTTGAGAGAGACTTGAGAGAGGCTTCTTGGGAGCTTGGGGCACCTTGAGAGGATTCTAGAGAGAGTAGGGCAGAGGTTGGATGAACTCCAAAGGCTTTGAGTGAGGAGGAAGTGGGAGATTGGGTGGGTTTATATAGGAAAGGTGAGGGAATTCTTTATTATTTAGGTTTGGGACCCCTTATATTAAATTAATCCAAACCACAAACCATCCAATGGTTTTCGCCCATGGTTTTTAGCAAAGGGAAGAGGAAAAAAATATTTTATAAGGCCAAAGTCTGAACTTCTTAAAATAATGGGGTTGCTTATGTGGAGGTGAGTCACACTCCCATGGAAAATAATTTAAAAAGACAAGATGTTTAATAAGTCTTGAGGGGTCCATTAATGCTTTGTAAAATAAGTCAAACAAACCCAAAATCACATTATTTTAATGGAAAAACATATATTGGACGAACATAAAGCTTATAGTATTTTATTACACCACTATTGGGTCATTATGATGTCATAAAACACATTATATATTTAAACGGTATTTAATTTTTACCCAAAAATTTGATTGTCTCAGAAAATTATGAAAAATTCACCGTTGGATAATTTAGACATATTGATTCCAGAAATAAAATTTATTTTATCTAAATAATTTTCTAAATATGTTAATTTTCACTTTTAAAATAAAAACAGACATTTATAAAAAATTCACGGGTTTTGACAAAAATGGCTTTCAAACCTTAATAAAAATTACAATTGCATTCATAAAAATATATGATCATTTATATTTAATAAAAATTAATTTAATAATAATAATAATATTTTATTAAAATATTATTTAATTCAAAAATCCCTTAATTTAATAAAATAGAATTCTTAATTAAATAATAACTAAAAATGCTATTTGTACTTTAAAAACTATTTACAATGTATCAATGATGACAAGAAAGTATATTCATTATTATATACAAAAATAATGTACATGGACACAGTACTAGTGATTTATTACATAACCCCTTAAAACAGCCGCATAAGACCTAAGGGTAAGGTGTGCGATGGTGACAGACTCTTGGGGTGGCTCTGATAACATCGCTCGAGTGGTAATCTCTATCAACTTCCACTTTTCCTATAGACGGTCCCGTTCGAGCTTGACATGATGAAGCTCAGCTTGGGCTTGGTCAAGAGAGAAGCCCAAAGATGCCACCTCTTTTCCGAGCTCTGAAAAATGGGCTTCATATGGAGCAATTCTACTGGATGAGGCCATCACTTCCTTTGTCTGAGTAAATTGGGTTTGTTAAAGCCGTATATTTATACTAATAATGTGATCACTGTTCAACGGCTATAAAAGCAACGATCACAATTCTTAACATAAAACCAAATAAGTTGACATTTTACATAAAATTTTTACATAAAGAGACATTTAATTAGATCAAGAGGGATTTCCATTAATGAAACTTTGGGTCGTTACAATATTCCCCCCTTAAGAAATTTCACCCTCGAAATTTCCTTTTCCCACACTAAAACAGATGTGGGTAACCCATATTTATCTTTTCCTCCGATTCCCAAGTCGCTTCTTCAAACTTGTGGTTTCGCCACAACACATTGACGAGGGGCATTGTCTTATTTTGTAGAACTTTTTCTCTACGATCTAAGATCTTCACTGGTTTCTCCTCATAAGAAAGATCATCCTACAACTGTACCACCACAGAAGAGAGTACATGTGAAGGGTCTGGTATGTAATTTCTTAAGAGGGATACATGAAAGACATCATGTACTTTGGCCATGGTAGGTGGAAGTGCTAGTCAATAGGCCACAACCCCGACACGATCAAGAATCTCGAAGGGGCTGATGTACCTTGGACTTAACTTCCCTTTCTTTCCAAACCTCATGACCTTCTTCCACAAAGATATGCATAGAAAAACCATGTCTCTAACTTTAAACTCAAGGTCTCGTCGAAGATTATCTACATAACTCTTCTGTCGACTCTGGGCTGCCTTGATATGCTTCTGAATGATTTTCACCTTCTCCAACATTTCCTCGACCATTTATGGTCTAAGCATCTTGCGTTCACCGACCTCATCCCAACATGCCGGTGTTCTGCACCTTTTCCCATACAAGGCTTCATATGGTTCCATTTGGATGCTCGAGTGGAAACTGTTATTATAAGAGAACTCAACCAGAGGAAGATGTTGATCCCATCCTCCTTTAAAGTCCATTGAGTACGCTCTCAACATATCCTCAAGTGTTTGGATAGTCCACTCGGATTGGCCATCAGTTTGAGGATGATAGGCCGTACTGAAATTCAGTTCAGTATTCAGAGCTTTTTGAAGACTCTTCCAAAACATAGAGGTGAATCTTGGATCTCGGTCAAACACAATAGATAGCGGTACTCCATGCAGCCTTACCACTTCCCTAATATATATCCGTTCCAGTTGATCCAATGAGAAATCCTCCCGAATAGCAATGAATTGTGCAGTCTTTGTAAGACGATCCACAACAACCCAGATTGCATTGTTGCCTTTGGATGTCCTCGGAAGTCCAATGACAAAGTCCATGGTGATGTTCTCCCATTTCCATTCTGGTATGGGCAATGGTTGCATCATCCCCTTAGACTTCTGACTCTCTGCCTTCACTTGCTAGTACACCAGGCACTTTGATGTATATTCAGCGATCTTTTTTTTCATATTATCCCACCAAAAGTTTTCTTGGAGATCTCGATACATATTTGTGCTCCTTGGGTGAATAGAGAAATTTAAACTATGTGCATCATCCAAAAGTTCATTCTTCAACTCCGGACGTGATGGAACACATAGCCTTTTCCCAAATCGCATAATTTCTTCTTCATTAACATTAAACTCCGAGGATTTCCCTTTTTTGATATCTTCCACCTTTTCCTGAATTCCCACATCATCCTTTTGAGAATCCTTTAACCTTTCCAAAAGAGACGGTTGAGCAATCATTTGTGAAAGGATTGATGATGTTCCCTTCTTTATGATTCCCATGTCCATCTTCATCAAGTCTAAGAAGATTGGATCCTTCTCAATTCTCATCATTGATAGAATCACTGGGTCATTTCTACTCAGGGCATCTGCCACCTTGTTCGCTTTCCCAGGGTGGTAATGTATTGAACAATAATAATCCTTGATGAGCTCTATCCATATTTTATGGCACATATTAAGCTCTTTCTGTGTGAATATATATTTAATACTCTTGTGGTCAGTATATATCTCACATTTCTCCCCATAGAGATAATACCGCCAGATTTTCAAGGCAAAGATCACCGCCACCAACTCTAGATCATGCGTTGGATAGTTTCGCTCATGGATTTTCAACTCCCTTGAGGCATAGGATATAACTTTATCATTATGCATCATCACACAGCCTAAGCCCTTCTTTGAAGCATCACTGAATACCACAAAAATTTCCCCACTTGTGGGTAAAGTGAGCACGGGCGCAGTGATAAGCCTCTTTCCAACTCCTTGAAGCTTTCTTCGCATTCATCACTCCAAGAAAACTTTACTCCCTTTCGAGTTAGCTTGGTAAGAGGGTTGGAAAATCGTGAGAAATTTCTCAAAAATCATCGATAATATCCAGCTAACCCCAAGAAGCTATGAATATTCGTTATCGATGTTGGCCTCATCCATCCCTCAATTGCATTTGTTTTGGAGGGATCCACAGATATCCAATTTTTTGTGATGATATAGCCCAAGAATGAGACTTACTTCAACCAGAACTCACACTTGTTATACTTTTCATAGAGCTTCTCTTTGCACAAAGTCTCAAGTATAGTTCTTAAATGCTCCTCATGATCCTCCTTGGTTTTGAAGTATATTAGAATATCATCTATAAAGACTACTACAAATTTGTCTAGGTAATCTCTAAAGAATCTATTCATCAAGTCTATAAAGATTTCTGGAGCATTGGTGAGTCCGAAAGGCATTACTATGAATTCATAGTGCCCGTATCTTGTACGAAAAGCAGTCTTGGGGACATCTTCCTTCTTCACCCTTACTTGATAATATCCCGACCGCAAATCTACCTTGGAGAAGTATTGTGCTCCATGCAGATGATCAAACAATTCATCGATCTGTGGCAGAGGATACTTGTTCTTTATCGTGATTTTGTTAAGTTCACGATAATCGATGCAAAGCCGCATTGACCCATCCTTCTTCTTGACGAAGAGGACTGGTGAACCCCATGGTGAAGCACTTGGGTGTATAAACCCTTTATCCAGATTCTCCTATAGTTGTTTCTTCATCTCTTCAAGTTCCACGACAACCATTCTATATGGAGTCTTGGATATTGGCAGTGCCCTTGTATAAGTTCAATTGATAATTCAACATCTCTTCTAGGAGGAAGACCGTGCAGTTCCTTGGGAAACACTTTAGCAAATTCCCTCACAATAGGCATTTCTTCAAGGATGGTTTCTTCCTTAGACTCAATCATTTAAGCCAGATACGCGTGCTCATAGAGTAGTAATATCCATGCTTGAGATGGTGGAGCTAAAGTAGATTCATCTTCCTCCTTACACTTGTAAAGAATCGGGGGTCGATTCTCCATATGGAGTGTGATTTCCCTCTCCCGACAATTTATGTTGTCTCTATATAAGGAAAGACAATACATGCCAAGAATTGCATCAAATTCCACCAGAGGGAGTATGATGAGGTTCACCGGGAAATTCAATTCACAGATTATAACAGGGGAGGACTTATATTAATGGGATGCAATGATTGAACCATTTGTCGTACTCACCGATATCTTCACTTCCATGATTTGTGGTGGTGCTGAGATTGTTCTACTAAACTTCCGAGATATAAAAGAATGCGTAGAACCTGAATCAAAAAGTACATTAGCTATTCTTGAATGAATAACTAGCGTACCTATCACCACTTTGTTTTTGGGGTTCAATTCGTCAGAAGTGATGGAAAAAGCTCTTCCTTCCTGCCTTAGAGGTTGTTGATTGCCTCTAAAAACCTTTGGATTAGGGAACTAATTTGCAATATGCCCCGGTTCTTTGTAGTTGTAGCAATGAACAACGCGTTGAGGTTTGAACGGAGCATTCCTCTCCTCTGTCGCAGCTGCGGGTCTTTCTTGCCGACAGTTAACAGCTAGGTGCCCTTCTCTTCTACACCTAAAGAATTTCCTCGTCCCCTTGAGGCAATTTCCAGGGTGCTTCTTTCTGCACTTTTGGAAAGTGGGGTTCTGGATCTTCTTAGCACCGTTTGATTTATCCATCGGACCGCCAACATTGAAGTCCACCTTACGCTTCTTTTCCCCATGATACCCCTGTGATTCCCCGATCTCCATTTTGACCTTGAGGGCACATCGAAAAATTTCCTCATAGCTGTCGAAGTCACGGATCACTAATGCTTTCCACAGGCTAGGCTTCAGCCCACTAAAGAAGTGGTCAACCTTGCATTCGGGGGTAACGACAAAGCCGAAATCATATCGTTCAATCCTTGTGAAGTTTTACTCATATGCTCCAACAAATTATTCTTCTTTTTGCTTGAGGGAAAGGAAGTCCCTTTCCATCTTAAGATGAAGGGTGCGCGGAAAATATTTATTGAAAAACATCTTCCAAAAATCCTTCCATTCCAACGCCTTGATCTCCTCTGTAGGCTTCGTATTTTTGATCAACTTCCACCATTGATCAGCTTCACCCTCCATACGATAAGCCACCAGGAGAACCTTCTCTTGTTCAGAACATTGAAGGATGGAGAAGATCTTTTTAATGGAGTTGATCCATTGTTCAGTGATCGTGGGATCAGATGATCCACTAAAAGTAGGAGGCCTTTGTCTCATGAAGCTCTCGATAGTGACTTATTCCTTCTTAGGGGGGTTTGGACGTTCCTCTTGACCCATGTTTCTATTCAAATCTTGAGTTAGCTAAGAGATAAGCATGACAAAGTTCACGATTCCCACTCCCATTGGATTGGGCATCTCATTAGTATAGTCATCACACTGATCTTCACACTGGTTGTTAGTCCGAGTCCTCCTATTATCGACCATTGGATGGAATAAAAGGAAAGTTAGGGGGTAACACATAAAGGGAAATCCAAAGACAAAAGTTGATGACTTATAAATAAACTTTTATTTCCTTAACTCATGAGTCTATAGGCTTAAATCTAGGATTTTCATGATCTACTTTCTAACATATATATTCTTAGGGGCATTTTTTTTAAATCCCTTAATAAGGATTCATACTAAGCTTGTGAATTTATAAAAACATATCCCCCGGGAGTGTCGTAACCAAGAGTGAAACAAGACCCATTGTCGTGCACCAGTTCCCGTTTGAGTCTAACTCAAAGCGGTGTTTTCGGATTTTACCCCTAGGATACATCTGTGCCAGAGCCACCTCTACCTGTTCGTATCCAGACAGGGATGTATTTGTTTGATAAACCACTTACTCAGTACTTACCAAAACTTAGGGATGTTTTTATTATACTTAGTCTTGTCTCTAAGGCTTTACTAGGGTTTTACTACTACAAAATAAGGCTATATCCATGGTTTGGAATAGTGGCTATAGGCCCAAAAACCATGGCTATAGGTTATAGCCACGGTTTCATAAACCACAGCTAGTATTGGCGTGGCTATAGGGCAAAACCTATAGCCACGGTTTGAACTGTGGCTATATACCTATATCCACGGTTTGAATCGTGGAAAAACCCTATAGCCACGGTTTTCAAACCGTGGAAGAATCCTAAGTCAGGAAATATATATAGCCACAATTTACAACCGTGGCTATATGCCTTTTTCCATGGATTTAAACCCTGGCTATATCCCTATAGCCATGGTTTAAAACCATGGCTATATGTCCCCCCATTCCATAAAAAAAACAGCCCCCTTACCCTACCCCCTTCCCCAGCACACCCCCTGCCCCCTGCACTTCCCCCCTGCCCACTGCACTTCCCCCCCAGCCCACTGCACACCCCCCTGCCCACTGCACTTCCCCCCATCCCACTGCACACCCCCTGCCCCCCTGCACACACCCCCTGCCCACTGCACTTCCCCCCCAGCCCACTGCACCCCCCTGCACACACACCCTGCCCACTACACTTCCCCCCTAGCCCACTGCACTTCCCCCCAGCCCACTGCACTTCCCCCCTGCCCCACCAGCACACTCCCCTGCCCCTTGCCCCCCCTTCCCCAGCACACCCCCTGCCCACTGCACTTCCCCCAACCCACTGCACACCCCCTCCCCCTACCCCCAACAAACCACCCCTACCCCCTCACCCTGTCCCCCCTACACACTGCACTTCCCCCCAGCCCACTGCACCCCCCTGCCCCTTGCCTCCCTCCCCCCTGCCCCTAGCAAACCACCCCTGCCCCCTCACCTTGTCCCCTGCACACCCCCTGCACCCTTCCCCTGCCCCCCCTGCACTTCCCCCCCTGCCCCCTCACCCTTCCCCCTACCCCTGCCCCTGCCCCCCCTGTACACACCCACTGCACCCCCCCACCCCCCGCACACACCCTGCCCCCCCTCCCCCCCGCACACACACCTTGCCCACTACACTTCCCCCCATCCCACTGCACTTCCCCCCTGCCCCCTGCACATACCCACTGCACCCCCCAGCCCACTGCACACCACCCCCCTTAGCACACCCCCCTGCACCCTACCCTTTCCCCTTGCAAAATAACCTAGCACCCCCCTGCCCCCTGCCCCCTCCCCCCTTGTAACCTGGTTAAAAGCCTTTTTAAGAAAAATAACACATTATGATCATGTACGCTAATTGGAGGATGGATGATTCTAATGACCAGGAATCAATTGATTTTTCCCTGTGAGTTACCATATCATCTCATATAGGCTGGGGGAAGGTTAGTATAGAATTTAACCCTATGTTTAATGTGATGCGGGAACAACTAGAAAGTGGTAAACTGACACTTGAGTGTTCACTGTTTGATGATGATGTGTTACAATTTTATAAGAGTTATAGTCCTTGAATCATTTGGTGAATAGTTGATGAGAGACTGTCATACCTCTGTGGTTTCTGAATCCTAGAGAAACAAATATGGGTGATGAATTCGGGTGTCTGTTTTGGTAGCCATGGACCTAGTAGAAAATATAGGAATGTTTTATATCTATGAATACTAATACTATCATGGAGTTCCCTTAAGAATTATATCATAGAGAGATGCACATATTATGCCATGATTTTTGGAAAGGGTTTAATATGACCTTAGAGAATCATCTAATATTGAGAATAACGTACCATCAATATATAGACAGACACTAAGAGTAGATGATACATATATTGGAGGATATGATTCAAGATTGTGTTCAATACATCGATGGATCTTGGGTTTAATATGACCTTAGGGAATCATCGAATATTGATTGAGAGATGCGATATCACACCAGCGGGTGAAACCAAGAAATTTCAGGAAAATTCATCTAGAGGAGAACGAATTGGTGTTTTTCGTGGGGTTGGATGCAGTTAGTTAAAAACCGCATTGAGATCATTTTTCAAAATCCAATTACTAGGTCGATAGACCGTTGGAAGATCATTCTCAGTTGAAAATTCATATGGTTAGGATCACCATTATGTTTAGTTGCGGGGTGAACCCCCCTATCTAGAACATTTCCGGCTGTGAACCTCAGTTCAAGCCATGAAATTCCCAAGGGTATGGATTCATGGTGTGAAACCCATGGTCACACCGTGAATCATGCCTAAGTGGTTTTATTTTATTAGGTTAAATTCTGTCTTATTCTGGGTCAAGTGTTTCACAATGATGTTACTGAAGAAAGTATCAAGTTTTCAAAGCCGGTTGTTTGTGTTTGATGAAATGAAAACAAAGATTTTCTTTAAGTTTTAGATTTTTATGATAATTATCGGTTGATGTTTTCTCAAAATGAGGACACTTTCATCTCTAAAGTGAAGGAAATTTCATTTTCTACTATTGAGTTGGCTGAAACTTTCTACTAGTCCACATTGAAGGCTTAGGGAAATCATGTAAAACAGGTGAAAATGTCATTATAAAGAGCCACAACCAATTTGAATAGCATATACACATTATATAATAATGAAAACAAGTTTTTAAAATACTCGAGAAATTATAGAATTCAAATTAAAGGGTTAGACAAAGGAAACTTACCTCAACCTCAAGGTGCTGCTTTTAACGACAACTCGAATATTCCTTTTTTTTCCGCTTTCACGTATATGCAACATCACATATATATAAGGACACCTAGCCCCTATGTACATATTTTTATGGCCAAATATGAACAAGGGGATCCTTAGATATATTTTTATACTTGCATATACCCCTTTACACTTACACATGTATGCATTTTTCATATCTATATATAAGCACACCTAGCCCCAATATATATATTCATACTGCCATGAGTGAATATATATAAAGGGGGAAATTATATATTTATATGCCTACCTATGCATACACATGTAAGCCTTTGTCAACGGAAACTTGAATCCACCTCAACGAGATCCAGAAAGCACTACAAAAATATAAAGAACCCAAAAATCACAAAATCCCTAATTAAAATTTGGCCAAAGAATAAAAAGAAATAAATCTTACCCAAATCCAATGTTGAACTCACTGCCATCGATGGTGGTGGATAGAACCATCCTCATCATAAGAAACCCCCTACACTTCCCCCCAGCCCACTGCACTTCCCCCCTGCCCCCTCACCCTGCCCCCTGCCCCTGCCCCTGCCCCCCCTGCACACACTCACTGGACCCCCCAGCCCACTACACACACCCTACCCCTTGCCCCCCCTACACACACACCCTTCCCACTGCACTTCCCCCCATCCCACTGCACTTCCCCCTGCCCCCTGCACATACCCACTACACCCCCCAGCCCACTGCACACCACCCCCCCTCATCACACCCCCATGCACCCTACCCCTTCCCCTTGAAAAAGAACCCAACACACCCCCTACCCCTTGCCCCCTCCCCCCTTGGAACCTGGTTAAAAGCCTTTTGAAGAACAATAACACATTATGATCATGTACGCTAATTGGAGGATGGATGATTCTAATGACCAAGAATCAATTGATTTTTCCCCATTAGTTACCATATCATCTCATATAGGCTGGGGGAAGGTTAGTATAGAATTTAACCCTGTGTTTAATGTGATGCAGGAACAACTAGACCCCCTACTGCTCCCCCCTGAACAGATGCCTCTAGACCCCCCCTGGACAGCCCCCCACCCCACTGCTAGACCCCCCTAGACAGCAGCCCCCCCGGACAACAGCCCCCCTGCTGAACCCCCCTAGACAGACCCCCCCTGGTGGGATTTTTAGTTTTTTATGATATATTACTCTATAACAGTGGATGCTGGTGTAGAGTGTCCATTTTCTATTTTTTTTACTATTTTCGGGTCCTAATGCTGGTGTAGGTGTGTTTTGGGTGATGTCGCGGTTTCTGGGATGTGGTGTGGCTGCTGGGAGATTTTCAAAATATTAGGTGATTATTTTTGGTGCTATAGATACTGGGAGATGTTGTTGAGTAGTTCTGTGAGATTCTAGATAGGAACATCAAGATGGATGTTTGGTGATGGATGGGTGTAGAGGCTAAAGTTATGGCTGGTGTTAGCTTAGAGGTGCTGGAGGTTCTGTTTCCGTGGACTGGTTTGTTAACAGATACTGGGTGCTATTGTTGACTATGAGTTGGTAAATGGGTTGTTGGCTGGTTTTTTTTGTGTGTTGCAGGATGCCTCTTTGATGGGGTGTGTTGTAGGAGTGGCATGGGTTGGTGCTGGTGGCTTGGGATGTAAATTTGAGTACATTACTAGTGGATGGACATTGCTGTTGGCTTATAGGTGTTGGTGTTATTACTGTTGAGTGGGTTACTGGAAACCCCCCTTACAGTATCCCCCCTGTAGCCTCCCTTCCCCATGGACACCCCCCTTCCTGGACATCACCCCACTCCCCTTGCAGTAGCCCCCCCTACAACCCCCCTTCTCCCTGGACACCCCTCCCCCTGGACACTGGACACCCCCCTTCCTGGACAACAACCCCCCTAGACACCCCTCCCCCTGGACACTAGACACCCCCTCCCTCCCTTCTAGATACCTCCCCCCCTTCCTGGACAGCCCCCTCCCTCCTGGACACCTCTCCCCCCTGCCTGGACAACACCCCCCCTCCTGGACACCTCTCCCCCTAGACACCCTCCCCTTCCTGGACAACACTCCCTCCCTCCCTGCTAGACACCTCTACCCCCTGCCAGAACAGCACCACCCCTACTGAACACTTCTCTCCCCTGCCTGGACAGCACCCCCTCCCTCCTGGACACCTCTCCCCCTGCCTGGACAACACCCCCCTGCTGGACACCCCTCCCCCCGGCCTGGACAACACCCCCTCTCTCCCTCATGGACACCTCTCCCCCCTGCATGGACATCACCCCCTCCCTCCTGGACACCTCTCCCCCCTACCTGGACAGCACCGCCCCTGCTGGACACCCCTCCCCCTGCCTGGACAGCACCACCCCTGCTGGACACCCCTCCCCCCAGCCTGGACAACAACACCCCTGCTGGACACCCCCTGTCTGGATAGCCCCCCCCTGCTGGACACCCCTCCCCCCTGCCTGGACAACACCACCCCTTCTGGACACCCCCCTGGCTGGACAGCACCCCCCGCCCCCTGCCTGGACAGCCCCCCTCCCCCCTGGACAACTCCCCCCTGCCTGGACACCCCCCCTACTGGACACCCCTCCCCCTGCCTGGACAACCCCCCTGCCTAGACAGCCCCCCTCCCGGACACCTCTCCCCCCTTCCAGGATAGCACCCCCCCTGATAGGGTGTTGGGGGTCTGTTGTGTCATGGAGTGTGGTTTATATGTGGGGTATGACTAATAAATTCCTGAGGGCAGAATTGTAATTGCAGTAGGAAGTTGTTAGCTGAGCTGTTGGAGTTGTTGAGAATATTAATAGGGGCTAGTGGGGAGTAGCTGGGAGAGATCAGGAAATATTATTTTGTTTGGCTTTCCTGCACAACAGGATTGAGGAGGCCCTACCTCGTCCTTGGCTTCGAGCAGTGCTTCAAAGATATTCTCATCCCTTCTTACTTATTCTTCTTCTTTTTCTTTTTGTTTTCTGCTGTAATCCTTTTGTTGATAATAGAAGTCTACAAAATTATCATTGTTAGCACCTAGGAACCTACCATTTTGTGCTTTCATTTATTAAGACTTTGAGAGTTCAAGTGGCTTGAGGATCATAGGAGGATGCCGGAGGTTCAGATGACTATGATGGAAGCAATCGACGCCTTCCTGCTTAAGGTACGTGTGCAGAAGAATTTTTTTCAGGAAGAATCTACTTTGAAAAAATCACTCGCTGAACTGGAGCGGCATGAAACCGAATCTGAACAACAGAAGATTCTTCTGGCGACTCGTGCTGTAGTGGCGCAGCAAGTTACTGGTCTGGAACATGGAGTCGAGAATTCTCCTTAGTGGGAGGAAGAACATGACAATTCAAATACAGCTCGATCAGAAGAGCATGATAAAAAACTGAAAGAGAAGCATTGGACCGTTCAGTATGAGGCACAACTTGTGCAGCAAGAACTAACGTCGCCCCTCGCTATCATGTCAAAACATCTAACGAAGACACAACAGTCTGCGCAGACGCAAATATCGATTGAATCTTTCGATCAACATGTAATAACCCCTTGTATTCCTGACTCCTTTTTATTTTAAAACTATCTATTGTAGTTAAAAATCAAAATGGTAATAATAGATATACATAGAATATAATGAATAAAATTTTTATAACATGTTTTTCATTGTGTATTTGAGGTTTTCATAGACTATATAGCCCTCAAAAACATAAATTATCATATTTTGTTTCACTTGAGGAAACATTTACCTCCAAATAGTAAATAATTTTTGAGTATTTATAATAATTTCACCCCTCCTCAACTATAAATGGGCACTCAATCACCCCACTAATTTACACCTTTAAAACCATTTGGATTAAAGAATTTCTACCCAAGACCTTCTATGAAATAAGAAGACTGAGCAACTGGTCTATAAATACACTAAACCAATATTTCTCTAAGGTTAGTATTTGTGATTTTTTTTAATATTTATCAATTTTTTTTTAATATTTATGTATGAGAATCTTGGGTCACTATACATACTCACCTTATAGGTACTCTACTAGGGGACTAAAATTGGGCCTTCTATCATCCCTTAAGATGACTCCTATGTCTGAGACATATTCCCTAGTTTACCAAGTACACTATACTAGAGAAAAATGCACCCTATAATCCCCATAGATAAATTAACTTATCTCTATGAACCCTATATATTTTGTAGGTACTCTAACTAGGGTGAGCCTTTTCCAAGGACCCTATACTGGGGCCAGGACCCTACACTATGGAGTGCATTTATTAAGGCTTTGATAATAGGTAAAGCCTTATCATGATTGAAAATTAAATTTTTATTATTAAAAACGTTTTAAAGAAAAAGTGAGAAACCATTTTTCAACCACAAAAAGAAATAATAGAGCCATTGAAGTTCAATTTAATACTACCAGATTTAATATTCCTAAACAATTTCTAATAGATATTGGTTACTTGAGTTTCTGGTTCATCCATTAGTATATCATCAAACATAAAGGCCAAATTGTCCCAGGACTAGATGTAGTCCTTAAGGTTGATCTTCCCATAATTGAATCCCCTAACAAGAATCAGCTCCTACTTTTCCATACAGGTATATAGATCCTCATTGAGTGTGACCCTTAATGAAATTGTCATAATTTTTGTAGCTTCCTCTTTAGTTGAATTTAGTGATAGAACTTGTTCCACCACTTCTCATTCCAATATTATAAGAAATTACAAGGATTTCTCAATCACATCACCAGACATCCTACTTTTCCATATAGGTGGACTCTGGCATTCTGCTTAGGGATCTGATGCCCAGTCTGCTGCATATATGCTGTAGTGAGCAGTTGGGAAACCTCCTCACTACTGCTATTGTGGCGGTTATTGTGTCCTTGTGGGATTCGAGGATCATGGCTCTATTTGATGGCGTGCATGATGCTGTCCGGAAGGGAATGATCTCTATATATAGGGATGTGTACGCTGCATCAGTGGTCTAGGATGGTGAGATGTCTAACACAATTTCTGACCTGCAAACTCTTAGGTTTCTTGGAGTTTCGGGATGACCACGCAGACCTCAGATGATTAAGTATATCAGATGGACACCACTGATTACACTGCGCCTCAATGTGAATGTTGATGGAGCTACGTCAGGTGCGCCGGGTCCAGCTGGATGCGGATGAGTTTTCCGCACTTTTTAGTGGGTTGGATGCCTCATCCAAACCAATAAAATACATATGGTTGTTTCTCATGTGTACCGGGAGGCCAATCAGGTTGCTGATACACTGAAAAAAAGGCCATAATTGATCTTGATATGATGTGGTCTTTCACGGCCCCTGATTATTGTGCTCTAATGGTGGATGCAGATAGATGTGGTGTGTTGAACACTCGCTTATATAATAACCCCTTTTATGCCTGACTCCTTTTTATTTTAAAACTAGCTATTGTAGTTAAAAATAAAAATGGTAATAATAGATATACATAGAAGATAATGAATAAAATTTTTATAACATGTTTTTCATTGTGTATTTGAGGTTTTCATAGACTATATAACCCTCAAAAACATAAATTATCATATTTGGTTTCACTTGAAGAAACATTTACCTCCAAATAATAAATACTTTTGAGTATTTATAATAATTTCACCCCTCCTCAACTATAAATGGGCACTCAATCACCCCACTAATTTACACCTTTAAAACCATTTGGATTAAAGAATTTCTACCCAAATCAACTACCAAATCACGACATTACCACGGGCTAATTCGAAGGTGGTAGGGGGGCTGTTGCGGGCTGGAATGCTGGTGGCAGTGGGCTGAAATGAAGGTGGAAGGGGGCTGGTGTGGGCTGGATGTGGCTGGAGCAGGGCCAAATCACGGCATTACCACGGCGTGATCGCAGCATGACCGCTGCATGACCACAACGTGACCGCGGCGTGTTGGCCCGGTCCAGCAACATCCGCGGGGCAGCATCTTCCAGCCAGGAGTGAAGAGAGCGGGAGGAGGCGGGGCAACATTCCGTCCATCGCCCCTCCGGTAGAAATTGTGATTAGTCAATCTCAACATTGATCACAAGACTCATGGAATACTATCACTGTAAACTGCCATGGGATGTCATCCCGGAGTAGGGCCAAATCATGACATTACCATGGCGTGACCATGGCATGACCGCGGCGCGATCATGGCATGACCGCGGCGTGACCGTGGTGTGACCGCGGCATGACCGCGGCGTGACCGAGGCATGACTGCGACATGTTGGCCCGGTCCAGTGACATTCGTGGGGAAGCATCTTCCAGCCAAGAGCAAAGGGAGTGGGAGGACACAGGGAAACATTCCGGTCATCGCCCCGCCGACAGAAATTGTGATTAGTCAGTCTCAACATTGATCACAAGACTCATGGAATATTATCACTGCGAACTACCACGGGGTATCGTCCTGGATCAGGGCTAAATCACGGTGTGACCACGTCGTGACCGCAGCATGACCGCGTCGTGACCGCGGCGTGACCGTGGCGTGACCGCAACGTGATCGCGGCATGACCGCGACATGACCGCGGTGTGTTGGCCTAGTCCAGCGACATCCACGAGGCTGCATCTTCCGGCCATGAGTGAAGGGAGCGAGAGGAGGCGGGGAAACATTCCGTTCGTCGCCCCACCGGCAGAAATTGTGATTAGTCAGTCTCAACATTGATCACAAGACTCATGGAATACTATCACTGCGAACCACCACAGGGTGTTGTCTTGGAGCAGGGCCAAATCACGGTGGCGGCATGGCCGCGGCGTGACCGTGGTGTGACCGCAGCGTGACCGCAGCGTGTTGGCCCTGTCTAGTGACATCCGCGTGGCAGTATCTTCCACTTAGTTTCAAATAGGATGATATGGATGACATGATAGGATGTTTTCTCAGAAGATTTAAAGAAATGAATGCCAATCTTTGATGACTAGAGGATTGGATGACCCCTGATATACCTAATTTAGTGAGGTTTGGAGATCTAGCAATGTGTAGGAATACCTAGAGGAATACCCCATGGGATCAAGAAAATCACAGGTTACATAACATGTAATCTGACATTACTGGTACTGTGGGACCCCTGGGCTGTGGAACCAGGCTTTTGGTTGGATTTAAATATCACATGCCATGTGACATGGTCACACAACATGAGACCCATCTTAAAAGTCTAACGACACGTAAAGAGTGTCTTGGTTCAAACAACCGTTTTAATAAAAAGAGGGAAACCCCTACAAGGATATAAAAAGGGTCAAGTACGATGTGTGCTTTATGACTAACAACGACATCAAGTATAAGGAAAACATCAATGCAATAATGTTAAGCAAGGTATACCACTGTGAGTTTTCGCAGACAGTGCACCTCCGTTGGAGGGGTATTATTACAAAACCATGACTTATTTATCAAACGAAACAATTATCTTAACTAACACTTATTCAAGAATTGAAATTTAATATAAACATGAAAAATTAAGAAGGCAACTAAATGAAATTTAAAACATTCTTGAATTAAATAGGCTAGGAGAGGGACCCTACCTCAACCTCAAGGCGTGCTTGCTTTTGACGATGACAACTTGAATCTTTCTTTTTTTCCGCTTGCATGCATATGCAAATTAACATATATATAAGGACACATATCCCCTATGTACATATTTTCATGGCCAAATATGCACAATGGGGTCCTTATATATATGTTTATACTTTCATATACCCCTTTATACTTACACGCGTATGCATTTTTCATATCTATATATAAGCACACCTAGCCCCAATATATATATTCATACTACCATGAGTGAATATATATAAAGGGGGAACTTATATATGCATATTCCTACCTATGAATACACATGCAAGCCTTCGTCAACGATGACTCAAATCCACCTCAATGAAATCCAAAACACACAACAAAAATATAAGGAACCCAAAAATCAAAAAAGCCCTAATTAAAATTGGGCCAAAGAATAAAAACGGAATAAACCTTACCCAAATATTGAACTCATTGTCTTCGATGGTGGTGGATAGAACCGGTCTTATCATAAGAAACAACCTATAAGAAAATAGTAGGAAAAGAAATGAGATATAACAACTTCTTATATATATATGATCAGTGTGTCAACTGTACATGATAAATGATGCATGAATCCATAACCAACAATGAACAAATAATATTCAAATTGATATGTACATACCAATACTAAATAACATGATCATTAATAAAGCTCTTTATTTTTCAAACATCACCTTAAATTGCCTATTCAAAAATCAAAAATCACCAAAATATGAGAATAAAGTAAACCTCCATCATCACTTAAAAGCGAGAAATAGGGATTATAAATTGTTCTTAACCTAGAAAATCCATTCCTTAAATGTATAAAATACCTAAAACTCTTAATTACTATATCCTTCTTAATTTTCTAGATTGAAACCTCATTTTTAGCATGTTATTCTTCTGGAATTCACCTTTATTCTTAGTTTATATAGGTTTATCAATTTTATAAAGTAGAGAATTTTCCTTCTTTTATTCTTACTCAACCCGCTTGAATTTTTCAAACCAGTTTGCTAATATGATTAGACAATATTTTGGTACATGATCTTCCTTCTTCTTGGTTGTATATTCCTTCTTTGTAGAAACTATTTCTGAACATGCGATAATTGGTTCTTTCCTTTTATCTTTCAACAATTATTATTGTTATGGAATCTATGTCATAAATTCTTAACAATTTGGACTACTTGGTTTCCCTTCCACACACACTTTCAACAACCTTTAGAGTACCCTTTTTAGGCTCCATTTCAAACTCCACACTAGAATTGTCAAGCACTAGCCCACTACAATATCAAATATTGATACTTAACCCAACACATTGATCTGAATGACATATTAGAAATACAAAAGCTCTAAATAGCATATTTAACAATATAAAATCCTCATAATTAACTGAACACATTGACTATACCAACCACTATAGGTAAATCATTAATATTGGTGTAGTCTTGGAACCAAATATGGTTCATCCAACATCCATCTCCAGAAACTAAATTCATCCATTTACTGTCTAAGTTCATACATTTCACAACCTTGATAATGATCACTATCCCTTGATATGTATTTCACTCAAAAAGGACAAGTATGAATCTCCCCACTATAGTATTATCGATACCATCATCAATACTACATACTCATATCTAGTGCCTCATATCAAATTATGATCACTATAGAAGATCCTAGCCCAATAATCTCAACAAAATTTCTTCATTTAAAAAATATCATCTTTCAAACACACATTATATCCAACAAAAATAATACATTAAAAGATATTAAATAGAGAAATCCAAATTATAGAAAAAAATAATAACTTTAGGAATACCTCATTAAGTATGGTACTAAAAGTCACTTCACCTAGGATGGATTATCCCAATAAAATAATATAGAAACCCACATCTCGACACATACATGAAACCTATTTTCCCCATCCCAATACTAAGGGAATGCATGCACATTCTTGATACATGAGAAATAGACCAAAGTTCATTTATTTTTCTAATACTGAGCTGAGATATTACTCATTCAATTTACTCTGTCACCCTCATAATGAGGCTCACCAACCAACATTCATTCCTACCCGGTTTCCATCCTTCTCCGTGCACCATCCTATGCAATGGATGTATCTACATAGATAGCTTAGTCTTTCTTGAATATCTCATAGTAGGTGTCCAGATAAAAGGAAGCTATTGATGCCCATAATGAGTACATAAGACCATTTAAAAACTATAATTCCTTTATGAATAAATTTCATTTGAAGTATGGAATGAAATTAATAAACCTTTTAAATTTAGTGGCATACTCCATTACTGATTCCCATAATGATATAGCTCCATGAATCCCCAAAACATGCTCTTTTTCTATAAATCTACCATAGCCTCTCATAGAAGAGGGAATGAAACTCGATCCATAAAACCTCCTCATTCCTTATTTTATGATCAAATGTATTTATCCATTTTGATTCATCTCCTTTGAATTTAGAAACTTCTAGTTTCACCCATATATCCTCTAGAGTTCCAATCATTTTAAATAGGAACTAAACTTTCTTCAACATATTCTAAACATCCTATGATCCCATGTCACTATTGAAAATTAGATATTGCTACTCCTAGAACTCATGGATAACTTAGAAAACCATTGCTTTTCCTTTTAGAAGGCCTTGGTCAATGGATCAAAGTAGTTGTAACATAATATGAGCGAAACAACCACTTGAGCATATTTCCCATGAGAACACAATGTCATCCTAATTAGATGCTTTATTGATGAATTTTGACTCAACATCACATCGTAATAACAACATTACTAATTAGAAACCCATCGTGCCACAATCCTAAGCATGCATTATTACCACAAAATCATGAAACTACCTTTAATCCTTAATTCATAACAAAATATCATTTCCAAAAAACCAAACCCTAAGGTTTATCATAATAATCTAAGGGTTACTCTCCTACACACCAAGCATAACAACCAAACCCCACACATTAACCCTTGATAATAAGAAACCCTCCACCCCCTTAACTGATCTAACAAGCAAATTCCTAATAAAAATACACGATCAAATCACCCAGAAATCACCAAAATTCCCTATATCGAGAGTTTTACATCAAAACATCAAGAAAAACCCCAACAAGAACCACCAACTTGAGGGATTACCACCAACCCAAACCCCCAAAGACAAATCCAAACTATACCCAATACATATCCATCATACTCCAAACGCTACCCTAACACCTGAACTCAATTGCATGAAGAGTGATATGCTTCTACCTGCAAATGGTGAGACCGCTGAGCAGAGGTCGTCCGGGAGGAGGGCGCCACTGTGGGAGAGTTCGTCGGGGAGGAGGGAGCCGCTGTGAGAGAGGGATGCATGGTGAGATCATCAGGGATATTGTCGGGAGGAGGATACGTCATCGAGGATGAGGGTTGCGCGGTGATAGGGCTGCGAACCGGGGGAGGAGGAGGAGACACCCTCGGGGAGGAGGGCTGCGCGGTGATAGGGCTGCGAATCGGGGGAGGAGAGGAGGGCTGCGGGGAGGAGGAGATGTCATCGGGGAGGAGGGATGCGTGGTGATAGGGGTGCAAATCGGGGAGGAGGAGGAGGGCTACGGATCAGGGGAGGAGGAGGAGCCCAATATATCTTGAAAAAAAACAACACTCATGTGTATTATTGATTTAGCCACGGAGATGGAATTTAACCGTGGAAATAAAAAAGCTATAGTCACGGAACTATAAAACCGTGGCTATAGGTCCGTGGATATAGCCCAAATTTTTAGTAGGGGTTTTCTAATCCTAATCCCAAAAATAACTAAACCTATCCTCTGATACCAACTGTGACAACCGTGCTTTTATTACAAACTTAAACATGATTTATTACACAAACCATTCACTTGATACAACATGGATGATCAAGAGTTCTAGTGTCTTTGGGGATTAGGATCATTAAATAATAACTTAAATCATGAAATACAACATCTTTATTGAAAACTTCCTTTACATGACCACTACATTCCCTCGTACATAGCATTGCATGGGATAACCCGAAGACATGCATAAGAAAAGGGGTGAGCTATAAAGCCCAGTAAGGGAATAAACATGGAATAAACGAGGATTACAATACATGTTAGAAAATATGAATATCAATAGATAATAAGAGAAACATGAACATAAAGGCATGATAAAGTATGATAACCATAACATGGAAATGTGGCAACAACACTTAACATGGAATTAGTATGAGCCAAGGCTCATTGCACATGGAGCATGAGTAAATACTCATTGCACATAAAGCATGATTAAACCCTCATTGCACTTGAATTATCATGAGTCAACACTCATTTCACATGACGTATCATGATACTATACTTTACCCAATGCATTGGAGCGCTATAAGGGTGCACCCTTCTTAAACATTTCATTTCATGCATAAGTGTGCTACATGGATCATAAAACATGGATTCAATAAACATAATCATTTATTCCATGATAAAGGAATGTTTAATTCATACATGAAACTTTATAATCAATAAGTAAATTTGCATAAAGGTGAATACCCTTGATGGAGAAATGGGCATGGTATTCACTACACAATGGCATTGGCTTAGAAAATCGGTGCAATTTCGGCAGCGTAACGGCGTGACATAAGAATTCATAAAAATGGTTAATGATAGAGAAAGGGGTGTATAATCATATTTACATGAAATGGACAATAAGGGGGTCATATAGGTACATGTCCAAACAATTGTAATGGAATTTAGATTCATGACACAAAAGTATTGCTTGAATGTAAAAGAAGAGAGAGAAGTTACTTTCAGAATTTCAGCATATTAACAGGTGTACATGGGAGGCATTTAATGAGAGAGAAAGGGGTATCCAATCATTGGAGGTGAGTCACACTCCCATGGAAAATAATTTAAAAAGACAAGATGTTTAATAAGTCTTGAGGGGTCCCTTAATGCTTTGTAAAATAAGTCAAACAAACCCAAAATCACATTATTTTAATGGAAAAACATATATTGGCTGAACATAAAGCTTATATTATTTTATTACACCACTATTGGGTCATTATGATGTCATAAAACACATTATATATTTAAACGGTATTTAATTTTTACCCAAAAATTTGACTGTCTTAGAAAATTATGAAAAATTCACCATTGGATAATTTCAAAGTCTTTATTCCAGAAATAACATTTATTTTATATAAATAATTTTCTAAATATGTTAATTTCCACTTTTAAAATAAAAACAGACTTTTATCGAAAATTCACGGGTTTTGATAAAAATGGATTTCAAACCTTAATAAAAATTACAATTGCATTCATAAAAATATAAGATCATTTATATTTAATAAAAATTAATTTAATAATAATAATAATATTTTATTAAAATATTATTTAATTTAAAAATCCCTTAATTTAATAAAATAGAATTCTTAATTAAATAATAACTAAAAACACTATTTGTACTTTAAAAACTATTTACAATGTATCAATGATGACAAGAAAGTATATTCATTATTATATACAAAAATAATGTACATGGACACAGTACTAGCGATTTATTACATAACCCCTTAAAACAGCCGCATAAGACCTAAGGGTAAGGTGTGCGATGGTGACAGACTCTTGGGGTGGCTCTAATAACATCGCTTGAGTGGTAATCTCTATCAACTTCCACTTTTACCATAGATGGTCCCGTTTGAGCTTGACATGATGAAGCTCAGCTTGGGCTTGGTCAAGAGCAAAGCCCAAAGATGCCACCTCTTTTCCGAGCTCCGAGAAATGGGCTTCGTATGGAGAAATTCTACTGGATGAGGCCATCGCTTCCTTTGTCTGAGTAAATTGGGTTTGTTAGAGCCCTATATTTATACTAATAATGTGATCACTGTTCAACAGCTATAAAAGAAGCAATCACAATTATTAACATAAAACCAAATAAGTTGACATTTTACATAAAAATTTTACATAAAAAGACATTTAATTATATCAAGAGGGATTTCCATTAATGAAACTTTGGGTCGTTACATCCAAAGATTCGAAAGTATTTCTATAGAGACCATACTTTTCTAACTTGACTATTACATCATCTTAAAGATAAACAACATAAAATAATTAAAAAACCAAAATCTAAAGGTTTAGTGTCTTGGGAAAATTAATACCATACAAAAATTTTACATAATAAAACATAAACATTTATTTAATTCATTTTTCTCTAGATTCTTAGTGGCCCTCGTGTTCTCCTTAGAATAAGTAATCAACTGAGGATATACATCAAAGAAAGGGATGAGCTAAAATCCCAATAATAGGATAGATAATAACTTGAATCAATATAACATAGGGTGAGAATAATAATCACCATAACATCATCATAATTTTCATGAGTGGAATCATTATATAAAGGCATGGAATGTGGTAATGCATAAAAATGAAACATCATGTCTTAGTGGTGAACTACCCCACACATAGTGGTGAACCAAGCTATCATCATGTTCATGCATATTTAAATTTTTTTCATGATATACATCACATTAACAAATTCATTAAAATGATACATAATTTTGGGTGCAACCATCATAACATTTACATGTGCTATATAATTCCAGGCACACTCATCACATCATAAAATTTACATTATCATGTATTCCATATAGAACATATACCAATCTTGAAAATAAAATAATTCATAGAAAGGAATGAGATTAATTTCACAAAGAATACATTCATGAATAATATTCGGTGTTCATAAATGAAAGAGGTAATAACATACTTGGTATATGAATCATCAATCTTGAGTGAAGAAGAAACAACCTCACAAGAAGTAAAATATGTATTTTTGGAAAGAAGAGTTCATTTGAAAAAATCTTTGCATTTATCATAAAACTAGATTGGAAACATGTATATACCAAAAAATAAAAGGGAGGGAAAAAATAAATGATATTTCAGAAACATTAATGGAACATCCATACTGAAAATGGAGTGAAAAAGGAAAAACCCAAACAAATAGAGTTGGGTTCAAGAATTCCCCTTACCATATGTACGAGTGATTTCTTCTATTTAATATCCTAGATAATCAAATTAAATTCATTAATTAACAAATAAATAACCTTTTATACATGAATTTTATTCATTATAGTTTTATTAAGTTCATTTATGGGCTTTTTAATGAGTTATAGAGTTTAATTTCATCATTCAGGAGCATTCGTTTTCTTAGTTTTCATGATTGGTTTGCTTGTTTATAAGTAACGAAGTTCATGTAAATTCAGAATAATTCTAATGAATTTAAATTATATGTTATTAATGATCATACATAAATTTAAATGGTTATATATATCATTTTTTATATGGTATGAGGATGAATCATTAGATAAAATGATAATGATAATCATTTGGATTAATTTGGCAATTTTTTCGACCATCGCGATCTAATTTTGTTTTATTATATAATACTATGTATATATGTTAGTTCCATAACATTAAAAAGATTATAAAATACAATTTAAAATATTTTTCAACCATTATAATGGTTTTATGACTAGTATTAAAGGTGGTAAAGTAAAATGAAAAATGCATCATCTGCGATGGTGGTAAATCAATACATCATAGATGATGTTCTCATTTTTAAAATAAAAGGGAAAAGAGGAGTTTTATGATGAATTATTCCATATAAAAGATAAAATTACAGTATATATATGATAATATAGTTTTCATTCCACTTGTATAAGGGGAGTTTATGATATAATAATAAAAGAAATGAAATTGAAAAGAAATTAAAAGGAAAAGAAATAGGATTTTACCTCTTGAATTTCTCCTCCTTGAGAACCTCCTTAGGGAAAAGGGTTTGGTATTTTGATGAGACCAAGGGATTATGGATGTGGGGAGGGGATTGGTAAGAGTATTGGGTATAATATTAACAATCTTCAAGGCTTTAGAGGTCTGAGGAGAAGAGGTGGTGAGGGGTGGTATTTATAGGGGAGGAGAGGGGTGTTTTCTCATTATTTTATTCATTACTTTATTATTTTAGCTCAAGAATATGAATAGTTTAAGAATTATCACTCAATATATTAAAATAATTAAGTAGAGTTTTATATTTTGGGATTACATTAGCCTTACATCAACAATGACTAAACAATTCAAGTATTTAGCTTTTATCGTAAATTATGACATTTTACTATTCACTAAAAATTCAAGTATTTAAAAAAAATAATTTTTTTAACCCTAACCATTTTTGACATGTAGAATTCAAAAATGAACTCAATTTTATGAAAATAATTTTATAAATATGAGAAATTTAATATTTAATTACAACCATCGTTTATTTGGAAAATACCGATTTTAAAATTATAACTAATTTTATAACACTTTGAAAAATTAATAAAGGTATCATAAAATTATCTTATAATCATAATACAAAAAAAAAATTAATTTATGAATCTATTTTATAAAAATAAATTTTATTTTAAATAATTATATTAATTATAAAATTATAAGTAATCATTTATGTTTTATAAAAATACCAACACCTAATTAATAATTTTTAAAATATTTATTTACTTATACTATGATATAATTATATCATATGATCATTTATGAGATGCCTAAATTATATTTGTACCTTAATAGGTGAGTTTACTATTCTATTGGTTGGATTACTATTACTAATGATCGTGTTACTATTCTAAAGGACAAGTTACTATTACTTCAGTACAGGTTCCTTAATTTCTTCAAATATCATTTATTTCATTATTAATTTACAAGGATGATGTTTTTATCGAGCCTCATTTTCTATGTAAGAATTTTGTACCATATAATATAATTATAATAATGGAAAAATTATATTGATAAAAGTTTGGGCCGTTACATTCTTCCCCCCTTTTGAAATCTCACCCTTGAAATTTAATTTTACAAAAATAGATGAGGGTACTTATCCTTCATACCTCCTTCAGTTCCCAAGTTTATTCTTCATACTTATGGTTCCTCCACAACACTTTGACAAGGTGGGTTGTCTTGTTCCTTAGAACTATCTGGTCTATAATTTTTACTGGATGCTCCTCATAAGAGATATCATCTTGCAACTATACCACCTTTGATTTTAGTATATGTTAAGGATCTAGTATATACTTCCTTTGAATAGATACATGGAACACGTTGTTGGTCAGAGTAGAGTACTCAAGAGGGGGGTGAATTGAGTATCTATAAAAATTTATACTAAAAATTTCACTTAAAAAGATTCCCCAATAAAAATGAATACAACCCAGTTAATCAAGGTAATATGGTTATAATAGTTTGACTATTCAAATAACTTATGAGAAGATTGATTAAGTCTCAGTAATATCAATGTGACTTATTGATACAACTTTTGAAGCTACTCTAATAGGGCAAAATAATTATAACTTCTATCCAAGACTAACTATCAAAGTAAAGTTTAGTTTTTTGAAATATAAATTAAAATAGAGAGACTAAATAGAAATACACAGCAGATAAGACAAGTGGTTTTGTCTCAAGAAGAGACCTAATCTACTCAACTTGGGGATCACTTACCACTAACCAGTTTATATTAATAAAATTGATCCACGCCCTGGATCGGGGTCAACAACAGTACACAAGACTATCCAGGTCACACGACCTCTTACACTATTCTTTGTGGGTATAAACTACTAGGTCACCCAAGGACCTCTTCCACACTTATCCGTGGGAGTAAACAAATGTAATAATATGTAAGAGTAAGGATATCTTGTATCTTTCAGTTTAATACAGGAGAAAATGTGTGTTTTAACACAGACACACACACTGCTCAAAAGCTAAAAATAGTACACAACATTGCAAAGATGACAATAAAGGATTAGAGATACTCTTAGTGTTTCTATATGCATATCTGGACTTGTAAGATGAAGAAGATGAAAATATTGAGTCCTCTTGTGTAAAATAGAGTATCGCGAGCTTGGTGCTCTAGTTTCCAGTTCGATGAAGTAAGTTATGTAGCTCGTGTTCTTCTTTGAGTTGATACTACAAAGATGTTTGAGGATATGATCTATGGTAGTTCAACATTTTTGGATTGAGAGTGCTTCATGCATTCTTCAGTAGTCTATTGATGCATGCATTCACTTATCATTTTTTCATGCCTTTCTCCAGTGACATGCTTTTCTATTTATTTCGGGGTGTATGTGTTGAAGCCAATAGGATGCATGTATTATACACCTCATACCTCATACTTTCAGGTGAAATGTCTACAAACAAACATTAATAATGTCAGTTCCATTAAATAACTCAAATATGAACATTAGAAATTAAATTGAAAATGAAAAAATAGATTAAATAACGGTGTCACAGTTTGTCTTGAAATGGTATCACTTGGAAACAGTGTCACTGAGAAATAGCGTCACTGGGAAATGATGTCTTCTCATTTGCATTTGAGCGGTGAGACAGTCATGATGCCACATTTTCATTGAGATCTGGAATCGGTAGAATAAATGTGGTGTCAGGATCACAGTGTCTCAAGTAACGATGTCTAGTCCTTTATCAGAACATTGAACAATGTCTTGGTGATGGTATTAAGGAACCAGTGTCACAGACTTTATGAAATCTAAAACTGGTTATGGTGTTAGGATTACGGTGTCAGGGTCATGGTGTCTGGGTTACGGTGTTTGTGTTACAGTGTCAGGATTACGGTGTTGGGATTACGATGTCAGGGACTTTTTCAAAAATCCAGAACCAGTGACATACTTATGGTTTCTCAGACTTATATAAATATTTGTAAAACTATCTTAGGAAATAATATTCTTAGAATGAATTAGAATTAAGCATTAATATAATAAAATATTATAGAACAAGATCAAATATAGTTTACAATATTCAAACATGATTCAAACTTGATTTATAAGATTCCGAATAAGGATCTTGTGAAAGTTTATACCATGAGTTGTAAACATTAAATCATAGGGAAACCAACCATCTCTACACATGATTTGAGATAGATTAAATAAGTTTAACATGATTTTTGATCATTAAAACATGATTAGAACATGATGAGACCAACAATCTCCCCCCTTTTGATGATCACAAATCATAGGTTTTAGATGGATGTTATTATCATATTATTACTTCTCCCCCTTTTGGTATTATCAAAAATAAATAAGAAAAAGAAAATAAACATTGAATAAAGGTAAATAAGAAAGTAAAAAACAATAGTGCACATTGTATTGGATGGAAAGATAAGTGTCATTACAAGCATTAGAAAAAAATACAAAACATCTCTATAAAAAATAAATTATTCACTTCTTTTTAGGGTCAACAGTCTTCTCTTTTCCCTTGGAAGCAACATCATAAGGAGCCACATGAGCAGAAGTATAGGTTGAAGAAGGGATTGGTTCAACTATCAGAGAATAAAGAGGTAGCCCTTCAAAAACAAAAGGTGCCAGAGTGGGATTGGTTGAAGACTGAGACACGAATTGATCGAGGATAATAGGTCTGATCTAGCTCAAAACCTAAGATATATACATGGAAGAAGAAGAAAAAGTAGTGGATGAGTAAGGGGTTAATCTAGGATGCAAAGGTGCAGCTATAGAAGCCACAATGGCAGTGATTTTCACATGAAGATAAGGCTTCAATGATTGAATAAAATCAGTAATGATCTCACCACCATACTACATTGCCTTATCGAAATCATATTTGTTCTCCATGAACTTATCCAACATAGTAGTAAAATATTTCAACTTTTGGACTTGATTCTTGAAGGATTGATTGAAAGGAGGAATTTTCAAATTATCTACAAGGTACTTGAAATGACTGGTCATTTCATGCTTATAGTAAATCCTGTGAGGTCATGATATTTTCAAATCTATCTAACAAAGTATCTATAAAAGATTTCAGATCACTATGACTTACAGAAATAGAAGGTTATTATGTAGGATCAAAAATAGAAGCTGAGATAGGTTCAGGATCCTTAGCAGAGATTACTTCTAGATCAGAAACTGGTTTCAACTGAAACATAATGAAAAGATATATGCCTTTAACCTAGTCCTCTTGGGTATTTTCCACATCAAAGTAGATATGAAAATTATACTAGGTATCCACAATTATTTGATCAATAGGATTGGGAACTTTAATACTTTCTAGACTGAGGTGATGCTCCCCCTCAATAGGTGCATCTCTTATAGGACTAAGAGATTAAGTCCCTTGACCTATTTCTAAATTTTCATCTCTTATAGGATCACCCATTTCCTTTCTATCTAGACGAATGGCCTATTCCATTATTTCCTCATCAGATGATATAATTTCATGATCAACTTATTCTTTTAATTGTTCCCCAATAGCAGCCTCTTCCTCAATAGAAGATTCTTCTTCTAAATTCTCCTCAAAAATAACTTTTTTCTTTTACACTAACATCAGATTATTTTTCAAAATAAGGTAGACCACTGTCTTCTCTGTCCAAGATAGTTCCTTCCTTAGGTGTAATAACTGCATCTCATACTTCTTCATATGAATAATAAACAACTTAATTTGGTTCCAAACCAGGATCAAATATGTTCTTAGGTCTTGAAGGATTCTTAACTGGATTAAACATTTCATACAACCTTTCATTTTCCCCCACCCAAGACTTTTTATAAGGATTCCTGCTTATCTTCATCCTTATGATTGTATCCTTTGAGATACAGAACTCATAACCATCAATGACTTCTTCATTCAGGCCAACCGCTCCTTTAGCAGACAACATTGCAGAGATTAATCTTGAATAGAACAAAGAGGTATACTTTGAAGTTGTCTTGACCAGTTCACACATGTAAAGTATAATATACTTACACATATCAATATTGTGCCCATTTTTCATAATATGTATCAAGAATACATCTTGATACTTAAGATTAGAAAAATATCCTTTCCTTGAACTAATAAGATTATGGATAAAATTAAATAGAATTCTTGTCTCACCATCCAACTCAACAACAATTGCCCTTCTTTTCTTCTCATTTCCAGTCAAAATTCCTAGGGCTTCTTCTAAGACAACAACATCACTAGAAAGAGGATTACCTCTTTGGTAATCCTCAAATATTCCTTCATGAGGTATCCCTAGGCATCCATCCCATAACCTCAAGGAAAAATTACACCTTTGACCATTAATCCAACTTCTTACAACAAATTCATCTTTAGTATCGAATAAAAACTAGGCATACTGATAAAACTGAGAAACAAGTTTTGGATAAATTGGCATTTTCTCTTTTGTTAACCAGTTCAGACATCCCTGATGTTCCAGTACTTTTAAAACTAGTGACTTACTTGTCATCAACCACTTCAGACAAACTTCCTTTTATGGTACTACTATTCTATCAACAAGATTCAGATTCAACGGTCCCTTAGGCGTCACTTTTAGTTCCCTTTTCACTTTCTTCTGAGATCTGCACTTATTAGGAGTTGATGAAGATGGGTGCTTCATTTTGGGCATTCAACATGGGTTAGAGAGAGATGAAATACTGAAATAGGACTTATAATTTGAAAGAGAGGGTTTCAATTTTGAGAGAAGAGAGATCAAGTGAATAAAGGAGTGAAATATATTGGGTTTTTATCATTTAGGGATTTCAAGCATCTAAAATTCAAAAACATGGCATAAAAACAATAAAATAATCAACACAAAAATATGATAAATATAATTAAATGAAAATAAAACTGAGTCATTATGGTGAGACCAAAACAGGTTGTTACGGTGTCATCATTATGGTGTGACTCCAAACGGTGCGACCGTATCATTGAGACAGTAAGTGTAAAATAGTAATTGAGAGAAAATAAATGTGAGGCCATAAACATGAGATAGTAACTTCAAGTCAGTAATATTATGAAACTATGAAAGTGAGACAGTAATTCCAAGACAGTAACTTGTGAAATCGCGAAACATGAAACCGTAAACTGTGAATCAGTAAGTGTGAGATAGTAACTTGTGAAACTGTAAATTTTTTACTTAAGATTTATCATTAATAATTCATGTATGATGTAATATATCCTTTCAAAATTTAATGGTTTAGTGAATATATCAACAAAATGATGTTCAGTTCCAATGAATTCCAAAGTGATATCACCTTTCTGATAATTATCTCTCAAAAAGTGATGCCTTACATAAATATGTTTTTTCCTAGAGTGTGAAACAAGATTCTTTGAAATGTTAATAGAACTTTTATTGTCAAATTTTATAGGCACATGTCTGAATTGATATCCAAAGTCTAGTAATGTGCGTTTCATTTAAAAAATTTGTGCACAATAACTACCAACAGCTATGTATTCAGCTTCGGCAGTAGATAATTCAACATAGTTTTGTTTCTTACTACACCATGACACTAGAGACTTACCTAAAATGTGACATGTTCTAGAGGTGATTTTTCTATCTAAATTACAACCATTAAAATCAGAATCAGAATAGCTAACTAACTCAAATGATTGTCCTCTAGGATAGAACAATCCTAGATTGGGTGTATGTTTGAGTTATTTGAAAATAAATTTAACAACATCTAAATGGGACTCTTTAGGGTTTTATTTAAATAGAGCACACATAAATATAATAAACATAATATCAGGTTGGATAGTAGTTAAGTAGAGTAAGCTTTCAATCGTTCCTCTGTAAGTGGTTTGATTAACAGATTTTCCATCTTCAAGATCCAACTTACAAGTAGTACTCATTGGAGTATCACTAATTTTAGTGCTTCCCAAGACAAAACATTTTATAAGATCTTTAGTATATTTTCTTTGATTTAAAATAACACCATATTTATTTTGAAAGATTTGAAATCCAAGAAAAATTTTTAGTTCACCCATTAAACTCATTTCAAATTCATTTTGTATTATTTTAGAAAACTCAATACATAAAGAATTTTTTAAAGATCCAAAAATAATATCATCTACATAAATTTGAACTACTAAAACATCATTTGAAATTCATTTTATAAAAATAGTAGGATCAACTATACCTTTTTTAAAACCTTTGGAAATAATAAAATTACTTAATCAATCATACCAAGCTCTTGGAGATTGTTTTAAACCATACAAAGATTTTGATAATTTAAAAACATCATTTGGAAAGTGAGGATTTGTTAAACTAGGGGGTTGTTCAACAAAGACATACTTAGCTATATACCCATTTAGGAATGCACTTTTGATATCCATTTTATATAGAATGAAATTTAGATGTGCTGTATATGAACGCAAGATTCTAATGGATTCAAGTCTAGCTATTGGTGCAAAGGTCTCCTCATAGTCAATTCCTTATTTTTTACTATAGCCTTGTGCAACCAATCCAGCTTTTTTTCTAACTATGTTACCAGCTTCATCTACTTTATTTATAAACACCCACTTAGTGCCTATGGTAAATATGTCTTTGGGTCTATTAAAAAGTTTCCAAACTGTGTTCCTTTCGAACTGATTAAGTTCTTCTTGCATATCCATCACCCAAAATTCATCATTGATAGCATCGTTTATGTTTTTAGGTTCAAGTTGTGACAAGAAAGCTTTATGTTCAACCTGATTTCTAAGAGAAGCTCTAGTTTGTGTTCCTTTATATAAATATCCAATAACAACATCTAAAGGATGGTTCTTAAGAGTTCTAACAGCTCTAGAAAAATAGGGTCCAGTGATTTCAGGCTCTTCAATAGGTTCAAGTTCATTATGGCTTGAATCTGGAGAATTTCTAGAACTAAAAGTTTTAACAAATTCCTCCACACATTTAGTTATTTTGTTAAAAATTCTATAGGATTTACTAGAGATTTAATAACATATAAAGATTACTTCATCACTATTGGATGCATATTTTTCAATATTTTCCTTGGTATTAAGGATATAGACTTTGCAACCAAAGACTTTGAAGTAGTTCACTTTGGGTTTTCTATTGTTCCACAAATATTATGGAGTTCTTTTGAGAATAGGTCTAATAAACAATCTATAATATAGTGTGCTATATTTATAACTTCAGACCAAAAATAAATAGGTAAGTCATATTCACTAAGCATGGTTCTAGAAATTTCTTACAAGGTCCTATTTTTTCTTTCTACAACTCTATTTTGTTGAGGTGTTATAGGGGTAGATAAATTATGACTATAGCCATTTTGTGAGAAAAATGATTCAAACTCTTGATTTTCAAACTCACGACAATGGTAACTTTTTAGAGATTTAATTCTAAGTCCACAAAGATTTTATATAGTTTTATCATACTTGGTGAAATGATAGCAGGATTCACTTTTGTGAGCCAAGAAGAGGTCCAAGTATACCTAGAAAAGTCATCTACAAAAAAAATAAACATAGTGATTTCCATTTAAACTAGAAACTCTCTATGGTCCAAAAAAATCCATGTAAACCAACTTGATAGGTTGAGAAGTTGAGACTTATTTCTTTGGTTTGAAGGAAATTTTGTGTTGTTTACCCTTTTTAAAAGGATTACACACTTTATCATTTAGAAACTCTAGTTTGGGTAGACTTTGACTAAACTTTTTATAGTTATCTTTATAAGAGAGTGAATATTGCAATGTCCTAGTCTTCTATGCCAAATCAAAGACTCTTTGTGAAATACACTTAAACAAGAATCATTTTGAGAAAATAAAGAATCTAAGTTAACAGAATATACATTTTCATTTATTAATATAGTATAATACTAATTCATTTTTATAATTAAAAACATTTCAAGCATAATTTTCAAATTTAACATGAAATCCATCATCACATAGTTGTGAAATACTCATTAGATTATATTTTAGTCCATCAACAAAAATCAATTTAGAAATTAAAAATGAGTTAGAGTTACTGATTTGGCCTAGGCCAATGATTTTTCCTTTGGCATTGTCACCAAAAGTGACATGCCCACCATCAATATTTATTAGGTTTTTGAAACATGAATAGTCTCCTATCATGTGTCTTGAACACCCACTATCCAAGTACCACAAATTTTGCAGGAGATATTTAGACAATTTTTCTAAAAAATAGTCAAATAAAAATATACTTTGGTACCCATAGTTGTTTGGGTCCAATAATATTAGTAACTAGTTCTTTAGGAACCCACATCTGCCTCATAGGTTTCCTATAAGCATTATGTAAAGTATTTGAGAAATAAACTTTATTTGGCCCAGAAAAACTCAAAACATTAGAGGATGCATCATAGTTTGAACTAGAATAATTTCTTCCTAAACTAGGAATAAATCTATATGTTCTAGATTTAGAAACAAAATTGGTTTTTCCAAAATTTCTTTTACCAGGTTGATAGACACCACTAGTAGTGTATTTAGGGGCAATTTTTTTACCTAGAATTTATACCACGATATCTTTACCATTAGTAAACCTTTAAAGGTACCTTTTCAATATCTTATTAGATAGATTTAATTCATTGTTTTCTTTGAGTAATTGAACAATTTTCTCTCTTTTTATAACAAGTTTAGATTTAATAGTTGAGGTAAGATCATACTGTTTCTTTAAAGACTTGTATTTATATTTTAGTTCATTACATGTCTCTTCAAGCATATTGAAATACTCAAACATTTCTTCTTTAGAAATATTTTTAGAATAACTTTTATCTTCAAAATAATAGGAATTTTGTACAGGAGATTCTAGGATTACCTTAGATGTGTTTGTCATGAAACACATATCAGCTTTGCTAGCCTGTTCATCATGTGAAGACTTTGAGTCACTTGAACTTTACTCAGAAGCACTCCAAGTTGATTTCATTTCCTTTTTATAATTTTTTATCTTTGTCCTTATATTTAATTTTATACTTGATCTTAGGACAATCAACCTTTACATATCCCTTTCACTTATATTCATAACATACTATCTCATCAAACTTTTCATTTCTTTTCCAATCCTTCTTACAACTTCCCTTTTGATCATATATTCCTTTGAAGTTAGGATTTCTGAAAAGTTTCTTCTTTTTGTAAAATTTCTTAAACCTTCTGGCTAATTGATCCATCTCCTTGTCACTGTCGGGTGATGATTATTCACTACTGGAAATTTCTACAGAGGCTTGTAGTTTCTCCTTTTCTTTGTGTTTATAGGTAGTGGTCTTAAATTCCATAGATATTATTTTGGGTTCATCCTCTTATTCCTTGTTGAATTTCATCTCTTCTTCATACATCATTAGTTTCTCAATGAGTTCTTTGATAGGTAATTTGCTTATGTCACATGAATCTCAAATAGAGACAAAATTTCCTCTCCATCTATTAGGTAGGCATATGATAATACTCATAATTTGTTCTTTGGTAGTAACATCTCTTCCTAGAGAGATCATAGTGTTTAAAATTTCATTGAACATGAGATATATATTAGAAATAGGATCATTATGATTCATTTTAAAATTATCATATTTAATAGTATATGTGTTAAGTCTCATTTCTTTAACACCAGAAGTTCCTTTATGTGAAACAGACAAACTATCCCAAATTTCATGGGCTGTTTTACATGCAAAATTCTGTTAAATTCCTCATCTCCTAAAGATAAATATAAGGCATTCATGTATTTGTAATTATTTTTATAAACAGTATTATTTGGTTCATCCCAAGTAGTTCTATAAGTAGTAAGAATCTTATACTCATCCACAATTGAAGACCAAATTTCAAAACCCATACTTTCTAAATGTATTTTCATTTTAATTTTCCATTGGGAATAATTAGGTCCATTAAATAATGGAGGTCTGTTGATAACAGTACATTATAGTCTATTATCCATAATAAAGAAATACTTTTAAAGATCTAGAAATTTAGAACTAATAGAAATTTACATATCTTTAAAGTATAACTAAAATCACTGTTGAAAAGATTTTAAAACAGAGCCTTAATAATAATAAACTTCTCTGATACCAAATTTTTATCAGTTTATAGTACTCAAGAGGGGGGTGAATTGAGTATCTATAAAAATTTCTATTAAAAAGTTCACTTAAAAAGATTTTCTAATAAAAATGAATACAACCCAGTTAATCAAGGTAATACAGTTATAATAGTTTGACTATTCAAATAACTTTTTAGAAGATTAATTAAGTCTCAGTAATATCAAAGTGAATTATTGATACAAAATTTGAAGCTACTCTAATAGGGGAAAAGGTTATAACTTCTATCCAAGACTAACTATCAAAGTAAAGTTTAGTTTTCTGAAATATAAATTAAAACAGAGAAAGACCAAATAGAAATACACAGTGGATAAGACAAGTGGTTTAGTCTCAAATAGATACCTAATCCACTCCACTTGGTGATCACCTTCCACCAAGAAGTTTATATTAATAAACTCGATTCACACCCTGGATCAGGGTTAACAACAGTACACAAGACTGTCGAGGTCACATAACCTCTTCCACCATTCTTCATGGGTACAAGCTACCGGGTCACACAAGGGCCTCTTCCACACTTATCCATGGGAGTAAACAAATTTAAGAAGATGTGAGAGTAAGGATATCTTGTATATTTCAGTTTAATACATGAGACAATGTGTGTTTTAACATAGACACACACACACTACTCAAAAGCTAAAAAAAGTATACAATAGAGAAAAGATGATAAGAAAGGATCAGAGATGCTCTAATTGTTTCTCTATGAATCTCTAGACTTGTAAGATGAAGAAGATACAAATATCGAGTCCTCTTGTGTAAAATAGAGTATTGTGAGCCTGGTGCTCTGGTTTCCAGTTCAATGAAGTAAGCTATGTAGCTCATGTTCTTCTTTGATTCAGTACTAAAAAGATGTTTGAGGCTCTAATATTCAGTAGTTCAAAGTTTTTATATCGAGAGTGCTTCATGTGTTCTTTAATAGTCTATTGATGCTTTCATTCACTTCTCATTTTTCCATGCCTTTCTCCAGTGCCACACTTTTCTCTTTATTTTAGGGTGCATGTGTTGGAGCTGACAGGATGCATGTATTCTGCACCTCATACCTCATACTGTCAGGTGACATGTCTACAATGAAACATTAATAATTTCAATTCCATTAAATAACTCAAATATTACTGTTATAAATTAAATTGAAAATGACAAAATAGATTAAATAATGGTGTCACAGTTTGTCTTGAAATGGTATCACTTGAAAACAGTGTCACTGGGAAATGATGTCACTGGGAAACAATGTCTTGTCTTTTTCATTTGAGTGGTGAGATAGTCATGATGCCACAGTTTCATTGAGATCAAGAACTAGTAGCACAGATGCTATGTCAGGATCACAGTGTCTCAGGTAATGGTGTCTAGTCCTTTGTCAAAACTTTGAATGGTGTCTTGGTGATGGTAGTAAGTAACCAGTGTCACATACTTTATGAAATCTAAAACTGGTTACAATGTCAGGATTATAGTGTTAGGGTCACAGTCTCTGGGTTATGGTGTGTGGGTTATGGTGTCAGGATTACGGTGTTAGGATTACAGTGTCAGGATTACGGTGTTAGGGACTTTGCCAAAATCCAGAACTGGTGACAGACTTACAGTTTCTTAGACTTAGCCAAATATCTATAAAACTGTATTAGGAAATAATATTATTATAATTAATTATAATTAAACACTAATATAATAAAACATTATAGAACAAGATCAAATATAGTTTACAATATTCAAACATGATTCAAACATGATTCAAACATGATTTATAAGATTCTGAATCAGGATCTTGTGAAAGTTTATACCATGAGTTGTAAACATTAAAGCATAGGGAAACCAACCATATCTACACATGATTTGAGATATATTAAAAAAGGTTAATAGGATTTGTGATCATTAAAACATGATTAGAACATGAGGATTCCAACACACGCCATGAATCTAATCCATACTTGGTAGAAGTGCAAGCCGATAGGCCACTGCTCATATGCGATCAAGGATCTCAAAGGGGCCAATGTATCTTGGGATAAGATTCCCTTTATTTCTAAACCACATAACTATTTTCCATGGTGATATTCGAAGGAATAATTTATCTCTAGTATCGAACTCCAAATCCCTTCGATGTTTGTCAACATAACTCTTTTGCAGACTCTGAGAAGCTTTGATATACTACTGGATGGATTGAACCTTTTCTATATTCTCTTAAACTCGATCAAGTACATGAAACTTTCATTCTCCAACTTAATCCTAATAGGTTGAAGTTTTACATTGATTTCCATATAGAGCTTCATATGGAGCCATCTAGATGCTCAAGTTGAAGCTGTTATTGTATATGAACTCAACCAATGATAGATGCTTATCCCATCCACCTTTTAATTATATCGAGCAGTATCTTAGCATGTATTTGAACATTTGAATAGTATTTTCAGATTATCCATTAGTTTGGGGGTGATAATCCACACTGAAATTCAATTCAATACTCAAGGCATGTTTGAGACTTCTTCAGAATTTAGATATGAACCTTGGATCACGATCAAAGATGATTGAAAGTGGATCCCCATGTAGCCTCACCAATTACTTTACATATATCTCGAAAATTTGTTTGAGATATAAATCTTCCCAAATAGAAATAAATTGGGTAGTCTTGGTGAGTCATTCCACCACAACCCATATTGCATTGATTACTTTGGATGTCTTTGGGATACCAGTGACGAAGTCCATGGTGACATTCTCCCATTTACACATGGGTATAGGCAATGGTTGCATCATCCTTTTGGACTTCTGTAACTATTATTAACTTGATGATATATCAAGCACCTTGATATATGCTCCACAATTTCCTTCTTCATACTATCCCACCATAAGTTTTCTCAGAGATCATGATACATATTGGTACTTTTAGGATGAATGGAGAAAGTTGAGACATGTGTATTATCCAATAGATCCTTCTTTATCCCATGTTATTAAGGCACACAAAACCTAATTCTAAACCGAATCATACCATCATCATCAATATGGAACTCTTGTATTTTCCCTTCCTTTACCACATTCACTTTATTTTATAACTCTAGATCATACCTTTATGCCTCCTTAATCTTCTATTAGATAGATGGTTGGGAAATAATTTGGGAAAGGTAGGATGTATTCCCTACCATTATGATTTACAAATCCATCCTTTGAATATCCCTAAAGATATGGTCTTTATCAATCCTCATCATGGATAAAGTAGTAAGTTCTTTTATACTAAGATCATCATCTACATTGTTTTCCTTACCAGGATGACAGCAAATAGAAAAATCTTAGTCCTTGATTAGCTCTAACCATATCATTTGAAAAATATTGAGATTATTTTATGTGAATATATAATTTAGTCTCTTTTGATCGATATATATGTCACACTTCTCACTATAGAGGTAGTACCACCATATTTTCAAGACAAAAACACAACTTCTAGCTCTGGATCATACTTCGGGTAGTTATACTCATGGATCTTCAACTACCATGAGGCACAAGTTATCACTTTACCATTTTTCATGAGTACACAACCCAAGACTTTCTTTAAATCATCAATGTATATCACAAAATTTTCTCTACTTGTTGGTAATGTGAGTATAGTTTTAGTGATCAACCTATTTTTAGATCCTTGAAGCTTTCCTCACATTCTTTTATCTAGACATACTTTACCCATTTCCTTATTATCTTATTTAGTGGGCTAGACAATCATGAGAAATTTCTCACAAAACTTTAGTAGTACCCTGCTAATCTAAGAACACTATGGATTTCTTTGACACTAGAGGGTCTAGGTCATTCCTTAATTTCCTTTGTTTATAAAGGTTCCACAAAAATTCCCTCACTTGTTATCACGTGTCCCAAGCATGTGACTTACTGCATCTAGAAATCACATTTTCTGAACTTGGAATACAATTTATCCCTCCTTAATGTTTCCAGACAATCCTTATATGTTCTTCATGTTCCTCCTTACTATTAGAGTAGATGATAATATCATCGATAAAAACTACCAAAATTTTTTCAAGGTAATATCTAAATAATATATTCATCAAATACATGAAGATTATAGGGACATTAGTAAGTCTTAAGGGCATCACTAGAAACTCATAGTGCCCATACCTTGTATGAAAAGCGTCTTTCTAAATATCTTCCTTATTCACCTTTAGCTGATGAAATCCAGACTAAAGATCCACCTTTGAGAAGTATTGATCTCCTTATAGTTGATCGAACAAGTCATGAATCCTTGGAAGAGGATAATTGTTCTTTATGGTGATATTGTTGAGATCCCAGTAGTTGATACATTGATGGAATGGAATTTGGAGGCTATAGAGCTCGATAGAGGTGAATTCTCACCCTTCGTGATGATGGAGGCCGCGGTGCCGGTCCCTCCCCCACCGCCAGGGGAGGGACCTTCTTCTTATTCTTCTTCGTCCTCTAAGGAGGTGGGGAATTTCTTCGCCGATGGTTCGAAACCAAAGATTCTTACCCCTTTTCTACAAAGCTCTTTGTGCCCTAAGGTCCCCGAGATCCATGGTGGTTTCCCGAATCAGCTGCTTTCGTTCACAAAGTTCAATGAGGCCTTGGAACTTCACAATCTATCCTTAATCGCTCGTTTTCCATGAAGAAGGCCATCGGTCGACACCTTTGATAGGTATGTGTTTGATTCTTGGGGTCTTCAAAAGAGGGATATGGTGGGTTTTCTTGATAGCAGATGTATCCTAATACGATTTGTGATGGAGGATGACTTTATTCAAGATTGGTCAAGTGCACCTCAGAACTGCAAAGGGGATCACTTCTTCCTCCAAAGATGGACCTACAACTTTCATATGAAGCGGGACTCACCTATGGTTGCGAACTGGGTGAGTTTACCTAACCTTCCACTCCCTTTCCAAAATTCATCAATTATTAGGATGCCAGGGAACCTTGTCAAGAGATACCTATGCTCTGATCAACGAACAACAACAGTGTGTAATCCGGTGAATCCTTGGGTGTGTGTTGAAGTTGATTCTTCAAGGGAACCTCTGGAGTTTGTTTGGATTACAATAGGAGAGGAGTATCGCAGTTGGAAACGGGTGGTGTATGAATCATGGACAGATTTCTGTACTGAGTGAAAACATTTGGGTCATTCTTCGATGATGTATAGATGTGGAGCTAGACACCGGGGTTCTGGAATGAATTTTCTGACTGTGGATCCAGGGGATGGAGCCGCTTGTGACAATCCTTCGAGGGTGAATTACAGTGGCCCAAGATCTGATGGAGGGATTGACATGAGGGTGTCCAACCGGGCCTAGGACACTATAACTGAAGGTTGTACGAGGGGAAATGCGGGGTGCTCCTCTGGTATTGTGAGTTTGCAGTGTCCTGTAGGGGCTCCAAGTGATAGCAGTGGAAGAGGGGCTATCCTCAATGCAGGTATGGTGATGTTGGAGGCTTCAAAGGGTGGGGAACTTCAGGATGGTAGCAGACAAAAACCAACTAAGGACTCAGCTGGATCAGATTTTGCTCTTGTGGAAGTGCCTCAGGAGAATCTGAAATTGTCCAAGGTGGTCAGCAGGTTGAGGCTGAACCAGGCTGGTCCTCATAGTGTTAGTGCTCAGGAGGGGGGTGGGCCACTCCCACAGTACACTAATCAAGTGGAGGAAGAAGGGAAGGGGAACAATACTATTACAGAGCATATGGAAGGCAATGAGGAGACTGCTCTTGTTGTGTCTTCTGCGGAGGAGGTTAGTTTGGGTGGTGCAGATTTGTGTAAGGGAAGGCAGGGGGTTTGGGCCCCCGGATCCAAACATCTATTCACCTGAGCAACAGGTTCGAAGGACTTAATGATTTGAGCTTGGATCAAGCTAGCCCGTTGTGTGCTGATGAGGTATGCATGAAGGAGTCCAAGAGAAATAACTCAAGTCATTTAGCAGATGAAGACTTAAGTCCGAAGAGTAACATGAGTTTGAGGAGGAGGAAGGGTAGGAGGGATTACTTCTCCTTACCTCCTCCTTTGGAGACTCGATTTGCTAAAAAGGTTAACTACAAGAAGACACACACTGAATTTATTAGTCACTAGAATTTATGGGATCGGGGTGATCCAACCTTGGACTTTCTACTAAGTTCTGAAGATGAAGTGGTTGAACAGGTCTTGCTGCTTAATGCAACTGATGAGGAAGCGGCCAAAATGATGGGGATGCCTCTAAACATGACTCTAAATGAGGAGAAATTCTCATGGATTGATAATCAAGACCTAATCATGGTTAGAGGATTCAATAAAAGGAAGATTAGCATTGAGGAATACATATGGTCCTGGGCCCGGTTGGCTTCTGAGATTGAAAAGCTAATGATGAAGTCATCGGGTATCCGAGTTTCATCTTTATCCTAGAAATTGTTTCGGGAAATGGATTCTAGGAATCTCAAATTATTTTTTAATGAATCTATTTAATGTATGGTTCTTGTTGTTTGGTTTGGGGAAGGTGGTTTTGTGGTGTGTCTACTTCCGGTTCTGCTTTAGCGTTATGTTTGGATGAGATATCATGTTGCGGGGCTATGATGCTAGCACTCTACTTGGATCTGCTTCAGACGAGGTTAAGAGCAGGAAACCTTCACTGGTGCATGCCATTTGGATTTGGATGATCGAGAGGGTATGGCTTTGCCATCAGTTCCATGCCCGTGCATTCCTGCACGAGACTGCTTGCCGAACGGTCATGCTTTGGTGGAGGATTCTTCATGTTGCACTTGCTGGGGAGGGGCAGATCCTATAGTTTGCTCTAGGTTGTTCTATGTTTTGTGTGTATGTGTTTGTTTTGATGGATCTCTTGGTTTCTCACTTTATCCTTAAAAGTGTTTTGATAATAAAAAAAGTTAATTTTCAGTCAGTAGTCGATACATAGCTGCATTTATCCATCCTTCTTCTTGAAAAATAACACTGGTGCACTCCAAGGTGATACACTAGGGAGTATGAACCCTTTTTCTAAATTCTCTTACAATTAGTTCTTTAACTCCTCTAGTTTGATCAGGGCCATATTGTAGGGACATTTTGAGATAGGAGGATATCTGGGTACAAGTTCTATTAAGAACTCTACCTCATGATCTAGGGGAAGTTCGGGTAACTCTTCGAGAAATAAATCACTGTATTCCTTCATAATGGGAATTTCCTTTAGATTAATACCTTCATTTGACTCAAAAATTTTAGTAAGGTATGTTTCTTCATAGGCAATCAACACCCACACCATTGATAGATCTTCCAAAATACATTCATGGTCTTCCTTTCATTTGTAGAGAAGCATGGGATGGTTCAGAATGTGAAAAGACATTTCCTTTTACTGATAGTTTATGTGTTATCTATATAACGAGAGCCAATACATCCCCAATATAGCGTCAAATTTGACAAAGAAAAGAATCATGAGGTTCGTTGGATGAATATTACCACATATTCCAACAGAAGAAGAGTCCAACACTTGGGTTTCCATGATCGTACCACTATGTGTTTCTATGGATATCACTACTTCAAGGTATTAGGGATTTGATTCAATAGTTCTCGAAAAATTTCAAGATATAAAGGAATTCATAGAACCATAATCAAATAACATTTTTTTCCATTCTTGAGTGAATAAGAAGTGTACCTTATATGACTTCATTTTCTTGCACTATTTCAGCAGTAGTAATGGAATAAGCCTTTTCTTTCTCATTTGGATTTGGTGGCTAATGAAGCTGATTACCCTAGAGGACTTGAGGTTTAGTGCACTGGTTTGCATAATACCCTTTCTCACTACAATTGTAACATTGGACCATGGGTGGTGCTCTTATTTCCTCTATTGTATCATCCAAGTTCTTTATGTCTCTTAGACATTCATGAGTTTGATGGAATTATCTTCCACACTTATAGAATTTCTCTATCCATTTTAGGAAGTTCCCATGATGCTTCTTCTCATATTTTTTGACATGTGAGTGGTTGATATTTCTTCCCACCTTTTTCATGAGATCCTCCATCTTGAAACTCCATCTTTTGTTTCTTATCACCATAGCCATGAGACCATTCTCCAAACTCCATCTCCAATTTGATAGAACATCAAACAACTTCTTCATAACTACCAAAGTCTCAAATTTCTAGATCCTTTCAAAGGTGTGATTTTAAACCACTAAATAATATATCAATTTTTCTATCATTATTGATAACAAAACCCAAAGTGTACCTTGAAATCCTTGTGAAATTTTATTTATAGGCCATGATAGATTCAACTCCCTTTTTATTCAGCTCTATGAATTATATCTCCATATTTGTATGAAGTTTTTGAGGGAAATACTTGTTAAGAAACATTATCTCAAAGTCTTCCCACTCAACATATTCAATTTATTCATTTGTATTGATGCTTTTAATCAAATACTACCATTTATTAACCTCTCAATATAAATGGTAAATGAACAGAGTCACATTCTCCATCTCATAATAGAAAAGAATATAAAATATCTTCTCAATTGATTTGACCCACTATTTCGCGACTAGTCAATAAGAAGATCCACTAAATGTCAGTGGTCATTACCTCATAAAAGACTCAATAACCAATTTATCTTTCTTAGCTGAAGGAGGACGTTCCACATTATTCAGGTTATTATTCATAGATTGAGACAACTGGGTAAGCATCACCATAAAATTTTAAACTCCATCTCCCAAGGCATTGGGGATGTCATTCAGGCAATATTTGCATTGTCACTTGCATGGATTTTTGGCCTAGTTTCTCCTAGTTCCTACCATTATCTAAAATAGAAATGGTTAGAACAAAACATAATCTAACAAGTAATGAATTATTTATTCCTTTGTGCAATTAACTATAAATACATATCTTGTGGGATACCTATGTTTAACAAAGCTTCTTGTGTTCTTACATATACTTAGTCTTATACTAAGGGTTTTCACTAAGGTTCTCTAATCCCAATTACCAAATTAACTAAACTATGACCTGATACCAACTATAATGACCCTAATTTTCTTATATGACTATTACATCATTTTAAAGATAAACAACATAAAAGCATTACAAAACCAGGATCCAAAGGTTTAATGTCTTGGGAAAATTAGGACCATGCATAACATTTACATAATAAAACACAAAAATTTATTTAATTCATTCTTCTCAAGCTTCTTAGCAGCCCTCATGTTCTCCTTAGAACAAGTAATCACCCAACGATATACATAAAAGAAAGGGGTGATCTAAAATACCAATAAGAGGATAGGTAATAAATTTAATCAATATAACATGGGGTGATCATAATCATCATCATAACACCATCATCATATTCATGAGTGGAATCATTAGATAAAGGCATGGAATGTTGTAATGCATAAAAATGAAACATCGTGTCTTAGTGGTGAACTACCAAACATAGTTGTGAAAAAATATAGCGTCATGTTCACACATCTTTTACTTTTTCTCATGGGATACATCACACTATCCAATTAATTGGAGTGCTATATAATTCTGGGTGCACCCTTCATATCATAAAATTTAAATTATCATGCATGCCACATAAAACGTATATAAATCCTGGACATAAAATAACCCATGTAAAGGAATGAGATTAATTTCAAAAAATAATACATTCATGAATAATATTTGGGGTAATCAAATGAATTATGGAGTAACATAATTGGTATATGAATCATCAATATTGATTGAGGAAGAAAAAATCTCACAAGAAGTAAAATATGTATTTTTTTGAAAGAAGAGTTCTTTTGAAAAAATATCTACATCTATCATAAAACTAGATTAGAAACATGTATATCCCAGAAAATAAAAGATAATGAAAAATAAATTATATTTAAGTAACATTAATGGAACATACATACTAAAAATGGAGTGAAAGAGGAAAAACCCAAAGAATGAGAGTTGGGTTTGAGAATTCCCCTTACCTTATGTCCAAGTGCTTTCTTCTCTTTAATATCCCAGATAATAAAATTAAAATCATTAATTAACAAATCCAGAACCTTTTATACATGAATTTGATTCATTATAGTTTTATTAAGTTCATTTATAGGATGTTTTATAAGTTTTAGAGTTTAATTTCATTGTCTAGGAGCGTTCGTTTTCTTGATTTTCATGATCGATTTTCTTGTTTATAAGTAACGAAGTTCATGTAAATTTGGAATAATCCTCTAAAATTGAAATTATATGTTATTAATGATAATAAATAATTTTAAATGTTTATATATATATATATATATCATTTGGTTACATGGTATGTAGATTAATCATTAGATAAAATGTTAATGATAATCATTTGGATTAATTTGGCTGTTTTTTGATTATCACAGTCCAATTTTATTTTATTACATAATACTATGTATATATGTTAGTTATAGAACATTAAAAAGATTATAACATAGACTTTAAAATCTGTTTCAACCATTATAATGGTTTTATGACCAAACTTGAAGGTGGAAAAGTAAAATAAAAAATACATAATCTATGATGGTGGTAAATCGACACATCACATACGATGTTCTCATTTTTAGAATAAAAGGGAAAGGAGAAGGAGTTTGATGATGATTTATTCCATAAACATGATAACATTACAGTATATATATGATAATTTAGTTTTCATTCCACTTGGATAAAAGGAGGTTAGGAGATAATAAGAAAAGAAATGAAATTGAAAATAAATTAAAAGGAAAAGAAAGAGGATTTTACCTCTTGAATTTCTCCTCCTTGAGAACCTCCTTAGGAAGAAGGTTTTAGTCATTTGATGATACCAAGGGATCATGATTTTGGAGAAGGGGTTAGGAAGAGTATTGGGTAGAATCTTGACTATCTTGAAGGCTTTATAGGTGTGAGGAGAAGAAATGGTGATGGGTGGTATTTATAGGGGAGGAGAGGGGTGTTTTCTCATTATTTTATTCATTAGTTTATTATTTTGGATCAAGACTATGAATAGTTTAAGACTTATCAATAAATATATTAAGATAATTAAGAAGAGTTTGATATTTTGGTCTTACATTATCCTTACATCAATAATGGATAAAAAATTCAAGTATTTAGCTTTTATCATAAATTATCATATTTTACTTTTCACCAAAAATTCAAGTATTTTAGAAAATTACAAAAAATTCAACCTAACCATTTTTTAATGTGTAGAATTAAAAAATTAACTCAATTTTATGAAAATAATTTTCTAAATATGAGAAATTTAATTTTTAATTAAAATCCCCATTTACTTGGAAAATAACAATTTTAAAATTCTAAACGATATTATAACACTTTGAAAAATTAATTAAGGTCTCATAAAATTATATTATAATCATAAGAGAACAAAATGTTAATTTTTAATCTATTTTATGAAAATAAATTTTCTTTTAAATAATAATATTTATTATAAAATTATAAATATTCATTTATGTTATATAAAAATAGTAACACTTAATTAATAATTTTTAAAATGTTTATTTACTTATACTATGATCACATCATATGATCATTTATAAGATGTCTAAATTTTATTTATACCTTTATAGGTGAGGTTACTATTCTATTAGCCATATTACTATTCCTAATGGTAATGTTACTATTCTAAAGGGTAATTTATTATTCCTTTGGTATAGGTTTCTTAATTTCTTCAAATATCACTTATTTCATTCTTTATTTATGAGTATGATGTTTTTATTGAGATTATTTTTCTATGTAAGTGTTTTATACCATATAACATAATTATAAGAAGGGAAAAATTCTATTAATAAAATTTTTGGTTGTTATAATTTCAATATTGGATTCTTTTCATACTATAGATTGTACAGAGTATTTTCTTCCCTCAGACACAATAGAGCCCTATTGGATATGTAGACTGATGTCAAGACTGCTTCCTTCTAGAATTTCTCTAGTGGGTCATTTTCAATAAGCATTATTCTGACCATGTTGTTTTGGATCCAATTTCTCCTCTCAACCACTCCATTTTTTGAGGAGTTCTCATTGCCGAAACTTGATACCTCATCTCATGTTTCTCGAGATAATATTCCACTTGGATATTTGTGAGTCCCATACCATTATCAATATGAAGCTTTGATATCTTTTATCCAATCATCCTTTTATATTCCCTCTGATATTGTTTTATGAAACTGAACATGTCAAACTTGTGGGAAATGAAAAATACCCATGCCATCCCGTTGAAATCATCAATAAAAAGAACATAATACCTCTTCCCATCAATGGATCTTGGTGAGATAGGTCCAAAAACATCTGCATTCACCAATTCAAGCACTCTGGTTGACTTTATTTATTTTTCCTAGTACATTTTTCTGATAACCTTCCATTATTGCCAAGCATCACTTGTGTGAGTACGATCACACGATAACTAGGGGGATCTTCAGGTGCATCACATTTGACCAGATCTTCTAGGGATGGTTGACATAGATAGACTATCCATTTATACCACAACCTATTTTCTTCCTCTCTGAATACAAAGAACATATTTTATTCTCTACTCAAAAGGTAGATATTATCCTTTTTTCACTTTCTATGTAAAACAATTGTACCATCTTTTACTTTGATGATACACAATTTCTTGGTAAAGATTATAGCATGACCCAAGTCACACAGTTGACTAACACTTAGCATGCTGTTATTGAGACCTTATACAACCAAGACATCAACACAAATCATATCTTTTCCCCCAAGTTTGGTTTTTCCTGAGCTAACAATCTTCAGGCCTTCATCATTTAAAAATTTGACAACACTCTCCTTTTCATATCTAATTCCTGTAGCAAGATATTTATTTCTAATCATATGGGATGTTCATACACTATCAAGGATCCATGAGCCATCATGATCTAATGATTTAAGGGTAATATTTTCAACAAAAAACTTCTAATATCTCTTCATTTTGATCAATATCTTTGACTTCACACCTGTTATGGATTGATAACCATGATCTTCCTCAAAGTATGATAGACCAAATTTATATTGCAGAGTTGCAGATCAATTTCATGTTTTCAACCCATTTGATGATTCATTGAGCTACTACTTACGAACACTTTTATTATACTTCAACCTATTCCTATGCATTATTGATGAAAAATATCTAGCCATGTGTCTAATTCCTCCCCACCAGAAATAGTGACCATCAAAATCATTCTTGGAATATTGAACTATATGTGATTTCCTTTGTCTCTTTTATTACCTTTGGTACCTTTTGTATATGGAACATATATTTTGATAATATCCCATATTTCCACAATAATAACACCTGATACAATGTGTATTCCTATACATTATTATAGGACCATTTCTTTCTTGGGTCCTATGAGTCTTCTAATTCTGATTTGTACCCAAATAAATTTTCAACCTCAAAGTGGGCGGTTTTGGTCTAACATCAATCACCATAGATTTTTGTTTGCGATTAATCCTCATACCAAACTTATTGTTTGAATATGACTGATTCTTATATCTTTCTAAACCTCTATGCTCCACATCCATCTTTTCTTTCATCTGATTGACCTATTTTCTCAATGTCATATTGGGAGTCAAGAGTTTCTTCTGATCTTTTAATTTTATTCATAGGTAAAAAACTTTCTCTTCAAGTTCTTAAATATGTTTGATTTTATCATTTTATATCATAGTAAAACCATTGATCACTCTTTTCCATTATTTAACTTTGAGTATTTACTTAATGACTTTTTCAAAGTTTTCTAACATTGAAGACTTAAGATATTAAATTTCTTCCTCTATATAAGACTTCTCTTCTTCCTGTTATTGTATATAAAGTTTGGCATCATGAACCACTCTATTTTATTTCATTTTTTATCTCTCTAAACATATATTTATTAAAGATAATCTTCTAATTCATATCATATATCTAATCTTCCTTCTAATTATTTTTCATCATTATCGCTTTCTTACCTTTCCTGGGAGCTAAATATAACTTCCACTATAGTATTTTATCCATAATCCTTGTATTTATCTATCTATTTATCCTTATATTCTCATAATCTTTCATTTTATTGGGAAATAAGATTATTTTTTTGAATAAATTTCTCTTAAATTATTTCTTACCTTTCACATAGTCGAAAGACTTCTTTATGAGATTTTTGACTTCATCCTCATCATCATCTTAAAACTTATCAGGGAACCTTGCTGCAATATGTCCAACCTTTCCACATCAAAAGCAAGAGAGCATAAGTTTCCCTTTAAAATTTACTTTTCTCTATTCGTATATTTGAGAAAAGTAATGCCATGACCTCATCTATATCTTCTTATTATTTTCCATCTTCAATAGTGAGATTCTTCATGGCCTTGAATGCCACCTATTTGGACTTACCTTTTTTCCACAGACTCAATATCTTCATTTATCATCTCGTATATGACAATATTATTATGAAAGTTATCTAGTGTCAGCTCCTATGGATCTTTATCCTCTAGTACATAGAATTTCAGATTAAACCACGATGGAAGTCTTCTAAATATGCACTTAACGATCTTTAAATATTCAAGAGTTTCTCTGAGACCACACATATCTTCCACAACTTCATTCACCCGGTCAAATAATGTATCTACAAACTCATTGGGGTTCATTTTTAGGTCCTCATATTTTTTCAACAAAACCTGTAATTTTTTTCATTGGCATTTGAATCTCCTACATAGATATTTAATAGTTTTTACCACATGGACAACATTGACTTACATGAAATTACCTTCGCACAAATTTCATTTGACAATGCTCCCCCGAATGCATTGATTCCTCTAGAATCATCATCCAATTCCCTTCAGTAAAATTCTGATAAAGCACCATTTTCCACACTAGATAAAATACCATGCATTACTACTGTAAATACATCCATACCTAAAGATTTGAAGTAGTGCTGCATTTGATTATTCCATAATTAAAATATATTTACATCGAATATTAGAATCCCTTTATGATTGAAAATCTCCACTAGAACCCTTGAGAGAGAAACACTGATATTAACCTTTTCCTCAGATACCCCAAATGGATCGAAGTCTTTTTTTATTCATTTTTGATAATCCCATTTTTAAGGGTTGAAGGGTAACCCTTACATGGGCCATAGGATTCATGACATTAGATTAATCGAAGGTCTTATAGGAATTTATCCATAATATAACTACTTGGAACTGCCCCTCCCCAGTGTCTACATCATGATGTCAACGCTCCACCTTTGCATGGATATTCAGCTAGGCTTCTTGTGCATTCACAGGCTGGTCCTGATGGAAATTTCCATACCCTTTAATTCTTTCAAATCCATTAGCTCTACTCTGGTGAATGCGCCTTTCTCTAAATCCTCATATGGATCCTACTCCTTATAGAGTCTGCCTAGTCTATTTAAGCACACTTTCATGCAACCTGAAGGCCTTGAGGTGGCCTAAAGGCCTTAAGGTGGCCTGAAAGCCTTACTGGATCGAGGGCCTTGGGTGACCTAAAGGACTTGAAGGACTCGAGGACAAAACTGGTGGCCTGAAGTCCCCAATAGATGAATAGTTCCTTCTTCAATAACACCAAACAATACCTGCTATAGTCCCTACTATAGTGTCTAATACAATATTTTTATAGTACCCTGAAATATGTCTCTGCCCAGATTTTATCTCGGGTCTCTTGGAAGCACTTGTTGAGTCCTCACCAACTGGGATGAGGCTCTTGTACTTTTCCTTAGATACCAATTGTTAGGAAAAATAGTTTAAATACCATAGGGTGGAGGAGGGGTGAATCAGGGTATGATAGATTAAAACAACTTCTCCTTTGAATCTTGTTTCATTGTTAAAAAAACCCTTGTCTCCCCTTCCCATATCAATGTGTGAACAAAAATGAAAACATGCATGAGACACATCAATTTTACTTGGTTCACCCACACTGGGATATGTTTAAGGATCATAAAAAAGGAAATGTGATTATATACCAAATACACTAAAGTGTACCGCTGTTACAGATTTTAGAGTGGACTCAATGTCCCTCCTGGTTTACAACTAATCAAGATTTGCAAAGATCACTACTCTCTCAACTGAAGTGTTCTCACTAATCCTCTAGAGTAATCTTCTGCTATTCTAAAACAACTCATAATTTTTTCACACATGAGTGTTCCATTATGTCCAATTTTTATATAGGTAGATGAAATACACTTCACCACGTAGTGTTTTATTTCCAGAGAGTCCTTTCAAGAACCATTTTTGATCATTCATGAGTAGCTTTAATCCCTTCACAGAAACCTATGAACCACATAGTGTGAGTGCTTCATGGAATTCCTACCTTTTATTCACAGATGAAAAACACTTGTTGAGCTATATTGACCCACAAAAAACTTCATGAACTATCTTTTTGTGTAGCATGAATGCTTCACAAAATTATTTTTCCTTTGTGAACCACTTTCAGACTTTGCTGAATTCTTCCAGCGATTATCTCTCTAATGAAATTCTCTATATACTTAATGATGTGATTAGGGGTCCTTTATATAGAAAAATATACCCCTCGAAACCCTTTAATAACAATTACCAAAAATTCCTTTACGGATTATCCATCACAACGTAATGAACTTGCTATGCGGTCCGTATAGCACCTGATTCCTTTGCGACAACCTTAAAATCCTCATTATCATAAAAAAATGATGATACTATCATGAATTTATCTATTTATTTAGTTCACATAGTGCATAACTTTTTGTTTCAGCCTTAATTCACCACCTTTATTCACAGAATGTCAAGCCTCCTTTGCAGTTTGCATCGCGTAAATACTATACCGAATCTGTGTCTTTGCCGATTTCACTTTACGATTCCATGTAATCCTTATATGTTTATACAATTATTCAATGTGAAAATAATTAATTTCCATAAAACAAAATCTTGATTTTGAGCCCCAAAAATTTGGCAAACACTAGTAAACTACATCACCTTCAAAATACCTTTCTTGAACAACAACTATGTTGGAATCTTATCAACTAAATTTTCCAACAAACACAAACAACCCAAAAACACTGAAACAATACCTTGATGAATTTTTACCCAATATAAAATCACTCTAAAATTTTCACCAAAACTTTTCATAAAACATCTACTGAAAGTTTCACCGAAAATTTTGATCAAAAATTCACTGAAACCTACAATAAAACATTCATTGAAACTAAAACTTCCAATGAAACTGTTGTTAGAACTTTCAATGGAATTTTAACTCAAAATGTAATTATATTTATAAAAATTAAAATAAATAAATAAATATATTTTATAAGTGGATTTATAATAAATTTAGTTTTAGTTATAATTTTATAAAAGTATTTCTATTTTTTATATTTATAAATATTTATTTTTCTAAATATATAAGTTTTATTTACATTTTTATACATACAGTATATACATTTTCATACAGTAAATTATATTATATTTTAAAATTTATATAGATATTATATTTATAAAAACTATGTAACAAATATAATACATATTTTATATAATTTCATTTATTATAAATATATTTTTTAAAATATAAATTTTATTAATATATAGTAAATATTTTTTAATTATATAATTTTATAAAAATATTTTTTATTTGTATTATGAAAAATTTATTGGAACTTTTAGTGAAAGATTTGGTGGAAGTTTCATTGAAAATTTCATTAGAATTTTCACTAGAACTTCCATTAGAACTTCTACTGAAATTTTCACTGAACATCATTTGAAATTTCAGTGGAACTTTCATTAGGACTTTGACCGGAACTTGTATTAAAACTGTCACTTGAACTTCCACCGATACTTTCACTGCAACTTATACTAAAAGTTTTACTGAAAGGATTTATAAATGATATTTATAAATATTTTTTAAATAATATATTAAATATATTTTATAAGTGTATTTATTAAAAATGTAGGTTTAGTTATAATTTTATAAAAAAATTTATGTTTGTTATATTTATAAATTTATAATTTTTTAAATAAAAAAAATTTATCAATATTTTTATTAATATAGTATATACATTTTTATATTCTAATTGTAATTATATGTTATTTAAAAATATATATGTAACGCCAAAAACTAAACCACCAAGCCTGATTCAAAGTGTCACATGACATCATACATGTCTTTCCATATGCAAGATACCATCGACTAACAACGAGGGTCTGGACACCATTAGTGGGGAGACTATACTCTCAGTATCATGTCATTGCACCAATAATAATAATAAAATACAATAACTCTGAGTAAATAAGAAAAAACAATAATATCAAATGACACATATGTCATAAAAATAAATAAAATAAACAATTGAGTTCCCACTGTGGAAATCCAATCTAGTGTATAGGTGTAGGAAAATAAATAAATAAATTTTTTGGAATCATATAGAGTAAGTTCTAGTATATCTCCAATCTCCATGTTCCTCGGTTCAACTATCTGCCATAGGCCCCTTTCCCTTTCTTGGATCCTTAATCATGAATTATGAATGTGCATAAAAATGATTATACAAGGTGTGAGTAATAAAACCCAGCATGAAACCTCCAATTCATCCTTAACAAATGATCTTATGTATAACAGGTCTATGTCATGGTAATAATAAATGCACAAGAAAGTATAAATAATCATGTACTGAGCACTCGTGTGTTAAACAAGACACCTTAATCCCCAACCGTACCTTCTTTGTTTTTATGCTAGATGGATGATCAAAGGTCATCAAAAATGATCAAGAACTAGCCACAAGGCTAGCCTTATGTAACTAAAAATCCTCAAGGCATTGAGTGAGCATGTTACTCAGTATCCATAAGGCATTGAGTTCCTACACGTTCCTCTGTATCCTCAAGACATCGATTTCCATCCAAACCAAAAAAATATCATGATCCTACCCTATGTATGGGTCCATCATCATCATTGTCACACATAATGCACATCCCCCCTATAAGGGATAATCATACCATGATGGTCACCTATCACAAATACTAGGAACAACATCCAATAACATGGTAATACACATAATAGGTGAGATAATAACACGACAAGAATAACACATCATCATGATCATCTAACAAAAATCATAAAAAAACATGTGATTAAAATCAAGTATGATAACAACATAATCTAGAAATACTCATAGAAACAAGGATCATTTCCCCATGGGGCATAGCCTAGTGGTTGCGCCCTTGTGGTGGTGTGGAGGAGGTCTTGGGTTTGAGACTCCCTAGCTGAATTTTATATTTCTTTCTTTGTACCCCCTCATCTAATCAAATTTAATGGAAACAAGGATCTTATATGGGTATCATGAAAACACACACACACACTTGAAAACAACCACTATCAATAAAAAAACAATTGATGCCAACTCAACATAAACCAAAGTAATAAGAGTATACAAGGGACTCAAATGGTACGAAACTTCCTACCTCAAGGTTTTTTATTAGGCCCTCTAAAGTTCATACAAGAATCTATAACATCCCATGTTTTTGGACCAGATTAAAAACTAAGGAAATTTAATTTTTTGCATTTAATGGATGGGTTGTTTTTAAAACCAAGTTTCAAAACTTAATTTTGATAATTTCAGCACTTCAATGTGTTGTTTTAGATGTGGTTCAAGGCCTGGGGGGGGGGGGTGACCCGAGTGTTCCTTCAAGTTTTGGGATAATTGGGATCCAAAACCTCAAGCCAGGAGGAGCTGGCAGGGGTGAACAGTTAGTCTGAAATCGTGCGGCCCTCAACATCAAAACGTGCGGTGTGTTTATTTTAAGAAATTATTTAATTAAATTAAAATTTAAATGAAAATAAATTAAATGAATGTAATTGGGGGACATAAAAAATAATGAAAAGTTTTATTAATAATAATAATATTATTATTATTATTAGGGTTAAGATTATTATTATTATTATATTTTTATTTTTTAAAAAAGACCAAGGGTCTCCCTCTCCCCCTCCATTTTCACACACCCACCATGGAAAACCCCCCTTATCATGTGACCCCATACTCCAACTCTGTCTCTGATCAATGATTTCATCTTGTTCCTTCACAGTTCTCCTCTGATTCTTCAAGGTAAGGTCCTATTCTTGCATATCCTCCCTTGCTTGGGTGGGTTTTCCCTCTTTTAATGCCCAATGAGGTGTTTCTAAAACCCTAGGGTTAGGGGTTGATTGATTTTTTTTATTAATTATTAGGGTATGAGAAGGGTCTTCTGGGACATTGTCTTGCATATTCCAGTAACCACCATAGAAGGTGAAGCAGTTCAGGTTGTTTTGGCTCACCGCCATCATTCCAAGGTGAGGTTTTCTTCCTACTTCTTGGTTTCACACCTATTATTTAGGGTCCTTATTGTGTTTTTAGTCCTTAAATTTTAATTTGGGTGTGTTGGTCCTTTCCATAGTGTTTTGAGTTCTTAATAATTTTTTAGAGCATTTGGTGATCTTTACTGGTGTGCACACACATACATAGGTATGTATGTGTGTGTGTGTATTACTCATACACATTCCCTCATGGTGAGGGGAATATGTATTTTGGATGAAAGGATATATATATATATATATATGTGTTTGTATAATAATGTATGTGCGTGTGAGTGTGTGGCGGTTTCAAGTGGTCTCCACCAAATCTGACAAGTGCTGAGTGCCGTCTTGGTCTAATGCTTGAGGTAGGATCCCTTTACTTGCCCTTTACTTTTATAAATGCATTAATTAATTTACTTATCACACTGTCCTTATAATTTAATTAATTTTGTATGATTTTCATATTTAATGTTTCTTAGATGTGAATTTAGTATGTTCATGAATGAAATGCTGAATATGATAAATGAATTGTTTTATGAACAATTTCATGTTTTAATAATAAAAACCCTCCAATAGAGGTGTGCTATATTTAAGATAAAAAGTAGAAATTAGACTTTTATTTATTGCTTGCCTTATTACCTTGGTTCTCATTTTATGCCTTGATGTTATGGTTTAGTATATATCATGTTGATACCCGCCCTTCTAAGAAGTTATGATATGAGTTTCCTCTTTACAATGATACCTATTAAGCTTATGGTCTAATTTATAAACTGAATAGATTTCCTTACGAATGGGAATTATCAGTGCAGGGCATCTATCCTTTTTCCCATCATTTCATTTCATTTTTTGGCGTTGAACTATTGTTCTGCTACCCAAATCCATATGTTGAAGCCTTGTTTTAGCATATTAAATTAATTATTATGCCTTTCCATGTCTGTTGTTACCTTCACTTAGGGAGAAACCCATTCGAGGTGTTTACCTTGTCCATGTCCATCACTATTGGGTGTACCATTCCAAATTGGACATTTTTTACCTTTGTCTTAAATGTGGAATTTACCTTGGTTATGTTTGGCACCTTGGTTGAATGATTTAAATTGATAGAATGAGTTAAGAAGGGTGTTGAACTGGGTTTTGGTAAATTGAATGACTTGTTTTAAAATAAATGGATAATGCATGATAGGGTTTCCTTTCTAAAAATGAATCAAATGGTATTAAATGGATTGAACCTAAGGTATGGTAAGTCCATGCCCCTTTTCTTATGCATAAGTAAATTCTTAATGGAATGTAATGCCTTAAAGAATTTGGCCTTAGATAATGATATGCATGAGAGGCCTTCACCTCATGTATTAAATTATGAATATGAACATGTGTCTTATACCCTATACCACACTTATTGCTTTCTTCTTGGTGCCACAAGTGGGTGATATAAACTAACTCCCTTTTTATTTGATACAATTACTTATGGTAATTGTGATATGTGTGATAACTCCGGCACATCGTGGGTTTGAACAAATAAATTGGATAATCCCTATTGAATTAAAATTATTCATTTCAAACCATCCCTTGGATATCTTTGGGTATATAGGCAGGGAGATTCAGACCTATGACCACCCGATTGGTGTGCCAGTCTTGGACATTATTAAGACATGGTCTGTTTGAATTTAAATCCCTACAATAAATTGGATAAATTTTTGATTTCTGGATTAAACCTTAAATTGGTATAATGATAAATTGTGTGATTTCTTATGATAGAATCACCTTGGATAATATGTTTAATTATTATATTAATGACCTTAGGGTTGAATGGTTAATTAAATAGGTTTAATATAATTATAATGATAATTAGGAACCCGTGTTAATGAAATGAATAGGTTTTATAGATGGTATTTTTTATAAATTTTTTGTTGTGTCTTATGATGATAAATTTGGTATGTTTGATACTAGAATTTTGATTTTTATTGCTTAGATTTTGAGCGTATGTGATATCAATGTGATTGATACCTAAGGGTTTGATACTATTTGGAATGTTGAGTTTGTTTGGATATGACTCATGTTTAATGTGACACCTAAGGTCTTGGTGCATGTTTTCATACCACATGAGGGATAGGCACAATAATACTGAATGCCTGAGGGAATATTATATGTTTATGCTGGATGAATAAGGGCTAGATGCATAGTCACATGATGCTTGAGGGTGGGATTATAGTTATTCTTGAGGGAGAGATTTTAGATATCCTGAGGGAGAGATTATAGTTATGCATGAGGGAGAGGTTTTGGTTAGATCAAGGGAATATGCTATATGTTAATGGTATTTTATGAGTGATTCATCCTCGTCAGGATAATATTCCATTGATTTATGTGATTCTTCCTGATGTAAAAGGATCTACCCACATATATAGATATCAGGCTTAGGCCGAAGCAGGTGGTATGTGATAAGTGTCCATTTAGAAACCCGAAACAAGTTTCTATTATTTAATTTGTTATCACTTTGAATTTATATTGTGTGTAACACTATAATTTATTATTAATTGCACGAAATGGATTGGGCTAGACACCATGGGTTCTGGCATATTGATATTTATATCTCACACCCTTCTCGGGTTCCATTTAGAACCTGAGTAGATATTCTTGCTCACAGGTCTTTGGATTCATTGCTTGTGCTGTGTTGTGTACATGGTAGATAGGGATCACAAGTTTGGGATCTTGATTAGGATTCTCAAAGAGTTTATCATTGGGTTTTTCTTTTCTTTTGTTATTTTTTTACTTCTTATACCATGTAGTAACACATGAAATTATATAAATCATTATATGTAATTGAAATTGGCCATTTTTTATATAGATATTATATTATTCTTATGTTTCTATCTATATTCCATATATTATACTTATTTAGCTGTTTATTTCTATTTATTATCTAATAAGCTATTGTGCTACTCTGACATGAGGGTATAGTCTCCCCGCTATCACCTATTTAGACCATTGCTGCTAGTTGGCAGCCTCTATTATATGGGGAGGTGCACCTAAGGCCATGTGACCCATCAATTTTTCCACCATTTTAGTGGTAATCCAGACTAGGACGTTATAAAGTGGTATTAAAGGATTTATTTTTTCAATTTGTCTTACTATTTGGGGTTGGTAGACAGGAGACTTGGATTGTGTCAATACTTGGTAAATAGTCGTTCCTGGGAATGATCACCCCACGTATGAGAAATAACTAAGTTTCTAGGGCTGAGATTTCTATTTGTGCTTTTTTCTATTGCTATTGATATGATTTCACCTTGAGTGAATGGTGTAATTTCCATTACTTATGGATTTTATAAAATTATGGAATTTTACCCTTGGCCTGGTACAACAAGGATGAATCATTACATGCATTATATTAGGAACATAAATAATTCACATGCCATGCATATGCCATTCCATGTAGTTGCATATTTAGGATGCTTTCTATTTTGATTGTGTGCCTTGAGTGCTATGCCATGCTTGATTGTATAACATGATTAGCTATTTATATGTCATATTTCCTGACTGCTTAGAATTCCTTCTTTATTTAGAATTATATGATTTTGTGATTTTATCATGTTTCTCTATGTTAGCTACTTTTAGTGACATGTTTCTATTTGTTTTAAATATGTTAAAACATGATCCAAATTCCAAACTATAAAGTGTATGGTCACTTTATGGATTGGTAGATGGCCACCCATATGACTGGACTATTGAACATGTGCATATTATATAATTAAATGGTTTTAAATTTAAAGGCTATTCCACTTTAATTTGAAATGAACTAGTTAAACATATAAATGCTCAATATGACCCAATTAGGTGGCATGGTTCTTATGTGATAACCATCTATGGGTGTTTTGAAACTTTAATAACTAAGAAACTACTATTGGGTTGCATTCTTATGAACCCAGGTTGGCTTAGAGGGACCCTTGTAGGTAACCTTACCTTATATAACTTAAAAGAAATTGTTTTTTTTTTCAATTTTCTAATAAATATAGGATGTCTATAAATGTTTAATATTAAAAAGAAATCTTGATATAACTTGCCTATTTTTTCCCTTGGGGCGTTGGTTAAAATCAAGTGCCTAGTATTTTTGTTTTAAAATGGTACTTGATGTTTTGAATTAAATCTTTTATATGTTTAAATATTTAAATGTGAATAAATGTAATGGATTTAAAATGGAACCCTAGGTAGTGTCTTTTTTTCAAACCCTTGTGAAAGGGTAGCTTGAGAATTTCTTTTTGTGTTTCCTTGGAATAAAAATGTGAGCATTTTCCACAGGATTCCTCCTATTTAGAAATAGTATTTTGGTATAATTTTAAGCCTAATGAATTTTCTATTTAGTGTAACCCTATTATGGGTTGAAACTTTATGCTTTTGTAAGGGGATAGTTTGTAGTAGGTAATACTCTTAGAGTTAAATGACTTTCTAAATATTGTTAGCTTTCTGACGCTTGGTGTCATTTGGGTATTGTTGTCCCTTGTAGGGAATTTAGCTTCTAAATGATTCCCTTTTTAGGATGGGTGGTCATGTTTCCATTAGCCCTTTTTATGGGAATGCGTATCAATTAATGCTTGGTTTCAGCTAGTTAGACATTCCTCAGGCATGGTCGGACGCTTTGTAGGTTGCTTGACCCTTTCTTTTCCTTAGTGTTGGATGACTTGATATGGAATCTCCCAAGTTAATGGTCGTATGGGTCAATACGACTTTGGGTAAATTCCTTATACAAACCATATGATGATTTAATCCATAGGAAGTAAAAAATATAGATGGTATTTATGATGTGTTTTTTTCTTGTGAAATATTAGGGCAGTATGTTTCAGTATACATGGTACTCATTAAGTGTTTAATATTGTAACATACTAGTCCAGTTAAGTGAAATTGTTGAGCCTTATGCTGTTGAGTATGGTCTTGGGTCATCTTCTGATTAGAGTGACATGGGAATAAATAAATCAGGTTTTCCCCATTTCTTGGGATTACTTTTAGAGACTCAAGTGTTTTGAAACACAGATTGGTTTAGTTTTGGTTTTCACTCCATTTGTTCAAATTTTTGCGTTTATGGAACTTCTGACCAAGAACACTTTTGAGAATCTAGTATATCTTTTCTTTTTGATGACTAGGACACTCCTAAGGTGAGGATTTTCATGTAGGTTCTATTAAATATGTGTCCTTTAGGGTAGATGGAACACAACCAAAAAGGACCATTAGAGAATGGTCAGTCTTTCTTAAATTACCGTGAGGCTTGTGAACTTTAAATCATGCCAGTGATAGCTTAGTGGAATGAAATTGGTGTGGTTGGAAGTATATGAAACCTTTTATAAACAACATTGGTCATGGGTAGACTTTAGTGGTTAATCTTGAATGATCATGGGATGCCTCAGGTGGTAAGGGCTCAATGATCGGTTAATGATGATGCAATGATAAGTGAATCTGAGTTTCTTCTAAGGTATCGACCAGTAGTGGTTCAACCATTTTGATTCTAGTAATCTTTAAAATTATCTTAGTGCACTCTTCCTTGAGAGATGAGCATGTACCCTATCTTCAAATCATCCTTGATACACTAAGAGAGTGTTGGTATTATTTCAAGCTATAGTTTAAAAGTTTTTGGGCGGTTTAAGTGGTATCTTAGTGTTATACGTTGAACACGTGGTTCTTATTGAGGCTTGGTTAGTATTGAGTGACTCTTGGATTACCATACAGTAATTCCTTTAATGAACTCTTGTACATCATCCATTTCTTCTGACTTGACATCTAGGATGATGCTGCTATAGGCTTAGTCAATGTTTTGATGTGGGTGTCTTGGATTTGTACCAACATCTCACTCATAAACATGGAGTGTGGACTAACTTTGGGTTAGTTCCTTACACTCAAGTCATTACAATATGAGGTTATCCCAGACTTTTTATTAGACTCAGTGATGATTAAATCAAGGAATATCACAAGAAGTTAGGTATGGACTTTAGTGGATGTGTTCATGGTGAATGCAAGATACCTTGGAAGAAGGCATTGCAATTTAGTTTGTAAAATGATAGCCATCTAAACTAAGAATATTCTTGAATGGTTAGCCAGAATGGATTAACTAGTTGTCTCTATTATTAAATATAGTGGTCAGTGAAGGATAGTTTCTGGCATGTCTTCAAGTGAGATGAGTGCAAGTTGTGTCAGCTAAAATTTTTCATGAAAATCCGGCTCAACTTGGTCTTTGAGGTTGACGGGGAATAAACCATTCTAACTATAACCACCCGAAATTTTGAATGAATTTTTGTTTCCTAATTTTGTGTGTTATTTTAGTTTATACTCAACAAAACTATATTTTTTAATTAATTATGTGAGTATAATTAAAATGAGACCCTTGGGTTTCAACTGTTATATGACCGCTGGTCAATATGACCGTTGGAAACTAAATGTTTCGATTGTTGTCTCCAAATACAAGTGGTCTTGGTTAATTAATACAGAAAGAAGATTCTATGGCCTCATCCAGTAGTCTCGGGCCGATCAAAGACCATCTGATGAAACTTGGGAAGGAGGTAGTACCACTGGGCTTTGCTCTGGACCAAACCCAAGCCGAACTTCATGGTGTGAAGCTAGATCATAATCACCTTCGGGAGAAGTTCAAGCTTATAGAAATCACTACTCGGGAAATGTTGGCCGAGCCACCTTCGGATTCTCTCACCTTAGCACAACTTACAATTAGGTCCTATGCCGGGGTTATAAGGGGCTATGTAGTGAGACCGTAGCTACTATGTGTAATCCTTTGAGATAAATAAAATTGTGATTTCTTCCTATGGTGAAGTTTGTGTTTTTTTCTTCAGATATTCGAATAAATATAGGATGTATATTGATGAATTTTGGAAAAGGGGATATTTTAAAATATTTATGTAAACCTTAAATAATTAATGATGTGTAATGATTTTTAAAAAATGGTCTTCTGGAAATGTGTTCAGTAAGAAATTTAGAATCTAATAAGATCAACTTATTTTTTTGTGAATAGTAAATTATGAATAGTGATTTTATGCTTAGGATTAGTAATGTGACCAAATGGATTAGTAATCTCACTTAAAGAAAGTATTAATATAATTTAGGCACCTTGATTAAGTAATTTGATTCAATAAAATAGGTAAATAACTGTTTCAGAAATTATTAGTCAAGTATTAGTTTTTTTCAGGTGAATAGTGTTTTTTAATTAAAAATTAAATTAAAAATATTTAGAAAAATATTTTTATTAAATGGAGTTCATTTTTGAATTTAGATAATTGATATTAGGTTGTGAAGATTTTTGTGGTTTTTTCTGAAAAAAATAAATTTTCGGTGAATAGTGAAAATACAGTTTTTAGTTTCGGGTGTTTAATGACATCAGTAAGGATGTAATAATTATGTAACAATTTTGGCTGACTTATGAATAGTAAGATAAGGTATGAGGTGTCCCAAGTGGCCAATACCATGGGCAAGCCCATGGTTTTTCCAATACCACCATTGAGGTGTCCGTTGGACATTAATGACTTGTCCCCTCACTTCTCCTATAAATAACAAACCTTTCCCTCATCCTTTTCATTTCCAAATCCTCCTAAATGAAGTTCTGGTCTACTTACCTCCCAAGGAGTCCTCCCAAGGTGCCCTCAATCCTCCCAAGGTCCCGACCTTCAAGCTTTCAAAGTTACTCTTCAAGGTAAGGGATTCTTTAACCGTCCTCTTTTAAGTCATGACTTTCTTTACGTTGTGTCTTATATTTTCCATCTCTTTATGTTGAGGGTATGTTCTTATATGTTCTTATTACTGCCCATTTCATGTAAAAATGATGAGACACCCTTTATTCTCTCATCAATTTGTTTTCTGAATTTTTATGTGACGCCGTTAGGCTGCCAAATTTTTCGTAAAAGAAATCGCATCTTCTCTTTTCTTTCATGTTTCCTTTTCATGTGGTATATCATTCAAATATCCATACCATGATCTTATTCAGTACCCATACTGTATTATGAAATATTTATGAGTGGGTGACCCTTGTCCCCTCTCTTTTCATTATTTTCTAAAACCATGTTATATAGCCGTTAGGCTGCAGAAATTTCGTCTCAAAATTTCTATCCCTTTCTCTCAAGAAATTCCCTTTATTATTTATGTGAATACCCAGACCTATTTCATTTCTATGGGTGTTCATAAATATAAAAATATGATATATTTGATTCTAGAATTGACATACATATAACCCTCACTCCCTTTACATGGGTTATAAATGATATAATGATCTTATTTGTAAGAGCTTTTAAAACGTCACGATTTTGAAATGAAACCCATTCCTTTTATTCTCTATGGGTTATTTATGAAATGTTTGATTATGATATATATGGATCACATGTAATTAAATACATATTAAGGGTACTTCCTGATAGCGCTCTAATGCATTGGGTAAATATTTAATCTCTAGAGATGATAAGTTTCACGATACCTTGGTGAATAACCTTGGTAATTCTTATGACACATTAGGGATGGAACTTAGTGATATGTTCATGAATGTATAAATGAAATGTTGTAGCCACATATTCATGTTATGTTTCAAGTTCTTTTCATTATGATATTCCTATACTTCTATTTCTCATATCTTTATGTTGTTATTCAAGTTCTTATTGACATCACAAGTACACTGATTCCCTTGTTTACCCTTACTGGGCCTTCTTCTCACCCTTTCCTTTGATGTATATCTCCAGGATATGAAAGGTAGTAATTTTACTTAGGATGATCTTATGATGAATCCTTACAAGTGGATTAGAAGATTTTTTTATGTTGTATTCAAGTTTTATTGTTCCTGATTTCCAAGACACTAGACTTTAAAAACCCTCTGTATATAAAATGTAATGAAAAGTTATGTATTAAAAAGGTGGGATGCCACAATTGGTATCAAAGGATAGTTCAGTTATTTATGGAAATTAGGCTATGAAAACTTTAGGAAGAACCCTATAGAAAAGTTTAAATATAGGGAAAACTTCCTGTTTTTTTGGTGAGTATTGAGTAAGTGGTTTATCAAACAAATACATCCCTGTCTGGATACGTGCAGGTAGAGGCAGCTCTAGCACATATGTACATAGGGGTAAAACCTGAAAACACTGATTTGAGCTAGAATCAAACATGAACTGGTGCACAACAACAAGAATTGCTACACTATTGGTTATGACACTCATGAGGGATATGTTTGGTTAATCGTAATCTTTTTATGAATCATTATGAAGGAATTATAGAGAAATATAATTTTTTAAGAATGAAGTTTTGATATGTAGAATCCTTTATAGTTAAAAGATTCATAAATAAAATAAGTTTCTCACTAATATTTTATTCTTTTAGAAAAGTGGCGGGCAATAGGAGGAACCGTGCAAATGGTGACCGCAATGGACCATGCGCTGACGACCCTCCAATGGAAGCTGGAATGGAAAAATTCATGCGAATGATGAACCAAATGACTCAAGTTATGAGTAATAACTTGAATCAAGCTGAGAATATGATCTCACCATGAAGGTAACAACATTCTGTTGAGTCCTTTATGCACCAATGACCACCAACCTTTAGTGGATCGATTGAACCATTGATTGCTGAGCAATGGACCATCTCTATAGAGAAGATCTTTTATGTGCTATGTTGTTCAGAGCAAGAGAAGGTCACTCGAGTTATCTATCTCTTAGAGGGAGAAGCTGATCAGTGGTGGGAACTAATCAAAAACATGAGGCAAAGAGTGGAAGTTGAAGCTATGAAGTGGGAAGAGTTCAGAGGGATCTTTTTCAGTAAGTATTTCCCTCATTCCATGAGAACAAGAATGGAGAAAGAGTTTCTCGAGCTGAAGCAAAAGGAGGATGAATCTATGGGAAGCTACGAGATGAAATTCACAAGGCTTTCACGATATACCTCTAGCTTTGTCATGGATCCAAACGGTAAGGTTGATAGATTCTTCGGTGGACTGAGAACTCATCTGCGAAATAATCTAGCCAAACGAGATTATGATAGCTACGAGGAGATCGTACAGAGTGCGATGAAAGTAAAGGTAGAGTTTGGTGAGATGCAGTGGTCTCATAAATCCAATGACAATAAGAGATCGATGAAGCCCATCTTAGGGAGGACTTTTGATTAGGGAAGAGGAGGAAATAAAGTGCAACTTCCCATGTGTAATAAATGTGGGAAGAAGCATTCAGGGAACTGCCTGCTCGGGAGTGGGAAGTGCTAAAAGTGTGACAAAGATGGCCACATTGCGAGGAATTTTCATGGTGAGGTGAAACCACAACTTCCAAACACAAACAACAAGGGGAAGATGGTGTAGGCCCTACCTGATGTCCAATGCTTCAAGTGTGGACAACGTGGGAACTTTGCCAATCACTGTCCAAATCTGAGGGCAGTGGAGGGGAACCACCATCAGCCTCAACAAAGGCCAAGGGATCAAGACCGTGCTTTTTCTATCGTGATAGCTGAAGTCGATGCTCCAAATGATGTGGTAGCAGGTACTCTTGTTGTCCTCTCAAAGCTAGCAAGTACTTTATTTGATTATGGTTCTACGCATTCCTTTATTTCCTCCAATTTTGCAAGGAATTTAGAATCAAACCCCAAATTTCTAAAATTAGAGTTGTCAGTCAAGACTTCTAGTGGGACTATCCAAGCATCATCAGTATTTAGAAACTCTAGTATTTACTTTAGTGAGCACAATATTATCATGAATCTAGTAGTCATTCCCATGATGGAATTCGACATTATACTAGGGATAGACTGGCTCTCAAAGTATAATGCTAAGATCAATTGCAGAAGCAAGGAAATATCAGTAGTCTTGAATGGAAAACCTACAGTTATCTTCCAAGGAGAGATATCTCAACCTCAACTTTGTCTAAAATAACCCCCTATATCCTTATTTATGGATTTGATCGGTGAAGAAGAAGAAGGAGATGAGAGTTTGATGATAGAAAATGTCCCCATCATTTAGGAATACATTGATGTATTTTCAGAGGAGTTTCCTAGACCTCCCCCAGAAAGAGAGGTAGAGTTCTCCATCGAACTCATACCTGGATCTCATCCGATATCGAAGAACCCATATAGGATGGAAAATGTGGAGCTGGAGGAATTAAAGAAACAACTCCAAGATCTTTTGGAGAAGGGGTTTATCCGACCAAGTGTGTCTCCTTGGGGAGCACCTATTCTCTTTGTGAAGAAGAAGGATAGATCGATGTGTCTATGCATTGATTATAGAGAACTGAATGGGATCACAATAAAGAAAAAACACCCTCTTCCAAGAATTGATGACTTATTTAACCAAATTCATGGGGATCAATTCTTCTCTAAGATTGACCTTCGATCTGGTTATCATAAATTGAGGATGAAGAAAGAAGATATTCCAAAAACTACCTTCCGATCAAGATATGTGCATTATGAGTTTGTTTTTATGCCCTTCGGACTGACTAATGTACCTGCTATTTTTATGGATTTTATGAATAGAGTCTTTAAGGACTACCTTGATAACTTTGTGGTAGTTTTTATTGATGATATTATGATATATTCCAAAAGTCATGAGGAGCATGAAGATCATCTGAGGGTTATTTTTCAAACTATGTAGAAGGAGAGGCTTTTTGGAAAGTTCAGTAAATGTGATTTCTGGTTACAACAAGTCGCTTTCTTAGGGAACATTGTAACCAATGAGGGAATCACAGTTGGCCCTACAAAGACAAAACTTGTAGAGGAGTGTCCTAAACCTACAAAAATAACTGAGTTTTTTAGTTTTCTTGGATTAGAAGGATATTATAGGAGGTTTGTGAAAAACTTTTCATGACTTTCTAATACATTAACCAAGTTAACTCGAAAAGGGGTCAAGTTTATATGGATAAAGGAGTGTGGGGAAAGTTTCCAAGAGCTGAAGAATAGATTGGTTACTGCACCTGAGTTAACTATTCCCTTAAGTGGATAAGGATTCATTATTTTTAGTGATGCATCTCTAAAAGGGATTGGGTGAATCCTCATGAAAAATGACATGGTCATTGCTTATGCATCTCAACAGTTGAAGATTCATGAGCAGAATTATCCTATGCATGATCTGGAGCTGGCTGCAATCGTTTTTGCTCTGAAGATATGGAGACACTATCTTTATGGGGAGAAATGTGATATATACACAGACCATCAAAGTTTGAAGTATATTTTCACACAAAAGGAATTGAACATGAGACAAAGGAGATGGTTGGAACTTTTTAAAGATTATGATTGTTCAATTCATTATCACCCTAGAAGACCAAACAGAGTTTCTGATGCATTAAGTAAGAAATACCCAGTTGTTCTTTCCATGATGAGGATTCAAAAAGATCCTTTGATCAATGAACTAGTAAAGATGGACATGGGAATTATATGGAAAGGGAAATCATCAACCCTAACCCAAGTGACTTATCAACCGTCATTACAAGAGAGGATCAAGAAAGCTCAGAAATAAGATCCTTTGTTACAAGAGAAGTTTGAGGCTGTAAAGGATGGAAAGTTTTTTGAGTTCAATATTGATCAAGAAGGTGTACTTAGATTTCATACAAGACTATGTGTTCCATCTATTTTGGAAATAAAGAAGGAGATGATGGATTAAGCTCATAACTATACTTTCTCTATACATCCTGGAAGCACAAAAATGTATAGGGAACTTCGTGATCATTATTGGTGGGATAATATGAAAAGGGAGATTGCTGACTACACCTCAAGGTGCCTAGTATGTCAGCAAGTGAAGGAAAAGCAACAAATTCCTAAAGGGGTATTGCAACCACTACCCATACCAGCATGGAAGTGGGACAATATCACTATGGACTTCATCACTGTTCTTCTGAGATCTCTGAAAGGAAATAATGAGATATGAGTTATTGTGGACCATCTCACCAAGACTGCCCATTTTATCTCTATCTGGTAAGATTTCTATCTTGATCAACTTTCTAGGATTTACGTGAAGGAAGTGGTAAGGCTGCATGGAGTTCCACTTTCTATCGTATCTGATTGTGATCCAAGGTTCACATCAAAATTTTGGAGAAGTCTTCAACAGGATCTGAGCACTGAATTGAATTTCAGTATGACATATCACCCCAAACTGATGGCCAATCTAAAAGGACTATTCAAACACTCGAGGACATGCTGAGAACGTGCTCAATGGAATTTAAAGGTGGACGGGATCAACACCTCTCTTTAGTTGAGTTCTCTTACAATAATAGCTTCCACTCGAGCATTCAAATGGCACCCTATGAAGCTCTATATGGGAAGCGATGTAGAACTCCTACTTGTTGTGATAAAGCTGGTGAGAGAAAGCTTCTTGGGCCTGATCATGTGAGAGAGATAACAGAAAAAGTCCATGCCATACAACAACACATTAAGGCTGCTCAGAGTCAGCAAAAGAGATATGCCGACAATCGTCAAAGGGACTTGGAGTTTGATGTCGGTGACAAGGTCTTTCTTTGAATTTCACCTTGGAAGAGAGTCATGAGGTTTGGGAAGAAAGGGAAGCTCAACCCTAGGTATATTGGCCCCTATGAAATCCTTGACCGCGTGGGAGCAGTGGCCTATAGGCTTGCACTTCCTCCAAATCTAGCACAAGTTCACGATGTCTTCCACGTATCCCTCTTGAGGAAGTACATACCTGAACCTTCACATATACTAAACTCATAGGTGGTACAACTGGAACATGAACTCTCTTATGAGGAGCAGCTGTGGGAGATCTTGGATCATAGAGACAAGGTTCTACAGAACAAGACTACCCACCTTGTTAAGGTGTTGTGGAGAAACCACAAATATGAAGAAGACATGTGGGAACTAGAGGAGTCTATGAGGCAGAAGTACCAAACCTTTTATTTTCTGAGGATACGAGTTAAAATTTTGGGGATAAAATTTCTTAAGGGGGGAAGAATGTAACGACCTGAAATTTTGAATGAATTTTTGTTTCCTAATTTTGTGTTTTATTTTAGTTTATAATCAAAAAAACTATATTCTTTAATTAATGATATGAGTATAATTAAAATGATACCATTGGGTTTCGACTGTTATATGATCATTGGTCAATATGACCATTGGAAACTAAATGTTGTGATTGTTGTCTCTAAATACAAGTGGTCTTGGTTAATTAATATAGAAAGAAGATTCGATGTCCTCATCCAGTAGTCTCGGGCCGATCGAAGCCCATCTGACGAAACTTGGGAAGGAGGTAGCACCACTGGGCTTTACTCTGGACCAAACCCAAGCTGAACTTCATGGTCTAAAGCTGGAGCGGAATCGTCTTCGGGAGAAGTTCAAGCTTATAGAAATCACTACTTGGGAAATGTTGGCTGAGCCACCCTCAGATTCTCTCGCCTTAGCACACCTTACACTTAGGTCCTATGCTGGGTTTATAAGGGGCTGTGTAATGATACCGTAGCTACTATGTGTAATCCTTTGAGATAAATAAAATTGTGATTTCTTCCTATGGTGAAGTTTGTGTTTTTTTCTAGATATTCGAATAAATATAGGATGTATATTGATGAATTTTGGAAAAGGGGGATATTTTAAAATATTTATGTAAACCTTAAATAATTAATGATGTGTTATTATTTTCAAAAAATGGTCTTCTGGAAATGTGTTCAGTAAGAAATTTAGAATCTAATAAGATCAACTTATTTTTTTGTGAATAGTAAATTATGAATAGTGATTTTACACTTAGGATTAGTAATGTGACCAAATGGATTAGTAATATCACTTAAATAAAGTATTAATATAATTTAGGCACCTCGGTTAAGTAATGTGATTCAATAAAATAGGTAAATAACTGTTTCAGAAATTATTAGTCAAGTATTAGTTTTTTTTGGGTGAATAGTGTTTTTTAATTAAAAATTAAATTAAAAATATTTAGAAAATTATTTTTATAAAATGGAGTTCATTTTTGAATTCAGAGTATCGATATTAGGTTAAAGTGATTTTGGGGTTTTTTTTGAAAAAAATAAATTTTCAGTGAATAGTGAAAATACATTTTTTAGTTTCGGGTGTTTAATGACATCATTAAGGATGTAATAATTATGTAATAATTATAGTAGAATTATGAATAGTAATATAAGGTATGATTTTTCCCAAGTGGAAAATACCATGGGAAAATACCATGGGCAAGCCCATGGTTTTGCCAATACCACCGATGAGGTGTCCCTTGGCCATTAATGACTTGTCCCCTCACTTCTCCTATAAATACCAAGCCTTTCCCTCATAATTTTCATTTAAAAATCCTCCTCAATGAATTTATGGTCTCCTTACCTCCCAAGGAGTCCTCCCAAGGTTCCCTCAAGCCTCCCATGGTCCCGACCTTCAAGCTTTCGAAGTTACTCTTCAAGGTAAGGGATTCTTTCACCCTCCTCTTTTAAGTCATGACTTTCTTTATGTTGTGTCAATATTTTCCATCTCTTTATTTTGAGGGTATATTATTATATGTTCTTATTACTTCCCATTTCATGTACAAATGATGAGATACCCTTTCTTCTCTCATCAATTTTTTTTCTGAATTTTTATGTGACGCCGTTAGGCTGCCAAATTTCTCGTAAAAGAAATCGCATCTTCTCTTTTCTTTTACGTTTACTTTTCATGTGGTATGTCATTAAAATATCCATACCATGATATTATTCAGTACCCATACTTTATTATGAATTATTTATGAGTGGGTGAACCTTGTCCCCTCTCTTTTCAATGTTTTCTAAAACCATGTTATATAGCCATTAGGCTGCAAAAATTTCATCTCAAAATTTCTATCCCTTTCTCTCAAGAAATTCCCTTGTTTATTTATGTGAATAACCAGACCTATTTAATTTCTATGAGTGTTCATAAATATATAAATATGATATATTTTATTCTGTAATTTACATACATATAACCCTCACTCCCTTTCAATGGGTTATAAATGATATAATGATCTTATTTTTAAGATCTTTTAAAATGTCCCGATTTTGAAATGAAACCCATTCCTTTTATTATCTATGGGTTATTTATGAAATGTTTGATTATAATATATGTGGATCACATGTAATTAAAGGCATATTAAGGGTTTGCCCTGATAGCACTCTAATTCATTGGGTAAAGACTTAATCTCTAGAGATGACAAGTTTCACGATACCTTGGTGAATAACCTTGGTAATTTTTATGACACCTTAGGGATGGACCTTGGTGATATGTTCATGAATGTCTAAATGAAATGTTGTAGCCACATATTCAATTTATGTTTCAAGTTCTTTTCATTATAATATTCATATACTTCCATTGCTCATATCTTTATGTTGTTATTCAAGTTCCAATTGATATCACAAGTACACTGATTCCCTTTTTTTACCCTTACTAGGCCTTCTGATCACCCTTTCCTTTGATGTATGTCTCTAGGATATGAAAGGCAGTAATTGTACTTAGGATGATCTTATGATGAAGCCTTAAAATTGGATTATAAGAATGTTTTATGTTGTATTCAATTTTTATTATTTTTGATTTCCAAGACACTAGAATTTAAAGATCCTCTGTATGTAAAATGTAATGAAAAGTTATATATTAAAAAGGCGGGATGCCACATTAACCATTTTAGAAATCACATGAGAATCATTACTAGAACACTTAAGGGTGTGTCTTGTAGGAAATTCTGATGGTGGAAGGTTCTGTGGCTCATGATGTTTTCCATTTATAACAATAAATACCAAGGTGGAAAGTACCTTTGGATAGATGTTTAATAAGATAACGATGTGATTGTGTATCTCGCTAAACGAGCTCGAGTAAGAGTCATATTATGGTTTCAGTTTGAGAATGAGTGCTGGCTCGAGTTTTGATAGCTCAAGTTGTCATGTTTTTAAATGGTGACCGGAGGTGCGTTGGGTGTTTGGAAATGCAACGTGAATGTTTGACCAAAGATTCATGACCCTTATAGGTTGGGTGACAATTAATTTGTTCCCAAAGGCTTATTATGGATGAGAGGTTCTAAGGTGGGAATGTTGTAACATCCCATGTTTTTGAACCTGACGGAAAACCAAAGAAATTTATTTTTTTGCATATAATGTACAGGCTATTTTTAAAACCAAGTTTCAAAACTTAATTATGAGAATTTAAATACTTCAATGTGTTGTTTTGAATGTGGTTCAAGGTCCAAGGGGTTCTCAAGTGTTTCTTCAAGTTTCTAGAATGGAGGAATCTGAAACCTCAGGTTAGGAGGAGCTAGTAGGGGTGCATGGTTAGTCTGAAACCGTGTGGCCCTCAGCAGCAAACTGTTTGGTGTGTTTCTTTTAATAAATTATTCAATTAAATTAAAATTTAAAGGAAAATAAATTAAATGAATGTAATTGGGGGAATTAAAAAAAATATATTTTCTTAAAATAATAATAATAATATTATTATGGTTAAGATTATTATTATTATATTGTAATTTTTTTTAAAGAGACCAAGGGGTATCCCTCTCCTTCTCTCCCTCCAATGTCACACCCCCCTAGCCGAACCCCCTAGTGAATGACCCCCTCTCCTCCATCTCCCTCTCTGCTTGATGATTTCATCACATTCTTTCATGGTTATCATCTGATTCCTCAAGGTAAGGTCCTCTTCTCACATCTCCTCCCTTTCTTGGGTGGTTTTTCTTCTTTTGGATCCTGGTGAGGGGTGGCCGAAACCCTAGGGTCAGGGGTTGACCCATTTTTATTTTTTCTTATATTGTTAGGGTATGTGAAGGGTCTCTCGGTATGCCATCTTGTGTATTATGACAACCCCCGCCGAAGGAGAATTGGTTCAGGTTGTTTTGGCTCACCACCATCATTCCGAGGTGAGGTTTTATTCCCACTTCTTAGTTTAAAACATTTTATTTAGGGTCCTTATTATGTTTCTGAGTTCCTAGATTTTAATTTGGGTGTGTTGGTCCTTACCATAGTGCTTTGAGTTATTAATAATTTTTGTAGAGAGTTTGGTCATCTTTGCTGGTGCACACACACATACATAGGTATATATATATATATATATATATATCTTCCTCATACATATTCCCTTATGACAAAGGGAATATGTATTTTGGATTAAAGGATATATATATATATATATATATATATATAATGTATGTGCGCGCGAGTGTGGGGCAGTTTCAAGTGGTCACCGCCAAATCTGACAAGTGTCGAGTGTCAGCTTGGTTTAATGCTTGAGGTAGGATCGCTTTCCTTGACCTTTAATTTTATAAATACATAAATTAATTTACTTATCACACTATCCTTAGACTTTAATTAATTCCATTTGATTTTTATATTTAATGTTTCTTAGATGTGAATTTATTATGTTCATGAATGAAATGTTGAATATGATAAATGATTTTTTTATGAACAATGTCACAATTTAATAATAAAACCCCTCAAATGGAGGTGTTCTGTCATCAAGATAAAAAGCAACAATTATAATTTTATTGATTGCCTACCTTATTTCCTGGATTCTCCTTTTATGACTTGATGCTATGGTTAGGTATATAACATGTTGAGACCTAGCCATCATTGAAATTATGAAATGAGTTGCCTCTTTCCAATGATACCTTTTAATCACATGGTCTACTTTATAAACTAAATAGCATTCCTTATGAATGGGAATTATTAGTGTAGGGTGTGTATCCTTTTTTCCATTGTTTCATTACATTTTTGGATTTGTGCTATTATACTGCTACCTGGATCCATCTGTTGAAGCCTTGTTTTAGAATATTAAATTAATTATTATTCTTTGTCATGTCTGTTGTGACCTTCGCTCAGGGGAAAACCCATTCAGGGTGTTTTCCTTGGGTTGGGACATCGCTTTTGTGTGTTTCATTCCAAATTATCCTTTTTTTACCTTGGACTTAAATGTGGAATTTACCTTGGTTGTGTGTGGAACCTTGGATGAATTATTTTAAATTGACAGAACGAGTTAATAAGGGTGTTGAACTAGATTTTGGTAAATTAAATGGGTTGTTTCAAAAGAAATGGCTAATGAATGATAGGGTTACCTTTCTTAAAATGAATAAAATGGTATTAAATGGATTGAACCCAAGGGATGGTAAGGCCATGCACTTTTTCTTACACATAAGTAAATTCTTAATGAAATGTAATGACTTAATGGATTTGGAATTGACTAATGATATGCATGAGAGGAATTTTCCTCATGTATTAAATTATGATTATGATCATGTGTCTTATACCTTATTCCACACTTAATGCTTTATTCTTGGTACCAAAAGTTGGTGGTATAAACTAAATCCCTTTTTATTTGATACTATTACTTATAATAATTGTGATATGTGTAATCACTCTAGAACATCATAGGCTCGACCAAATAAATTGGATAATCCCTATTGAATTATAACTGTTCATTTCAAATAGTCCCTTGGATCTCTTTGGGTCTATAGGCGGTGAGATACAAACTTTTTGCCACCCGATTTGTGTGCCGGTCTTGGAAATTATTAAGACATGGTATATTTCTCTTTAAATCCCTATAATAAATTGGATAAATTATTAATTGCTGGATTAGACCTTTAAATTGGCATAATGATAAATTGTGTGATTTATTATGGTAGAATCACCTTAGCTAATATAGTTAATTATTATATTAATGACCTTAGGTTCAAATGATTAATTAAAAAGGTTTAATATAATTATGATGATAATTAGGAACCTGAATTAATTAAATGAATATGTTTGATAGATGGTATTTTTTATAAACTAAACTATTGTGTCTTATGATGATAAATTTGGTTTATTTGATACTAGAATTGTGATTTTTCTTGCTTATATTTTGATCCAATGTGATATCGATGTGATTGATACCTAAAGGTTTGATAATGTTTGACATGTTAAGTTTGTATAGATATGACTCATGTTTAATGTGATGCATGAGGGCTTGGTGCATGTTTTCTTACTGCCTGAGGGCTAGGAACACTGGAACTAAAGTTCTGGGGGGAAGATTATATGTATTTTTCAGATTCCTAAGGGCTATATGTACAATAACATAATGACTTATGGCGAGATTATAGTTATTCCTGAGGGTGGGATTTTGGATATCTTGAGGGTGATATTCTAGTTATTTCTGAGGATGAGGTTTTGGTTAGCATGAGGGAAGAGTTTGTATTTTAATGGTATTTTCTGAGTGATTGATCCTTAGCGGGAGAATATACCACCAATTTGGGTGATTCTTCCTAATGTAAGAGTATCTACCCATAGACATAGATATCCATCTTAGTCTAAAGTAGGTGTTATGGGACGATTTTCCATTTAGGAACCCGAACTACTAAGATTTATATCTCACACCCTGCTCAGGCACTGTTTGGAACCCAAGTAGATCTTCATTCTCATAGGTCGTTGAATTCATTTCTTATGCAGCACTGTGTACATGGGAGCTAGAGAGAACAAGATTAGGATCTTGATCAAGATTCCTAAGAAGTTTACCATTAGGTTTTTTATTTTATTTTGTTATTTTTTTATTGTTTTTACCTTTTAGTAACACCTGAAATTGCATTCATCATTATATGGAATTTTCAATGTCTATTTTTTTATACAGATATTATATTATTCTTCCACTGCTATCTATCTTCAATATATTATACTACTTCCATTGTTTCTTTCTATTTATTATCTGATAAACCACTATTCTACTCTAACATGAGGGTATAGTCTCACCACTATCACCTTTTTAGACCCTAGCTTCTAGTCGAAATCCTTTGGTGTATGGGGAGGTGTGCCTAAGGCCCTATGACCCACCGATTTTACCATCATCTTAGTGATGAGCCAGACCAGGATGTTATAGAATCGAATATTGAACATGTTGTAGACCCATGGAGAATGGTTTACATGTCAAGGATGTATAACCTAGGTTCGAGTTCATCAATAAATAAATTTACAATTAAGACTCAATAAAATCCCATGTCAAGGTCATTATAGAATCACATACCTTAAGGAGTTCACCAACAAAATAAATTCTAAGGTATGTCGAGGGAAGGGACGTCAATTCACTGGATCTGTTGTTGGTTGAAGAATGAATCATGATTTTACCATTGATTTTAGAAGAGAGTATCAGGTTTATAAAATGAACATAGTTCAATAAAAAATTCATCAACAGAAAATAGATTCAAGAAGAGATAAGTCTCATGATGATCATTCTAAGAAACTTACTCAGAAATGTCCACCAACCTTTAGAATTCTAGCTTTGGTCAAAGGAGGTTATTATTGACACGTCAAACTCTCCACCAATCTACCAAGTAATATTCAAAGGAATAAGGATCCATAATTAATATTCCATTGATAGTAGGTCTAGGAATATGATTCAATAACTCTTACTCATAGAATGTTCATTTTTGACGGTAGATATTGATTCAATCAAGAAACGACGTAAACTCACTAGATCTTCCACTGTTCTATAAAGAAAGTGAGAATTAATCATTGGATATTCATGTAAAACACATATTCGAAATATATCCATATACATATCACAAATAATAAGATGAATTTGACATATATCTAGAGAAAAAATCACCATTTATCATCATCGGATCAATAAAATCATGGAGAGGAAAGGGGATAAAAATGGGGGGGGGGGAGTGGATTCATGAGAGGAGGCCTTTAATTAAATATAGGGACATGGGGTTCAGATTTTTTTTATTAAATAGAGTCAATAACACATGGAATTAAAATCCCATATGATGCATTAATTAAACCCTCAGACTAGGCACACTGACTACCCTGTGGGCCTCACCAGCTGGTTGATGCCTGCCTTCCAACCACCATATGCCAATCCCTTTCTCAACTTCTTAAAACTTTAAAACCCAAACCCTTTACCTCAAAAATATAACCTATAAATAACCCATAATATGTAATAATTAAAATAGATATGAGAATTCAAAAACTTGAAACATCTCATACATCAAAAAAAAACATGGATGTTACAATTCTCTCCCTATAATGATTTCTTGTCCCTAAGAAGTACCTTAAAAGGCTCTGCTAAAAAAATCAAGCCACTAATCCTAAAAACTAGACTCTTACTCCCATGTATCCTCCTAGATCTATCCATGAATTTATAGAATGTGGACTAGTGGTACCATTTTCTCCTGAAGGACTTTCTTACTCCAGTTTATGATCTGAACCTGGTGCTCCACATATAACGCGTTAGGTTCTAGATCATCATCCTTATAATATATAAAATTATTGGGATCGAGAATATACCTATGGAGATGTGATACATGAAACATGTCATGCATACCTCAGTAGTGAGAAAGAATATCCTGATGGCATGCCACTATCCCAACCTACCTGGTGATCATGAAGGGTCCAATATAGTAGAGTGCTAGCTTCCTTTTCTTCCTAAAATGTTGGTGGCCTAACTGATGAGTCTCTTAAAAAAACATGATCACCTAAAAAAACTCAAAAGGTATCCTCATGTGGTTGGTATATGAATTATGTCTGCTATAGGAAGTGATCAACCAATTTTGAATCATTTTCACTCTCTCAGAGATATCCTGTACCCAACTAGGCCCCACAACTGCTTCCTTATCAGCCTCATACTAGTTGAGTAGTGAAAAACATGGCCTCACATAAAGATCCTCATGAGGTTCCATATGAATCAAATCCTAGTAACTATTGTTGTATATGAACTCAATCAAGAATAAGTGACCATCCTAAGATCTTCTAAAGTTTAGGTCGCATGCTCAAAGCATATCCTTCAGTATGAGAATTGTCTTCTTGGACTGTCCATATATATGAGGATGGTACGCTGTACTCAATATCAGCTGATTCCCTAAGGCCTTCTACAAGCCCTGCTAAAACTATGACATAAAACATGTCTCTATCAGATATTATGATTAAGGTAACTCCATGTAATAATACTATATCAAAGACATACAACTTTTCTAGCCTGTCTACTAAGTGAGTCTCACAAATTGGTAAGAAATGTGAAACCTTCATTAAACGATTGAAAATCACCCACATAGCATCACAGATCCCCAAGGTCCTGGGAAACCCCATTAAAAATTCCATCATAACATCCTCCCACTTCTAATGGGAATTAAATGTGGCTGAAGTAAACCACTAGGACATTGGTGTTCGACCTTTATCCTTTGGCATGTAAGACATCAAAAAAAAAAAAAATCCAACAATGCCTCTATTCATCCCTAGACATTATAATTATCACTTAAATTCATGGTGAATCTTTGTCGTACCAGGATGTACTACCCACTTAGAGGCATGAAAGTCCCTCATAAACTCTTCTATAATAGAAGTCGGGACCACAACTATTCTATGTGCAAGGATCAAATCGTTACTATCTAACAAACACCTAGGTATTGGGTCACCACCATATAGTTTTTAATGCATCACAACACACTCTGGAGTAGTCTTCCATCCATCATTTACCTGGTATACTAAAGAATATTTTTCCACCAAAGGAGCACATGTCATATATCCCTGGTCCTCAGATGCATCCATCATCTACTCATGAAATAAGGTCATCAGGAACCAATGCTCCTTAGAAGGCTGCTCATCAAGCCCATGACCTACCCTCATCCTATATCTAAGAGCACCTATGATGAATTTTTCTTTCCCTAGTCTATAATCCATCTTAAGCTCAAACTTATTTAGGTACTCTACCCATCACCTCTACCTCAAGTTTAAGTCCCACTATATGAAGATATAGTGAAGGCTCTTGTTGACTGTATAGAAAACAAACCTCTCACTGAAGGGACAACATCACTAATAATTCAAATCATGAATCATGAATTCTAGTTATAATTCATGGATAGGATAGTTCCATTTAGAGGGTCAAAAATTACATGACTAATAAGATACTACCCACTCCCTCTGTATCAGTACTAATCCTAAACCAACTCCCAATGCATCATAGTATACAAAATAACTAATCTATGGCTCAAGAATAATTAACACTAGATATGTACACAAACTCCTCTTAAACTAAAGAAATGCCTCTTCACTCTAAGATGACCAATGAAAATTCAATCCCTTATTTTTAAAAATAGTTATAGGTGCTGATAATTGGGAGAATTACTGAATAAAACATCCGTAATATACTATTAAACCTAGAAAGATCCTAATCTCAAACATTCTTCGAGAATGTGTCTAGGGAATCACTACCTTGATTTTCATTTTTTCCACTAATATACTTGTCTTGGACACCACATGACCCAATAATTTCACCTTTTGAATACAAATGTTAAACTTTGACAATTTGGTATAAAACAGATGTGCTCGAAGTATACTTAAGACTATCTTGAGATGTCTAGCATGGTTCTCTGAGGTCAATGAGTGGATGAGGATTTCATCAATTAACACCACCTAAAACACATTTAGATATGGGTGAAAGATATTTTTTAAGTGATTCATGAACATTGTAAGTTCATTTTATAATCCAAACAACATCACCTAGTACTTTTATATCCCATAACTACTCTGAAACATTTTCTTTAGGATGTCCTCCTCTCTAACCCACAACTAGTGATAACCCAATCAAAGATCAATCTTAGAGAACCACCGAGATCCCTATAACTAATAAAATAGATAATCAATTATAGGAAATTGATATCTATTCTTCATCATTACCTAGATTATATTTTAATAATATATATAGAGTCAAAGACTACCACCTTATTTCTTGGTGAAAAAATTGGTTCAACCCACAGTGAAGTACTCAACTTGCTAAATCCCTTATTCTCTAAGTCTTTGAGATTTACCTTGATCTCCTTTGACCAAGTCAACACCATAGGATAAGGTAGTATTTAAATGGTTTTGACACTCGACATGAGCTCCATCTCAAAGTCAACTCCTCTATTAGGGGTAAGTCCTATGAATTCATATGGGAAGATATATTGATAGGGATCTATGACTGGAGGAAATGAAAGGGGGATACCACTGATCCTGTTAAAATAGCCAAGCCTGTAATATGTGTCACGATTATGACAGGCCAAATCAAGTTTGCACCAGCTTTACCAGTTCCCAATTCCCACTCTCTAGCCGTCAGGTACTTATCTCCCTTTGTCATTACCTGAACCACTGGGGATTTCCTAGTTAGAGATAAGTTGAGTGTGACACCCCAAGTATGATTTCAATAGGCCATAGTATGATGACCAATGTCGAATAGGCATATCAAACAGATGAGAAGTATTAGCCTAATATACTTGCACACATGCACACATCTCCATGTATCCATACAATACTGAAAGGTAAATAAAACTGATATCAAAATAATGAATACATCTATATACCATATCAGAGTATAAAAAAGGTATTGTAAATCATAAAAGGTCTAAATACAATCCAACCCAAAAACTGAAAAAGATTCCAACCAAAAAAGAAGGAGAGGATTACTGTCAAATGAAATACCTCGTATAACCACATTCTTACTAGCTCAAAATATGCTCTATAATCTCCTAGTCCTCCTAGGAATACTTAAAGGCCCTTCATATGTATAATACATGACACGTGTGGGTATATACCATATAGGTTTAAGTATAACAATAACAAGTAAAACACCCCGAAATCAACAAACATAAATCATTAGGATAGTAGTCAACTCATCAACAAAAAGGCATGTAAATCAGAAAGTGAGACATAACAATAAGAAAAATAACGCAAATATACTTAGGATAGACTCTAATTCTCAACCATATTTCTATCCATAATATTCTACTCAAATATTCAAGGTAACATTTACCCATGATAATCCAATCCATGATCCATGATGTCCATGGTGGTGCTTACTCTATAGGTTGTGATCATTAGGTCTCACCAAAGAAGATACACACTAGGAATTAGAATATATTGAAACATAGATTGGGGATCACACCAAGGTCAGTAGGGGACTCCATGAACCCTACTATAATAACATGCTAAGTAGGGGATCATATGCACGATGATACCACAAACCCTACTGAATTATCCCGCTAAGTAAGGGATCAAATGGAAGACAATACCATGAACCCTACTATATTGAACTGATAGATAGGAGATTAATGACCTATGTATGATGGGCATGATGTTACTATGAACCCTACCCAGAGTGAAAGAAGGAATGATAGAGGATCACACTCTAGGTCATACAAAGGGACACAATGAACTCTATTAGAGACTTATCCCATAGAGGGGATCAAAATCCAATACATAGAACATAATAATTCAATATACCCTTGAAGAGATATACCAAGGAAACACACCCAACTACAACTAGTCTAAACTAAATAAAAAAAGGTCTCCAAACTATTTTTTAGGAAGTACATGATATGTATACATGACGTGTACCCCTAAAACTAGACCTACCAATGTTCCTCTTCTTGTGCCTATGTACACTGGCCATGTACATGTACATAAATATTCCCATGTTCTTGACCATGAACAAGTTATTTTCCAAAGCACGAAATGTGTTCCCCTACACACACGACATGTGGGGTCACATGGGGTCCTTGGTGTGTACTCCCTGTACATGCCTAGCCATTCACCAAGTGTGACATGATGTGTGTCACCACATGGATTTATAGGAATGTACACCCTATACATGCCTAGCTGGATGGTTGGAAATTACATGACATGTGGGACTCCCACATGATGTGTTACATTTAACTCAACATGAAACCCTAGCCACCACACAAAGGGGACTACGTGGCGTGTGTCCCTCTAGACTATATGATGTATAGTTTTTAATTTCTCAGAAATTCTAAAACGTTCACACATATTCCATTTTCATCATTTCCATCACTAAATCCATCGCAAGACCCATAAAAAAACCCTATATTTGGTGTTGACCGATCCTCATTGTCACCGATGGCCAAATTTTGGATGCATTCTTCATTCGGGAATCTACTCTCATCGCACCGCACCATCACTGCATGCTAAAATACAATGGGTATCCCAAATCCAATCCTGATCCATCTCCAAACACCCAAAATCATTATCACACCTCAATCACTCCCTCAATCACAAATCTGAACCCACAGTGACAATTCATTGCGCCAAAGATCGAATGTGAAATGATCATCCACTAAGTATTGGTTGAATCATCGGTCAAAAGAAATAATGGTGTTGAATGTGCATATAATGAGGGTTGGAATCCATGAAACAAAAAATAGGAATGAACCTTGGATGTTGTTTGGGTTGGCATTAATTCATTTCTATTATAATGATGAATTTAGAGAAATAATAAACAACAATATCAAATTCCAAAATCCCAGGAAAATAAACCCATGCCCACAAATCATGATCGACCCGCGAATAAATCTGTTAGTGTATTGATTTACATTATTCATGTGATAATAAAATGGGGAATAAAACAATGAAAAAATCACCCTACATTGAGTTTGGATCAATCATTCATGAAGAATGGTTCTGCTCCATTATCATTGGTGAGATCCACAAACTCTGTTGCTGTTGTTGATTCCTACGATACTCCGACCATTGACTTACGATCCCAACATCTGCCAATGCTCATCCACACTCTCCTCTAAAATACACAGGGTTATATATCCAACCCTAGGGTTTTAGAATAATAATGAATTTATAAATTATATTAGGTTAGGATCTTAATTAAATAATTAAATTAATTAAATTAATTAATTTAATTATTTCACCCATGATGGTGCTCAAGCCCAACATCCGATGTCGACAAATATTATGTCACACCTAGGGTAAAAAATATATTCCAGACTCAACAATGATATCAAATTTATGATCTGAGACTTCACTTAGAAGTTATTCTATTATTTTAGAAAACTATGCACACGTGATAGAATATTTTTATTATATCCACACCAAGGTTCATGGGGCCTCAAAATCTCACGCTGTCTCAGTGTATTACTTCAAAAATATTCCTTTTAAATATTTTAAATCTTAACAAGTAAAAAATAAAGATATTAAATTATCCCCACCAAAGGTATTTTCATCCTAAAAAAATCCTACTCAAAATTTGAGTGTATTGAGATTGCATCTAGGTATCTTACTCCCAGGTGATCTCCTGTAGATTTCTATACTTCCATTAGACATGAACCAAGGAAATTGATCACCCATATAGGATGTTCTCAGTTGATACTTGATTTATACTCCATACTCTACAAAGGAATATCTGACCTTGATATCTAGCTCACCCATTCTATAACATATAATGGGTCAGGAACATACCTCCTCAGCTACAACACATGGAAGATATCATGTACCTAGTCTAACTTCAATGGTAGGGATAAGTGGTATTCCACTTCAACAACCCTATGAAGTATCTGTAAAGGTCCAATGAACCTCATAGATAACTTACTGAAAGAATTCTGTTGTGGGTTCTCTCAAATGAATAATGGTTTTTGGGTACTTAGGTGCAACAGAGTGGCTGACCAAGGTCGTCTCTCAAAGGAGGAAGTAAATTAAAACAACTTCTTAAAGGTATTATAAAAGTAAAATAGAATAGAATTAAAACACTAATTGAAAGTATGGGGGTGGTTTTATATTGTTTATAAAACTTGAAGAAGTTTGCTGGAAGAAGATTTCATTTTTTTTGTTTTTAATTTTGAAATGAAGTTTGATTAAAAAGACACAACAAGAAGATATTTTTTTAGAAAATATTTTTAAAGGAGAAATAAATATAACTATACCTCTTAATTTACTTATTAATAATTATCATTTAAAACAATATCCACTTAATTATGATCCCCTAATTTGTTAACCCTTGAACCCTACGAGATTTAACTTAACCACAAAGATGAAATTACTTAATCCCTAGGCTAGCTTCGGAACATGCAATCGCATCACCTTACTTTGATTATTGTTCTAAGGTTAGCTTATGGTCAGTGGTTAATTAGATCACATATCCATTCTGTAAATGAGGATGAATTTTTTTTAGGGATTATATTTTAACTCTACAAATTTATCCCGTGTGGTTTTGTATTACCGATTAAGATCGCGCTCTCACAATTTACACAAAATCTCGACCTCACGTGTTTTTGTGTTAATTGATAAATTGCTTGCTTAGTTTATTATAATTTAAAAAAACAATTCATGGATCATATTAAGTTAATTAAAGTATCTCAATGATTCAAAATAATTAAATTAAGAGGGTAGAATATAGATCGATCACTAAAAAAACTACTCTTCCATGGGCGGTGTGGTCATCGTGGAGATGTTTTGCATGAGCAAAGGATTGAAAGGGTAGAGCCCAATATAATATCCACTCTTGATTCCAACCGAATTAGTAATATTAATATAAGAATAAAAGGTAAGAACACAGAAGATTATTTGAAGAAAAATTCAAGATACAAACATAAAAGAAAAGAAATACAAAGAGGAGGTGGGAGAGGAGAGCCTTTTTGGAAGAGAGGTTTGCACAAATCCTTACTTCTTCCAATAGTTGTGAGGGGCTCCCAAGAGACACCATTTCATCCAAAACTTACCAAAGCCTTGAACAAACCCCCCCCCAAAGAGTGAAAACCTCCTTTAAATAGAGTTTGTGAGGGTTAGGGTTACATAACATTTTAAGTGTGAAATGAAAACTCGACCAAATATTTTATTCCAAGTTTCACCGCATATTTTACCTCCAAAACGCGTGAATTGGATGGCCATATAGAAGTATTATTTTCTCCGAATCATGTTTCCGAGATTTCCTCAAAATATGGGCTCAATCCAAGCCCGAATGAAGAAGATACAGCCCAAATGGTAAAGTGATGTCCAATCTGGATAGTTCAGTCTAGCTTTATCTTCATGGCCCAGTTACTCCCCTCAAATTCATAATCCATCTCCCATGTCCTAAATAAAATTTGTATCCCATTACGTCAGGAACATAGTTACAAAATTTTAAGTCAAAATATTTTACATAACAATATTTATGCCCGAAATACTACAGTAAATTTTAAAAGGGTAAAACTAGATTTTTCATCAAATTTGCAAATGAATGATCTAATCCTAAATATTCCATAATTGAACATATCTAGCATAATGTGAGGAAATTATATCATTTATTATCAATAAAATATTCAAAAAAATAGTGTTTTATCAACTCCACCACACTTACACTTTTTCACTCCTGGGCAAAACCTCATATCAAGTAAACATCAATATCAAATCAAAACTAATATTAAAACACATATCATTGAGATCCATCAATTCCAAACCAAAAATAAAAAGATATCATGCCTCATAAAAAACATTATTTAAAGTTCTCCATTTATATCATTCAATATATTTCCAATTAATTTATCCTCCCATGCACAAAACACTTACCTCACTTTAATTTTCTCTTATCACACAAATATCAATTTTTTGCAATTTCTTTCTCATCCAAACTCATATAAGGGTCACCATAGGCTTTATAAATTCCTAAATCGCCACCCTATGTGATTCAAGGACATATGTTTATCATGGGTACTTTTTAGGGTAGTTTTGTGGCTTTCGGTTGGTAGGATTTAGATGTGAAAAACTCTGAGCCTGAATGAGGAGGGCTTGACTCTTTTTGAAGCAAAATTGCATTAATATAATTTTAACTTAAATATGGTCTCCTCATTAATTACCATAGTATAAATTCAGCTCCATAATCATGAAAAGTCATGGAAAGTTTACTCCATTCATCATTCAGCAACTAAAATGTCAATCTTCTCAAAAATGATTTTCTTGAAAGCTCCAGATAGGCAAAACTTTCTACCTCAATTAGAAGATCCAGAAAAGGCACAACTTCACTTATCATGAAAGCTCCAGAAAAGGCACAATTTTCTATATAATTATTTTCTTTAGTAGAAAACACATCTCTTCATAATTTAATTTTCTACCCAAAGTATCATAGAATTTAGTAGCACAACACAAGATAACTTCCCCCACACTTTCAACTAGATCATGAAATTTCACTTCAAGAGTTGGTTGGATAGGGAAAATTGGATTGTAATGTGGCTAACCTAACAGGTTGTTCATGGATTCTAAGGTCTATAAGGATTAAATGTTCAAGGTAGACCATTATAAAAAAGGATTCTTTGAAATAGGGTCTTTAATACCAAACAAATGCCTCAATCATTTAAACATAAGTACCTCAAACCCTCAAGTTTTGACAGGAATAAATCAAATTATGGGTAAATAAAGCATGGTTTGGTTCTCTCAAGAAACGAGGTGAATGTAAATAATATGAAAATAATGGTTCAGAAGCCTCACAGGAAAGTGATTTCAAATATAAAGACAGGGAGATGTGGCATGGGATTCAAAATTCAGTGTACTTTTCATGAAATTACTAAATATTTTAACTTGAAACAAAGTCATTTAAGCATTCATTTAAGATTAGTTTCAAGGGATAAATTGTTTCAATTATTGATATGGATTTAAAAATGGTTGTTGAGAATCATTTCAGCTCAAAAGTTTCAAAAACATAGAGAAAATTGAAAAATAAACACACAAAATTTGAAAAACACGCAATATTTTTTTTAAACAGGAAAACAATTGAAATTACTAAACTAAATGGTTCCCTCCCCCACACTTAAAATATTTCATTGTACTCAATGTAAACCCGTGAGATGATATATAGACATGAAATGTATAATTTTAAATAGGAAAAAGAATAACAAAGTTAAAGGGTTAGGAACAACCTGATGTGCTCAAGTGATGATGGGGTCATGCAGTGTGATAAAATCCACTACATCAGTAGGAAGTCCCTCAATGTATCTCTTAAAACCTTGACCATTGACTATAAATCTCCTTCCTGTGTTATCTTGTATGATCTCCATTGCACCATAAGGAAAAACATTAGTCACAACATAAGGACCTAACCACCTGGAACGTAACTTACCAGGCATCAGCTTCAGTCATGAACTGTAGAGAAGAACTTTCTCTCCAACATGAAACTCCTTTTGTTGGATCATTATATCATGAGATGATTTTTATTTCTCCTTGTAGAGCCTTGAGTTCTCATATGAAGACAATCTAATCTCCTCAATCTCTTGAATTTTCATCTTCCTTTGGATTCCATCTTAGGCCAAATCTATGTTGCATTTCTTTATAGCCCAATAAGCCCAATGCTCAACCTCCATAGGGAGATGAAATTCTTTCCCAAAAACAACCCGAAATGGGGACATACCAATGGGTGCCTTGTATGATATCCTATAAGCCCACAATGCATCATCCAAGCGATTTCTCCAATCTTTCCTATTTGGCTGCACAATTTTCTCCAAAATTTGATTCAATTCCCTATTTGAAACCTCAGCCTGGACATTTGTTTGAGGGTGGTATGGTGTTGATGTTTTGTGTGTCACCCCATAATTTTGAATAAGGGAAGTAAAATTCCGATTGTAGAAGTGTGTCCCTTGGTCACTGATGATGGCCTTCGGTACTCCAAACCTGCAAAAAATCTGTGCTTTGACAAAGTCCACAACAACATGAGAATCATCAGTCCTGGTGGCCTTAGACTCCACCCATTTACTCACATAATAAATAGTAACAAAAATAAATAAAAATAAAAAAGAAATAGGAAAAGGACCCATAAAATCAATGCCCCATACATAAAAAATCTCACAGAATAGTATGGGTTGTTGGGGCATCTCATGTCTCCTAGAAATGTTCCCAGTGTGTTGGAAACAAGAGCATGACTTAAAAAACACATGGGAATCATGGAATAAGCTAGGCCAATATAATCCAGAGTCCAAAAATTTCCTAGTTTTCCATTGGGGTTCAAAGTATCCACCACAAGTAAGTGTATGACAAAAATGTAAAACAGAATCCAACTCATGATCAGGAACACACCTCCTAATAACTTGATCACTACACATGCTTCAGAGGTATGGATTATCCCAAAAATAATACCGAGACTCACTTTTTAATTTTTGGACTTGATGTTTCTTTAAATTTACAGGGATTTTAGAGGCAACAAGGTAGTTAAATAAATCTGCATACCGAGGATGCGTACTTGAGATGGAATAAATATGCTCATCGGGGAAAGTGTCCTGAAGTGGTACCTGGTCCAAGGTGTCATCCTCTAGTGTGTGAGTAAGCCTACTCATGTGGTCCGCCACCAAGTTTTCTGACCCCTTTTTGTCCTTTACGTCAATATCAAATTCATGAAGAAGGAGCATCCATCAGATCAGCCTGGGCTTTGCATCTGGCTTCTTCAAGAGGTACCTCAGAGATGTATGGTCAGAAAAACAACTACTTTAGAGACCAATAAATATGAATAGAATTTATCTAAATCAAATATGATAGTAAGAAAATCATTTTTTGTGGTTGTGTAGTTTTATTGGGCTGAATCCAATGTCCTTGATGCATATGCGATCACATGTGAACGTCCCTCCACCCTCTGAGATAAGACAGCTCCAAACGTGACGTTGGAGGCATCACACATAAGCTTAAAAGGAATCTACCACAGTGGGGGATGTATGATAGGTGGAGTGGTCAGACACTTCTTTATCTCATCAAATTAAGTCCTGCAAGAATCATCAAACACAAAATCAGAATCCTTTTGAAGTAATTGTGACATAAGAAGAGCAATATTACTAAAATATTTGATGAAGCGCTGATAAAATCCTACATGCCCTAGGAAAGATCTAACATCACACACACATGAAGGATAGGGTAAGGATGAAATAATTTCTATATTAGATCTATCAACCTCTATCCCATGTTTCGACACTACATGCCCTAAGACAATGCCATGCTCTACCATGAAATGACACTTTTCAAAGTTCAGGACCAGATTCTTCTCAATACAATGATTCAACACCTTTCCCAAACTACTTAGACATTCATCAAATGAAGACCCATACACTGTAAAATCGTCCATGAATACCTCCATGTAGGTCTTAATAAAATCAGAAAAAATACTCACCATGCATCTCTGGAAGGTACCTGGGGCGTTGCAAAGTCCAAATGGAATCCTTCGGTAGGAAAATGTACCAAAAGGACAAGTGAATATTGTCTTATCCTGATCCTCCAAAGCAATAAGAACATGAAAATATCTAGAAAATCCATCCAAGAAACAATAATGTGTTTTCCCAGAAAGTCTCTCAAGCATCTGATCAATAAATGGGAGGGGAAATGGTCCTTGCAAGTAGATTGATTTAGTTTCCTATAATCAATACACACACGCCAACTGTTTTACACCCTCATTAGAACTAACTCATCTTTCGCATTTTTAACAATAGTAACACCACTTTTCTTAGGAACAACTTGAGTATGACTTACCCACTAAGAATCTAAAATGGGATAGATTATACCTGCCTCGAGAAAATTTTCAACCTCTTTTTTAACAACCGCCAAAAGTGTTGGATTGAGTCTCCCTTGTGGCTGCCTAACCGGTTTAGCCCCATCATCCAAAAGAATCCTATGCATGAAAATGGAGGGGCTAATACCTGATATGTCATCCAAGGTCCACCCAATTTCCCTGATGTTCTCCCTCAAAATATTCAAAAAAATTTCTTCATGTTCAAAAGAGATATTGTTAGCAATGATAATGGGTAATTTCTCACCACTCAACAAGTATGAGTATTTGAGATTTGGTGGAAATGGATTGAGTTCTAGTGTAGGGGGTGGTGTATGGATGTAAACATATTAGGAACTGAAATATGTGCACAAAGAGCATCAGTATCTGAATATACATCATCAAAATCTGAGAATAAAGCATCAAATCCATCATCATACCCAACAACCATGTCATAATTAGAGTTCACATGATCAAAATCAGAATATGATTCAATTTAAAAATCAAATCTAAGAGAGTATTTTTCATTAGAAACAGGTGTGTAAGTACTATTAGACATCAAACTAGAACCAATAATCATAATCTCCCTAAGCATAGGACAATCAAAATCTATGTGGTTTTTACTTGGTGGTTCAAAATGGGAGATAACAAATGCAGAATGATCTTCTGGGGGGTACTTCATGGAATCCATAACATTAAATATCACAACTTCAGCCCCAAATTCCATGGAAAGTGTACCCTCATTGAAATTTATGATAGTTTTTGTAGTTTTGAGGAAGGGTCTACCTAAGATAATGGGGGCATGAGAACTTACCTGATCATCCTCCAAGTTAATCACGTAGAAATATACTGGAAAGATCACATCTCTTACCCAAACAAGTACATCCTCAAGGACTCCCGCTGGATATTCTGTAGCTCTATTCACAAACCACACCACTACTCTCATCGGTTTTAGCTCACCAACCTAAAAATAAGAGAATACAGAGTGAGACATTACATTTATGGAAGCTCCCAAATCACAAAGTGCATCAAAAAAGTGAAACTCCCCTATGGTACATGGGATGGTGAATGTCCCTGGATCCTTGCACTTTGTCAGCATTTCTAGAGTTGGTGTAATGAGTGCTGACACATTCCTTCCAAGATTGATCCTTTCATTTCCCTTGAGCCCTCTTCGATTGGTACAAAGTTCTTTTAAGAATTTCGCATACCTTGGAATTTGCTTAATGGATTCAAGTAGAGGAATGTTGATATTAACACACTTGAATGTGTACAAAACCTCCTTTTTCATTGCTTCTTCATCCATATTCTTGGTTTGAACAACCCTGTTTTGAAAAGGAAGGGGTTTAGGAGGAACATCATTAATCTTTTTCTTACCTTTATCTTTCTCCTTGGGTTGCTCATCAGTTGATGTGGAATTGGGATTTTTTGGAGTTGAGGTGAATCCCGATGGAATGGTAGGTGGAGAATAATTAGTTGTTTGCTTCCCACTTCTTAATGTGATGGCACTGACATTCCCCCTTGGATTTAGAGTGGGTTGGGAAGGTAGATTTCTGGAATTCTTACTTACAAGTTCATGGAGGGCGGTGGAAATTTGGATCATTTGAGTCTTCAACTCCCTCAGCTCCGAACCTTGACTCTTTAGCTCATTCTGTTTATTAAGAACAATTTGTTTCAAAAGATCATTAGTATTAGAATCTACCTTTGGTGGGGGATTTCCTTGTTGTTGGATTGTTGATGTTTGGGCTTCAAATCTTCTTTGGGGTTGTTGGACTCCCTGCTGGTAAGGCGGAGGCTGCTGGAAGTTTTGTTAAAAGGGTGGCCTTTGTTGTTTTCCAGAGCCATACCTCATGTCTAATTGATCCTTCCACCCTTGGTTTTATGTTGGTGCAAAGGAATCAAGCTTATTTTGGGGATATGGTTGTTGCTGCTGATAAGGTCTCCCTGGGAATACTACTGCGCAATCCTCTGTCTCTTGTAGTTGTAGGCAACAGTTAGTTGGGTGGCTTGTCTCAGTGAAAATTCCACAAGGACTTGAAGGAGGGGGTTGAGATGTATTTTGAGCTAAAACAATCTATCTCACTATAATTGTCAATTCTTCTAACTTGGTATCAATCAAATGACTCTCAAGAGAAGAAGGACTTACCTGATGTACTCCCCTGACATGTGGTGTACCTCGATCACCAAATTTTTGGGAGTTTTGGGCCATTTTGTTGATCAAAACATGTGAAGCTACTGGTGTCTTGTCCACCAATGCTCCTCCAGCCACAACATCCACCATGCTTATCTCCATAGGTGTGAGTCCTTCATAGAAGTACTGGATGAGTAGTTTCTCACTGATTTGGTGATGTGGACAGCTTGCACACAACTTCTTGAATCACTCCCAATACTCATACATTGACTCCCCTTGTGCTTGCTTGATCCCAAAGATCTCTTTAAGAATGGAAGTGGTCCTTGATGCTGGAAAAAATCTTTGAAAGAAAAGACGTTTCAAATTGTTCCAACAAGTTATATCTTTGGGTTGTAAATAATACATCCAGTCTTTGTCAGCTCCATCAAGTGAGAATGAGAATGCTCTTTGTTTGATTTGATCTTCAGAAAAATTTCTTGGTTTTAAGGTTGATAAAACCACATTAAATTATTTAAGATGTTTATTGGGATCCTCACTCGAGAGGCCGTGAAATTTTGGAAGTAGGTGAATTAATCCATATTTCAGTTCAAAGTCCGATTCAAGATTTGGATATGCAATGCAATTTGGTTGATAATTAATATCAGGTGCATCCAATTAGAAAATGGTTATATTAAGTTCATTTCCATTATTATCAGCCATTGGTTCTTGTTTTATGGTTGGATTTTAATTGCTTCCAATTTCAATGTTCTGATATTGGAGTAATTCTACAACTGGTTGAATGTTGAAACTTCCCGTAGACTGAGAATGTCTGATTCGTGCCCTAAGGCTAGGTTCAATCTCAGGGTCAAGATCTAAGAGATATTTGGGATTATTTCGTTTCATAAATCAATGAAATATGAAAAGTAAATAAAGAAAAGTGTACCATAATAAAAAGAAAAGAAGTTTGAGTTGGTCTGATAAAAATAAAAGAAGAGAGTAAGAGAAAAAAAATTGAGAAAGGGGAAAGAAGAAAGAAAGAGGAGAAGAAAAGAATTAAATGAAAAATAAAATAAATAACTATAATTGGTTGAATAAATTACTTTCCTCCCCAGTAACAGAGCCAATTTGAAAGAACACTGCCGTGGGTTCCCTCAAATGAATTGTTGTTTTTGGGTACTTAGGTGCAACAGAGTGGCTGACCAAGGTCGTCTCTCAAAGGAGGAAGTAAATTAAAACAACTTCTTAAAGGTATTATAAAAGTAAAATAGAATATAATTAAAATAGTACTTGAAAGGATGAGGGTGGTTGTTTATCATTTATAAAACTTGAAGAAGTTTTCTGGAAGAAGATTGCATTTTTTTGTTTTTAATTTTGAAATAAAGTTTTATTAAAAAGACACAACAAGAAGATGTTTTTTTAGAAAATATTTTTAAAGGAGTAATTGATCTAACTATCCCTCTTAATTTACTTATTAATAATTATAATATAAATCAATATCCACTTAATTATGATCCCCTAATTTTTTAACCCTCGAACCCTATGAGAATTAACTTAACTACAAAGATGAAATTACTTAAACCCTAGGCTATCTTCGGAACACGCAATGGCAGCACCCGGGTTTGATTATTGTTCTAAGGTTAGATTATGGTCAGTGGTTAATTAGAGAACATATAAATTCTGTAAATGAGGAAGAATTGTGTTTAGGTATTATATTTGAACTCTAAAAATTTATCCTGTGTGGTCTTGTATTACCGATTAAGATCGCGCTCTTACAATTTACACAAAATCTCGACCTCACGTGTTTTTGTGTTAATTGATCAATTTTTTGATTAGTTTATTATAATTTAAAAACACAATTCATGGATCATATTAATTTAATTATATTAGCTCAATGATTCAAAATAATTAAATGAATAGGGTAGAAGATAGATCAATCACTAAAAAAACTACTCTTCCATGGGCAGTGTGGTCATCGTGGAGACGTTTTGCATGAGAAAAGGATTGAAAGGGTAGAACCCAATATCATCTCCACTACTGATTCCAAACCAATTAGTAAGATTAATAGAAGAATAAAATGGAAGAATACATAAGATTATTTGAAGAAAAATTCAAGATACAAACATGAAAGAAAAGAAATACAAAGAGGAGGTGGGAGAGGAGAGCCTTTTTGGAAGAGAGGTTTTCACAAAGAATTACTTTTTCAAAGAGTTGTGAGGGGCTCCCAAGAGACACCCTTTCAGCCACAACTTTCCAAATCCTCAAAAATACCCCCCCCAAAGAGTGAAAACCCCCTTTAAATAGAGTTTGTGAAGGTTAGGGTTACATAACTTTTTAAGTTTGAAATGAAAACTCGGCCAAATATTTTATTCTAAGTTTCACCGCATATTTTACCTTCAAAACGCGTGAATTGGCCAGCCTTATAGAAGGATGATTTGTTCCAAATCATGTATCAGATATTTAATCAAAATTTGGGCTCAATAAAAGTCTGGATGAAGAAGATATGGCTCAAATGGTGAAGTGATGTCCAATCTGGATAGTTCAGTCCATCTTTGTCTTCATGACCCATTTACTCCACTCAAATGCACGATCCAGCTCCCATGTCCTAAATAAAATTTGTATCCCATTAAGTAAAGAACACATTTACAAAATTTTAAGTCAAAATATTTTACATAACAATATTTATTCCCGAAATACTAAAGTGAATTTTAAAAGAGTAAAACTGGATTTTTCATCAAATTTGAAAATGAATGATCTAATCCCAAATATTCCATAATTGAACATATATAGCATAATTTGAGGAAATTATATCATTTATTATCAATAAAATATTCAACAAAATAGTGTTTTATCACTTACACCCCAGAAAAATATTCAAAATATACACTATGGTGAGACCATTAAGAACACTTGGTCACCCCCTAAAACTACAAATTACTCCATCATTATTCTGCATAAGACTTATGATGGCCCTATTCAGTCCTCATCCACCCCTAGATGAACTGAACCTTTTCAAACATCGCTAGCACTAACTCTAGGCCCACAATAATTGTTTCCCACTATCTCTGACCAATACAGTGATGACCTATAAGGTCTCCCATCCATGGAATCAATTAGTGATACACCAATGGTAGAGTGGTAACTATTTTGATATAGAAACTCCACCGATGGTAGATGATCCTCCCAACCATGGCCCATAACTGACATGAAAACCCGAAGCACGTTCACTAGAACTTGAATAATCCACTTTAACTAGACATACATCTGGGATAGAAAAATTGATCTCAATTGCATAGAGTCCCCAAAGTTCTCCTATAATCCTTTCCAAAATCATGAAGATAAGTGAGAATCTCAATTGGAAATGATCTTTAGGGGAACTCCATAAAGATGGACTACCTACTACACACACAAGCATCCCAAACTATCCACTAAGATATGTTGGTATTCACCTACTGATAGGTGAGTGATTTATATTTTAACTCAAAAAAAGATAAAAATTCCTTGGTTACCCAACTTGATGCTAAAGGATCCCAATAAATCCTTATATCTCAAGAATTTACTACTAAGGAAAAACATGAAACCTCCTCAACACTTACTCTCATAACATGACTAGTACTATAGATTATCCTCTAAAAAGGATGACATGCTCCCCAACTTTATAATAATCTATCAGGAGAACATCCAATGGATATATGAATACACAAAGGCTCACATTTGGGATCTCCAAGACGAGCCTCCCTAACTTTCTATAGATGATAAGGAGTAACAACCACCAATAAGAGGTAAATCGCACTATCCTTATCTACTATGGACAACTGCAACAAGACTAAATACTCCAATGCCTTTCTCAACAACCATGAACAAGATCACATGATGAGAGAATTTTTCTCCACGTTCCCCTTCCTTGAAGTATAAAATACCTCAAAGTCATAATCCTAGAGGAACTTTAGTCATTACTTATATATCAACTTAAGACCCTTATATGAGAAGATATAATTGGAACTCTTGTGGTTATAATAGATAATAAACCTCTCACCCATAAGGTAGTATCTCTACAAATTTTGGGTGAAGACCACTATTGTCATCTCTAAATTGTGGGTCACATAGTTCTGCTCATGGGACCTCAACTACCGAGACCCATATGTAATCACTACCTACCTCCACATCCAAAAACAATCAAGCTCAGTTCCTAAGTAATTTCAAAACACTATGTACGCAACACCCTCCTCTAACAGTATTAATATGGGGGTTCCCATCAACCTCCACCACAACTCCTAAAATTCCCACAGACACCTTTCCATCTAAATGAATGGCTGCCCCTTTTGGGTCAAATTAGTCAAGGGTGACAATATTCTGAAGAAATTAGGAAAAAACATCCAATAATAGCCTACTAACCCAAGGAATATTTTCACCCAATACATGCTGCTGGGTAGTTCCCAAGCTAACACTACCTCAACCTTGGATGGGTCCACTACCACACCCTTTATTGAGATGACATGTCCCAAAAAGTGGACCTTTAGAATCCAGAACTGATACTTTGAGAGGTTCCCATAAAGCTAGTGCTTTTGGAGTACATCTAGGACCATCCTAAAGTGTCTCTATAACACCCTAATATTTTATTAAATTTTTTATGATTAAATTTAATTCCTCTGATAGCTTGTGCTATATGAAACACCAAGTTTTAATGAAACATGACATACTATTAAAGTATTATTATTTAATATGATAGTTATTTACTAGCTGTTGGAATGAAGAGTATGAATATGATTAACTAAATTATAAAAAATATATTGTTTACAGATTTATATAAAATTAATTCATTGTTTACCAATTAATTATAAATGAAAATAAGAACTATTTGAAAATAAAAGAAAATCTTTTTCTAAAAAACTATTTTCCCGTGCACAAATGTGTTTACCTTAATAAATTAAAAAATTTACTTTATGAAAATTATTTTAATTAAATTTATATATTATATATTCAATTTTTTTTAAAATTTATCTTATGTGTTTTCTATATATGATATAAGAATAAATCCAATTTTATGCTTAAAAATTGTATTTTTCTAAAAAGTAGTTTTCTCGCATTATGCACGCTTGTTTTAAAATTAATTTTTGAAATTTTTTAAAAATGTATTTGAAAAAATAAGATTCATTTTTAAATAATAATGTAAAAATTATCTTGGATTGAATTTTTGATAATTTTTTGAAAGGATAATTTTTTCAGGGAATAGTGAAAAATATTGTTTTTTATAAAAAACCACCTTTTCATTCAAAGCGTTCAAAAGATAAATTTTATTTTTATATGGTTTTAAAAGTAAAATTAGTAAAATTATATATTTATTAATCCAATTTATGTAATTTTAATTAATTTTATATTTAATTTTGATATAAAAACTTTTTAAACTTTTGAAAATTTTCTCTTTAGAAAACCTCTTTTTCATCATGTCTGTAGGTTTAATTTTAAATTAAATTTTGCTAATTCCATGAATGGAATTTAAAAAAATAGATTTAATATTTAGAATAATAATAATTTATATTATATAATAAGTTCAACTTAATTTTTGGTCCAAATGAATAATAAAAAAAGTAAAAATTAATTACCGTGTTTAAGGTTAAAACGGGTTTACCATGAGGTTAAACTAAAAATATAAGGGGTAAAATAACCTAGAAACTTATAAAAAACCCATTTTATGGCCATATTTAGACCTTATAACATATAAGGTTTGATAATGAACCATTTTTCCCTTTTACATGTAAAAAATGAGTGTACACTTTATTATTTTCAAAAATTACATGTGTGTCCTATCCCCAACTTTTAAAAGGCCACCCCATATCCTCTCCCCTTAACACTTTAAAAACCCTTTGTTTAATCAAATAACTAACCAAATATTCTCATTAATTCCATAAAAAAATTCTATATTCCTTAGTTTTATTATTAACCCCTCTCATAATTGCTTTAGGTGTATACCTAAAGAGGTTCTCTAAAGAAGAGGTATAGTCCTTAAACTTGTGTTTTCATTTTATTTCTTCCTACTAATACTTAAAATATTATTAAAATATGATCATATAATAAAACTAATATCTACCATATAATGATATGTTATTATGTTAATTTCATAACCTATATCCATCTCCTCTTCCATCAAATGCGAAATGAAACTGTCGATCATGCGTACAACGGACTACCACCTCACGAACCGATGTGATGTGTTTTTCATTTATATTTTACTTGGATAATAATAGGGATATATTAAATGAATATATATGATATTTTTAACATATTTATAATTATTTAATTATAATATAAAATATAAATTCTTATTTATCATTCCATGGGGGATACAATAACGCCTCTCATGTGTACGACAGACTACCGCCTCGCGAAGCGATGTGATTCATTTTTCACTAACGATTTGCATGGAAGGTAAAAAGGATAAATTTAATAAATATATGTGATATATATGAAATAATAAAGATTCTAAAAATTTAAATTATCACTTAAATTTCTTTTTTTTATATCTGTTAAAAATGGAAACAATGTTCATACATACGTACGACCTACCATCTCTATGAACAATGTATTTCATTTTAAATATCAAAATTTATGAATTACTATAAATAAATATATAATTAATATATATAATATTTATATCATGGTTAAAATTATTTATATTATATAACCATGATCAAAGTAAAAGGATCAAAAATTCCAAATTAAAACATACATGAAAAATAAAGCAATTATTCCCCAAAATATGATTTTAACAAGTAATTATTAATAAAAAGGTAATAAAATGTCATAAGTAAATAATATATGGTATGATATATATAAGTATGTTTATTTAATATATTTATAATAAACTTATATTTATTATAAAGGATTTTTAAATGTTTATAGAGGAAGTCAAGACTTAAGGTAAGAGGTTTCTAGTCTCTCTTTTATTTTTGGGAGACATATGGCATATTCACCACTTGTTTATTTTGTGTGGTGTATATAATACCCATTTTAATATGATATATTATGGATATAATTATTTAAATTATATTTAAATATTCATTTTATGTTATTCTTTAATGGGTATTATTATTCAAAAGTTTCCAAAATGGTAAACAATTTTTGTCTCAATTTGTCTCCTTTGGGACATACATAATGTTATGCACCTATCTTCTTTTATGAGGTGTATATAAAACCCATTTTACATGTGATATCATGAATTTATTTATTCTCATGATATTATATGTTTAATTTAATGTTATTATTTCATGGGGATTATGATTTAATGTTACCAAAGTGGTAAGGGTTTTATGTTACAATCTCATTATTTATCGTGATTATTTATGTTTATGATTTTGGTGATGAAATATTATAATTCGTATCTCAAGAAACTCTTGAATTTTCTTATATTTTGTTTATTTCATCAGAATAATTTTTTCCTTAATTTCCCTCTCTTTATTTACTCAAGAGTTTAGAATAATTTTTAAAGAAAAAATGTCTTTATTTCTCTCTTCAGTTCAAAACCCATTTTCTTCCATATCAATATTTTCTAAAAATGTTTTAAGAAATGTTTTAAAATTATAAAAATAATTTATTAAAGAAAATTTTACCCATGTTTTAATTTTTTATAAAGTATTTTAAAAGTAATCTTCATGTCGTTTTACAAAAAATTTCTTTTTGGATTTTACTGAAAATGTGAAAGGAGTATTTGTTTTAACATTTAAAACATGGAAGAGATTTACACCATCATGACCATTATTTTATTTTAATATTACTTTATAATTTTTATAGGTTATTTTAAAATAAAATTATTTCCATAATATTTTATGAATTTCTAGTTTTAAAAGGGTGATTTTAAAGAAATGTTATTTTCATCAAGAAATGTTCCAAGTAATTTTCTTTCAACATAATTTTACATCTAAGATAATATCCTTTAATGTTACTTAATATTCACTGGGGATATGATCCAATGATACCATATTTATTATTTCTATGTACGATTTGTGTTTATGATGAAAATATGTTTATGAAACCAATTTATTTTTCACAGGTTATGCTATGATGAAATTTTTATGAAACCCATTTCTTTTCATGAGTTCTGATATGATGAATGTTTTATGAATCCCATTAATTTTCATGGGTTCTAATATGATGAATGTTTTATGATATTTTTTCACATGTATGTATTATTTTCATTATGTTATGGGTGGTACCTATACCTACCTTCAATTAATTTGGTAACGATTGATATATCATGAGATAAATAGGTCCAGAATTGTTGTCACAGATAATGAATGACAAAATAACTCAAGAGGGGGGTGAATTGGGTTCTTAAAATATTCTTGAACATTAGACCACCCAATTCAAAGTATGTGAGTTAAATTCTTTACTTAGTAATGTATATGCAGTAGAAATATGAAAACATGCAGAACAAAAATTGAAAATGAAGATTTATAGTGGTTTAGAGAAAAAAATCCCTTAGTCCACTCCACCAACACTCTTCTCCACGAGTACAGTTATTATCACTATAACAACCCTTTTACCGAGGGTTCCCAACTGAGTACAAGTAGTTGTTACTTAATACAATGGTCCAAGATCTTTTAACTAGAATCTCCCTTTACAAGACATATCCATGGTCTTAAATACACTCTTACACTAAGTGAAAACATGATAAAATAAACATAATCTTTGAGAGGAACATTTACAACTCATAGTTGTAAGAAAAAACTGAAAGTATATGAAGATTAATCTTGAGATAATGATATAATTCAAGGTGTATCTTGGATGATATTTAGTGAAACTGATAGAACTGATAAGAAAAAAATAAAAAATTTGGTTTCTTGACTATGTATAGGTCTCCTATGTTTTTCTTTTGATATTTTCAACAAGATATTAGCTATCATTCTTCCTATATGTCTTCTTCTTTTTTCATTGAGGATAAATGATATTTTTATATGTTATTTAAACTTGAATTTAGGATAAATCTAATATTCAAGTGATATTGTACAATGATATTGATGATATAGGATATTAAGGATATGTAACCAAAATTTCAAAATATGAAAATTGATTTTGCAATACTGATGGCAGAGATCTTCTCAATATTTAGATTGTTCTATTTATGGTAAGACTTATGCAGACCAATATTTTATTAAATGGATAATCTCATTTTTATGCTATTTAAAGGAATTAAGTGACTTATAAAGATATTAGAAAAGTAATCATGATGTTCTACAATACCTGATCTTCATAAGATATTGACTGAAAGCATTGTTCATCATAAGATAACTTTTTTAAGATAAAGAAGCTTATCCTCATAAGATAAACTGACTTCACCACAACTTAAGATAATTATATAGTGTAAATAAAGTGTTAATATGATGTAAAATTTAGCTTCTTCAGCTTATTCTAGATACATATATCCTTTTCAGAAAATAAAGTCCTCTTATAATCTTATTATGACTAGAGCATTTGTCTTAAGAAACTTGGTAAAACTTCGTAAGATAAATTCTTACACAAAACTTTATGATTCTAAGTAATTGAAGGAATTTTTCAATTCTTGTAAGATAAAATTCTTGTATATCATAAGATAAATACATGGTAACTTATCTTAAGATAAACATTTTCTGAAATACTTGAGATAAACTTGTTAGAATAAAAGTATGGATTTTGTGAGTCATCAAGACACATAACATGAAGATATGTTGGAAAAACATACTTTCCAAAAATCTCCCCCTTTTTGATGATCACAAAACCCATAAGAAGGAAAAACAAAAAAAATTCATACACTAAACTTTAAACTTTCAAAAATGAGGAAATTTTCTTTTCTCCTCCTTTTCATTTCCTTCTCCCAACATTTGATTTTCTTCTCCCATTTTTGAAATATGAAAAAAGATTAAATTTTTGTATTTTACTTTTCTTCTCACCCTTTTTGTGATATAAAAAATAATTTGAATAAGGAATAGAGTCCATATTGTATGAAACATTAGTAATTAGTTAATTCTATTTCTGATAAATAGGATTTTACATTAAATAGAATTCATAATGAAACATTAAAATAGTATAGAATAAAGAAATGATAGAGAAATATATTGAAAATAAATCATAAAAAAATATTCAAAGGTAAATAATTATGATCATGATATGGGCATATATAAAAAATTTAAGAAAATAAATCATTACAATCATTCAAAAGAGATGTTAAAGTAAACCAATTCAAATTTTTGAATTCCATAAAAAGTGGAATAATGAAAATGTTTTTGAGAATTATCATACACTAATAAACCATTCCATGAACTTTAAAGGGAGTGTATCAACTACTTGTTAGAAAACGACTTTTTGGAGTGGGCTTCTTGAATGATAAAGGTTTATCATGAGGTAACATTGATGAAGGTAGAGGAGCATCAAATGTTTCAACAACAACATCACCCAACGTTGGTAGGGATGCTCCAAGACCAACTATATCTTCATGAGAAAACCATACTGGTGTAGACTTGATGTTGAGATAATATTACTTTTCCCTCACCAAATTGAAGTTACATGCATGCGTAAAGGTTAATTTTGTGGATGGTTAAGGTAAAGATAAATATGATTCTTTTAGAAAACCTTAGATATCCACTTTTATGAACCTTAGATGGATCAAATATTTCTTTAAGGTGTCGATAGGTGGAAAAGTGATGGTCAAAAATTTACTATCTAGGAAGCCATCTTCCTCAAATTTGAAGAAGTGAATTAGCATAGGAATCAATCATTTTAACCATATCATTATTTCAATAGTCTATAAGAGTTGTAAAACCGTTCTACACATGTTGATAAAATTTCCCAATGAATTTTTATAAGTCTACCTTATTTACAAAATTTGATGTCAATATTTTTAATATTTCAAACTAATTTTCATTCATACCAATGATGGAAACAATTTATTTTTCTTTTGAGGCCACATGCCTATCTAAATATTATTCAAAGGCACACCAACCACTACCTCATAATCATCTGAGAAGTTTGTGTTGATACTGTTAACTATTACTTGATGAAAATATTCCACTTTATTCTCTACAACTTCATTTTTTTTTCTAATGATCAAACTATTGGATTGAATGACTTGATATTTTAGAGATTCGAATTTAGACAAAAACTTTGATTAGATCTGTTGTAGTTTTTTATAAATACTTTTATCAACTTCTATTACTTATTTATTTACATCTTCTTGAATAATAAGAGATTTAATTTCTTGTTTAACTTCAACACTTTATTCTCAAAGAGATTGATTTCCAAAAATATCAAGCACTTAATCCTTATGATGGGATTCTTGTGATTTTATCCTACTAATTCTTCTTTCGGTCATTATTTAAAACTCTTTAGAATGAGTTTCAATTAAGAGAGGTGACACTCTCATTCTTATAGAAATTTTATTGTCTTGACTGACTAAAAATATCTAATAGATAGCCGAGGCTATCCTTTATTTCTGAAATTGGATAGGTATAGAGGTATGAACATGATGGGTACTCTCCTAATATCCAGTTTATTGTCCTATTTGAATGAAAATACTTAATCATCTTTAACTTATTTTAAGAGTTTCTTCATCATCATTACCTTATCTAATATCAATGCTATGAGATGATTCTTGTACTATTACTGGTGTCTCATGCAAACGAGAGGACTCCCCCTGAGTCGATGCAGGGTCTGCTCTATCCATTGAGAAATAGGGAATTAACTTTCTTAACGAAAAGTACTAATGAAAACCAATTTCCTTAATAAACTCACATTTATGTTTTTCAACCTATGACAATGAGTTGTTGTTATTATCCAAATCAACTCTAGTACTCCAAAAGACAAGGGTTAAGATCCGTTCAAAAGGATAAAAGTTCAAAGAATTTTTTGAACATGACACATAAATCTTAGAATATATCATGATAGATTCACATAATTTTATAACATAAACAAATAAAGTAGGGTAATTTCTTGAAAAATAATCTTTTTGAACTCACCATTTCATTGAGCGATTCCATACTGGATGAATTTGGTCAGAAATTTTCTTTCTGGCTCTAAAATTTTCACTTGCTTATTCTCAACAACACCAATTCTGAACAATGAATTCATGATTTATAGAGGGTTAACTCCATCCATGGTAGATAAAGAGGTGTTGAATAATGGATAACCTTCATGAGGATCTTTTAGGGATTTCACTAAATTGATTTATGTTAATGATAGATTTTTCTGGTTAATAGTTACAGTAACTAGGTATTTATTATCACTAAAATGAAAGATTGGAGACTCATAAAACTCATGAAATTCATTCTTGAAGTCATACAAGGTTCATGAATCATCATAAAGACATTACTAACCTTGATGATTTATGATCTTCTTCAACAAAATATATGTCTTGTCCAGCCATTTAAAATCAATGGCTCTTCCACTTAACAATTTCCTAGATATCCTTTGAAGATTGATTATTCTATATGAGGAACCAATAGTTTCTTTCATTTTCTCTATTTTTAAAGGGTTTGAAGGATTTAAGGGTTAGAAGGATATGGTAACAATATTTTTGAGAAAAGAGAAATGGGGTTCAAAGATTTGAAATCCATTTTCACGTGTAGAGTTGATACAGAATATTTTTTTCATTCGTGATAGTCGAGGGGTCTCGTAGTGATGTTTAGGGTAATTATTACCAAGAGTAGGTGACATGTCCTATTCAATATGAATGGTACTCAAAATGGTGAAAAAAAATTAAATTTAAATAAATAAAATATCTCATTTACTTTAAATATGAGAAATATGTTATAAGATATTATTTTGCAAAATTAAACATACCTAATTATAACTTAATAAAATCGAATCTTTCAGTAGGAATGGTTTTGTAAAAAATTCTTGCTAATTGTTTTTCTGTGCAAATGAATTCTAAAGAGATATCATTTTTTGTGAATTATCTCTCATTAAATGATGTCTTAAATAAATGCGATTCATTATTGGATGGTTTATTAGATTCTTTGAGATATTGATAGCACTAGTGTTATCACATATGATTGGAAAACAATTAAAATTAAATCCAAAATCCATTAAGGTGTGTTTAATCCACAACACCTATTCACAACAGCTTTCTGCGGGTAATATATTCTGCTTCAGTAGTTGATAGTGCAACAGAGTGTTTCTTATTACTTAACTAAGACACCAGGGATTTACCAAGAAAATAATAGGTTCTTGAGCTGATTTTTCTATCTAATCTACATCCAACAAAATCAATATCCAAGTATGAAATTAAATTAAATCATAGGTTTTTGAAAAAATAAGAGAAATGGATACAATCCCTTTTATATATCTTAATATTCGTTTTGCAGTATTCAAATTCGATTCTTTTGGATTAGACCAAAATTCTACACAAAGACATACTGAAAACATATTGTTTGGTCTACTTACAGTAAGGTACACCAAAATTATAATGATTACTCTATAAAACTTATTGTCAAATGGTTTTCCATTTTCATATGAGTAAATTTTGATATTGAAACTCATAGGAGTTGAGTATTTATTATTATTTTAAAGTCTTAACTTCTTAAGAAAGTAAAATATGTATTTACTTTAATTTAAAATGGTCCCAAAATATTTTTGATAAACTTGAAATCCTAGAAAATAGTTTAGTTCACCCATCATACTCATTTCAAATTCTTTTTGCATAAGTTTTGAAAATTCATCGCACAATTTTTGATTTCTTGATCTAAAAATAATATCATCTCCATATATTTGAACTCACAAAATAATAGAGAAATAATTTTTCTCAAATAATATAGGATCTGATATTCCTACAGTAAAACCATTTGATAAAAGAAAAGAACTTAATATTTCATACCATGCCCTTAGAGCTTGTTTAATTCCATAGGGCTTTAGTAAGTTTAAACATATAATTTTAAAAATTAGGATATTCAAAACTAGGAGTTTATTCTATGTAAACTTCCTTCATTAAAAAAACCATTTAAAAAATAAGATTTAATGTCTATATGATATAATTTAAAATTCATATATGATGCATATGCTTGATGGATTATAATAGATTCTAAAATAGATATGGGAGAAATTTTTTCTTCATAATCTATTAATTCTTCTTGATTAATCTTTTGGCAACTAATCTAGCCTTATTTCGAGTTATTACATCATGATCATCTTTTCTGTTTCTAAAAACCCATTTTGTTCCAATTATAGGATAGTTCGAGGGTATTTGAACTAGTTCCCATACCTTATTTATTTTGAATTGTTATAGCTCTTCTTCTTTTTCTTAGAACCAACTTTCATATGATAAGTCTTATTCAATAGATTTATATTCTAATTGGGATAGAAAGGTAGATAATTTTACTATATTTCTTAATTTTATTCTAGATCTTACTCCTTTATCTAGGTTTCCTATAACTATTTATAAAGTATGTTCTTTTAGGTTTCTAGGTATTCTAGTAAAAAAAATTTCTAGTTCACTAGTGTATACCCTTATTAGATTTTGTTTAAGTTAATAAAGTTCCAAATCATCATCCTTGTTGTCATTAAAGATAGGTTCATGTATCATATTTTTGACTAAATCATTTTGATCATTAATTTGAATCATTTTGTGACCGAAAGGATCAATTTCATGAAACTTTACATGATTTTATTATTCAAAAATCCTTGAACTTGTATTAAAAACACTATAATCTTTGTAAGTAGTATAATAACCTAGGAATATACCTTTATTAGCCTTTGGATTGGACTTTCCAAGATTATCCTTGGTGTTCAAGATGTAAACCTTACATCCAAAAACTTTGAAGTATCCTACCTTAGATTTTCTTTTATTATACAACTCATAGGTTGTTTTATTTAATATATTTATTATTAGTACTTTGTTAATGATATAACATGATGTGTTAATATCCTTGACCCAAAAATGAGTGGGCATGTTATATTCACATAACATAGTCATAGAAATTTCTTGCAAAGTCTAATTCATCCTTTCAAAAATACCATTTTGTTGAGGTGTCTTGGGGGTAGAGAATGAATGTTTAATTCCTTGATTAGATAAATAAGAATTAAATTCATGATTCTCTAATTCACCTCCATTATCACTTTTTAGATACACGCTTTTGACATCATTTTCATTTTTCACAAGTTTACAGAAATTAATTAAAACAAAACATGCTTCGCTTTTGAGTCTTAAAAAATAAACCCATGTAAATCTTGAAAAATCATCAACTAACACATAAAAAAATGATTTACCAGAAACACATGCAGTTATAGTGGGTTAGAATAGATCCACATGGATAAGATCAAGAGTTCTAGAAGTAAAAACATCTTTAATTAGTTTGAAAGACAACTTGCATTTCTTGCCTATTTGTCATGCATCACATAACTTCTTTCTATCAAATTTAATATCAAGAGGTCAAAAATAAAATTTATTTTAGACAAATTTATCAAGTAATGAAAATTTTATTTTACAAGCCTTCTATTAAAAATCCATGATTCATCAATTTCATCATTTAAACATTTTAAATTTTGTCTACACAAATAATTAAGATCTAGTGTGTAAAAATTGTATGTTATGGGTGCCTTAAATTTGAGGCAATTATCTTTAAAAACTAAGAAATAATTATTAGAAAAATCAAAATAGTATCTAACACAAAATTTTTTTGATATAATTATCACGTTATGTTTCAATACTTTAACGTAAAGTAATTTGTTGATGAGAATAAAATGAGGTTTTTCAACTGATATAATGCCAACCATCTTTCCTTTTTTTACTATCCCCAAATGTGACATATCCACTATATAGTTTGGATAGGGAGTGAATATTGGAATAATATGCACTCATATTCCTTGAACAACCACTCTCTATAAACCATTTTGTATTATTTTTCATATGGCTAGTTCCCTACAATGAAAAATTAAACATAATTCCTTAGTACCCAAATTATTTTGGGTTTGGAAATGTTATCTATAAGAGATATAGGTATATAGACTTTATTTATTTTCCAAAAAACTTTGTATATTGTTTTAAAAAATATTTTGTACGAAATTTTTTTTTATTCCACAAACACGAGTGTTTTTCAAATCACAAATATTGGAAAAATGTCTAATTTAACTACAATTAAAACAAGTAACTTTGGGAAGGTGTTTGTTTTTGGATCAAGGCACAAAAATTTTTCTATAAATTTTAGTCCTTTCAACATGGATTCTAATTCTAATTTTTTATTTTCTAAGTTGATTTTGAACAAGAATATTGTTTAAATAATCCTTTCATTTTCTAAATGCACTTGCAGTATATTTGAAAATTTGAACCTCCTTCTATAGTTTCTCAATTGTTTTGACTTTTTTAGTATTTGAGAAAGTAGATTTTTCTAGTTGACTTTTTAAGTCTAAAATATTGTTGTTTATATTTTCTTCTTCACTAACAATTTTTTTATAATAATTTTAAGGGATTTGTTTTTATTTTTCATACTTTCATACTTTATTTACAACATGGTGTAATAATAATTTAATTCTTTATATAAACAATTTTTATTTTTTGATTCATGTTCCTACTCATAATAGTAATAAAAATTTACCTCATCTAACTATTCCATAAAGCATATATTAGCCTTTTGATTTATAGCTTTAACTTATGATTTTGAGGACATGCATTTTCTAGAATCTCTAGAAGCACTATAAGTGGCATTCATATATTTCTTATATTTATTATATCCATTATTCTTGAAATATTTATTTTATTTCCTCTTATAATATTTAATTTTTGTATAGTCAGGCTTAATGTGTCCTAACATTTTTCATTCATAGAATCTCAACTATTTAGAGTTGTCACCATGTTTTTTATTCTTGTTGATGGATCTTCTAAAACCATGCCTCTTATTATAGAACTTTTTAAACTTTCAAGAAAATTTAGTGATCTCATTATTTGATTTAGTTTTTCTAGAGAAATATTATTATTCATATTCTTTATAAATTTGTACACTTTTTCTTTTTATATCATCCTTAGAAGTAGAAACCTTCAAATCAACATTTTCCTTCTTGATAATTTTACTCTCTTTACTTCCAGTTTCCATTTCAGCTTCATAAATCATGAGAGTTCCAATGAGATATTTTATCTTGATTTTTTTTTAATTTTGTAGATTTTATGAAAATGGTTTATATTCCACTCCACTTAGGTGGTAATACTCTGATTAATTTTATTGCATGTTTAGGCTTAGTGATAGGATGTCCTAGAATAACATTGTAGTTCACACTCTCAGTGAGTCTTCTATTTAGTTGATTAATGCACTATCCCTCATCCATTTTGAATGTATATAACTTAATCTTAGATATATTATATCTAAGATCTTTTACATTGTCAATTCCTTCATATTAAACTGCTACAGTGGTCCATATTTCATGTTCCATTTAATATTTCGAGATTCTGTTAAAATAATCTGGTCCTAACCTATAGATGATAGTGTTTATTTATTTGGAGTTAAAATCATAATTTTATTAAGTTATAGGATCCCATGTTTCAAGTTCTGACTTAGTAATTTCATAGGGATCATCATATTTGAGATAGACTTTAATACAATGATTTTTTCTAATAGATGATCATACAAACATTAAAATAATCATAGTTCTCACCATTTAAGTACAAAGCTCTAGCCATTGAAATAAATTCTCAGTTATCAACTATATTATCCATTTGAGGATGGATATTTGGACTTAAACCTTTAAAATTTGTGAACTCGAGACCCACAAACTCTGATACCAATTTTTGTTCTAGATAATTACTGACTGAATAACTCAAGAGGGGGGGTGAATTGAGTTCTTAATTTTTTTTTGAATATTAGAATGCCATCTTTGAAGTATGTGAGTTAAATTATTTCTTTAAGATTATATATACAACATAAATGTGAAAACATATAGAAAGGAAATTGAACATATAGATTTATAGTGGTTGAGGAAATAGAAATACCCTAGTCCACTCCACCAACACTCTTCTCCATGATTTTAGTGATTTTCACTATAACAACCCTTTTAATGGGGGATCCCATCTGAGTACAAGTAGATGTTAATTAATAAAAATTTCCATGATATTTCAACTAAGATCTCCATTTATAATACCTATCCACGGTTTTAAACATACTCTTACATTGAGTGAAAAAATGATAAAATAAAAAGAAAATTTTAGAGGAATGTTTGAAGCACACAGTTTCAAGCTACAACTAATATTAGATGAAGATTAATCCTAAGAGAAAGATAAAATTCAAGTTATATCTTGATATTATCTTCATTAAAAATGATATAACTGATAATCACAACGTGAACAATTTTTTTTCTTGACTCTGTATAGGTATCCTGTTTTTTTATTTTGATATGTTCAACAATTGATCAACTATCATTCTTCCTCTCCATCTTCTTCTTTTGTCATTAAGCCTAACTGATCCTTTTATATGCTATTTAAACTTGAATGTAAGATAACTCTAATGGTCTAGCGAGATTGTGAAATGATCTTAACGAGACAAGATATTAAGTATATGCATCCAAACTTTCCAAATGTGGGAATTGATTTTGCGATATCAATGAAAGATATCTTCTTGATCTTCAGATTGTTTAGTTCATGGAAAGTCTTGTGCAGAACGATCTTTCCTTAAATAGATAATATCCTTTTATGTGATTTAAATGCATGAAGTGACTTATTGAGATATTATAAAATTAATCATGACATTATGAAATACTATATCTTTGTAATATATCAACTAAAAGAACTATTCATCATAAGATAACTTGTGTAATATAAAGAAAATCATCCCCATAAGATAAACTGACTTCACCACAATGTAAGATAATTCCATAGCATAAGATAACATGTTACTATGATGTAACATTTAGCTTCTTCAGATTATTTTGGATACAAATATTATTTCCAAAAGATAAAGTCTTCTTATAATTTCATTATGACTAGAGAATATATCTTGAGAAACTTGGTCAAACTTCATAAGATAAAGTCTTACATGGCACTTTCGGATTCTAGGTAACTGAAGATATTCTTCAATTCACATAAGATAAAATGATTGTATATCATAATATAAATACTTGGTCACACATCTTAAGATAAAAATATTCTAAAACACTTGAGGTAAACTTGTTATAATAAATGTAGGAATTCTTTGAGTCATCAAAACATATAACATGAAGATATGTTAGAACAACATACTTTACTATAAGAATGGGCAGTGAAACTAGTTAAGGAACTTTTTTTACTATGATAGTATTGAGAGTGAACCTTGACTACTATGATGGTTTTAGGAGTGAACCCATTCCACTATTATAGCCTTGGAAATTTTCCTTGACTAATATATAAATAACTTTCTATTATTTTAGGTATTCCACAATTCTATGTCTTATGCTAATTTTATGATCTCATAGATCATGTTATTTGATTTCCTCATGATTCATATCTTATGAACCACCAATATTTATACCATGAATCAATATTAAAATCTTTTATATGAAGGGCATTATTTTCAAATATTATTCTCATGTTCTCATACCCTTTTTCTCATGTAATGCTTAAGTATCTCCCCTGTTTACCCTTATTGAGAATCTAAGCTCACCCTTTCTTATGTTTCCTTTACCTAGGTTATAAAGAAATATATTATGTATAATATGTCTAACAAGTGAGATAAGTATAAAGAACTCTGTGGGAGATGATGTAGTTCAAAATTGAACCAATTGTTTATGTTTCCATGTTTCCAAATGCACTACAACTTTATGATCCTTAGGCTTGTGTTTGAGTAATGTAATGAATATTCATCTAAAAAGATATAATATCTATATATGAAAATCTCTGGTTTCTATAGTTGATATCAGAGGATAGGTTTAGTTATCCTTTGGAAAATATGATGATAATACCTTAGTGATATCCCTAGGGATATGTCTAAGGGTAATTCTAAGGATAATTATATATATCGGAAAATATCCTAGAATATTGGTGAATGATAGAGTAGGTGGTTTCCTAGAAATAAATCCCTATTTGGATACCATAAGGGGATGTGGTTCTGACATAGATGTACCTAGGGTTAATAACTCTTAAAAGGTGCTTCAGGTATAACTCAAGAATTACCTAGTACATGATAATGGGACTTACTATGCACTTGGTTTAACAATCTTGGGGTATATGCTTTGTAAATTCAAAAACTCTTTATGAACCATCATGAAAGATTTAAATAATGACCATGAATGACTTAAGTTAAGCCTAAGGTGCCATAGATTTTAAATAATATTTCAGTATTTAGACATCCTATAAGTGGTTCTTGATGATTATGTGGTTTACCACTATGATTATTATTACACACACTATGCTTTTTGTAATGACCTGTGTTTTGAACCAAGATGAAATTCCAAGGGAATTTAAATTTTTGCATTTACTAGATGGGACGTTTTTAAAAACTGACCTTTGGAATTAAATTATGAGAGTCTAGACACTTCAAGGTGTTGTTTTTAGACTTGGGTAAAGGAATGAGAGGTTTCTTAGGTGTCCCGTTATGTTTCAAAAGTGTCAAGGTCTGGAAATAAACGGTATAGAGGGTTAGTATAGGGCGCATGGTTTGTCAGAAACCATGAGGCCCCTCAGCAACAAACCATGAGACTGTAACTAAGGAGCAGAAACACCCCGCATGGGATATGTACAGTTCTCCCAAACCGTGCACTTATCTTGTATGTGTAGTTCCATTTAGGCAGTACCCTCAAACTATTCATCATATGGTTAGTGCACAGTTAGGGTAACCATGCATCCAAAACCATGAAACCCAGTTTTTAGAGGTAAAATGACCAAAATTCCCTTAATACCTTATAAATTTATTTTCCTTCTTCCTTCCTCTCCTCTAGCTATGGGAGGCTCTTCTTTGAGCCTTGAAGTCCTCCTCCAATTCCCACCCTAGTATTTTAGACAACTCCTTTGTTCATTGTCTGATTCGATTGCCATCGGTCTCTATAGACCTGCATCGGTAAGCTCTCAATTCCCTTTTGATCGTTATTTGTTTAATCTTCTATTGAAAAATTTATCAAGGTGAAAGATCTTTTTCCTTTTTTTTAGGGAAAATGTCCATTTATTAGATTTATTCTAAACTAAACCGAATCAGATATTGATATTGGACAAGTGATACATCCTAATCATAAGGTAGGTGGTATATGAATTTTTCCTTAATGTTCTATCATTTTATGAATAATGCTGTTTTTCTACACATATGCCTTTGCTATGTGTTTCTTTTTAATTGGTTAATTAATATAAAATCGAACATTGCACCATGATATACATCCTTTTATTCAAGTTTGGTAATTTAGAGGATGCAAACCTCATTTATAGACACCCCTTGGGTGCTCCATTGTGAATTGACCTTTATAATCAAATGTTTTAAATTCCCGGAATGCCTTATAAGCATTAGTCTTGGATTGATAAGGATTTTCCCCTTGTAGACACTTTCCTAAGAGAGAATGGAACCTCCTAAGTTCCATTTTGAACTTTTATAAATTGAATTTCCATGTTGGGTAGTTTTTTATAAAATTACTCTTTGATGAATTGAGTTATGATGTTATAATTGGATGTTATTTATGTAAATTGATTTTTTATAAATAATGTCATGTTTTTATAATAAAACCCCTCGGATGAGGTGAACTATCTTCGAAAATACAAAGTGATGATCAATTCTTTATAACATGATTTTACTTATTGCTTTGGTTCTTCTTTTATGATTTGATGTCATGGTTTGGTATATGGAATGTTGAGACATGACCCTTATTGAAGTTATAAAATGAATTTCCCTCCTTCTGTGTAAATGTTTTCCAAATTGAATCACCTCTCCTAAGTGTTTAGATCAACTTATTAAGGGAATTTTCAATGTAGGAATTTTCCCTCTTGACCATGGAACCTTCTAAGTTCCCATTTAAACCTTGATAAATTAATTTTCCATGTTGTTTAATTAAATGGAATGCTTTAATTTGAATTGATTTTTCATAATGGATTGATCCAATTGAATTCATTCAATGGTTTAAAGTGGAATAGAAAATAATTGGGTGGTATGACCACACATCTTGTTGTAATATAATAATAACGACTTATGTGAATTGAATTATATGTTTTAAATTAAATGAATTGAGAAAGGGTAGAAATCCCACACCACTTATTGCATGCTATATACATGAAATAATTTAAATGATATGCCTTTTTGATAATTAATTAATAAATGTAGAGTATGAGAGGTATTTCCTCATGTATTATGTTATAAAAATGATTATGACTTGCTTATATATACGAGCTTGATAAAAGAGATGGTAGGTATTTTACTATGCTAGTTATAATTATAATACACCTTTAAAGAGGCTATGGAACAATGGTAAGGGTTATTTTGAGAATGGAGTCATCATGATACCTTACATTAGGTGTTGAGCATGACGTCTCTCACCAGTGATACTATATGGGTGCTGGGATTTACGTGCTATGTTATATGATTAGAGTGATTCCATGACAGATCACTCACCATCCCGAGTGTTATTGCATGGAATCTATAACTCTATTGGGATATAAGGAATGTAACATATTGCTAGAGTTTTTAGGATCATTTAGACTGGTTATGGATGTATGAGTTATTCCCCGGTCCATCCAGTAAATAGTATTCTTTGTATATTTCCACTTATATCCGCATGTACTTGGTTCATATAGGTGGATGAAATATAGAACTTTATTATATACTATGTATATATTATTACTATATGCATATGGTTACTGATCATACACTTTTTATAGCTATGATCTGAATAAGGTATAGCCATAATGTGTCCCTTAGAAACCCGGGTGGGTTGTTTTTTATTTATTCATCACTGCTTATTTATCTTTCTACTTATACATGCACTCTACCTTATGTTATATTACATGGATTGGATTCAGTCATAGACACCATGGGTGGGAAACTACTAGGATTATTATCTCACACCCTGCTCAGGCTTCCATTGAATTGGGGAACCTAAGGAGACCTTATGATTGCAGGACCATGGTTGATTTCTTGTGATTTTTAACTTGTAACTGGGAGTTAGGAGCACAAGACCGACCTGGATCTTGGGATTCTTATGGATATCACCCTTGGGGATTTTATTCCTTTATTTATTTATGTACTATACTATATCACTTCTTACTATATGTATTTAATTTTAGTTTATGTATCATCATCACGACATGAATGCATCTATTGTATATTGGAATTAACCATCTTTTATTATTCAGTTGATTACTATTATTCTTTCACTGCTCCATCGTTATTTATTGAAAATTCCAGTGTTTTATATTGTTTATTATCTATTATAATACTCTGATACTATTATCATGAGGGTATAGTCTCCCCACTATCACCTCCTTATACCCTCACTACTAGTAGGTAGCCTCTGGCATATGGGGAGGTGCGCTTGAGGCCATATGATTCACTAGTCCGGCTACTGTATTAGTGGTCAATATGGTCAATATGTTACACTTCTGGTTAATTGTTAGAACCTGAACGAACCATTTTAATGCTGAATACAATGAACAATGAAATTATTTTCCACTTAATAAACTGAATTTTATGGGAGCTAGAATAGAAAACCTCATTACTATGATCACAAAACTTTCTTAAGCTATGAATCATGCTAAAATTCAAAATGAGAAAAGGAGGGAACAAAATTATTTTGAGTCATTTATGAGAAAATATCCAACATTTTTTAGTGGTTTCATTGATCCTCTAGTTGATGAGAAATGGTTCATTACAAATAGAAAGATATTTTATATTCTCCATTGTTAGAACATGAAAAATTCATTTTGGTTTTCTATCATTTGGAAGGAAAAGTGGATCAATGGTGGACTCTCATCAAGAATATGAGGTAACATGATGAAATTGACTTCATGAAGTGGGATGAGTTTAAGAGATTATTTTTCAATAAGTACTTCCCTCATATTATTCATATGAAAATGGATAAGGAATTACTTAAGCTAAAGTAAAAAAATTATGAATCTGTTGGTACCTATGAGAAAAATTTTACAAGACTTGTATGGTATGAGTTTGGAATTATCATACAACCTAAAAGTAAGGTTGATTGATTATTTAGTGGATTAAAATCAAGTCTCTAAAGGGAGTTATTTATAAGGTACTTCGGTAGATATGAAGAAATCGTTCTATATAATATCAAGGTATAAATGTTGATTGGAGTTACCCATAAATATCATGGTTTTTATATGAAAATAATGATGGAGTTTAAGGGAAAAACTAAGAACCATAAAGATTAGAAGATGATCTTTCCTTCATGATTTAATCATGGTAGAAAACATAGAGGAAATTGTATTAAGGGGAATGGTAAATATTTTATGTGCAAAAAGGAAGGCCATTAGGTATTAAAATTTCAAAATAATGGGAATAAGTTAGATAAAAAATTAAATATATAGAAAGATACATAGAATACACCACCCACACTCTAGTGATTCAAGTGTAAGGAGTTTGGGAATTATGCGAATCAATGCCCCAATCTAAGGGATAATGAGGATGATAAGACACAATAACCTCTATAGAAAAATGAAAAAGGGAAATCTTATACAATCATAATGGATGAAGTGAATCATGATAATTAGGGGACACTTATCTTTCACTACTTATTTGGGAATTTCATGTTTTATATTGTATAAATGAGCCCTATAAAAATCTTATTGTTCATCCTTTAGTGGAATTTGATGTGATTCTAAGAATTGGTTATCTCTTTATACATCAATTCTTGGAACAATGAAATCACGTTTGATATTATATCAGTAAAAGGATGAACCCAAGATTCCAATTGAAATGTTTTTTATAATATAAGAGTTTATTTAAGTAATGTTAAAGTATTTATGTATTTGGATTCAGGAATTATGCTGTAAAGGTATTTCACCAATGGTATTTTGGTTATAATAATGATAAATCATCTAATAACTATGTTAATTTTAGAAGCATATATCTCTCCTTGTAGGATTAACTTAAGAGTTATGGATACCATCATCGGTTTAAGTGTTTAAGGTTGATTATAAGTTCAAATTCTTAAACACCCCTTTTGAGGTTTTATGTGATGAGTTTTTATCTAGATTAAATATAATTTGGGAGACATTTATGGAAACATAACCCTTTGGTTTTTTATATGTTTTAGTGAAAAAGTTATTTGAGGAATAATGACTTTACATTTTGGGGATAAGATTAAAGGTATTGGTAACCTTTAGGGTTTATATTATCTTTGATTTTGAGGTAAATATGGGTTATTTTAACTTGGGAATTTTATTAATATAGTTTTGAAAAAAGGATAACCCACATGTCAGGCGACAACATTTCACATTAAGTAAGACTGCAGGGTTTGAACCCACAACTAAAGGACAAAAGGGGTATAATGCCTACCATTGGACTACATAAAAGATTAATTATGGCGGGACAAAATAAAGGGATATATTGATAATTTTGTATCTTGGTGTTTGGTATTTCAACAAGTTAAGGTTGAGATAAAAATGTTTAAGGGGACACTCCAACCATTATCCATACTATAATGGAAATGGGAAAACATCACCATAGATTTTTTCACCGAATTGACCAAAATGTCTAAAGGGAATAATGATACATGGATCGTAGTTGATCTCCTTAAAAAGTCAGTAAACTTCATCAATATAATATAATATTTCTATCTAGATCAGTTTTTCAGGATATATATTAAGGAAGTAGTTAGGTTATATGGATTACCACATTCCATTTTGTCTAACCAGGATTTGAGGTTTACCTAAAACTTTTGGTGAAGTCTTCAGAAAACTATTGATATAGTGTTGAGATTCAGTACTTCATATAATACCTAGAAAAAAAATTAGTCTAAGGGAATAAATAAAACCCCAGAGGATATGATAAGATCTTATTCTATGGATTTCAAAGGTAGTTGGGTTCAATACCTTACTCTAGTTGAGTTTTTTTAGAAAAAATAGATTTCACTTGAAGAATTAAAATGGATCATTATGAATATATATATGGAAATAAGTGTGGATATCCAATATGCTGGAATTAATTTTAAGAAATAAAGCTATTGAGGCTTGAGATATTTGAAAAAATGATAGAGAACGTTATAGCCATTCAACAATACATAAGGGTATCATAAAGTTAATAGGAAATTTATGCTGATAATTGTTAACATAATCTAGAATTTCAAGTAGGTGGGAAGAAGTTTATATGAATTTATATATGGAATAAATAAGGGAAACCTAATCCCTAGATATATTGGTCCCTCTGAAATTATTGATCATATCGTGATGGTATATTATCAGTTTGTTCTTCCACTAAACCTCTCTTGAGTTCATGACATGTTCTATGTATCTCTCCCGAGGAAGTACATACCTGATCCATCACATGTACTAAACTTTTAGGTCATATCACTGGAGAAAGATATTTATTATGAGGAATAATTGATGGAGATTCTAGATTGTAGAGAGAAAATTCTATGAATCAGGACCATTCACCTGGTCAAAGTTTTGTGGCGAAACCACCAATTTGAAGAAGCTATGTAATAACTTAAGGATGTAATAATCCATAAGTATCTATAGTTTTGTGTACACAAGTGAAACAATTTCTATGAAAAAGTTCATTTTATGGGGGTAGAATGAAACAAACTGAGATTTTATGATTTTTTTTGATTAAATTTAATTTCTTTGATAGTTTATGTTGCACACAACACCTAGTTTTAACGGAATGCGACATACTATTGAAATATTTTTTTAATATGATAGTTATCATCTAGCCCTTAGAATAGTGGGTATGAATAAAATTAACTAAATTATTAAAATATATGGTTCAAACATGTATATAAAATGAATTATTTGGTGGCTAATTAATTATAAATGAAAATAAAAACTATTTAAAAATAAAGGAAATCCATTTCTTAATAAACATTTTTTTTGTGAAAAAACATGTTTTACCTCAATAAATTAAAAAAATCAATTTTAGTGAATGATTTTATTAAAATTTATATATTATATATTTAAGAAAATGTTAAATGTTTTTTCATATGTGTTTTTTAGATATGATATAAGAATAAATATAATTTTATGCTTAAAAACTATATTTTTATGAAAAGTGGTTTTGTCACATTTTTCACTCTCAATTTCAAATTAAATTTTAAAACTTTTAGAAAATTTAGTTGGAAAATAAAATTAATTTTTAAAATAATAATTTATATATTATTTTTGAGTGATTTTTTTATAATTCTCTAAAAAGATAAATTTTTCAATAAATAGTGAAAATACTATTTTTTATTAAAAACTACCTTTCGATTCCAAGAATTTACAAGATGAATTTTATTTTGATATGGTTTTAAAAGTAAAATTATTTTATTTATATATTTATTAATATAATTTATAACATAAGAATCAATTTCATATTGAATTTTCATATAAAAACTTTTTAAACTTTTGAAATTTTTTTCTTTGGAAAACCGATTTTTCATCACATCTACGGGTTTAATTTTAAATTATATTATTCCACTTATGTGAATGGAATTTTGAAAATATTATTCCACATTTATAATAACCATAATTTATAGTATATAACATGACTTAATTTTTGGTCAAAATTAATATTAAAAATAGTAAAAATTAAATACTGTGGTTAAGGTTAAAATAAGTTTATCATGGGTTAAACTAAAAAGATAAGGGGTAAAATGACCTATAAACTTATCCAACACCCATTTTATAGAAATATTTAGACCTTATAATATACAATGTTCTATAATTATTAATTTTTGATGTAATGTCCTGAACCTAGTTACCTAAAGTTGGTGCATTATAACATAACATTGACATGATCACAAGAGATCAAGTCTCGAAAGACTGATTAGTTTAGTAGCCTTGGAAGTACCAGATACATACATAAGTTTTACATTACATTATTAAATGAAAAAAAAAACATTGTGTACTCTTTTAAAACACTCATATCCCTTATCCTATTCCTATAATTTAATCGTATTATAATTTTTTCACATGCTAGGAAAAATAAAACATAAGAAAGGGGTGAACTCAGATGCTCAGTAAGGATAAAAATATAACATAAACTATTATAAATAAGCATAAAAATTTAAGGAAATGTATAAGACTAAAACAAAAGCCTTTTAAACTTAAACTTCAGTATAATATGGCAAAGATAAATCCATTAATGCCATTTACTTATTCACATGGATATTTTACTAGTTGAATAATCATATAGAATATTAATAACTAATTTCATAATGATGGAATGCATAATGTCAGACATCATAACCACATATTAAAGGCCTCATGCCAAGAATAAAAATAATATTTTGTCAAGGCCTTATTTCAAGAAACTAGTTTGTCTTATGAGACATACCGATGCATCAAGGGGCTATGGTGGGCCTCGCCCATCACTTACTAAGTCTAACACATTCCTCATATTAAAAGGTTGAAACATAAAATAAACAGTCGTATTAAAAATATCATACGAAAATGTCAATACTTTAACCATAAACCATGAATGGTATAAAAATAACACATCCACATTCAAACATATCTCAAAATGTTCAATACAATATAGAAGATTCTATCATAATAAATCAACTTCAAAGAAGTGTAAAATCTAACAAAGGATGTTGACATAGATGAAATCAAAACTATTTGAGAGAAATATCAATTTCAATTTTGAAATCATTTAAAATTCACGTAATTATAAAATAAAACATTTAATTTGAAAATATTCTTATAATCTTGTAAGGGAATCTTTGAAGCTGTTATAACGACGGAAAATAGCCCCACCCACCATATAAGTTGAAAAAATATTATTACCTTAATTTGTCGAAAAGGTCATAAAGTACCTTGTTTGGAAAGCAATGGAAATATTCCTTTCAAATAATTTTATAAAAATTCAAACAAGGGTATAAATGAATTTAACCCATAGTCTTGTAAATAGTAAAAATGTTTTGAAATACATTTTTAAGAAACATGGATGTGGATGATAAATAGGTACTAGTAGATACTTACATATAAACAACCTCAAATAATAAAAAGATTGTAAAATTAACCCTTAACTTGAAATTTTACTTAGTCAATGGTAGGTTAAAATATTGTATAATGGTGAAATAATTGTTATTAAATTATAAAATAACTACAGACATAAATATGATATGATATATGATCTTATAATATTTCTTTGTTAATGATATTTCAGTAGTATCATTGTTTTGGGTGTTAACTGATTCGTTTTCCTTTATATGTTTTGTTAGGTAAGTCATGTTTTTTATAGAAAGGATTTATTTGATTCATATCTAGAATGATATTAAGTTCTTAATCATTATTTTTAATCATAAAATAAAAATTATTCTTTAATGGTTACAATGGGGAATGAAATCTCATCACGTCGTGGAGACGGTGATCCGTACATACGCACGAGCGACAATATCATTATATTAGTGGTGAAATAATATATAATTGGATGTTATATTATATATATAGAATAATTAACATGTTATATTTATTATTTACATCAGTTATACTGATTATTATACCCATCCAAATAATGAAGTTTTGAATAACAAACAACACCATGTTGTGGAGATGGTAAGCCGTACGCACGCATGTATGATGACTTTATCATTCATAGGATGAATAAAATAATTAATATGGTTGTACCATATTTATAATAACATCTTATTATGTAGAAGATACTGAATTTATTATTTTAGTATGGAAACAACAAAGAATGAGGGAGTGGAAGAAGAAAATAACTTTGAAATAAGTGATGAAGTAATTACCTCTTCTTCGGGTTCTTCCTTTTGATTTGAACAAAAGGGATCCTTAGGTTGACTTTCTGATCAAAGTAAGGACTCCAGGTTGAATTTAGGGTATTTTGGAGGATATTTGAGTAGGTTTTGGCCGATACAAAAGGCTTTGGAGGTGTGAAATTAAGATAAAGGGAAGTACCCTTTTATAAGAGAGGTGAGGACCACTTTAGGAAAAGATTGAAATATTATTTTATTATAAAATAATTTTCAGTTTATAATGGATAAAAAAGAATTTATTTAGATGATAATGTGGTTATGGGTCAAAAAACTCTCAACCAATAGGTTTTAGACAAGTTTAGGTCACCATATTAACCTTATCTTTTAGATTAAACTCTTAGTTATATAGTTTAACTTTTACTATGTCTTCTTGTATTATTATAATACATGGTTAATAAACATACTATAAAATTAAAAGATAACCTCAAGTGGTTCATTAATGACATATCTATAATTATATAATTACTTTTCTGAACCCTATATTTTTAGTACTATTATATAATTTAATAAAATAGTACTTGTTTTAAAAACTCATTTATGTCAATTTTGACCTTATTTAGTATTTGGTTTTTGTGAAAGTCATAACAACATGATTACTTAGAAAAAAATTCATTGAATCAACTCCAAAATGTCATATTAACCTATAAAATTCATGGAATGCATAAAAAGTCTCAATTTACATTTATTTTAATATTTATAACATAAATTATTTTAGTCATTCATTAATAAGGTAATTACTGCTTCATCATTGTGTCATAAATAAATTTAATTATTTAATGTCTAAAAATTATAAATAAAATACCATGATGTATTAAATTGTTTTATCTTTATAATGAATATTTTTAGTATAATTTATCTTATGTGTAACCCTATATTAAAAATGTTTTAGTTATTAAACTTTGAATTCAACACTTTTAACTCTTCTTTAAATAAAATATAATAAATGTATTAATCTAATCCAAGTGGATAAAAAAGGATAATATTTTTTTAATAAGTTTTATTTTGGTCTAAATAAACTTATCCAATAGAATAGGAAATGTGTTTGGTTAATTATAATAACATTTTTACCTTTAATTACCCTATTTACTTTTAACCGTGGTAAATAAAATCCAAAAGTTACTATTCACCAAAAAAATATTTTCATCCTAATAAATCACATTTTACTTAATGATATCAACCATGTCTCCTAGATTTTTGAAATTCAATTCACAGAAGTGTTAAAATTACATTTTATGCAAATTTGCAAATGTGCCTAGAAGGTGGGTAAAAGATAGTAAAATGTTCAATAAAATTTTATATATCTAATATTATTATAACACAAATTCAATGAATTACATTGGATTAATATAGGTATTATGTATCTATTTTGACTTTAAAATAAATTTAAATTTTAAAAATAATTACTTAAATAAAAAGTCAGTTTTAAACAATAACTAGTGTTTTTCACTATTCATCAAAAACTGAAAGTTTTTAGAAAAATACAAAAATTCACCCTAAGATAATTTTGATATTAAAAATCCAAAAATGAAGTCCATTTTAAAAAATAAAATTTATAAAATTTTAAAAATTTGGTATTACTATTAATAACGGCTAGTTTGATTGGTCGTGGTGTGCTAGAACTCGAAGTTGCGTACAACACAAGCTATTGTATTATTCAAAGAGAAGTGTTCTGTGGAAGTTTGGGGTGTTACATTATTCAATCCTTCAAATAATCTCACTCTCTAAATTTCTAGAATACTACTGTATAAAAAGATTCAGGTGGTTATTCATCATAAATTTCTCAGGTTCCCATGTTGCCTCTTCTATTTTATGGTTTCTCCAAAGAACGTTTACTAGAAGAGTCGTCCGGTTTATCAAGAATTGTTATTTGGTATCAAGAATCTTGATAGGATTTTCACAATAAGACAGATCGGGTTCCAATTCTAATTCTTCATAGGTGAGTACATGCGTTGGGTCAGGCATGTATTTTATCCCTAGTGATACGTGGAACACATCATGAACTTTGGAGTGACTTGGAGGATTTTCCAAACAGTAAGCTACAACTCCAATTAGTTCTAGAATTTCAAAAGGTTCAATTTAACTGGGACTTAATTTACCCTTATTACCGAATCATATAACACCCTTCCATGGAGATACCTTCAAGAAAACCTGATCTCCTACTTGAAATTCCAAATCCTTACTTCGGTTACCAGCATAGCTCTTTTTCCTACTTTGAGCTTCTTTGATGTGGGTTTGGATAATCTTCACCTTTTACATTGTTCCCTCAACAAGTTCTGGGCGTACTAGTTTTCTTTCACCAACATCATCCCAAAAAGTTGGTGTGCAACATCTCTTTCCATATAACGCTTCATATGGTGCCATTTGAATACTTGAATGGAAGCTATTATTATAGGAAAAATACACCTAAGGTAAATATTGATCCCACATACCTTGAAAGTCAAGTGAGAAATATCTCAACATGTCTTATAAGGTTTGAATAGTCCGTTCTGATTTTCCATTAGTTTGAGGGTGGTAGGCAACGCTCAAACGAAGTTTAGTATCCAGGGATTTCTGAAGAGAAGAGAAAGTTTATTTTTTTTATTATAGGACAAAGTGGTGGATACAAAGCACCACCCTTCCAAGATCCTTTCAGGAGGGAGGAAATGATGTAAACTAAGGGCATCCCCCTAGACAAAATACATACACTCCAAGTGGAAAATTCTCTCTTATAGCAAGAAAATGTGCTGACTTAGTAAGATGATCAACAATGATCCATATTGCATCATTCTTTCTAGGAGTATTTGGTAGCCCCATGACAAATTCCATCATAATATCTTCCCATTTCCACTCACACTACTACAAAAATTGGCAAGGGAAGCACTACCCTTTTATCAGTGCTAAAAAAGCACTGATAAAGGGGGCCTTTATCAGTGCTAAAAAAAGCACCGATAAAGGGGGTCCTTTAACCGCGCTAAAAAAATCACTGATAAATGGGGGCCTTTATCAACACTTTTTTTAGTGCTGATAAAGAACCCCCATTATCAGCTCTTTTTTTAGCGCTGTTAAAGGAGACCCCTTTATCAGTGCTTTTTTTAGTAGTGCTGATAAAGGGGGGCTTTATCATCACTTTTTTCCTAGCGCGCTGATAAATTTTATTTTTCAAGAAAAATAATTTTTCATGAAAAATAATATATTTTTATATAAGTATATTTATATTGATATAAATATAATATATATTTTTTAAATATGTTTTAGATAAGTATAAATAGACTATTACATTTTAATATATAAGAAATTTAGTGAAAATGGATTTAAAATAATTTAAAAAATATAATTAATTAATAATTAGCTAATTATCATCAATTAAAAATCATTTAATAACAATTTTAAGACACAAAAAATCAAACAAATAATAAAAGATCTAAAATAAGTTTAAAATGTAACTCAAACTTCAAACGACCATAACTTTTGATCCGGGTGTCCATTTGAGCTCTACAAAAAATCAAATCGAAGCCTGCGATGAGCTCTACGCGCCTATGACCCAAGCAAAGCTTTATTCACATTTCTTGAGGACAAAAAGGGTTTAGAAGGCCTCCAAAATTGAGTTTTTAGTCGGGATACCCCAATTTGTTAACATTCAAACAAGTATAACTTCTGATCCGAATATCCTTTAGGCATGTACCACATATCATATCAAAGATTGTTTCATTTTCTTTAATTTGACTTGTTGTGGAGTTGAAAAAGGCTTCTGGATTAGAAGTTATGGGCATTTTTACATTCCATGTCTTTTCAAATACATATATATATATATATATATGTATTTATTCATAAATATATATATATGCATGTGTGTGTGTGTGTGTATTTGTGTGTGTTGTATATATGTATGTATTTATTTATTTATAAAAACACATAAAAAACATATTTTATAAATGTATTTAAAACTAATCTTATAAATGTATATTATTATACAAATAAATATATGGATAAAAATTATAACTAAAAAAAATATATAGATAAATATAAATATAAATATAAATTAATATACAAATAAATATATATATACTAATATATGAATAAATATAAATGTATTAATATAACTAAATATATTTATATTAATATGAATCTATATTATTATACGAATAAATATAACTATATATATATAACTATATGTATATATTAATGTTAATATATGAATAAATATATATGTATTAACGTAACTAAATATATTTATATTAACATGAATCTATATTAACATACAAATAAATATAACTAAATATATATATATAAATAAATAGATATATCATTAAATAGAAAAAAAACGAAATGGCTTAGTGGTAAAGGTGAATGCACGCAAGGGGGAGGTCGCTGGTTTGAGTTCTGGTGGAAGCAAGGAGGTGCGTGCGGGGGGCATGTGATGGATGCGTAGGCAAGGGTAGCGCACTGGAGTGGTCCACCTAGCACTGATAAAGGGGGTCAAGTGCTATTAAAAGCCCCCCCGAATTATATATTCATTTTTAATTTTTTTAATTTTTTTTGACTTTTTTGAGCACTTTTTGAAAGCGCTGATAAAGGGGTCTTTTATCAGCGCTAAAAAAAAGCGCTGATAAAGGACCCCTTTTATCAGTGCTTTTTTTAGCACTCATAAAAGGGGTCCTTTATCAGTGATTTTTTTAGTGCTGATAAAAGACCCCTTTATGAGAGCATTTCTGAGCGTTGATAAAAGGGACCACCCCTTTATCTTCGCCTCAATTAATAGTGCTTTTTTAGTACTGTTAATGCCCTTTTATAGCACTGATAAAAGCCATATTTGTAGTAGTGTTAAGTATGAGAAGTAGTTTCATGAATCCTCTAGGATGTTGTCTTCCAGCCTTCACCTATTGACAAACCATACATCTTGACACATAATCAACAATCTCCCTCCTCATGTTGTCCCACCAAAAATGTTCCTTCAAATATCTACATATCTTAGTGCTACTAGGATGTATAGAGAAATTGGAGCTATGAGCAACATCCAACAATTCTATTTTTAGATATGGTATATCAGAAACACAAAGCCTCTTGCCAAATTTTAAAATTCCATCTTCATATACGAAGTCAATAAATCTCCCATCATTCATAGCTTTAATTTTCTTTTGAAACTCCTCATCATCAATCTGAGAATTGTTTATCCTTTCTAGTAAAGATGGTTTGGAAACCAATTGAAAAGGTATCGATGTTTTACCTTCCATGATTATTCCCATATCCATCTTTACTAGATCTATGAACATATGATACCTTTCAACTCTCATCTTGTTCAGAAATCCATGATCCCTTCTTCTCAAATCATTTTCTACCTTATTTTCCTTCCCCGAGTGGTAGTTTATAGTGCAATAATAATCCTTGAGTAGTTCAAGCCATCATCTTTGGCTCATGTTGAGTTCTTTCTGTGAGAAAATATACTTCAAACTCTTGTGATTGGTATATATCTCACATTTTTCACCATAGAGATACTATCTTCATTTCTTCAAAGAAAATATTACAACTGATAACTCAAGATCATGAGTGGTATAGTTTTGTTCATGAATTTTTAGCTGCTGTGATGCATAAGCAATAACTCTATAATTCTGTATAGGGACACAACTAAGTCCTTTATTTGAAGAATCACTATAAATAAAAAACCCATCATTCCATGATGGTAGAGTCAAGATAGAAGAATTGACTAATATTTTCTTTAGTTATTCAAAAAATTCTTCACACTCTTTTTCCAAACAAATTTAACCCCTTTACGTGTGAGCTTGGTAAATGGGTTAGCCAATCGGGAAAAATTCTGGACGAAATGCCGATAGTAACCTGCTAAAACAATAAAACTGTGTACCTCAGTTATACTTGTTGGTGCTGGACATTCTTGGATTGCCTTTTTATTTTAAGGATCAGTAAATATTCCATCCTTAGAGACAACATGGACAAGAAAATAAATCTCCTGAATCTAGAATTCACACTTGCTAAAATTATCATATAATTTATTTCTTTTAAGAGTTTTCAAAATAGAAAGCAAGTTATTTTCATTACCTTTAGGTTTTGGAGTATACCAAGATATCATCAATAAATATCACTATAAATTAATCAGGATATTCCTTGAAAACTCTATTAATTAGATCCATGAAAATAGAGGGTGAATTAGTTAGTCCAAAAGGAATTACTATAAACTTGTAATGCCCATACCTAGTATGAAATGCAATATTTGGAATGTCTTCCTTCTTCATGCACAATTGATGATATCCAAATTGAAGGTCAATCTTTTAAAAATATTGAGCTCTATGAATTTGATCGAATAAATCATCAATCCTAGGTAGGGGATACTTGTTGTTTATTGTTATAGCATTGATCTCCCTATAGTCAATGCACAACCTCATAAATCCATCTTTCTTATTAACACAAATAACATGGGCTCCCCATTGAGAAACACTACGGTGAATAAATACTTTATTACTCAATTCCTCTATTTGTTTCTTTAGTTCCACTAATTCCACAGTGGCCATTCTATAAGGGGTATTCGATATGGGCCTTGAACCAGGAATTAAATAAATGTAAAACTAAATTTCTCATTCTGGAGGATGTCCAGATAAATCCTCTGGAAACACATTAACATATTCTTTCACAATAGGTACATCCTTTATGTGAACATTCCTTTCCTCACCCATAGTTATTTCACTCTATTCCTCCCTAATAATTGAATTTATTAGAGATACTAGGGGTGGATCTAGACGAGAATCATATGGTGATGTTTCTGCTCCAAAGATAAGGTATTTCTTATCATCATAAAAAATTGTAACATCATTATTCTTACAATAAATTTTCACATTATGGTACGAAAACCAATCCATACCGAGGATTATATCAAATTAAATCATGGGTATGATAGTGATATCAGCAGATAAAGAACGTTTATATGCCATAATGGTAACTGATTCACAATTTTTTTTTCAATGATACTTTCCTTAAGAGTTTTGACTAAAACACCCTTATTAAATCAAATTGGAAATATCTAATTTTCTTGGAAAACTGGGAAGATATGAAAGAATTCAATAATCCAGAATCAAATAATTCATTGGCTAAATTTGAGGAAATGATTAAAGTACCTGCCACCACATCTTTCGAAACTTCAACCTTATTAGTTATGATTGAATAAGCTTGGTCTTTCTCCCTTGGCTATTTTGAGGTAAGTTTACTTGGAACTTATGACATTCATTTTCATAATGCCCCATTTCTCTAAAATTTTAGCATTCAACATTGACACCCTCTTTCTTTCCCTTGCAATCACGTGCTTGGTGGACTTTTTCACCACACTTGTAACAAACTCCCATTCACTTCAAGAAAGTACTAGGGTGTTTCTTCCCACATTTAATATAGGATGGAAATTCAAATTTTCCTTTCTCCCCCTTATTTCCATTTCCAGAGTGTTCGAAAAATCTATTCTTCTCTTGTTTTTCTTTAAAGTCGTAAGACTTAGATAATTCCTTTTCTATCTTTATAGCACATGAGAATATATCTTCGTATGATGATAAGGATTGTGAGACTAATGCTCGATGGAGAAATGGTTTTAACCCATCAAATAATTGATCAATATTAATTCTTGGGTTATGTATATAATCTGTATCATGCCTTTCTAACCTTGTAAAGTTTTCCTCATACTTTGCGACATTCTCATCCTCCTTTTTTTAGACTCAGAAATTTCCTTTCCATATCCGCTCGATGTTCATGAGGAAATTATTTTTATAAGAAAAGATCTTTAAACTATCTCCATTCCATATTTGATACTTATTCATCCTCCTTTGTGTTTTTAATTAATTACCACAATTGATTTGCATCCCCTGTGAGGCGATAAACTGATATGACAACTTTTTCAATTTTTCTATTCCCCAAAGAATGAAATATTTTCTCTAAGGAACTTATCCACTATTTAGCTACAAATGGATTTGTAGTCCCATTGAATGTTGGTGGTTGTTTCCTCATAAAGCGGTCTAACATTGATCCTCTCCATTGTAGATCAGGGTGCTCCATATGGGTAAAGTTATTATTCATAACTTGAGTGAGTTTTCCTAGTATGGTTATAACCTGTTCAACAACAGTTGAATCACTAGTTCCACTATAATTATCTTGAGTAGGAGGGAAATACATACATGGATTACGTGTGTTGATACATTTTCCATTCCTTCCACTAGGAACCATTTATAAACAATGGAATACACTAGATTAGTTTATGAATTGCAATACATAAATCCAAACTAGTAAAACACCTAACATAAATTGAATAGTTTATGCATATAATCCACAATCATAAAAAAAATGTTTTCTTTGAGGAAGTATTTACCCCTAAATCCTTCATAATGTCTTGTAAAGAAAATGTGAATTATCCTAAGCATATCCCTCAGGAGTTTCATAACTAAGAGTGCAACAAGGCCTGTTATTGTGCACCAGTTCTCATTCGAGTATAGCTCAAAGTAGTGTTTTCGGGTTTTACCCCTAGATACATCTATGCCAGAGCCACCTCTACCTGCTCATATCTAGACAGGTATGTATTTCTTGGAAAATTCACAAAATCTTTACATTACCAAAATTATAGGAAATTATTTATAATAATACTCAAAGTCTATCTGAGGGTAATGTTCTCTAATCAGAGTTTTTATAAATCTAGTTTCCAAGGTTTGTACTAAAATTCTTCTGATACCAACTATAACACACCGAACCTAGTTACCCAGATTCGGTGCATTATTACATAACATTGGCATGATCACAAGAGATTAAGTCTCAAAAGACTGATTAGTTTATTAGCCTTGGAAGTATCAGATATATGCATAAGTTTTACATTACCTTATGAAATGGAAAAACAAAAACATTGTGTGCCCTTTGAACACACTCATATCCCTTAGCCTATTCTTGTAGGTTAATTGAAATATAATTCTTCACATCCTGGGAAAAATAAAACATAAGAAAGGGGTGAGCTCAGATGCTCAGTATGGATAACAATATAGAAAAAACTATTATAAATAAGCACAAACATTTAAGACAATGTATAAGACTTAAAAAAGCATATAAAACTTAAACTTCAGCATAATATGGAAAAGATAAATCAATTAATGCTATTTAATTATTCACATGGATATTAGGCTAGTCAAGTAATTACATGTAATATAAATACCTGATTTCATAATGATAGAATGCATAATACCGGACATCATAACCACATAGTCAAGGCCTCATTCCAAGAATACAAATAAGATTTTTTTCCAAGGACTTGTGCCAAGACACTAGTTTGTCTCATGAGACCTATAGATGCATTGAAGGGCTATAGAGAGCCTCTCCCATCACTTACTAAGTCCAATGTATTCTTCATATGAAAAGGTTGAAACATAAAATCTAACAAAGGATGTTGACATTGATGAAATCAAAACTATTTGAGAGAAATATATCTTTCTATTTTGAAATCATTTAAAAGTCACGTAATTATAAAAGAAAAAATTTATTTTTAAAATATTCTTATAATATTTTAAGTGAAGCTTTGAAGGTGTTATAACATCAAAAAATAGCTTCACCTGCCGTATAAGTTAAAAAAACATTCTTACCTTAATTTGTCGAAAAGGTCATAAAGTACCTTGTTTGGAAAGTGATGGAAAGATTCCTTTTAATTTTTTTTATAAAAATTAAAATGAGTGTATAAATTAATTTAACCCATTTTCTAGTAAATAGTAAAAATGTTTTGAAATACATTTTTAAGAAAAAATTATGTGGATTATAAAGAGGTCCCAGTAGATACTTACGTAAAAACAACCTCAGATAATAAAGAGATTGTAAAATTAACCCTTACCTTGTAATTTTTATTAGTTGACGGTAGGTTAAACTCTTGTATAATAGAAAAATAATTGTTATTAAATTATAAAATAACCACATACATAAATATGATATCATATATGATCTTCTAATATTGCTTTGTTAATGATATTTCAGTAGTATCATTATTTTGGGTGGTAACTGATTCATTTTACATTATATGCTTTGTTATGTAAGTCATGTTTGTTATGGATAGGATTTATTCTATTAATATCTATAATTATATTAAGTTCTTAAAAATTATTTTTAATCATAAAATAAAAATTATTTTTGAATGTTCATGATAGGGAACGAAATATCATCACGTCGTGAAGACGATAAGCCGTACGTATGCAAGAGCGATAATATCATTCTATTAGTGGTGAAATAATATGTAATCAGATGGTATATTATATATACAGAATCATTAAAATGTTATATTTATTATTTTCATCAGTTATACTCATTATTATACCCATCCAAATAATGAAGTGTTGAATAACAAAGTACACCATGACGTGGAGATGGTAAGCTGTACTTACACACGTATGGTGACTTTATCATTCATAGGATGGATAGAATAATGAATATGGCTGTACCATATTTATAATAACATCTTAGTATGTAAAAGGTACATGATTTAGTATTTTATTATGTAAACAACAAAGAAAGAGGAAGTGGAAGAAGAAAAGAACTTTGAAAGAGGTGATGAAGTAATTACCTCTTTTTTGGGTTCTTCATTTTGATTTGAAAAAAATGGATTCATAGGTTGACTTTATGATCAAATTAATACCTCTAGGTTGAAGTGAGGGTAGTTGGAAGGATATTTTAGAAGGGGTTGGTTGAGGTAAAAGGCTTTGGAGGTGTTAAATTAAGAGAAAGGGAAGTACCCTTTTATAAGAGAGGTGAGGGCCACTTTATGAAAATATTGAAATATTATTTTATTATTAAATCATTTTCGGTTTATAATGGATCCAAAAGGATTTATTTCAAGTCTAAGGTGGGTATGGTTAGAAAAAATCTCAATCAATAGGTTTTAGACAAGTTTATTTCACCATATTAACCTTATCTTTTAGATTTAACTCTTAGTTAAATAGTTTAACATTTACCATGTCTTCTTGTATTATTATAATACATGGTTAATAAACTTACTATAAAATGCCAAGAGAAACTCAAGTGGTTTATTAATGATGTATATATAATTATATAATTCATTTGGATGAACCTTATATTTTTAAGTCTATTATATAATTTAATAAAATAGTATATGTTTTAAAAACTCATTTATGTCAATTTTGACACTATTTAGTATTTGGTTTTTGTGAGAGTCATAATAACATGATTAATTTGAAAAAAATTTATTTATTCAACTCTAAAATGTCATATTAACCTAGAGAATTCTTATAATGCATAAAAAGTCTCAATTTAAATTTATTTTAATATTTATGACATCAATTATTTTAGTCTTTCATTAATAAGGTAATTACTAAATCATAATTGTGTCATAAAATAATTTTAATTATTTAATAACATAAAATTATAAATAAAATAACATGATTTATTAAATAATTTTATGTTTCTAATTAATATTTATAGTCGAATTTATATTATGTGTAACCCTATATTAAAAATGTTTTAGTTATTAAACTTTGAATTTAACACTTTTAACTCTTCTTTAAATAAAATATAATAAATGTATTAATCAAATCCAAGTGGATAAAAAAGGATCATATTTTTTTTCTAAGATTGATTTTGGTCTAAATACACTTATCTAATAGAATTAGGATATGTGTTAGGGTAATTATAATACCATTTTACCTTTAATTACCCTATTTACTTTAAACTGTGGTAAATAAAATTCAAAAGTTACTATTCACCAAAAATTATTTTCATCCTAATGAACCACATTTTACTTACTGATGTCAACTATGTTTCTCAGATTTTTGAAATTCAATTCACATAAGTGGTAAAATTACGTTTTATGCAAATTTAAAAATGTGCCTAGAAGGTGGGTAAAAGACGGTAAAAAGTTTAATAAAATTTTATATATCCAATATTATTATAAAATGAATTCAATGAATTACATTGGATTAATATAGGTATTATGTATCTATTTTGACTATAAAATAAATTTACATTTAAAAATAATTACTTAAATAAAAATTGGTTTTAAACAATAACATGTTTTTTACTATTTATCAAAGATTGAAAGTTTTCAGAAAAATACCAAAAATTAACCCAAAGCTAATTCTGATATTTTGAATCCAAAAACGAAGTCAATTTTGAAAAATAAAATTTATAAAATTTTAAAAAGTGGGTATTACTATTCATAACTACTAGTTTGATTGGCCGTGGTGTACTAGAATTCAAAGTTGCATACAACACAAGCTATTGGTATTAAAGAGAAGCATACTGTGGACGCTTGGGGTGTTACAATAGATCCTTGTTTCTTGTGAAAAATGTGGGTACACTTTATTCTTTTTTAAAATTCCATATGTGTCCTCTCCCCCACTTATAAAAGGCCACCCCCTATCCTCTCTTCTTGACACTTCCAAAATCATTTGTTTCTACTAATACCTACAAAAATATCTTAATTATTTTACTCCCCACAACCTATAATCATTATTTTTATTTTAAATCCCTCCTAATTAGTATTTAGGTCTAAACCTAAAGAGGTTCTCTAAAGAAGAGGTATAGTCCTTAAACTTGCATTTTCATTTCATTTATTTCTATAAATCCATAAAATATTCTTAAAATACTATGATATAATAAAAATAATATCAACCATATAATTATATGTTATTATGTTAATGGAATAACCTATATCCATCTTCTATTCCATCAAATGGGAAACAAAACCATCGATCGTGTGTACAGTGGAATACCACCTCACGAACCGATGTGTTGTGTTTTTCATTAATGTTTTACTTTGAAAGTAAAAGGGATATATTAAATAAATATACATGATATGTATAACATAATTATACTTATTTAATTATTATATAACATTCAAATTCTTACTTTCCATTCCATGAGGGATACAATAACATCGCTCATGTGTACAGTGGACTACCACATCACAAAGCGATTGGATTCATTTTTCACTAACAATTTTCATGAAAGGTAATAAGGATAAAGTTTCTAAATATATGTGATATATATGATATAATAATGATTATTTAAAGGTGAATTATCATTTAACTTTATTTTTTTTATCCGTTAAAAATGAATACAAAGTTCTTGCATACGCACGATTTACCGTCTCCATGAACAATGTATTTCATTTTATATCTCTAAATTTTGTGGATTAATCTAAATACATATATAATTAATATATATTATATTTATATCATATTAAAAATTCTTGATATGATGGAACTATGATCAAAATAAAATTATCTAAAACACCAAATCAAAACATACATGAAAAACAAATAATTTATTATCCAAAATGTAAATTTAACAAGAAGTGTTAATAAATGGGTAATAAACGGTCATAAGTAAATAATATATGGAATGATATATATAAGTATGGTTATGGTATGGATATATAGTAAACCCATATTTATAATACAGGAGGTTCAAATATGTATAAATAAATTAGATACTTGAGTTAAGGGATTTCTAGTCTCTATAATATTTTGGAGACATATGCCATATTCACTCCTCATTTATTTTTTGTGGTTTATATACTACCGCTTTTGACATGTTATATCACGAGTCTACTTCCTCAAATTATATTTAAAATTTCATTTGATTTTATTCTTTAACGGTGCTTATGATTTAAAAGTTTCCAAAGCGGTAATGGATTTTTGTATCAATTTGTCTTATTTGAGACGTACATTATGTTAATAACATATCTTATTTTATAGGGTAAATATAAAGCCATTTTTCTTATAATATAATGAATTTATTTATTATAATGATATTTTATATTTAATTTAATGTTATTATTTTATGGATCTTATGATTCAAATTTACCAAAGTGGTAAGGGTTTTATGTTACAATATTATCATTTATCATAATTGTTTGTGTTTATTCATCTGAATATGAAATATTATGACCAATATCTCAAGAAAATAATAAATTTTATTATACTATACTTATTTAAATAGAATAAATTTTTCCATTCATTTTACTCTGTTTACATAACCAAGAGTTTAAATAATGTTTTTAAGAAAAACCATCTTTATTTCTCTTTTTTGTCAAAAAATTGTTTTCTTCCATATTCATGTTTTCTAAAAATGTGTTAAAAATTGTTTTAAAATTATCCAAAGGATTTATTAAATAAAATTTTACCCATTTTTTAATTTTTTTAAAAGTTTTTTAATAGTAATATTCATATCATTTTCTAAATAAGGCTTTTTTGACTTTTACTGAAAATGTGAAAGTCATATTTATTTTAACATGTATGACCTAAACGGAATTTCCAATGTCATTCAAATTATTTTGTTTCAAGATCAATTTATAATTTTAAAGGTTATTTTCAAAGAAAATGATTTACAAAATATTTTATGAATTTCTAGTTTTAAAAATGTGATTTTCAAAGAAAGTTTATTTTCCTTAATAAATATTCTGTAAAGACCCGTAAATTTCAAGGAAATTTTTTCTTAATTTTCTTTGGAATTTTAAAAGAGCGCAGCTTCTGACGGCGCCTGATTCCGAGGCCCGGTGTGCCCGGAATCAATTTCCGAAGTTTGGCTCGGGTACGTTCAATGAACGGACGAGCGGGTTTTTTCTAACTTTTGAACCGGTGCCCGGAATCGAATTCTGAGGGCTCCAATGAAATCGCAGCACCGATATTCGCTTAGAAACGCCTCTTCCGGAGTTGCGTTTGCTCGAGTGTGGTTTTTAATTTTCGGGCTTAGAGTTAAGAAATAAAATAATTTTGCTACAACTTTATTTTATTTCGCTTAAGCCACTTGGAAGCCACTTGAAGCCACTTAAAGGTGGCTTGAACTGAGTTGAACTGGAAAGGATGCTATCCAGAAATATCCTACACCTTGGTAGGATATTTGTGAGGTGGGGCCCGCACGAGCCCCGCCGTTTCTTTCCGTTAAGAAACGCACCCGTGAAAACCCGTCTTAATGAAAGTCAACTGATGCGTTTCTTAAAATCTTAACAGACCATTTAATTGGGATGTTTCTTTCGTAAATTAAATGAGCTGTTTCTTTCGTTGAATTAATTCTACGAATTAATGGTTCGTTTCTTATCTTTTGAAATTCAAATGTTTAGTTGTGTAAATAAAATAAGGCTTAAGCTTATTTTATTTTGGGTTGAAACTTGTGGCGTGGAGAGGATTTGGAGGAAAGCGTTCTTCTTCGACGAAGAACGCGAAGAACGCGAAGAACGCGAAGAATGCCAAACCTGCGGAGATCGACGACGCGAAGCCTTGTACCGCGACGCCAACAGATCTCCCTTCGCGACGCTTCTTCCGCGACGATCCAACCCCGCGACAGCCTTCGATCGACAACAACCAAGGTAGGGGGTTGCGCTTCTTTTTATTTTCTTTTTGGATTTCAACAACAACATGGGTTTAATTATTATTAATTAAATCCGTATGTTCTTGGTCCTCGGAGATCGTCGACGCGACGCCCTTCCGCGGTGTGACGATCACCTCCTTCCGCGACGGTCAATTCCGCGACGACCTCGCATCCGACAGCGACGGCGAGGTAGGGATTTATTTTGGGAATTACCCCCCTTTTTCTTTTTATATTCCCGTAATTGTTTCTTTAAAAAGTTAAAGAACAGGATTTGTGAACAATTTTTAAAATTATTAAAATTGTTGTTTTCGTTCAAATAAGGAACCCGTTTTTATGAAACAATTTTATTTCATTAAAAATTGTTTCGGATATGCGTTCATGTGTTGAACTTTAATTTCTCCCGTTGTTTATATCTAACGCGGAGGGTGCGGGCCAAACGAACACGGCCCGACAACTCTCCGCCGTTCTTCGTTCTTGTGCGGATTTGACGGGCAACGACGGAACGTGCCGCAACGGATGTTTGATGATCCCGCAGTAAAGAACGGAACCCGGGAGGAACAACGGCGCAGACGGGAAGGAAAACGGGCCACCGGAGCGACTCCGGCGGCCGGAGGCGGCGGCACCCCGCGGGTGTCCAGCGCGACACCCCGCGGGTGCCGCGGGTGTCCAGCGCGACACCCCGCGGGTGCCGCGGGTGTCCAGCGCGACACCCCGCGGGTGTCGCGGGGTTGTCACGCGGCACCCCGCGGGTGTCCAGCGCGACACCCCGCGGGTGCCGCGGGGTTGTCAGGCGGCACCCCGCGGGTGTCCAGCGTGACACCCCGCGGGTGTCCAGCGTGACACCCCATGGGTGCCGCGGGGTTGTACGCGGCACCCCGCGGGTGTCTGGCCGACACCCCGCGGGTGCCGCGGGAGTGTCACGCGGGGCGGCGGCTTTCCCCCGCGTCGGCCACTCGGCCGAGCCGAGCCGGACCGGCCCTGGCCGGGCCGGGCCGGGCCAACCGGGTCGGACCTGACCCGGTTCGGGCCAACCAGGGGGGGGGGGGGGGTCGGGCCGGGTCGGCCCGGGTTCGGACCCCCCGTCTTCGGCCAGACTTCGTTCAAATGGTCGTATCTTGAGCTACGGGCCTCCAAACGACCCGCCGTCTATGGCAACGCGATCCCTGGATCGAGACGATCGTTTCGGTTTATCGCACTCAAGGTTTCGGAATACTTTGAGTTCGGCCGGGTTGGTTCGTACACAAAACCAGCCGGGCCCTCGGAGCGGAAACGCTCATATCTTGAGCTACGAACGTCCGATTGACGTGACATAAGCTTTGTTGAGTCCCTATTTGTGAGACGGATCTTTTGGCACCCTCCGCCCGAGGTTTGGACGCAGGTGGAGTACGGTCGGGTTGGTTTTGCCTTAAAAACCAACCAGGCCCCTGGGACAAAAAAGCCAATAACTCACAGACCGAGCGTCCGATTGACGCGCCGTCTGTTGCGTTGAGTTCCTGTTGACGATACGAAACTTTTGGAATCCTTCGTCCGAGTTTTGGATACAGTTGGTAGTGGCCGGGTTGGATCGCACCCGAAATCCAACCGGGCCCCTGGAACGGAAAAGCTGATAACTCTCAGACAGGACGTCCGTTTGACGAACCGTCAGCGGCGTTGACGATCACGTTGAGAAACGGTCCCTATGAGTATACCCTATGAGAGATCGGGGTACAGTTGAGATACGACTGGGTTTGGTTCGCTCACGAAACCAACCGGGCCCCTGGGACGAAAAGGCTAATAACTCACAGACCGGGCGTCCGATCGACGCGCCGTCTGTTGCGTTGAGACCCCTATGACGAGGTGGTCCTTTGAGATACTTCTTCGTGGGACCTTGAGATACTTGGAGTATCGACTTGCAGCTCGTGGAGCGGACCCTCCCAGAGTCGAGCGTGTAGAGTACGGAGACCGTGTAGCCGACTGACACCTAACGACTGCTTGACCGACTCGACTTGGAGTGAGTCGACTAGCCCAGTGGACGGAGCACTACCTTGTTTGGGTGCAGACCCATGGCGGACGGAGCACTACCTGTGTGATAGTGCAGACCCGCGGTACTCGTCCGGAGAGTACCTCAGCAGGCTACTAGGGGGTGTGCACTACTGTGTTTGAGTGACATACCTCGATGGGAAGCACTACTGTGTTTTGGTGGCTGGCCCGCGGTACTCGACAGGAGGAGTACCTCAGCGGTCTTAGGTTAGTGAGCAGTACCTCGGAGTCGTGACAGGACCACTGTACACTCCAGAGACGGAGCTCTTCAGCAGTTACGGTTTCGATAATGAAAATCCTGGTTTGAGCTGAGACTTTTGACCTTGTGTTTACCTCATGATTGAGATGGGTCACTGTTTCGGTGCGGATGTGCGTCGGGTTTTTGTTCCGACGCTGTTCCGCCAGGACGCGTTCGCGCGTGCACCCGTCGACCTGAGGGGATGGGCGCGCGGCTTGTGGCCCCGCAGTCCCGCTTTCCAAGGGCGGGCGGCATCCGTCCCTTGTTCAGGGGCGTCTGCTCCTTGATCGAAACCGGGATGATGGGACGTCGGCTCCTCCTTCCGTGGACGTCTCCTCGGAACTCGTCGCCTAATCCGGGTCTCCCTCATAGATTTAAGAATGTTCGTGAATCTCGTTCCCGGCGCCATATCTTCATGGACACCGGTTAATTACGCTGCTTCCGCCCGGACGCTCCAAGGGGTCTGGTCGGGGCAGCAACCTGCGGTGAGGAGACCGGGTAGCTCTGGGTGTCGGGGGCGTGTCTTAACACTACAACTCTGCATGTCTGCCTTCCGTCCCTAATAGGGCTTCTCGAAGGCGTGATGGCCTGAGGCATCCCGCGCTGTGTGCGGGGAGCTGTGTTACCTGAGGTTTTCCTCAGCTTCCCATGTTTAACACGGGGTATGCCGCGAGTTTAACGTCCAGAGGGGACGACATTGGACTGATCAACACGAGAAGTGGATCAGATGACAGAACCTCTTGCGGGGAACCTCCGACGCTGGGACCAACACATGGGCGGCTTCCCGAGTGAAGTGAAGTGGAATTAAATGGCATGACCCCACCGGGATGTGGCGGCCCGGGTAAGGATCAGGATGGATGATGGAGTGAAGAGCTTGGACCCATGCGTGCCAACCCGGTTCGCCAGGCAGTTCGGGTGCCTTCAACGGATGCCGAAGAGGGTATTCACTGCTATTCGGGAGGAGACAAACCCTTGCGTCCTTCGCCAGATGTGGCTGATGTTCGCCGCTTTCGGCTCTGGCGACGTTATCACTCTCCCTCCTACCGGGGTCGACGCAGGCTTGGCAACCGAGTACGCTGAACACTGGGCCATCGCGTAACCCGAGGGGCTTCTACGGAAGCCAGTTCGGCGGCTCGAGGTCACCCGTGCGGAGACCGGGCATCAAGGGAGGAGGTGAGGCGCCGTCACGCGGGGGAGAATGGAGGCGCGCCAAGCAGCGGAGCCGGCGCGAGCAGGGACTTCGGCAGCGGGCACATCGCAGGCTGCCGCTACGACCACGGCGCCCAGAGAGGGGGCACGTGCGGTGGTCGAAGAGCGGCCCGGGAAGCAGGTAAGGCGTCTGCTCGAACCCTCCAACGATGCAGTCTTCCCGGCGCTGTGGTCGGCCTGGATGACCCTGCGGCAGTCGCTGGGGACCGAAATCATCTGGCAGAAGATAACCAGCGAAGGAATCCATCTGACAGAGGTCGGGCGCCTCCAGGTCGCCGACAGGGTGAACTTCCACCGGCGGTATGCGTATCTGACGTCCATGGACGAGTACGCACGCCAACGTGGTCAGCGTGTGGAGCCGTCCCTTCTGGTGAAGGTGATGCTCGGTCTAGAGCCTGCTCCAGAACAGATGCCGCCGGAGGAAGATAACAGTAGCAACGACTCCGAGGAAGAGGAGGAGATGGGGGAGGATGAAGGCTCGGAGGGAAGATCCCATCAGGGGAGCCCGCGGGAGAGCGGCGAGGTGGCCGACTCTGGCAATATTGACATCACTGAGCTCCTCGAGGTCCGCTTCTATCCCTACTCAGCCTGCTTCATCCATTCTCTTATGCAGCTTCTAACCCATTTCTCCACCTTTCTCAGGAGTGCACGGATGTTGGTCAGGCATCCTCGGCAGGAGTAGGAGAGGCGCCAGCAGGACAAGGCGGGGGCCAGACGCGCATCATTGAATTGACAAGCGCTGAGGGGTCCCCTGCTGCAATTGCTCCTGCGGCAGCCGGGACAGCGGAAGATGACGCCTTGGATTCCCGTAAGTCTCCTTACCTTACTGTCGGCGCTTTCCGTTGAAAATCCGTGACTAACCACGGCATGCCCTGCGCAGTGATCTCAACACTGGAGGCTCGTCGGGCTGCCGAACCCAGGCCATCCACGAGTGGACCAGTGGCAGACCTGCCGCCTGCTCCGGAATAGACTTCCCAAACCGAGCTGGCCCCACCAACTGCTGATCAAGGGGCTGCGGACGCCGGCGGTGCTGGCATCGGAGAGAGGTCGGGGGCTGACGAGGGTGTCAACGCCGCTGGGGCGGGAGAAGAAGGTCGCCCAGATGTTGGGGAACCTATCCCCCGTGAGGACACCCCAGGGGCAGACCCTGCAGCAGACCTGCTGGCTGCCTTCCCTGCCTACCGGCCTGCCGACCCCGAGGAGATGGACGACTCGGACGCGGAGGCGGTCGAGGAGAGCCGGATAACGCGCCGTAGGGGGTGGAAGTGTATCCAGCGCTTCCTCAAGCGAGACCCATCGGAGTGGCTGGGGCGCATGGGATCCCTTCAAACCTGGCTGCGCTTCCTGTGTGCCGGGGGAGCTGATGCTCAACGCCTCCATCTGACGGTCCGTGATTTCATGGCTGAAAAGATGCGCGAGAGCCGCCGGCGTGCCGACGTCGCACCATGTAGGGACATGTCAGAGAGCACGCGGGCGCTCTTCGTGGCGGAGCAGGAAGTCCGGCATCTCGAAGGGCAGGCGGTAGAGAAGGAGGCCTTCGTCGCAACATGCACTGAGCTTGTGGAGAAACTAGCGGCCCAGCTGGTTGACGCCCAGGTACAACTGACGGAGGCGGGCCAACAGATGGTCACACTTCAAGTCGAACGGGAGCGTGCACAGGCCAGAATCGACGAACTGCATGCTGCGACCGCCGACGAGGAGAGGGCACGCAGAGAGCGAGAAGCAGCTCTGGAGGCCGCCAGCCAAAGGGTAGCGGCGTTAGAAAGACTTATTCAGCACGCTAATCCCTAGGGGCTTTTTTTTTGCCACTCACAGGAACATTTGCTTCCGCTACTCAATATTTCGATCCATTTGTATGGACCAATATATTTATCTGCATCTTTTGGCTTAACATGCTCAACCACAATTCATTGTCTCGCGGGAGCGTTAACCAAGCTTCAGGCATCCATAATTGGGCCTGGACTTCTAAAGAAAAGAGGGAGGTCATCCCTAGGAAAGGAGACCTCAAGCCTAATCAATGTATCATCCCCCCAACTTGTTCCGACACATGAGCGGGACAACGCTAGGGGCGTTGAGATTTTATCCGAACATAGGGAAATGAGAAAGGGTGAATCGCGTGTCCCGAATTCAGAAATCCACAACGGTCGGCCTTCCAGGAAATTCCCAAGACGGCAAGCGGACAATGGATCAATCGACCATACTACTGCAATAGACGGACCGAAGGTCATTATTCATATTGCAGGAGGCGGATCACATGTCATCATCAATGCCGCTTTGGGGGTTTTTTCAGGCACAAGGGTGGAAATCCAGATCAACAGGACATGCGAAGCGTAGGGCGAAGTGATGATTTGTTCGGACAGAATCCAACGCTCCCAAAATTGCGCCACCGTGGGGAAAGCGTATTAGGCGGATGCACTAATCTGGCCGTGAATCACCCCAATTCTCAGACAGAACCCCTTTGACGAGGAAACTGTCGCTTCCCATCATTGTGATGGGGCATCTCGAGCTGAATCGGGGAGAATGTCACAACTGCACCACTCTACCAGAAGCCAGGCCAGACGGCCGGCGACGAGGAGGGGCGGGACTTAGCGATCCCTGAGGCTGGACCCGAGTCGAGATGCCCGGGCGTTCCTACGTACTCCATCAGGCTCGAGATCAAGCCACACGTAGTTCTGAAAGTGCAGTTTAACGTCATGCAGGACGTAGAACCCCGATTAGGGAGATCTTAGTTTAAAGTCGTAGAGCTCGGACCATAGGGGCAGATCTTAGTTTAAGGTCTTAGAGCTCGGACCATAAGAACCTCAAAGCACGCCACATCATGCTCCCATCCCCTGGATATGCAAAGATGCACTGAGGGATAGTGCCAAGAGTTTCGAGGTTTCGCCTGGCCAGAATGGGAGGTGGAAAATGTAATGTGAATCATGCGGCCATTCACTCAAGGACTGGGGGCACTGGCGTGACGATATAAGAATACTGCCGACCGTGGCGGAAAAGCAGCATCAATATCGCACTAACCGCTGATGAAATGAGGCAGAAAACGAGCATCAACCGCTCAAGCGCAGGATTCATATCGATTTGCTGCCCGAGGCCCTTGGGGGCATCAGCCCGAGTTGGTGGGAGAGCACTGGGGCATTGTGTCCAAACCGCTCACGGGGGCTCCATCCAGGGCGTAGGCGATGGGTCCGAATGAAAGGGAGCACGAAGCCTGAAAAGTGGAAGGAACCTAACCAAGCTGAACCTGACCCTCCTGGCAATAAACCATAGTACTCTTGACACCGGTGGACCACTGCAAGGGGTCGAGGGCCACGCCTTGAGGGTGACCCGAAGGCGGCGGATTCCCCAGAGAAGGGGGAATCTTTAAGAGGTGGGGGGCTGGACCCGAAGTTTCAAACATCCGGGCATTCCTACGTATCCCATAAGGATGGGAATCAAGCCACACGTAGTTCTGGAAGCGCGGCGCAACACAATCGGGCACCAGCGCGGGGAAGGGTGCGGGTCTGACCCTCGCACACAGAAGAAGCGGTATTTGATATTTCTTGTTTGTCCTTAAAGGTGGATGGTTTTTCTTTGTGCAGCGACATGCCTGTGATTAAGGAATCCCTGGCGTCGCCACAATAATCAAGCCATGAAAGGCATTGATAAATGGCGTGGTTATTAACCAGCGCCCAACGTGAGTGTCCCCTGAGGAGAACATCACGATGCAGTGCCGTTTCTCGTCGGGCGGCCAAGACGATCACAGTTTACGGTCGTGTGGTAGGACCGGACAACACAGTTTAAGGTCGTGTGGTTCGGACCATGGAGGAATCCGCTTATTGCGATATGGCAGACCCAGCGGAGGTGGGAACATACCCAGCCCTGCGGTCACGCACGATTCCAGGAGAAGGATCCTGGGATAGGGGCCTGCGTATGTCCATCACCCGAGGGGCAGAGATGCTAGCCTCCAGTTATACTGGGCCCAGAACGCGATTGTTCGGGCGACTCCTTCCTCCTTATGGGGACGAGGGTCCAGCTACACATGGCCCTTAGGGAGGACATCAGCATATATCCTTGGTGCTCAGATCGTGGGAGCCTCGACAGACACCATTACCCTGGTTGGCCTGCCTAACGTGTAAAGGTGTACTGAAGGTCAGTATGAAGAGAGTGTCGAGATTCCACTACAACGCACAAAGGCGGAGTGTGATGAGGACCGCGCAACCAATGTTCGGAGCCTGAAAGAGCCGACATGGCGATCAAGGATGTCGCTGACCATATTCGCAACACAACATCCGATCGCGTCAGCCTAGGACGGGGCAAGCAAACGAGCATCAACCGCTCAAGCGCATGATTCATATCGATTTGCGGCCCAGGACCCGCCGATAAATCGACCCGGAGCGGTAGGAGAGAACTGAGGCATCGTACCCAAACCGTTAACGAGGATCCCTTTGAGTGAAGGCTCGAACAAGAGGAAGCGTGAGGCCCGACAAGCAACACAGGACTTGTAGGGATTGAATCCAACGCCACGGGTCATAGACCTGAGTACCCAAAACATGTTAAAAGATCACCGGAAAGGGTCGGAGGACTCAACCTGAGAGCAACCAAAAGACGGAAGATCCCCGTGATCAACCAAGAGACGGGGCTAGACCTGAGACACAAGCGTCCAGGCGGTCCTACGTATCCCATAAGGATGGGAATCAAGCCATACGTAGTTCTTGAGGGGCAGTTTAATGTCATGCAGGACGATGAGGGGTGTGAGGTAGTCTCACACACGGGGGAGGCGTATGGCGTGGCCAGTAGACCGACATGAATGAGGACATAATCCCCCGCTCACGCGTTACGCCTCGCACAAAAAGAAGGGGAACTTGGGCCAGAGGCCCAATGCGGGATAGAGATTCCCGGGAAATGGGGCTGGGCCTGAAACATGAATGTTCAGGCGGTCCTATGTATCCCATAAGGATGGGAATCAAGCCGTACGTAGTTCTTGAAGTGCAGTTTAACGTCATGCAGGACGAAAAGAGAAAGGGGGAGCAGAAGGCATCCCCAAACGTGGGGGGCGTACAGCGTGGCGAGAAAACCGACGTGAATGAGGGCATAGCCCCGCGTTCACACCATACGCCGCACACCCGGAGGCAACTGGGCCAAGGGCCCGAGATGGGATGGAAATTCCCGATGGATGGGGCTGGGCCTGAAACATGAATGTTCATGCGGTTCTACGTATCCCATAAGGATGGGAATCAAGCCGTACGTAGTTCTTGAAGTGCAGTTTAACGTCATGCGGGACGGATGCTGAACAGTTTAACGTCTTGTAGCTCGAACGTGGTGCAGTTTAGCGTCATGCAGGACGAATGCAGTTTAACGTCGTGCGGGACGAACTGCAGTTTAACGTCGTGCGGGACGAAGTACAGTTTAACATCGTGTTGGACGAAGATGCTTGGCAGTTTAACGTCTTGCCGCGCGGACGAAGTGCACTCATGCAAAGTACTGCTTGAGGAACCTAGCGTTGGTGGGAGGAGTGACACGCTCACCATCCATAGTCGCTAGGGAGTATGCGCCATTGGGATAGACCTTGTGGACAACAAAAGGTCCCTCCCAATTGGGCTCCAACTTGGGTGGCTTCCTGCCGGGGATCATTGGCGCTCTTAGGGACAGCACTAGGTCACCCTGCAGGAAGGAGCAGAGGCGAACCTTCTTATTGAAAGCTCGAGCCATTCTGCTTTGATGCCTCTCCAAGTTGTGCAAAGCGCGAAGTCTATTCTCATCCAGTGCTTCCAACTCGACTAGACGGGCTTCAGCAGCTCTGTCCGGCGCTTGCTGGTCGTAGACCGCAGTGCGCAAGGACGGTAACTGGATCTCGATGGGCAGGACGGCCTCAGCTCCATACACCAGGGAATAAGGGGTCATCTGGGTGGAATTGCGAGTTGTCGTCCGATAATCCTAGAGGGCGTTGGGGAGCTTGTCCGGCCAACTCTTCTTGTTCTGACCAACCATCTTTTGCAGAATGTTAGAGAGGGTTTTGTTAAACGCCTCAATCTGTCCATTCGCCTGCGCATGATAGCGAGATGTATGGTTCGAGCGAATGTTGTACTTGGTGTACAACTTCTTCAACTCGGCTGCTCGGAAATTGGCTCCGTTATCCGTGAGGATAGCGTGAGGCACTCCAAATCGATAAATGATGTTGGAGGTCACGAAGTCAGCGATCGAACAGGATTTGACCTCTCTGAGCGGAATCGCCTCTGCCCATTTGGAGAAGAAGTCCGTAGCGGTCAAAATGAACCGGCACTGGCGAGCCGTCGCCGGCGGGTAAGGTCCCACAACGTCCATCCCCTAGACTGCAAAGGGCCAAGAATACCTGATGGTATGGAGAGGCTCCGGCGGCCGATGCACAAAGTTCGCGTGAACCTGGCACGCATGGCACCTCCTGGCATACTCGATGCAGTCGTGGATCATAGAGGGCCAGAAGTATCCCAACCTCCGAATCTGGTGGGACAGCTTTGGCCCAGTCTGATGGGCACCGCATGAACCAGCATGAACCTCTTGCATGACTCGTGGGATCTCAACTCCATGAAGGCAACGGAGGAGAACACCATCAAATCCGCGTCTATAGAGGATCTTCTCCAGGCCGGGACTGCTCTGGAGGACAAACTGCGATGCGCGGCGTCGAACTCGCTCGCGCTCGGCCCGATCCGACGGGAGAATGCCATGTTGGAGGTACTCAACCAAAGGCGTCCTCCAATCAGGGGCTGGTTCGACTGCCATATCTGGGGTACTCGGGGCTCCGGGCATAGGGGCAACCATGGTGAGATTACTTACCGACGGGCCGCGATCTCCCTCCGGGATAACGGGAGCGATGAGCCTGCGGTGCGTCACGCGGACGATCAGGTTATCCTGTTCAGGCTCTGCAAGTGACGCAACAAGGCTGGCCAAAGCATCTGCTCGACCGTTCTGCGACCGGGGAATATGGACAATTTCTGGCCGAGAAGGGAACTGGGCCATCAGAAGGAGGGTGCACTCCAGCAACGGCACAAGTTCCGGCTTCCTGACAACATAGTCGCCATTGATCTGCTTAACGACCAGCTCAGAGTCCCCTTTCACACACAGATGGGGCACGTCGATCTCGAGAGCTAACTTGAGGCCGGTGATGAGGGCATGGTATTCCGCCTCATTGTTGGTACAGCCCTCTGACAACAGGAAAGAGTATGGCAGCACGGCTTGCTCCGGGGTAATAAAGACGATACCCAAGCCCACTCTGTTGAGCTTAGGATTATCGAGCCTTCTACCGGTGGGGCTCCGGGAGGCACCGTCAAAGTGCATCTGCCAGCACGGATCGGCATGATCGACCGAGAGAATGGCCTCATCAGGAAAGCCTAGATCCAGCGGCTGATCCGCGGAGGTCGGGTGAGCAGCCAGAAAGTCTGCCAATGCTTTCCCTTTGATGGCCTTCTGAGACACATACCTGATGTCGAACTGCTGGAGAATCACAGCCCACCGCGCTAGACGGCCAGTCAACATAGGCCGGCTCAGGATATATTTCAACGGGTCTACCCGAGAAACCAACTGTACCTCATGGTGCTGCAAGTAGTGCCGTAATTTCTGTACGGAAAATACGAGCGCCAGACAGCTCTTCTCGATGGGGGAATACCTGACTTCCGCATCGAGGAGCATGCGACTAAGGTAATAGAGGTTATTCTCTGTTCCCTCGTTGTTCTTCTGGGCGAGAAGGGCACCCAGGGACCGTTCCAGGGCGGTCACATAAAGGACCAACGGCTTCCCGGATACAGGCGGCATCAGAACCGGAGGTTGAAGCAGGTACTGCTTGATTTCCTCGAAAGCGGTATGACACTCTTTATCCCATACATAGGTGGCACCTTTCTTCATGAGCCGAGAAAAGGGCTTACACTTGCCGGCCAGATTCGCGATGAATCAGCGTATATAGGCTAAGTGGCCTTGGAACCCTTGCAGTTCCCGGATGTTACCTGGGGGAGGCATCTGGATAATCGCCCTGATCTTCTCCGGGTCGATCTCAATACCCCGGTATCTTACCACAAATCCAAGGAACTTTCCAGAGGTGACCCCGAAGGCACACTTCAACGGGTTCATCTTCAGGCAGCGAGACCGGAGGAAGCCGAACACTTTCTCAAGATCTTTGAGATGGTCCTGACGCTGGCGCGATTTGACCACCAAGTCGTCGATGTAGCATTCCACCAGTGTGCCGAGGATTGGCTTGAATATGCGGTGCATCGCCCGTTGATAGGTGGAACCTACATTCTTCAGGCCGAAGGGCATGACCTGGTAACAAAAGATACCTTGGGGGGCCCTGAAGGCAGTGAACTCCTCATCCTCAGGGTCCATCCGGATTTGGTTGTATCCGGAGTATCCATCCATGAAGGAGAGGGCTTGGAACCCTGCCGTGGCGTCAATCAACAGCTCTGTCACCGGAAGGGGAAAATCATCCTTCGGACAGTGGCGGTTGAGATCGCGGAAGTCGATGCAGACTCTGATCTGCTCGTTCTTCTTCCTGACCGGCACAATGTTGGCCAGCCATTTGGGGTACTGAACTTCCCTCATGAAGTTGGATTTGATAAGCTTTTCAACTTCGGCCTCAACCATGGCACCGTGGAATGGGTGCATCTTCCTGGGAGGCTGCTTGAACCCGCGATGGTTCGCCGGGAGACCAAGGCGGTGGACGGCTACCTGAGGATCTAGCCCCGGCATCTCGTCATAGCCCCAAGCGAACACATCACGGTGCTATCTGAGGAAGTCCACGTACTGCTTCCGCTCTTCAGAGGGCATGGCGGCACTGACCAATGTGGGTCTTGGATCTGCTTCGGTTCCAAGGTTCACCTGTACTAACTCATCGACCGTGGCGGAGACGCCCTCCTCAAAGGCTGGGGGTGCATCTTCCACGTCCTCTCCACTCGGGGAGGGATCGTCCACGGGAGAGACTGCGTTGGAAACTGCATCGAGGCTACCAGATCCTACTGGGCCGCTGGTGTTGGCATGGGCGGTCGCGGTCATCTCATCAGGAGACTCACAGGCCGTCGAGACCATGGCCACATCCAACCGATGAATCGGGAGGACGTAAGCGTCATCCAAACTTGCCCAGGGATCACTTACAACAGTGACAGGCTCAACCTCACCTGCCAAGATCTGCTTATCCTTGCTCTTGTAATAGTCCGCATCTAGATAGCGGGCTTCACATGAGGCAAAAGGAGAGGCATCTCCCTGAAGCATGCCTACTCGACCGTTAAGGGAGTATTTGAGGCATTGGTGGTATGATGAGGGAACCGCCACGTGAAGGTGGAGCCATGGCCTGCCCATCAATGCGTTGTACGCAGTGTCTTGAGAGAATACCATGAATTCGGTGTTGGAAACCAAGTCACCGAACTGGGTCTTCAAGTGTATCTTACCGACCGGGGTTTTCTCGGTGCGGTCGTACCCCTGGATCCTGAGGTCGGAGGGGATCAAGTCATCCTCAGACAACCCCAATCTCCGGAGCGTCCGAGTTGAAATCAGGTTAATCCCGGACCCCGTGTCGACAAGACAGCGCCGGACTTCAATGCCATTGAACTGGCCAGTAACATACAACGGATGAATGTGCCCCTGTATAGGAGGGTCTTCATCCTTACCAGAGAACGAGATAACTGCCTGGCATTCGGCGTCCTCAATCGTTTCGGCGTGAAAGGCCTCTGCATCCGCAACCTCTATCTCAAACTGGAGGGGGCTTTTCAGGGCTTCAGCGAGTGCCTCACGCATCTCAGATGACATGCGCAGAGCCTCAAGGATGGAGAGCCTTGCTGGGATGTCGGCCAAGTGCTTCAGGACATCATACTTTTTGGCCAAGCAAGAGCCCCTGGTTGCAGGAGGTTGCTCTGCGGTTGGAGGCATGACGGGCTTTGCTGATTGGACCGGCGGCCGGCTGGTGCTTGGCGCATCCCGCTGTTCATTGGTTGAAGCCCGGGAAGTAGTCACCGTACTGGGGTCAGGAGGCCGGGACGGACTTGCGGCAGGGCGGAGCTGATCGCGACGCGGCTGAGGCGGTTCTGCCTGGTCCCACACCACAAACAGTGGCAGAGGCGAATCCGTCATCCCCGGATGGGGGGGCTGCGCGCGCTGAACTTGGTTTTGAGCCTGCTGCCTAGTCTCAGTGGCGTGCACGTCCTGGCTGGAGGTACCAACTGTTGTGCCCCGGCGACTCCGGTTGTTGCGGTTCCTCCGACGGTGGCGATGACCGGGGACACTAGGGAGGTCCAGTTCTTCAACGTCGGGAACCGAAAAGGGATTTACCAGCTCGACGGTATTAACCGAAGCGTACCCAACACCGTCATCGGACGAATCATCCATCGCCGGGCGGATCCGATGAGGGACCCCCATCTCCGGGGGCATGAAATCGCCGAGAGTGCGGGATAGTGGCGGAACTGGCGGGGCGCGCTCTTCCTTCTTGCGCCGCCGCCGTTTGCTATTCTTGGAAGAGGAAGGCTGGGACGATGATACCGAAGCAGCACCCGCAGATTCTGGGGGCTCAGGCTGATTCAAGCGCGCAAGGATGATTCCATGGGCGTGAATAATTGTCTTGCGGGCCATCCAGTTTTTATACTTCTGGGATCCGCGGTCGGAGACCAGCTGCCATTCGTCCTCATTGCCACTATCGTCATCTGATCCCACGAACACGCCCGCCACTTGTGCTGGAGCTAGGCCCAACCTGATTACATTGTTGTTAATCTGGTCTTGGAGCCAGTCCTTAAACACGTAGCACCGCCGGATGGTGTGCCCCAGGGCCCGATGGTAAGGGCAGTAGCGGGGGTTATCCGTGAGATGTGCCTCCTCTGGCCTCCAACACTCAGGCAGTCGCACAATCCTCTGCTCCAGGGCGCTCCGGAAATAACCGGGGACCTGATCCTCGTGAAATGAGTAAGTCAGGTATTGCGGGACCCTGGGAGCATGGTCTTGACAAGGGGCTGGAGGGGCCTTCCGAGGAGGTGGACCTTGATTATCTCGCCTGGGTTGTGGCGGTACATTACGCGGAGGGGCCGGCCGGTTCTGAGGCTGCCGCTGCTGGGCCGAGAACTGAGCCCATGGAGGCGGATTCTTATGAGGCTGTGGAGCTGGCCTCACCGGCAGCAGCTCCAATGGCCTGGGGGCCTCTATCTGGGCAACAGCAGCGGGCTCAGCCCTGCTGACTCTCCTTGCAGGAATCATAGGAGGCAGCGGGTGTGCCTGGCTGGCCTGTTGCAGGGCTTCCTCAAGACGTTGAGCTTTGTCTGAGAAGTCCCTGAACCCTCCGGGGTAATTCTGAGTGATCAGGGAAGGGACCAGCTCGGTCTTGACGTTCCTGACGCACATTGTCAGCAACTGCTCCTGAGTCAATGGCATGTCAAGGGAATACGTGAGACCCTTCCATCGGGCGACGAAGTCCGCGACTCGCTCATCAGGCCTCTGTTTGCACTTGAAGAGGTCTGCGATACTCGTCTTCCGGGTCGTGGAACTGAACTGGTAGAGGAATTGTCTACGAAGGTCCTCCCAGCTAGTTATCGACCCGACGGGGAGCTGGCTGTACCAGACAAATGCTGGCCCTTCCAGTGTCTGGACAAAGCAGCGAAGCTTAGCGGCCTCCTGCTGCGCCGGAGTTCCCAACATAGGCCCACACCTCGAGTTGAAATGGGCCAAATGCTGTGGCGGATCTCCAGTCCCGTTGAAGGGGGCGAAAGTGGGATTCCCGAATCCCGGAGGTGCCGGCATGTCATCCACCCATGCTGGGTATGGCTTGCCGTCTGGTGGGATCGCCACTTGCCGAGTCTCCAAGGCTTCCAAGCGGGCGATGAGTGCCGCCATCAGATCGTCCGGACATGGGTTCCAGTCCTGGCGAGGATCTCTAACCACGAGCGCATTGCATGGCCCTTCAATCAGGTCGTCGACCGGGTCGTCGAACTCGGCGGCTCGTGGGATGGAGGGCGGAGCGGCCCTTGGGGCAGCGGGAGGAATCCGAGCGGGGTCTCTCAGGTAGTCACGCCGCTCGGGAGGGTGTGGTGAAACATACCGCGCCCTCTTTCCATAGGCAATGGCCTCTCCCCTGTCGGCGAACACGGCGTAATCACAGTTGCCCGGGAGAGCCTCATCGAGGGGTGGTTGTTCCTGTCCCTGCTGTCCTGGCCTAGGATCATCGTAGTCAGGCCGCTGCTCTGCAGCGCGCTCGGCGAGGAGCTGGTCAACTAGCTTCTTCTGCTCGACGAGCTGTTGACGTAGCATAGCCTTCTCGGGATCCTCATCCGCCCTCTGTGTGGAGGCAGATGGGTCGGCGGGCTTCATAGCCCCGCCGTGCTCTTTACCTTTGCTAACGTTTCGGCTCAACGTCAGTGCTTCAGTGGGTGTGGGGAGACCCAGGAGGTTCCTCTGGTGACGAGTAACTCTCGCCGATGGATCCAACAACGGCTTGTCTTCGGGGGGAGAGCCCCCGTCGAGAAGTTCCAAGACGTTCCCCTCCCCCGACAGGTCAGCCATATTGACCGTTTCTGTCCCTGGGGATGTACCCTCAGGGCCACCCAGTGAATCGGGCTGTCGGCGAATCGCACTGAAGCGTAGGGCAGCGTACTTCCCCCATCCACGGATATACACGTGGGGGGTGGCTTCCTAGATAAACTTGCGGAGTACTTGAAAACACTCAACGCATCGTTGTTGGAGGGCCTCGTGGTGCCCAAATGACCCGGGGTGCCGAACCGTGGGGAGCGTGGCCAGGTCAATTTGACGGCACTGCTCACCAATATCCTCCAGGTGTGCTTGACTCCCGGGATATGGCATTTGTAGGCGGTGAAGACGGGAGTGAGTCTCCCGGAGAGTTCGGCGGAAGCATTCGAACTCATCCGGGGTGAGCGATTCGGGTGCATCAAAGTCCGGTACTGCGACTGGCCAAAACTTCTCAGGGAAGTGGCCCTCTGCAAGGACGGTCCAGAAGCTCCACGACTCAAACTCGGGACCCAGGTATCCTTGGTCCTCTTCAACGACTGGGAATGGACGGGGAACCGGTAGTGGTGCCGAGGCGGGCCGCCGGGCCGACGGGCTGGCCGGCGGTGAATACGGCGAGCAGGCCGATTGGCCTCCATATCCCGGGCCGCCCTCTGAGGGTGGCGGTGCCCCGGCTACCACATCACGATAGGACGGGCCGGCGAGCAAACATCCTGCCGTAGCGTCGGTGCTCGCCGAGGGTGCACTAGATCGTGGTTCGACCGTCGGTCCCCAGAAAAAGTCTCCGGCTTCTCTGATCGAGGCAGAAGGTGCTTCCGGAGGGGCTGGTACCAACCGCAAGCTTGATCCTTGGGGGTCTACCAGGCCCTCGCTACTCCGGATATACCTTCAGAGAGAATCGGGGATCATATCGATCTCGCTCTCGGGAAGTACGAGGCTGACGTGCCGCATTCCTACCCCTGCCCCTAACTGGCGGGATCGGGGGGAGGGCTCCATCGCCGAATCATACTCCGCCTCTGTATCAGAGAAACGAACCGGTCGGATCTCTGTCCGGAATTCCCTAACATTCTTCCCTCGACGTCGACGCCTCGCCTTCCTGCCCCTGGGTGGTTCTTCGGGGCATGGCTGATCTCTGTCCTGGCGTCCTCCGGCCGCACCGGTGTTGGGGCCAAGAGGACTGGAAACCAAGGTGCGAGGAGCACCGGGACAGATATCAAAGGGGACGCGGGGAGAGATGATTCCGGGCAGGCCTCCGGGCCGGGATCGAAAGGTGGGGTGACCCATGCCTCTTGGATTGGCCACACGGAGTAGACCCTGTTGGTGAATAGCGCTACCGCGAGGTGGTCCGCGGTGGCTATTGCCTGTACCAGCAACTGGGAGAGTCAACCCAACCTGCCTTTGGGGCGGTCGGGGCCTCGATCCAGGTCGGGCATAGAAGTGCCCCTGCTCAGGATGCGCAGGGGTCTGGTGACTGGAGCCAGGAGTGGCTTGAGCCAACGCGGCCGCTGTTGCTAGGGCCCCAAGGTGGGCATCCTCTTCCGCTCGTGCCCGACGTTGGCGTCGGGACAAACGATTCGGGATGAGCGGCGCGGGCAGGTGGAGAGCCCGTTCTTCGACTTGAGAGGCCTGGCGGCGGTGTCGCCAAGGCCTGATAGGAGCCCTTATCGTGGATCCCTGGAGCAAATCTCGGACAGGGTGGTCCCGGACATCTTCCACCTCATCCGCATAGGGGAAGGAGTTGTCGGAGCGCTTCAGGGATAAGCTCCCGAAGCGGTTGGACGTCGAGGTAGGCAGCGGTGCCTCCCTGCGCGGCCCTCGGGGGCGGCGTTGGTGGAGAGGTGCAGCTTCCTCGAGGTCTAGGCGAGCCATGTCCCTGGTGGGGATGACTCCCTCTTCCTCATATCTCCGCACCAAATTGTTGATCACCCTTCTCTGGATGACCTCCGAGGGGGAGAGAGGGCGTGGTTGCCCCGCAGCTGCGGCTGCTGGGACGGCTGTGGGACGGGCGGGACCGCGCGGAGTAGCCGCGTCGGTGTTTCCCCTACCCCTGCGCCAGTGGGCGGGTGGCGATCGGGCACTGGATTGGGCGACTTGATTCCTGAAAGCAGGGAGAAAAACCCATTAACACTGACAGGAAAAGGAATCGACAACCAACCATTAGTGCCACGACGCCTTCCATGGGGGGAACCCAGGCCCTCGGCGTCGTGAGACGGAGTGCCCGATTTCCCTTCCCCAGCCCCTGGCGGGTTTCGTGCCCCAGTGTTGAATGCTTGGTCGAGCAGCATGCTGGTCTTCCAACAACTCTGAAAGCCATCGGTCTTCGTATTGAGGAGAAGAGATTCACGTCGGGTTCACCATTTTTCTGTTTCGGTGCGGATGTGCGTCGGGTTTCTGTTCCGACGCTGTTCCGCCAGGACGCGTTCGCGCGTGCACCCGTCGACCCGAGGGGATGGGCGCGCGGCTTGTGGCCCCGCAGTCCCGCTTTCCAAGGGCGGGCGGCATCCGTCCCTTGTTCAGGGGCGTCTGCTCCTTGATCGAAACCGGGATGATGGGACGTCGGCTCCTCCTTCCGTGGACGTCTCCTCGGAACTCGTCGCCTAATCCGGGTCTCCCTCATAGATTTAAGAATGTTCGTGAATCTCGTTCCCGGCGCCATATCTTCATGGACACCGGTTAATTACGCTGCTTCCGCCCGGACGCTCCAAGGGGTCTGGTCGGGGCAGCAACCTGCGGTGAGGAGACCGGGTAGCTCTGGGTGTCGGGGGCGTGTCTTAACACTGCGACTCTGCATGTCTGCCTTCCGTCCCTAATAGGGCTTCTCGAAGGCGTGATGGCCTGAGGCATCCCGCGCTGGGTGCGGGGAGCTATGTTACCTGAGGTTTTCCTCAGCTTCCCATGTTTAACACGGGGTATGCCGCGAGTTTAACGTCCAGCGGGGACGGCATTGGACTGATCAACACGAGAAGTGGATCAGATGACAGAACCCCTTGCGGGGAACCTCCGACGCTGGGACCAGCACATGGGCGGCTTCCCGAGTGAAGTGGAGTGGAATGAAATGGCATGACCCCACCGGGATGTGGTGGCCCGGGTAAGGATCAGGATGGATGATGGAGTGAAGAGCTTGGACCCCGTAGGGGCTTCCTACGTACCGCGCGTTAGCGCGGATCAAAGTCAGCGTAGTTCGAATATACAGTTTAACGTCATGCTGGACGTCGACAAGCCGACTCACGAAGAGATCGAGGCCACCGGGCGGAGGATTGAACCGAACCACCTCGCACAGAGGGGGATGGAACGGCCGGGTGGATCACAGTTTCACGTCATGCTGGACGCTGGCAAGCCGACTCACGAAGAGATCGAGGCCGCCGGGTGGAGGATTGAACCGAACCACCTCGCTCAAAGGGGGATGGAACGGCCGGGTGGATCACAGTTTCACGTCATGCTGGACGCTGGCAGGAGAAAAAGGCAGTGGGGAAGCACAATGGAGATACACATGTGCAGTCTCCCACAAGGGTGGATTCATAGGTGAATCGACGCAAATGTGAACCCTAGAGGGGTCCACTGATGGACGAACCGACGTGAATACGACCGGGACGACCAGGTGGTGGGCTTGAACCTCGAAGAGGCTTCCTACGTACCCTGTTTAGGAGACAGGGATCAAAGTCCACGTAGTTCATTCTGTCAGGACTTACGCACTGAGGCAGCCCGGATGCGGAAAAGCTCAGTTGGAGAGGGACTTGGGCCGAAGGTGAGAGACCTCGATCCCTGTCACGCCCTCTACTGGCTTCTGCAGTGGGGAAGCACGATGGAGATACACATGCGCAGTCCCCCACAAGGAACTAGGGGTTTGCAATACCCTACCCCCGTGGGCGAAGGCCACTCCAATCCCGACATCCCTGCAGAGACGAGTGGGTGGGGGCCACATCCGAACTGGGAGGGGGACCCTGCGTGCGAGGCACGGGATCGGACGAAGCGGATGGTTTAACGTCTTTCCAGACGAAGTACAGTTTAACGTCGTGTGTTGAGGACGAAGCGGACAGTTTAACGTCTTGCCGGACGAAGTACAGTTTAACGTCGTGTGTTGAGGACGAAGCGGACGGTTTAACGTCTTGCCGGACGAAGTACAGTTTAACGTCGTGTGTTTAGGACGAAGCGGACGGTTTAACGTCTTGCCGGACGAATTACAGTTTAACGTCGTGTGTTGAGGACGAATGCAGTTTAACGTCATGTTGGACGAAACACTTGGCAGTTTAACGTCCTGCAGCGCGGACGACATGCTAGGCAGTTTAACGTCGTGCAGCTTGGACGTGTATGGTGCCACCGATGGGTCCGTGTCACTTCGCGCGAGCCTGGAGGGCTGCACGGGAAGACAACACACAGTGCAGGCACCTGGGATGAAGATCATCGGGCGCCACGTAGGCGGGTACCCTCAGGGGGTCAAAGGGGGCGACCTCGGCGGATTGCGCGCAAAAGAGAAACTTGGCACGCAATACCGCGGGTCGGCGCGCAAACGGGCGGGCTGGCGCGCAATTGGGCCAGCGCTTTGTGCGCAGATGATTGAGATTGCGCGCACCGGGCTTCGGATAGCGCGCGGGGGGCAACGGCTCATTCTCTAACGAATGGCCACTTTGAAAAAGGGGGGTGCGCGCAATCGGGCTGGATTGCGCGCACCCGGGGGCAATTGCGCGCAAGAGGCTTCTTTTGCGCGCGAAGGCCTTTGGGTGAAGAATTATTCAAAAAGAAAGGAGCCAAAGGGATTGCGCGCGAAGGCGAACCCCGAGGCTTTCTTGCGCGAAAGAAAGGAGGTTACCTGAAGATCGGCATTGTGCGCGGAGGGGGTTGGATTGCGCGAACGAGCGACTCTTCGAATTCCGGCAACCTTCAAAATGTCGGGGGTCGCCTTATATTTATAGGCAACCCCGGGCGCGGAATCTGGTTCGCGGGCACGGAATTCCCTTCGTGGGCGCAGAATCGGGCCCGGCGCGCAAGGGAGTCGCGCGGGCAACGGGCGCGCAAAATTGCGCGCCGGCCCAGCGCATTGCGCGCATCCCGGGAGGTTTGCGTGCGGCACTCCAACTTTGCGCGCGACTCTCCAAAATTCCGCGCAAGGCTTCCGGGCCCTCCGAAACGGGCTTCCGACTCTAAATATGACCTCGCTTCTTGCATCCAGAGCTTCGTTTGGGAACAACGGACTTTTCCGGCGTCTACAGTCACTTGATAACTTAGGTATATGTATGAGCATATACCTGGGTAGTGGTTATCCGTTGATTTCTCAATCCTTCTGTTTCCTCATGATTGAGATTGGTTACTTGATAACTTAGGTATATGTATGGGCATATACCTAAGTAGAGGTTATCTGTTGATATCTTTTTTGTGGTTATCCTTGTTGGATTTAGTGAGACCTTGAGGGTCTCGGGGTCTCTACTGAGTATCGTTATACTCACCCCTGCACGGGCTATGCCCGCACCTCATTGTGTTGGTTGCAGACGACAGGCAGTGCTGACGGAGGCCGAGTGTTCGAGGACTGGACGGTACCCGGAGGTGGACTACACGACAAGTCAGTGTCCAGAGGTGGACTTCACGGCGAGATGACACTCAGAGGAGGTTGACAGACGAGAGAACTGTGGAGGCTATCTGTACCTACCCTTCAGGTAGGATTCGTGGTGGACGATCCAGGAGCTGCGCCATCTGTACCTACCCTTCAGGTAGGATCCGAGGAGGACGACCCAGGAGCCGCTTCCGTCCCTCCAGCTGTTGTCTTTTTCTGTTGTACTTTGTTCAGTTGTAGTTGTACTTTCTTTTGGGTTTGTATTCTGGCCCATTTACTTTTCAGCACTTCTTTTTGTACTTAGTGTTTTACTTCCGCTTGTACTCTGTGGTGTTTTGTTACTTTTATAAAGGCAATGCCTTCCCAGTTATCGGGATTTATGCCTTTGGTGCTAGTCGCCAGCCCCTGGCCTATGGAAGGCGGGCTTGGGGTAGTCACGGCACGGGCCCCGAGGACGGGTCGTGACATATTCCAAGTGTTTTTATTTCAAAATCATTTTCCATTTAAGATGAAATTCTTTGATATTAATTAATATTTACTAGGGATATGATCCAATGGTACTGTCTTTATTCTTTATCTGTATGGTTTATGTATATGATAAAAATATGTTTTTTAAACCCATTTCTTTTCCACAGGTTATGATATGACGAAATGTTTACGAAACCCATTTCTTTTCATGGGTTTTGATATGATGAATGTTTTATGAATCCCATTTATTTTCATGGATTCTAACATGATTAATTTTTTATGATCTTATGGAATGTGTATGTATTATTCTTATTATATAATGGGTGGGACATATATCTCCCTCAAATTAATTGGTTAAATATTAATATCTTATAAGATAACCAGGAATGGAATGGGGAGTGAACCCAATTCAATAAGGGAATTTGTCTACTAGGATAGTCTTGGGAATGAAACTTGACTACTAAGATGGTTTGGGAAGTGAATCCATTCCACTATGATAGCCTTGTAGATTAGCCTTGACTACTACATAAATGAATTTCTTTGCCTATGTGTATACCACAATTCTATGTCTTAAGCCAATGTTATGCTCTCATGGCTCATGTAATTTGATTTACTTATGATTCATATATTTTGAACTACCAATATATTCCATTAATCAAGATTATGATTTTTGATATGCAGGGTATGATTTTCAAATGTTATGATCATTTTCTCATACCCTTATTCTCATTTTATGCTTATGTATCTCCCTTTTTTACCCTTACTGAGAACCTGATCTCACCCTTTCTTATGGTTCCTTTCTTTAGGTTATGAACAAATATATCATGTATGATATGTCTAATAAGGGTGATAATTATGAAGAACTTAGTGGGAGATTATGTAGTTAACATAAGAATCAGTTGATTATGTTTTCATGGTTCCAAAGGCACTACAAATTTATAATAATCAAGTGTATGTTTGAGTAATGTAATGATATTAATCAAGTGTAATATATATGTAATATCCTGGGTCACTATACTGTCATGTGTTGATCCTCATACTTTGAGTACACTAGGATTTCTTTGATGAAGATCACTATAAATTGGTTTAATAAAGGATAAAAAACCCGATTCATGAGTCCCATGAATAATTATGGGTTATTAGTTACACTAAAAGGCATTAATAAGTACTCATAATGACCATAGTGACATCAAAATGTTGTCTTTGGTATTAACACTTCTTGTACTCAAAGTGGGTGACAGCTTGATTTGAGGTCAAACTTTGAAAACCATCTCGCCCCTCTTAACTTATCAAAGAGGCCACTGACCTTTGATAGTTGTACTTATTCTTCACAGTCACCTGTTTTAGGCATTGATAATATATACACAACCTCAAGCTCTCATCCGCCTTCTTGGTGAACCATACTGGGGCTGCCTGGGAGGATACACTAGGTTTGAAAAAACCCTTCCTCTATAAGTCCTCCAACCGCCCCCTTAGCTCATGTAGCTCTATGGGATCCATCCTATATGCTAACATAGATATTAGGGTAGTCCCTAGGGGAAATTATATGAATAATTCTATCTCTCAGGGGGGAGTTAATCCTAATGCATTCTTAGGAAAGATGTCTTCATACTTTTCCACCACTGTAGGAAACTAAAAGCCCATAACATCTACTTATCTAAGGGTAATACTAAATAAATGATGAGTTATCGACTATAAACTCCATCATATGGTCCCATACTACTATGCTTGGGTTTCCTTGTCATCTATAAAGTAAAAGGTCATCCCATCAATGAAGATACACTATATCCTCCATCTAAGATAGCCAATTTACATATGAAATATGGATAACTAGTCCATACCTAGGATGACATCATAAGGACTCCTCATGGTTATGATAAGGTCCCAAGAGAATATCTCTCCCCCAAGATTCATGTCACACTATCAATAAAAAAGTTTTATAATTAAACCTCCTCTAGTAGGAGTCTTCAATCGTAAATGTTGAGTCAAAAACTCCACTCAAAATCTCTAGGTTTCATACAAGAAAAGTAGCAAGGAAAGAGTGGATCACACCCATGTCTATTAATACTATAGAAAAAGTATAAAAGATTTTTTTTCCTCGAATCACTCTCAGAGATTTTGGTTCATAACCCTCCAACACCTACATCCACCCATGCTCCTTTCCACCAGCCCCCTGAGCCTAGTGTAGACTACATGGAGATGGTGGTGGTGGAAACATATAAAAGTTCCATCCACCTCCTTCCACCTTATAAGCTCCTACACCATGTATGTCGCCCTGTTTACCTCCCTGCTATAACTACTATCTCTTCCAATTTGGCCCATCGACCATCTCTCTACCTAAATCACAATGGGTAGGATAATCCTACACAAGATGTCCACATCCATCACCAGAGTAATGAAAATTGTTCCTCAATGTACTGAGCTTTCCTTGAGGTCATCATGAATTATTAAACCTATTATTATTTTATTTTTTTGTTTCACACCTATTGTTAGTGGGTCTTGCTCAACCTAGACCCCAGGATATCCCTACCTCGAAAGTACAAGATACATACTCAACCCCTACACATCATCATAAAACACCAACAAAGACAACCATGGATTAGTATGACATGATACATCCACATGAACAACCATAGGTAGTTTTATATACTAATCCATAGGTGTAAGTACCACCAGTTGTCCACTTAGATGGAAAAACACCTCAGGACCAGACCCCTGCATGGAGGCCTCAACACTCATCGAGTCATACTCTTGACTCTACTATGGAAACCTCTCTTGATGTTATTGTGAAAATATCCTACAAGGAGACAATACATATCATAATCAATGATTATATATAGGGAGATAAATAAAAAAATACATGGAAACCAAAACCCATTCCTATATGATTCATGTACCATTGTTTTTTATAAAACTAGTGTGTACAAGTACTAAGTCAACAAGTTGGTTATCTGAGTCCTGGTGAATGGATACATCGGTGGTGTAACAAACAATGGATTCCCTATCCTAAATGGTGAACTTGTAACATTTTAACATTATTTCTCTAGTTCCCAAACCAATCCTCATTTCTAGGCAATCTCTAAACTCCAACCCTAAGAAGAAAAATTTTCTGATACCACTCTATCATGACCCAACCCACCGAGAGTTTCCTGGATGATGATAAATTGAATGTGACACCTCAATCCTACCTCCAATAGGCCAGAGGATGGTGACTAGCACTGAGCAGGCATATCACACACATGGGAGGCATTATCCTAATGTACCTATACACACGCACACATCTCCAATTACCCATACAATGATGAAAGGTAAATACAACTGATACCAAATGCATGCATATATCTAAACCCCACATAAAATTATGACAAAATTACTATAAATCATAAAAGGGACAAATAAAAGCCGACCCAAAAATGGTAAGAGTCCAATATGCAAAGAAATAGGGGACTGCTATCAAATGAAACACCTGAGATAACCATGATCTATCTAGATCAAAATATTATCCACCTTCTCCTGGACCTCCTAAGACTCTATAAAAGTACTATCATATGCATAAGACATGAAACATGTGGGTATAGCTAATGTAGTAGTGAGTATAACAATAACCATTAGGACACCCCAAAATCACCAAACATAAATCATCAATAGAGTAGTCAGCACATCAACACAAAGTCATGTCAATCAGAAAGTGAGACATAAAAATAAGAAAAATAACCAAGATATACTCAAGATATACTCAAGATATACTATAGGTCTCAAAGTAGTCTTAAATATACTACCATCCACAAGATTATGCTTGCGTATTCAAGTAAATGATCTCCCAAGAGAATACACTCCATGATCCATGGTGTCCCTAATGGTGCTTACCTAATAGTTCATGCTTGTTGGGTCTCTTTAAAGAAGATACATGATAGGAATCAAGAGTCCTCGACACCCAAATAGGGGATCAAAACCATGGTCATTGAGGGACACCATAGACCCTAATGTAATAACTAGCTAAGTATGGGATCATATGCACAATGATACTACGAACCCTACTGAATTAGCCTGCTAAGTAGGGGATTGTATGTACGATGATAATAAAAACCTGACTGGATTGACCTGATAGATAGGGGATTAATACCCTATGTATGATGTTCAAATGATACCATGAACCCAACATAGTGTTTATAAAGTAATAATAGAGTATCACACCCTAATTCATATAGATGGACATCGTGAAATCTATCTGAGACTCATCCCATAAAGTGGATCAAAATGATATGCCCATGATGTAATGCCTCATTGTTCCCTAAATGGTATATACTAAAGAAACAAACCCAGTAAAACTTATTCTAAATTTAATATACAATGGGATCCAAACTTCCTCATAGGTATTACATGATGTGTATAGAGAGTATATGATGTGTACCCCTAAACCCAGACCCGATCTTATCCATGACCATGTTCCTCTTCTTACACTTGTGTACAAAATCCATGCCCATATACCTAGCCACACCCATGTACATGGTCATTTTTAAGTTATTTTCTAGAGAACATATCATGTTCCCTGACATACATGGCATGTGGAGTTACATGGGGTCCTGGGCATGTACTCCCTGTACACACTGATCCGTTCTTTAAGGGTCACATGGTGTGTATCACTACATGGATTCTTGGGAATGTACTCCCTATACATGCCGAGATTCATATCTAGGCATTACATGAAATGTGGGTCTCCCACATAACGTGTGATATTTAACTCAATAAGAAATGTTAACCACCACACAGAGGTAATTACAAAATGTATGTCCCTATAGACTGCAAGAAATGTAGTTCGAAATTTCTCAAAAATTTTAGTACATTCACAAATATTCTATTCACACTACTTCCAAAATAGAATCCACTAAAAGACCCACCAAAAAACCTAGATCTGGTGTTTATATTGAGCCTTATCTTCCCTAGTGTCCAGATTATGGCCACATCATTTTCTTGGGAATTAAACCTCATTACACTTCACCTCTAATACACCTTAAACCACAACAGGTATCCCAAATTTGATCCTAATCCATCTTTGAACACCCACCATCATTGTTGCACCTCGAACGCTCTCTCAGCCATGAAATTGAACTTTTTTTGATGTTCTATTGCACCAAATATCAAACACACAATGATTGTCCACCGAGTATTAGTTTAATCATAGGTTAAAAGAAATACCACATATGAACTTTCATATAATGGGGGGAAGGAATCCAAGAAACAAAAAATAAGAAAAAACCTCAGTTATTGTCCATGTTGGACTCAATTATTTTAAGTTAGAATGATTGATAAATAGAAAAAATAAACAACAATATCAAATTCCCAAATCCCATGAAAATAAAACCATTCCCACAAATAATGATCGACTCACAAATCAATATATTATTGGATTGATTTGCGTTCATTATGGGATAATAAAATAGGGAGTAAACCAACAGAAATAACACCCTACCTTGAGTTTGGATTAATGGTTAGTGAAGAATTTTTTTATGTTTTTTTCATTAGTGAGATCCATAAACTCCGTTGGTGTTGGTGATTCTTTTGGTACTCCGATCATTGACCCACAATCCCAATATTTACCAATGCTCCTCCAAGATCTCCCCTCAAATCCATAGGAATATGTGGCTAACCCTTGGGTTTTGGAATATGCATGAATTTATAGAGGATATTAGATTATAATTTTAATTAAAAAATTAAATAAATATTTTTAATTTATTTCATTATTTCACCCATGATGACACTCAATCCCAATACCCGACACTGAAAAATATTTTGTCGCACCTAGGGTAAAATCCTTATTTTGGACTTAATGATAGTATTAAATTTTAGATCCAAGAATCTATTCAAGAGTTATTCAATTATTTTAGAAACAATATATGCTCGTGATATAATATATATAATATTTTTATTATATTGACACTGAGCCTCATGATGCCTTGGAATCTCACACCGTCTTAGTGCCTGGATCCAAAAATATTCCTTAAAATATTCTAAATCTTAACAATGAAGAAACAAAGATGTTACACCCTTAGTTTATGTAAACAATACCCATCTCTGATAATAGTAAATGTGAGCACATAAACTGTTCATTTAATCTATTCGAAGAATCACATCAAAGTTCATTATCTATTGAATCATGAAGTACCATAAATTTACATAACTAGAAATGATTATAGGATACTCTGGGCATCTTTGAAGACAATCCACTTTTGTTCCCAATAGTGTATAAATAGAAAGTAACTCAAAAGAAAACTTTATTAGTAAGTCAATTACACCCTATCCATAATATGCATAACTAGTCTAATTCTTCATTGTATGAGTTTTCTTCTAGGGACCCTGGATTGATCCCTGGGTCATAGATCACATCTATCCTACACCTCTGCATAATATCAACCTTGAAGACCTAGAGAATAACTAATGAGGATGCACCATCTTTCCACACCACCGAAACTTTATACGATGTGCTGTAATGAGAATGAAATAATGGCCGACCTTTCTATAGTTGAAGCACTGTAAGGCTCTTCCTAAGGGGTATGAAGAATCCATACTCTACTCCACCTCCATACTACTACTCTGCTGCATGTCCCTAGTCTTCCTCTTCCTACCACTAGAGGAGATACTCATTGCAGCTATATGAGGCCCACTCACTCGAGTACTATAGGGTGGAAGAAACATTACTACTCTATCATCCTCCAGGACTTTCTAGATAGTCAAGGCCCTGTGAAAATCCTCCAGGTATTTTATAAGGTTAAAAATACAAAAACTACAATTTTATTTTGGGATAAATTCTAATCTCAAACTTCCCAGACTTTTATGATTTTATTCTGGCTTAGAGTGGAGAAAAATTAAGCATATCAGTGAAATAAGAAGAAAAAATAGATACTGTTAAGGACCCCTAATGTAGATCCTTGAACTCCCTTTCTCACTAAATCTTCAATGTATTAGGGAAGAATTCCCCAAATAATAGGTTTTTTAAAGTCTCCCAGGTGAGACCTTCATGTTATCCAACCTATCCCATGATGGACCATCAATGTCTATTAGGTCCCTATAGCATGAATGTTTCTAGATTCAGCTTCTAATCTTCATGTGTCTCAATGAGGTCAAAGAAACCCTTGATGATTTCTATCCATTACCTATCATCCTGTGATCCATCAGTTCTCTAAAAGGCTAGTGGATGATGAAGTTATAAGTTTATGGAATAGTCAACTATGGACCTCGGTACCCCTACTCCCTGAGGAGGAATAAGTATAAGGACTCATGATTTAGGTGGGAATACTACCTACACCACTAGAGTAGGTGAAGGGGAATTATATGGAGAACCATCCTACACAATAGGCAGTGGAATATGTGTGTCCTCCCTGGCATGAGTACCCAGATCCATGTCAGTCGATGATCCCATCAGTATCTAATGAGGTTTCATCTTCTATTACACAAAGGGAAATATTTATAAATTTTAAGACATATCCTAATCAGTCTAAGTGATCACAAAAAGGTTCTACTTGGAGTATACCCATAACCCATGGTATATACCTCTTAGCACTAACCAATTTACCCATCCCTACATTTTAGTCACATTCACACACACACACACACATAATTATATATACACATGAACATAAGAACATTCTCAGGTTCTACTAATTAATTCCATCATAGATATACCACAGTAATAAGGTAAAAAAATATATCACACAGTAGGGAATACAAGTCTATCTTGGGTAGATATAATAATTCAAGGAATTAAATTAATGAACTAATATATAACACAACAATGTTTATATACATGGAATGTAAACCTAAGTGCCTAATCATTATGTATAAACATTCCCATATCCTCATAACATAGTAACAAAAATACTTTTAATGATAACTCAGAGTTCTATTACACAATAGATGGCTAGGAACATGGAAAATCCCATACCTAAGTCCCAAAAAACCTATATCCTTTCTACCATGTCCTAGGTGAGTATAAAAAGAAAATAAGAAAAACTATCCTCTAATACCATTTGGTAATGTCCCGACCAAAACCACTAGGTTCAAGCTGGAGAGTCACATGACCTCATGCATGCCTCCCCTTATGAAAGAGGCTAATGACTAGTAACAAGGGTCCAAAGGATATTAGTGGAAATATTATACCCTCAATTTCATGTCATTATACTAATACTAATAATAAAATACAATAAATTATAGTAAACATGAGGAAAAAATAATATCAAATGATATACATGTCCTAAAACTAAATAAAATGAGCAAAAGGGATCCCACTATGGCAAGCCAATCCGGTGTATATGTGTAGGGAGATATATAAATAAAACTATGGAATACTTTAGAGTAAGTCCTGATACCTCTCATAGATATATTATTCTAGGATCAACCTTCTACCATGAGCCCCAAGGCCATTTCTTAGATCCCTATACATGAATTGTATATGTGCATCGAAATTCCAGTACAACGTTTGAGTAATAAAACTCAATAGGAAACCACTAATGCATCCTTAAAAAATTTTCACATGTATAATAAGTGTATTCCTTGATAATATTAAATTCACAAGAAAGCATAAAAAATCATATATCGAGAATCCGTGTGCTAACCAAGCCACTATGAACCCCAACCATACTTTCTTTATATCCATGTTGGATGGATGATGAAGGTATTTGGAAATAATCATTAAATAACCACAAGGATAGAAACATGTCACTCAACATCCTTAAGGCATCAAGTGAGAATGTTACTTGTTATCCACAAGGAATCAAGTTATATCATGTTTCTCAATATCCTCAAGGAATCAAGTTCTATCTAGGCCACAAGGCTATCATGATATTACCTTGTGTAGGGGTCCACCTTTATCACTGTCTCACATTGTGAAAACTCCCCCTCTAAGGGGTAATCATTCCATAAAGATCACTTGTCACAAATACTAGGATGAAACTCCAGTGACATGGTGATACACATAATAATGTGGAGCATAAAAAGACAAGAATAACATGTCATCATGAGCATATAGTATCAATCATACAACAACATGTGATTAACATCAAGAATGATAATAAGATTCTATAGTAATAATCTTGGAAACAAGGATCATATATGGGTATCACGGAAATAAAAACACCCAAAAACAACCAATATCAATCAAGAATAAAAAGCATGAAAACAAAACAAGAATTAAATAAATAAGAGTATACAAGGACCTAAAATGATTAGTAAATTCATACCTCAAGGTTTTTGATGAATAATTCCAAATTTCATCAAGGAATAAAAGATAAAAAAACATCACACACCCATAGAGAATAAAATACACATCAAGGATGTATAAATGAGGTTCTTGTTTATCAAGAAAGAAGTTTAGAACAGACAATCAAGATAATTCCATGTTAAAAATGTAATTCTATAATCAAACACCTTAAGGATATCATCAATGGAATAAATTTTGAGGTATGTAAAAGGAATGGATGCCAATTCATTGGATATATTTTTGATTGAAGAATGGATCATGATTTAATCATTGATTCTAGAAGAGAGTATAATTAGGTTTATCCAAATATCATCGAGTCATAAAAATCCATCAATGTAAAAGTGATTGAAGAAGAAAGAAGTCTCATGATGATTATTCTAAGAAACTTACCAATAAATTTCCATCATTCTTGAGAATTCTAGATCTTATCAAAGGTGGTTTCCATCGAATTGTCGAATCCTCCACCAATCTACCAAGGAATCATCAATGAATTAAGGTTAAATCATCAATACACCATTAATAAGAAGTTTAGGAAGATGATTCAATAAATCTTACCCATTGAACCTTCATTGTTGATGTTAGATCATGATTCAATTAAGAAAGGATGTCAAATCACTTGATATTACATTGATCTATGAATAAAGGGGGAGTTTGTCACTAGATATTCATGTAAAATGTATATCTAACATAGATTAACATATACATCATAAAGAGGAAGATGAATTTGGAATATATCTAGATAAAAATTCATCGTTTATCATCACAAGACCGATCAAAGCTTTGAGAGGTAATGTGACAAGAATAAAGGAGTCTATATTCATGATAGAAGGACTTCAATTAAATATAGGGCCATGGGGTTAAAATTTGGGTGTTATAGATAGTCAATAACACATGGAATTTAAAGCCTATGGGGTGCATTAATTATACCCTCAGATTGGGCTCATCGGCTACCTGGTGGGCCTCAGTGGTTGGCTAGTGTTCCTAGTAGAACCACTGGCTAGCCTGTGGCAACTCACTAGCAGGTTAAAGAGGCTTTTAGCTCTAGGAAAGCCTACTGGAATCCCACCAACTAGTCAGTGGGTTCCACTAGCTAGTAGGTGGCTGCTTTCCATCCACTAGCCACCATCCTCCAAGACCTTCCTCAACTTCTTCCACATTCGAAACTCAAACCCTTTTCCTCACAAATATGACCTCTATATATCCCATATCAATAAAGAATTAAAAGAGAGAAGAGAATTCACAAATTTCAAACATCTCATACATCGAAAAAAATGTATGGTACAATGTGTTAATATATATATATATATATATATTATATTTATAAAAATTATGCTACAAGTGTAATACATATTTTATATAATTTCATTTATTATAAATATATTTTTAATTTTTTTATTAATATATAGTAAGTATTTTTTTAGTTATACAATTTTATAAATATAATTTTTGTTGTATTATGAAACTTTCAATAAATGTTTCACTATAACTTTCATTGGAACTTTTATTGAAACTTTCATTAAACTTATCTAGAACTTTAAGTAAAAATTTTAGTGGAACTTTGAGTGGAACCTGTACTAGAACTTCTACTAAAAATTCTAATGAAACTTTCACTAAAACTTCCACTGAAAGTTTCACTAGAAGAATTTATAAATTTTATTTTTAAATTTTTTTAAAAAATATGCTAAATATATTTTATATGTGTATTTATTATCATTTTTTTAATTATAATTTTATAAAAATATTTATGTTTTTAATATTTTATAAATATTAATTTTCCAAAATATATAAATTTTATTTAAATTTTTATTCATATAGTATATACATTTCTATATAGTAATAGTAATCATATTTTATTTAAATAAATAAATAAATATTATATTTATAAAAATATGTGATAAATATAATAAATATTCTATATAATTTCATTTTTTATAAATATAATTTTTAAAATATATTTTTTATTAACATATATAAAGTATATTTTAGTTATATAATTTTATAAATAAAATATTTATTGTATTCTGAAAATTTTAGTGGAACTTTGACAGGAACATGAACCATAACTTTGACTGGAACTTGCATCAAAACTTTTAGTATAACATCCATTAAAAATTTCCCTACAGGTATTTATAAATATTATTTATAAATATTTTATATAAAATATATAAACTATATAAAATATATTTATAACTATATTTATTATAAATTTAATTTTAGTTGTAATTTTATAAATTTTTGTTTGTTTGTTATATTTATAAATTTATATTTTTCTAAATATATAAATTTTATTTACATTTTTATTAATAAAATATATACATTTTATATATAGTAATTTTAAATCAGTGTCAAAAAAGTAATTGTAACTATATTTTATTTTAAAAAATATATAGATATTATATTTATAAAAATTATGTAGAAAATATAATACATATTTTATGCAATTTAATTTATTATAAATATATATATTTTTAAATATGTCATATAAAAAACCTATTTTTTTCTTTTTGTTGTATTTTAAAATGTTTAGTGAAACTTTTAATTGAAGTTTCACTAGAACTTTGATTGAAACTTTCACTGGAACTTCCATTGAAACTTCCACTAAAATTTATTGAAAGTATTTGTAAATTTTAGCGAAACTCATATTGAAATTTACTTGAACTAAAGTTTCTATGTTGCAAGTTTTCCCAATGATGATGATGTTGATGTTGCACCATTATCTATTAAACCACTTGTAAGGATGAAGTTCAAAACCCTTGAGGATACCCAATGTTTCTAGTTATGTATGAGGAACTAAATGAGTTTAGTGTATGAAAAAATTAATGAATAAAATGATAAAGGATAATTAAATAATGATATCATTCCTTTATTAATGTTTCAAAGAAGGTCATAGGAAGGTTGAATAATGTAATATCATGGTGAAAGATACTTATGCTGATACATGTATAGGTTTCCTTACTCGAATGGGTGTTTGTTTTCTTTCTTGTAGGAAATATTCATGTCATGTATTTTTGTAAGGGAATAATCATCCATTCCACAACACTCAATCGATCCATATGATGAGGTCCAAAATAAAAATAACAAAAACACAAGAAGATGAGTTAGATCTGAATTATTTAGTAGGTATTAAACCAAATTATTCTTTCTCATTGGAAAAAACTATTGAAAGAGGTCAAGATGTCATTTGGTACATGCATGTGGATCAATTAAAATTTTAAGGTCTAAATGGAAAAGGGAATTGTTTCATGGTGATTCATATTGCATGTTAGAGTACCTAGAATGATGAAGTTAGGACAATACATCATTTTTCGATACTATACAGTTTTACTTGACTGAGAAAATTAAAAATATTTTCTGGTATGATCTAAAAAATAAAGATATATTACGAGTTATTTGGAGATGTTGTTATATTTGAACCCAATTTAATCACTAATAAATATTATAGTCTCTTATATTTATTTATGGGATTCAATAATCATTGTGAGATTGTTGTTTTTAGGAAAAATTTATTATATGATGAAGCTGTGAATTCCTTTTATTAGTTGTTTTAGAAAAATTTATAGGTGCATCACATGAAGTCACCTCAAACTATACTTACTGACCAAGATGTAGCAATTGAAAAATCCATTTCCAAAGTTTTATTTGGAACTTGAAATTGCCTTTGTATATGGAATTTGATGAAAAATGGAATTAAACATTTAGGTAATTGAATGAAAGATGGATCTAGTTTTCTAACTATATTTTAGAAGTGTATGTTCCAATACCATGATGAACATTAGTTTAATCAGGAGTGGGATGGCCTCATATCAGAATATGGGGATGGGAAATCATAGAGGTTAGATGGTGTATTTGTGTTGTGAGATATTTTGGTGTATTTCTTTTTGAAATATTCTTTAACAATGGTTATTCACAACACTCAATTAGGTGAAAGTTTTAATGGGCTGCTTAGAAATTACATTCATCACAAGTTAAGATTTATAGATTTATTTAAGCAATTTGAGAGATTTTTGGAAAAAATTGATATCTAGAAACAAAGGCTGAATTTTTTATGCAAGAGAAGGTACCTCATAACCATTACCCCTACCATGCATTGATGTGCTAGGTTTCTTCCTAGTATACACCTAAGATATTTGACTTATTTCAATATGAAAATCAAATGATTTATGATTGTTTTTTGATATCATGTAATGAAAGATGAGTTTGATTTAGTTTTTTCATTGGAATAGTTATCTATGAATATCATTTATATGTATCATATAAAGATTTTAATGACATTTTTCAATGTTTTTGTAAAAAATTTGAGTCGGTTGGGTATATTTATTGTCATGTTTTAATTTTTTTGATCTTATTTATGTGAAATTATTTATTGAAAAATATATTTTGGATAGGTGGACCTAAATATATATAAATATTATAATGTTCAAATGAGATTCCATTGATGTAAATGTTGATAGAAAGTTATTTACATAATTTTTTTACAAATAATTAGCATGAATGAGAAGGAATTTGATTACCATTTCTTGTGAGACATATGAAGGTTATGACATTTCCTCTCTAATTTTAGTAATTTTGAAAAAGAGTTAAATACCATAAATATATCAACAGATAGGTTTTTTGTCATGATAGTTTTGACATAATTTTAATAAAGCCTTATTTTAAAAGGAAACAAAATAGGAAAGGGTGTGATAGAATCAAAAGATTTTTAGAAACTATAGTTTAAAAAAGGACACAATTTAATAAAAAATAAGAACAATTACAGTGCTATGATGATTGTATGTTTTAATTTTATGATGTATTTCATTTATAAGAGTATTCTTCTAATATTATTGTGGAATTTGATATCATTTTTCTTTGTATATAGGGAATTGTAGATCAAGAAAAATAAAATTTTTCTTCTGTAACCTCAGAAACACCCTTAAATTTAATTTATTTAATAAAATCATCATTGTTTATAATTTCTATAATTTTTTTTGTTTCTTTTATTAGGGAATACCAGTAAACCAATTTGAAACTTTATCTTTGAAGTTATACAACCATAGAATTGGAAGATAGGCATAACAATGTAGACATTAGACCAAGTTATTTTTTGGGGTTGAATTGTGATTCTTACACACCATTTATAGGATTTTTTGAATTTTAATGAATCCAATAAACCATTTATAGCATGGTTTTAATTTCAATTCATTGAGAAACCATTTTAAAAAACTACAATTTATTTTCACGAAACCTATTTTAGGAATTTAAGTTTGCATGCATGAGTTCTATTCGGGGATTTTTATGAATCTTGAAATTTTTTTGATTAATAATGCACCTAGATTGGTATTTTAGACCACTTATACTAAAATTGGGTTCCAAAGTTCTGATACCATATGGAAAAATTGAACATTGTTAATAACATATGTTTTAATGATGTTTGAACACCACTAAAAAAACTTGAAAAAATTTTCTATTCTAATAAATTGTAATTCATCCATAAACCATTTTGATGAAACATTTACAGGGTGTTTTGAATTTTAATTCACCCATTAAACCATTTATAGGATAGTTTGAATTATAATTCATTGAGAAACCATTTTAAGAAACTATAGTTTATTTTCACAAAACATATTTTAGGAACTACAGTTTGTATGCCTGAGTGATATATGGGAATCGTTATACATACATAAACTATTTCGATTTTTAAAACACACAAATTGGTATTTGTGACCTTTTATAAAGACATCATGTTCCAAAGTACCGATACCATAAAAAAATGTTGGATTATAAAAAAAATGTTTTGATGATTCTTGAAAACTGTTGATAGAACTTGAAAAAATATTTAATTTTGAATTGTAATGTATCCAGATTGATATTTGAGACCACTTATATTGATAAAATTATTTCATTGCATTCACTATTAAAAAAACTACAACTATAATACCAAGAAATTGAACACTACTAAGAATTAGAAAACATGTTCTATTCCACTTTCATCTCATATCCATAAACTAGGCTTTTTTGACTATTTATCTAGATGTTAGTGAAACTGATGCTAATAGGAAATTTGTGCTTATAAAATATGTTTCCAACCAACTGTCAGTAGGGTCTGTAAGGAAGCAGTGCACCATATAAAGCCACAAGTTTTAAATTTTTTCTTGGGATATGTTCCTATTATATGATTGATCTGCTACTATCTTCTTCATAATATAACAAACTATTATTGCACAGTCCAAGTTTATATCACCTTGTTGAGGGGTATCTTCCATAATAAATGTGAGGGTAGTATTTTATATGTAATAAAATATACGTTTCTTAATTATTTATTTGATAAATAATTTTTTTCAAGTTTTCAAAATTGCATAAATTTAATTACCACTCCTAAATTAGTTAATTTAAAAATGGATTTCATGTCAAATATGATAAAATGTATCATTAATAATGCATCATTTTGATAAATATAATCTCCACCACCACTCAACTGAGGATGCATCAATTTTTAGTAGCTGAAATATTTTCTCTTAATATTAAAAATGAGCAATGTCCAATGTACATTTGCAGTATTGATTAGGATAATTTTTTTTTCTATTTAACTAGATCACATATTTAAATGGTTTCTCTATCAACATATTTATAATTTTTATTTTATTTTTACCTAAAATTATTCCTTGTAAATATTAATAAAGTTAGTCCAAATGTGAACCATTATATTTGTAACTTAAAGAATATAGAAAATAGAACAGACACCATGATAACACTGGTAATAAATATAGATTTATCTAAATTTTTTTTAACTGTATTCCCCATTTTATGCTTTATTTTTATTCTTTGAGAATATTAATCTATTACCTAATATCATTGAAAATGAGTAGAGGATGTGACACTAAGTGGAAGTTATTTTTTAATAATCCTGGCTAACTTAAATAATCACCCTACTACTCATCATTGCTTTGTTTAAAAGAGAGAAAATTTCATCCATTGAAAATTAATGGAACTTATTTTCAAAATTCTATACATATTTACTACATAAAAATAATAGTTATGTATAAGAAATCATGAATTGTGAAGGTGAATTTTATAGAAAATTTTAAATTAAGGGTGCTCATTCCCTTTGGTCCTAACAAAATACTAGGTATACACTCATAGTCTGATTTAAGGAATCACTAAATTTGATTCACCCATTTTATCATGATGGAATTCCCAATAATAGCTCTATTTTTTTTCTAATTTCCCTGAAATTCTAGGTATGTCGCTGGTTTTTTTCTTCTTAGCAGGCTCTTCTATTAATTTTGACTGTGCTAATGCTTCTATTCTTCTTCTTATTCTAGTTTCATAAAAAACCATTGATTATAGTTTATTTTCTTTTATAGTTTTTTATTTTACATTTATATTTAGTTATTGGGTTTGATGATTTCCTATTCTAGACTTTTCAGCTATGGTTTTGGCTATTTGAGGTGTGTACTGTTCTTGGGATTCTTTATTACTTTATATAGATTTATCATATTTATGGATTGTTATATGAAATTATATTGTAGTCAAGTTCCCAATTTTATTATCTACGATCCTTATTTCCTTTGTATGTTATATTTAACTTTGGTCCTTTACTTCAGGGATAGCTCTCTCTTTATGGTTTGGTGTTTATCATTCATCTACCCTTATTTATTTTTCATCCATTACAACAATTCTCATCTAATAATTATCTTATTTATTACAATCCCCTTTATTTGTAGGTTTTATTCCACTTTACTCTTTGTTGATATTTCCATCTATAAAATTCATTAGTTTTTTATTTTTTAAACTTTTTTTACTAATCTTGGATTTCATCTTCTCTAGTTTTCTTTTAAAAATTTTATTTTCTTCCTCAAGGACTTATAGTTTGTCTTTGTCATTATTCATAGCCTTTTACACTACAAAAACACATTCCTTAGTGGATGATTTATGTTTTGAACTTTTTTCATGTTTACCAACTTTGTGTATCTATTTTACATAATGATTTTTGTTAATGGTATCAATACAAAAATATTGAAATTTGGAAACTTACCCCACTAGCTTGAAATTGTCTACCCTTGAGTTTCTTCTTGACAACCTCTTCCAAATACTCCATTCTACTTTTTATAAAAGGTATATTTACACTTTTATCATTTCATTTCATGATTCTATTGATTTCAAAATAATAATACTATAGGAATAGTATATGTATTATGTAAAATTTTAGATATAAAATAAATAAAATTTCATACCATACCAATAATGAAAAAATAGACTCTGAATGCTTAGAACAATTTTTGTAGAAATATTTGATAGAATTCATTAGTTTTTCATGTGTTTCATGATACCAATTTAGTGTTTTTATATATGTGAAAATTTCCACAAATTTGATAAAACCCTGGCTTAAATAAGTATATGTAGTTGGAATGAAATAGTATCACATGTGTACAAACAGAAGAGTGTTGTTGTATCAATGTGGTCCCTTAGTTTATCCCCATAACATCTTTAATAATTTTTGTTTGTATTGAATTTTTCATAATAAATATTACACCATTTCTAAATCTCTCTATATATAAAGGTGACTTTGTAGGTTTGAATGAATAATAGCTAATGATTTCAGTTTCCCATTTGGTAATCCTGAACATCCTTCTAATATCACCTTCACAAAACACTGCTTCCACACTATCGATTCAAAATTTATTTATTAATATATCATATCTATTGAGAACATAGATAAATTATCTATCATATTTATTAAATTATGATGATGATATATTGTTAGATATAAAATTGTTAAATATATTCCAAAAAGTAGTGTATCGTAAATAATTTATATGACCCTTTTTTAAATTAGGTTGAATTTGTTATATAAGTCATTGTAAGGATATTATGTTTGATCTAAAATGTACACCTAGAAATTGAATATGGAAAATTTCATTGTAAATTCATAGCACTTAGAATAGGAGGACTTGAATTTCTTATAGAATTATGTATAAGTTCTATTGGGGAAGAAACCTATCAGTTATGCCTCTTAAGCCTAAAAAATTTTAGTGGAAGGTATTGGTGGGGATTCCAAAAATTTCAGTGGAACATTTAGTTATACATTGAGGTGGATTCCCGTTAGAACGTCCAATAATAGGAGAATTAGAATTTCCACTTAAGTTTCTATTGGAATTTCATCGAAGTTCTAATGGGGAACTAACCAATCATTTACCCTTCTCAAGCTAGAAAAATTTCAAATGTAAAGTGTTGGTAGGGATTCCACAAATTTAAGTGGAAAATTTAATCATCCCTTGAGGTGGATTCCCACATAAAATTATAATAATAGGAGTAATGGAAGTTCCAAAGGAAATTATAGTGTAATATAATATAATTTCTAGTGGGGAATCAACCTATCAATTAATCATCTCAAGATTGAAATTTTTTAGTGGAAAGTGTTTACGGGGATTCCATAAATTTGAGTGGAACATTCAATTATCCCTTTTGGAGGATTCTCACTAAAATAAAATAATATGAGGAATATAAGTTCCAATGTATGTTTTATAGTAACTTAATGTATGTTCTAATGGGGAATAAACCTATCCATTACCCCTCTCAAGCTCACAAAACTTTAGTGGAAGGTGTTGTTGAGGATTATAAAAATTTCAATAGAAATTTCATTCACCTATTAAGGTGTATTTATAATGGAACTTCCAAGAATATGAGAATTATAAGTTACAATAAAAGTTCCATTAAAACGAAATGGAAGTTAAAATAGAGAATAAATCTATCCATTACACCACTCAAGACGATAAAATTTCAGTGGAAAGTATTGGTGGGGATTCTAGAAATTTCAGTGGAACTTTCAGTCATCCCTTAAGGTGGGTTCCCACAAAAAAATTATAATAATATAAAGACCAAAAATTAAATAGTAAGCTATAATGTAATTTCATGTAAGTTATAGTGGGGAAGAAACCTATCCATTACCCCTCTCAAGTCTGTAAAATTTTAGTGTAAAGCGTTGGTGGGGATTCCATAAATTTAGTGGAAATTTTAGCCATCCATTAAGGAGGATTCCCACTAAAATCTCTAAGAATAAGTGTATTATATGTTTTTGAGCATATATTGATTCAAAAAGTTTGGTAATTTATTTTTGTTTTTTATGTTCACAAACTCCCACATTTATTTCTCTAATGAGTTTACTTTAAGTGACTATTCAAGAAATTATTATTTGTGAGGATATTTATTTTAGAATTATATTCAAGTCATTGATCCATGAGAAATATTCATTTAAGTGTTTGTAACATGTTTTAATATATTTTATAAACACTATTTATATCCTACATTGGTAAGTGTAGTGTAAGGAATGAACCCTACATTCAGAACACCATGTAAGGAATGAAACCTATGTTAAAAACAACATGTATGGATTATCAACTTTATATTGTTGAGAAAGTATGGATAAGGAACCCTACATTTGGATTCAACCCTACATTTGAGGAAACACACTTATGGTATATCAACCCTATATTTTTTATTAACCCTACATTTGGTATTTTTTTCATTACATGGAGGAACCCTATGTTTGACTATTCAACAATGGAGTTTTAAATCCTTGATATTATCTGTGATTTTTCCAATAGTTTTGATGAAATAAGATATCATTTCAATGTTTTTTATGACCAATTCAAAGGATTGATATGATTATTTTAAAGGATCATATTCAATAGAGAAACCATTTCTATTCTTATGGTAAGTTACAATTATTTTGAAAGAATTTGAATTCAAATATTCATGATTTATTATGTGATATTTCTGGAGCTAGTTTTACCTGGATTTGTTTGGAATTCAGTATAAATATCAGGATGATCTTTATAAAAAAAAAGAGATGATGAATGAATATACATAAATACATAAATACTAAAAAATATACATAAGATTTATACAGAAGAAAAAACTATGTGTCATTGCCTTTAGAGCTACTCTTTGGAGACATACATATTTTGATCTATCTGATCAACTCACCATTGTTGGTGTTGTTGATACTGATCTTTATTGTTATATATTTTTCTATAAGAATGACAAATAAATTAGAAAATATACACTTTGGAGACATACGTGTATAAACATTTTTCTGGTGTTTTCTTTTCTTCTATTTGAATAAAGCCTATGTAGCATTGAAAATCTATTTACTATTGTGAAATTATAAATATATTATTTAATTTTTCATTTTCTACTACAATATGTGAAGTTAAACCTGTACTATTCAACAAATAAAACTATTTTGATTTTTTGGAGTTTCAAATGATCATACTTAGTTGTGATTATGTGTCAGCTTCTTGCACTAAGATGTGTATTTATGGTTCCTTATAAAAGAACCAGAAGGATTTTTAAAGTCTAATTGTAAGGTGTCAACTGCATGTACTTAGTTTTGGATTTAAAGTTATTAAGGATAAGAGGACATTATAGTAAAATATCTAAGCACATGGAGTTGAGTTTTTGTGGAGTTGACTAAGGGATATTTATGACTTGTACTACTATACATTATTGTGTTCATTTTATTTATTATTTTCCACTACTCGCTCATTTTGAGAGAAGTAAAGGTTTGTTGCATAACAAGAGAAGTGTGAAGAATTCATCAATGTTGTTGAAGTGCACAATTCACCCCCTATTGTGTCATTGTATTCATCATATCCATCATTACCTAACAATTGGTATAAGAGAAAGTTCTATTTTGGAATATTTTATTTTTGAACATTTTTTATCCTATGTCATAGGATATTATAAAATTTTACTGGTAATAACAAGCCTGAGTTAATGATTTAGACAAATAAATCATGAAATGGATGATTCCAGAGAAGGCATGTATATGATTTGTGATGCTTATTTTAATGGTGAAAATTATGGATGCTGGAAATCCTGTATGATCATCTATTTGGAAAATCTTGGAATAAGGGTTTATTTGAATGCTATTAAGCCTATAACATTTCAAAAAAGGAATTAGAAGATTGGATTGAAAATAAATAAAGAGAATATAGCCCACTTGGACCTCAATTTTCTGTTGATCATCGGTACGACGTGTCGGGCAGTCGCGAGCCATGTGGCCCTGCTTGCCGCACGTGAAGCACAATCTGCTGCTATACTAGACTACTCTACCTTGTGAGTTCCGCACCTCTAACCCTGCATCCTGGGGTCATCCTCTGAAAGGTATGGCCCACTTGGACCTCTTCATCATCTTTCTACTGCCTGCTATAGAAGACTCAGCTACCTGCTGTCCGGTGGTGGCTCTCAGCACTGGTGCCTGCTCAGCTAAGAAGCTCTCTACAAATAATGCTAGTTCAAGTACTCCATCCTAAATTGAGATATTGAGTGATATCATCGATGATATGATATCCCACTAGAGTCCCTGATTAAAGGTTCAGGCCTAGAAGAAAGGGTTCTATACCATTTCGGTGGAGTAGCACGATAGGTTAGTGAATCTCGCCGAGTACTAGGCTACTGTCAGGTTTCTCTACTGTAAGTGTAGGAACTCTTGAATATGCATAGTGTGTAGAGTTGTAGGAATGAACTACTCCCTAAAGAGGTTCTCAAATTCCATCCAGGTGAGGGTCGTCTCGTCGTGTAACTGGAGTTTCAGGATCTACCATCTCCCTGCTGTGCCATGGAAGAGGCTAGTAGCTGGGATCACCATCTGATCTACTAGTGTCTCAACAAAGCGAAAAATCCATGCCACAACCTTCAATTAGTCCTCAATTTCTCGGGGATCTATCTTGCATCTAAAACTTGGAGTCCACTACCACTGGAACTTGTGAAACGCTCTTAGTTGGTGTGCACCATCCGCTAGTGGGGCTGGTGACAACTGCTTCCCAATGGGTGGTTGTGTTGCTGGTGCACCACCCGAATGTGTTATCGCTTTAAGAGGGCCCTGTACTGAATACTCATCGCTAAGTGGGCTGTCATTGTGAACTCTCTCTGAAATCATGGCTGGATTTCTACATGGTGGCATCCTGAAAAGAAACAAGTGCACCATAGTCAAAAAGTTATACCTAGTGAGATGACTCAAAAGAGATCAAAATTAAAACATTCCCAAAACACACGCAACAAGTGTTTTCGTGCACTGAGTCAGAAATCCTAATTTAGGGTCATGGTGTATGGATACGTCGGCTACCGCTCTAACACTGGACTCCCCGAATTGAAAACCACACTTAAAAAAATTAACACTATTGCTCCATTGGAAATATCAGAGTCCTAGTTCTTCAGTAGAACCGACTCCTTTGATACCACTTTGTCACGACCCATCCCCCAAAGACCATGCCGTGACTACCCCAAGACCACCTTCCATAGGCCAGGGGTTGGTGAATAGAACCATAAAGGCATATCCCTAAAAGTGGGAAGGAATATCCTTTAAACCTGCAAACACACAGACCAAGAACACGACAAGAAGCAAACCATGTAGTAAAAATTCATTAGTAAAAGTGTTCACTGAATGTAAAGGGGACGGAATAAAGGCCTAACTAAAAAGATACAACTTCAACATAAAACAACTTTTGATATCCTCCACCAAGGATACTACCTGAAGGGTAGGTACAACTCATCACCACAGCTCTCCACGTCAACCAGTCACCTCCATGTACCGCCTGGTCCTGGATCCTAAAGTATCATCCAAGTTGCTTGTTGTCTGCACAAGACACAACAAGGTGTAGGAAAAGTCCGTGTAGGGGTGAGTATAAAAATACCCAGTAGGGACCCCGAGACCCTCAAAGGTCTCTCAGAATTCCACAAAAGAAAAACCATAAGGCATGATCTCAATCACAAAACACAAGGAAAAGTACTCAGCTCAAACCAGGTATACAATTCATAGATCGAGAATAAATATGATTAGTCTTATGCAATATCATTTTATTCTGTTAGGAAGTTTCCACAACTGAAACATTTAGAAGTTGTTCCATTGTCGATCCACATAGGGTCGTATGTAGCTGATCCATGATGGGCCGATATAAGGCTGGTCTTTTTCGGGTCACACATGGCTTATCCACTAAGGGTCGCTAGGATGATGATCTATATAGGGTTTCTATGATGTTGATCCACACAGGGTCGCTATGGTGCTGATCCACACAGGGTTACTATGCTGCTGATCCATACAGGGTCACTATGGTGCTAATCCACATGGGGTCACTATGATGTAGATCCACATAGGGTCACTATGATGGTGATACACACAAGGTCTCTATGATGATGATCTACATAGGGTCTCTATGATGTTGATCCAAACAGGGTCGCTACTCAATTGACATCCAGCCACATGATTCTCTGTACTCGGTGCGCTGGAGTTTAGTAGTATCAGATCCTCAAGATATCGGTTGTGTCTCAACTGCCAAGAAGTTCCATAAAAGAGTAACCCAAAGAACCCCCATATCGTAAGGGTTCCAACGTGACAAACAACACATCAAACAAATGCCCAGTCTATGAGTTATAAGCGTTTTAGTACCAAGAGGCCAGTTGGATTCAGGTTCGATCCAACCCGGCCATACTCTAAATTTCTCTAAAACTTAGGTGGATTATCTCAAAAGAACCATCTCCTTCCCAGGATTCTAGTGCTATATATAGTTTTTCAAATGAACATCTGTTTTGTGAGATATGAACTTTTAAGCGTATCTGGGATGAAAAGGGCCCGGGTCCGGTCCAACCCGACCCACCCCGACTTGGGCCAACCCGGCCCGGCCCAACCTGAACCAGCTGAGATGGATTGAGTGGTCTGGCTAGAATGGGCCAGGTCGCGGGCTTGGCCCGTTGGGTCGCGGACCGTCCCAGCCTATCGGGAATCCCGACCCATAGGCTGGAATGACCCCCAGCTGGGTAGCCCGCGCAGGGGTCTTTCCCCCTCCCTGAGTAGACATTTTGTTCACTAGGTTTGTAATAGAGGTGCCACATGGCACCGTCCCCTGTCAGTGGGACCTGTGGGATGTGGGTCCCCTCCAACGCAGATCGATGCCGCATCTTCCTTTTGTGGCATGTGATAGCGCACCGCCTTGCTGCCACGACGGCCGACCGACACTGGTTGCCCCGTCCATCCTCCATGGCTCCTCCGGGTGCCGCCTCTACTCCACGGTCAACCTTGCTGCACCGGTGTCGCGCCGGTGGGGTTTTTTCAAGCCACCGGGTGATCTCCGGTGGTCCATTTTACATTTCGTTTGTGCCTACGGGACTCTTGGGTTGCTACCGTCACTGCGTAGCTCCTGATTCAAGATTTAATCGAGTTGAAAATCTGCCCCCAAAGAACGTGATAAAAACCGAAGCGGTGGAGGGTCCGAGTCCTGTTCGTTTGGCCCGCGCCTTCTACATTAGTATAATACCAAGTGGTTATTAAATAAAAACGTCACATAGATAATGATTAAACCCCATTCAAATCTCCCGCAACAACCACCCACAATTTCATACGAATCACAGATCAACTCATTTTGGTTGATCTGCATTCATCATGCTTTTCAAGAACTAGGAAATGAATTGAGAATTTACTTGAATGTAATAACAACCTCTACCTTTTATTCGAAGGATTCGTCAAAGTTTTGGAAGATGAATCCACGTTTGATAAAGCCGTCGACATTCATCAGTTCCGGATTGATTCCTCCAATGTTGCCATCCAAGCCTCCGTTCTTCGATGGTGGAAGACGCCGCGACACTTCGTCAAAGATTCCTCTCTTCTGTTTCAAAACCCCAAGTTTGAGCTTCATTTAAATAGAGGGGAAGATATATTAACGCATCGTATGATTAATAAGGTTCATTAATGAGTTTTAATTAATAAAACTTTTAACTCTCAACAGCGTGGTTACAAAATAGAAGAGTCAAGCCATTACATGGATTGACAACCCAACAGTCTCTCCACCACAATGAACATGCTTAGAACGCGGTCCGTCTTCTTCATCTGCACTATCTACCAATGTATTCAAGGCAGGGGTTATGTGCTTAATTACTCCCTTTTCCCCCTTTCTTTAAATATTATAAAAAATATGGATCAAATGTCCAACGGCTTGATCCACGTTTCGTTCTTTAATGTGGGGGGATAAGGTAGGGTTTATTTATGAGAGTTTTTATAATTAAATAATCCATCCCATGTTATAACGCTAACGCAGAGGGTGCGAGATGATACAAACAAGGCCCAGAACTTATGCTGATCTCGAGTTGGTGGCATTCTTTGTGGGTGATTGAGAAATATGGCGGCAGCAACCCAGGAGGCCCATCAGTGCATTCAGAAGGGGAAACAGACCACTGAGGCTTGCCCAGTGGCCCGTAGGAGCCCTGCCACTAGTATCCGGTTGTCATCGGCCGTGGAGGAGAGGTGGAACATGGAGGCACCACGATAGATGGATGGGGTGGCCGACATTAGTCGGCCATAGTGGCAGCTGGGCAGCAAGCGGTCGTGCGCCATGGAAGGAAGCCACAACATCGAGCTATGGCGGAGGGGAACCATGCCCTGCGGGTCCTGCTGACAGGGGGGAGGCGCCACATGGCACCACCATTACAAACTGAGTAGAAAAAATTTCTACTTGGGGAAGACGAAATACCCCCTCGCAAATCACCTAGTTATGGGCTGTGCCCAGCCAAGGCGGGTCGGCCCGGTCCGTGGCCCAGCCCACTCAGGCCAGCCTAGCCAGTTCGGGACGGGCTGGACCGGGTTGACCCAAACCAGGTTGGGTCGACCCAAACTAGGTCGGGTCAGCCTAGGTCAGGGTGGGTTGGGTCGGTCGGACTAGGTTGGACTGGACCCAAACCCTTATCAGCCCTGATACGCTTAGAAGTCTGTATCTCACAAACCAAACATTCATTTATTGAACCTTATAAGATGCTAGAATACTAGGAATGAGATAGTTCTTTTGAGATACGCCACATGAGTTTTGGAGAAAGTTGGAGTACGACCAAGTTGGATCGAACCTGAATCCAATTAGGCCCTCAGTACTAAAACGCTTATAACTCATTGACCGGGCATCTGTTGGGCGCATCATCTGTCACGTTGGAACCCTTGAGACATGGTGGTCCTTTGGATTAATAATTTTCCGAACTTCATGACATATGTGGCACGATCAATATCTTGAGGAGCAGATACTATAAAACTCAAGCGCATCGAGTGCGGAGAATCCTGTGGCTGGTTGTCGATTGAAGAGCGACCTTGTATGGATCGACATTATAGAGACCCTGTGTGGATCTGAATCATAGTGACTCTATGTGTATCGGCATCCTAGAAACCCTGTGTGAATTAGCAATGCGTGACCCGATGAGGACCATCCTTATAATGTCCCATCGTGGATCAGCAACATACGACCCTGTGTGGATTGAAAATAGAATAACTTCTTCAAGGTTCAGTTGTGGAAACTTTTTTACCGAATAAAATGATGTAGCATAAGACTAATCATAATTATTCCTGATCTCTGATTTTTATACCTTGTTTGAGATGAGTCTTTTTCCTTGTGTTTTGTGATTGAGATCATGCCTTGTGTTTTTGTGATTGAGATCATACCTTATAGTTTTTCCTTTGTGAAATTATGAGATACCTTCAGGGGTCTTGGGGTCCCTACTGGGTATTTTTATACTCAACCATGCATGAGCTTTGCCTGTGCCTTGTTTTGTCTTGTGTAGATGACAAGTAGCTTGGCTGAGACTTTAGGATCCAGGACCAAGTGGTATACAGAGGTGATTGGTTGATGTGGAGAGCTATGGAGACGAGCTGTACCTACCCTTTAGGTAGGATCCTTGGTGGACAATCTTAGGAGATGTTTTCTTTTGTAGTTGTATCTTTGAGTTGGGCTTATATTACATCCCCTTTACTTTCAGTACACACTTTTACTAATGTAGTTTTACAACGGGGTTTGCATCTTGTCGTGTTCTTGGTCTGTGTGTTTACAGGTTCAAAGGAAATTCCTTCCCATTTTATGAAAATTCCTTTCCAGTGCTAGTCTCCAACCCATGGCCTATGGAAACCTGGATTGGGGTAGTCACAGCACGAGCCTCGGGAAATGGGTCATGACATGGCAAGACGACGAAGTTAATAGGCCATTTAATAACTTGGTCCTTGGGTTGCGTAACCTCAACATTGGTTGTTTCAATGGAACACTAAATGCGGTTCATTAATGAACCACATTAATGTTATGCAATGTGGTTGGTTCCTCACATATATTTAAAAAAATATTGGGCACTCATGAGAGGAACCTCTAACAAAGTGCTGACGACGACTTCCTCCAATGTAGAATAAAGCTTCGTCACCTTAAATGATTCGAATCGGACAACGAAGAACGCCAACGAACACGCTTTGAATGCAGTATCGTATCCATCATCCACACTATCTACCAACGTATTCAAGGTAGGGGTTATATGGTTAATTCCTCCATTTTCCGCATTCTTGAATATTAGGAAAACACAGATCAACCGTTCTATGGGTTGATCTGCATTTTGTTCTTTAATGAGGGAGGATAATGCATTGTTTCTTTATGAGAGTTTTTTATTAAATAATCCTTCCCATGTTATAATGATAAAGCGGAGGGTGTGAGCTAAGCCTAACAAGGCCTAGACCCTCCGCTGATCTAGGGTTGGTGGCTTTCTTTGTGGGCTATTGATAAATATAACGACAAGGTGAAACTTTGGGCCACGTGGTGTAGGCATTGTCCCAAGAGGCCCATAGGTGCAGACGAGAAAGGAATCAGACCATTGGAGCATCGCCGGTGGCCCGCATAAGCATCGTTGGAATGGAGGCGCCAAAAACTAGAGGAGGTGGCGACCATCTACCACCGGCCATAGCGGGAAAAGGAGCATCCGACCTTTGCCTACCGTGTTGGAGCAGGGCGGTGCGCTGCGGTGGTTCCCCACAGAGGAAGGTCGCGGCTTCAAGCTGTGACGGAGGGTGGAACCGTGGTCTGTGGGTTCTGCAGGTGACCAGTCCAGTGGGACCAACCAGGTGGTACAACGCCAACTGGCATCACTGCTTTGAAGACCCAAAAGACTCAGTTGTTCGGGACGGGAGCGGAATCCCTACGCCCGGCCAGCAGGCCGGGCAGTTCCGCAGCCTGGCGGGATGTGCCCAACCGGGCGGGTTGGACAAGGACCTGGCGAACCGAACCGATCCCAGCCCATTTGGGTCGGGCCCAACGGGCCGAGTCTAATCGCACTGAAACCATTTTTGTCCCAATTATGCTTAAATGTACATATCTCCTAAACTAGACATCCATTTGACGAACCGTCTGTGACGCTGGAACCATTAGAACAATTAGATCCTTTTGAGATACTCTACGTGAGTTTCAAATAAAGTTGGAATTTGGCTGGGTTGGATTGTATCCAAATCCAACTAGGTCATCAGTACTAAAATTCCTATAACTTACAGACTGAGCGTCCGGTTGATGTTCCTTATATTACGGTGGAAACCTTATGACATGGTAGTTCATCAGGTTGCTTCTTCATGGTAATTCATGCCGGATGAAATTCAAATGATGGCTTGAGGAGTATATCCTCTTAGAATCAAGCGTACAAGTGCAGGAATATAGTGGCTAGCTGTGACGTGAAGAATGAATAGTGATCCTGTGTGGGTTATCCCTGAGCGATCTTGTGTTGGTCAGCACCGAGCAATCTTGTGTGGGTCAGCACCGAGCGATCCTGTGTGGGTCAGCACCTAGCGATCCTATGTGGGTGAGCATCGAGCGATATTGTGTGGGTGAGCACCTAGCGATCCTGTATGGGTGAGCACTAAGAAATCCTGTATGGGTCAGCACCGAGCGATCCTGTGTGGGTCAGCACCGAGCGATCTTGTGTGGGTGAGCACCGAGAGATTCTATGTGGGTTAGCACCGAGAAATACTATGTGGGTCAACACCGAGCGATCCTATGTGAGTTAGCACTGAGAGATCCTGTGTGGGTCAGCACTGAGCGATCTTGTGTGGGTCAGCAGTAGATCCTCTTGACAGAATAAGAAGAACTATCTTTACGACTAATCATCTGTACTTCTGTGCTTAAGTTATACCTAGTGTGAGATATCTTTTGCTTTTTGCTTTGTGATTGAGATCATGATTTGTGGGTTTTCCTTTGCGTAATTCTAAGATACATTCAAGGGTCTCAGGATCCATACTGAGTATTGTTATATTCACCCCTGCATGGGCTTCACACGCACCTTGTTGTGTCTTTTGCAGAAGACAGATAACTTGACTGAGTCTTGAGGAGTCAGGGCTAGATAGTGCTCAGTGGTGATTGAAATATGGTGCACGGAGGTGACCAGTTGACATGGAGATCCGTAGTGATGATCTGTACCTACCCTTCAGGTAGGATCCTTAGCGGATGACCTCATGAGCTATTTTTCCTTTTTGCTGTACTTTTATTTCAGTTGGGCTTGTATTCTTCCCCCTTTACTTTTAGTACTTAATTTTACACTTAGTGGTGGTTTTTAGTTGTGGATGTACCATTATTCTTTCATTGTGTTTTTCTTGTGTGAAATGTGTCCTGTCTGTGTGTGTATAGGTTTTAAGGCAATGCCTTCCCATTTTAGAGATATGCCTTTCCGGTGCTAGTCACTAACCCTTGGCCTATGGAAGGTGGGATTGGGGTAGTCACGACACAGACCTTAAGGGATGGGTCGTGACACCAATGGACTAAGTGTCTTACATTATCTACCAATGAATTTATTAAGCACCACTACTATGCTTAAACAACCTAGTTTTCATAAAACATTAATCCATCTATAATTAAAAATTCCCCAGATCATCATATTTTCACAAATCCAAAAACCATTGGTATTTTGTAAAACCTCATGTTATTGATATTTTATTTAAAGGTTTCATATTACACATTAATCAAATAAAAAACATCAGACATAAAATAAATAAAATTCATATTAAAGTGTATAGTTATTTAAAAAAAAGTTAAAGTGATTCTTTAACTCAAAAATATCCCCTTTTTTGAAAAACACAAACACACAGAGAAAAATTAATGATTTTTTAATTCTAAAATGAAAAAATTCCATTTATTTTCATGGACTCTAATAAAATTTTTAAAATCCCCATATTTGTAAAATAAATAATAAATAAATCTCCCTATTTGTTGTAAACCACAAATAACATTGATCTTTATTTTAAAATTTCTCCTCCTTTGGGAAACAAATATAATGTGATTTTTTTTTTGAAAATTTCAATAATTTTTCTAAATTTTTTTCACCCTTTATTATTAAAAAAAAATAAATTTAATTAGTCTCACCCTTATAAACATCCATTTATCAAAAAATTTATAATTATTTAATGGGTATTATAACTTAAACTACTTAAAAATTAATGGATGAAAATAAAAAATCTGTAATAATAAAGTATTGGTTGATTAAATATTAAAGCAAAGGTAGTTTAAAATATTAGAATATTGATAAATAAAAAATATTTACAATTAACTTGATAAAATTCCAAATTCTTTAAATACATGAAATTTAGTATTTTTTAGTAGTTTTAGAAACCATATTCTTAAGTCTCCTTTGACTCCTTTCAACATTTTCTACAAATGTTTTTATTAAACTATCCTCTGAAAAATTCCTTTCTATCATTTCATTCTGGGATAAAATCTCTATTTCTTAGTATTCAATATTCCATTCTTAATCTCTCAAAATCTATTCAGGTTATTCTATTCTTCAATTTTAATGATTGATAGTTATAATAGATTCATAAAATTCCTTCCTTTTGTAATAATTATAGCTCATAATAAATTTTATATCTTTATCCAAACTTTTCTCATACTTAAAAATTTTATCAAAATATAAAAAATAATTTTACAATTCTCTTTGAGAATAAATTACTCAGTATTTAACTAGGTTAGTTGATTATAAAATTGTATAAGATATTATGAATAATTGATTTCAAAAAACACCATCCTTGACTTGATTTATTTTAAAATCAAGAATTGGAAGAATAGTGTTAACATTCCACATTTTTTGTAATAGATTTATAATAAACCTATATTTCCTTTCATGCCTTTCACTTCTTATACTAAGTTCTTTTGAAAAGTTTTCTATAGATTCATTAAAATTGATAACTTTTTATCCATTATTTTCTTCAAATTATGATGAAATAATATTTCCATATGATGAAAAATTCATTATTAAAATTGGATTTGTTGTATTAACTTCTTCGGGTTTATATTTAAAGAAACATTATAAGCTACAACTTCCATTTTTTAACCTTCAGAAAGGCCCGACTATTAACATCTAATGAAAGTTATCTTAGCTTTATACATTAATATGAAATGGAAGTTTCATATTATGATTAAATTTTATACTTTTAATGCTTAGATAAATTTTCCAAAGAAAATAAATTTCCTTTTGATACATCTTGAATAGGTGAAATAGATTTAGAAATTGAAACTTTAGTTAATTTCTTCTTTTCTTTCACAACATCTTCTTCTTCTAAAAAAATTAACTTCTTCTTAGATGATTGTTATTCAAATATAGATTATTTATTTTATTGAATCACATTAAGTTAAGATTTTATGAATTTTAAGGTGTATTTCATTTTATTTATAACTTCATTTTTCTCAATACTACCATCTTATACATATTTAACATCAACCTTAGAAGGATTTAGGAAAGTATTCACACTTAATTTATTTTCTTTGAATTTTTTTCTTTATTATTCTACTATTTTTTGAAAATCATTACTATTCTTCTCATAAAACACTTAAAAATCTTCAACAAATAGTTTATTTTTTGTTTATTGAACCACTAGGATTTATACCTTTGTATCTTTCCTCTTTTTCTCAGTAATTATCTTCAATTTATCATTTATTTTTGTTGAATATAAAACCTATGAACCTTCATCAAAAAATTTCTTTTTTATTAGAAGCTATAAAAGTTTCATTTGACTAATAGTATCAAAATTTAAATGGATTTAATTTACTTTCTCTACAATAGTTAACTCTGATACTCCTTTTTCTAAAGAAGACTGATAAAAACATTACTCAGTGTTCTTATGTAAGTTAAAATATTTAATTCAATAGTGCCAAAATATACTGATTCTATATTATCCCAGATAAATCTTAAAATGCTAAATATATTAATGTTTTAAAGGAAATATAGGAGAAAAGAATATTTAATTTTTACAGTATCCTTATAAACTTTTCTCAAAATAATAAAATCTTGAATCCATTGAAAAATGATTCAGTCCTCTAGATGAAGATGATTTATCATGTGATTTTTTTAATTAAAGACAAAGAATATTCAACCTTATTCTTACAAAAATATCCATATGAATCTAGAAGTTTATGAGATATAAACATTGAATCTATATCTAATGGTAATTTGATGAGTTCCACTAAATCTTTTAATAAAAAAATATTTATGATTGTGAAGAGAAAATTTAACTTTCCTAGATCCATTTGAGTGTTGAAAAACTAATCAGGTATAAAATTCACAAACTAAGGGAGAATAATACCATTGATAGATCTCATCAGTTAAAACCAATTATTTTTATCCTTAAAACTGAATAACCTTCTTCAATAAAGAATCATGATGATCAAAACACTAATGATCTATTAAACTTTCTTGAAACATTTCTCATGAACCCCGTTCATCAGAAGATTTCATAAATTTTAGAAATAAGTTAGAGAAACAATCAGGGATTCACTTTTAAAACAAAAAAGGGATAAAATATATGATAAGTTATTTAAAAGGGATCTTCATATCCATCAAATTGATAATCTAGATATTAGATTTAATGACATAAAAAACTTATATTTTTTTAATTAATTTTTAAATTCTGGAAAAATAAATATGTGACAACTGGGTCCTACTGACAGCACATACACCTCTCCTTAACATGGCCATTGGGTCTTGGCCCTCCATGTACCCCAGTTGCCTTGCAGACATGTGGTCCCCACCATGGGGACCACCTATATGCCTGAATGGGTCATCTGACTAATGATAGTCCCCACAGGCCAACACATGTCCTTTCTTAGATCCATTTGAGTCTTGAAAAACTAATGAGGTATAAAATTAACAATCTAAGGGAGAATAATACCATTTATATATCTCATCAGTTAAAACCAATATTTTTATCCTTAAAACTAAATAACCTTCTTCAATAAATAATCATTATTATAAAAACACTCATGATCTATTAAACTTTTTTTAAACATTTCTCATGAACCCTATTCATCATAAGATTTCATAAATTTTAGAAATAAGTTAGAGAAACAATCAGGGCCTCACTTTTCAAACAAAAAAGGGATAAAATCTATTATAAGTTATTTAAAAGGGATCTTCATAGCCATAAAATTGATAATATAGATATTAGAGTTAATGATATAAAAAACTTATATTTTTTAATTAATTTTTAAATTATGGAAAAATAAATATGTGACAACTGGGTCCTGCTGACAGCACAGACACCCCGCCTTAACATGGCCATTGGGTCCCATCTCGCCATGTACCCCAGTTGCCCCGTAGACATGTGGTACCCACTATGGGGCCCAACCACATGCCTGAATTGGTTATCTGACTACGGACAATCCCCACAGGCCAACACATGTCCTACTGACAACACATACACCTCGCCTTAACATGGCCATTGGGTCCCGAACCTCCATTTACCCCAGTTGCCCCGCAGACATGTGGTCCCCACCATGGGGCCCACCTACATACCTGAATGGGTCATCTGACTAATGAAAGTACCCACAGGCCAACACATGTACTTTCCTAGATCCATTTGAGTCTTGAAAAACTAATGAGGTATAAAATTCACAATCTAAGGGAGAATAATACCATTGATAGATCTCATCAGTTAAAACCAACATTTTTATCCTTAAAACTAAATAAACTTCTTCAATAAAGAATCATTATTATCAAAACACTCATGATCTATTAACCTTTCTTGAAACATTTCTCATGAACCCCGTTCTTCAGAAGATTTCATAAATTTTAGAAATAAGTTAGAGAAACAATCAGGGATTCACTTTTCAAACAGAAAAAGGGATAAAATATATTATAAGTTATTTACAAGGGCTCTTCATAGCCATAAAATTGATAATATAGATATTAGATTTAATGATATAAAAAACTTATATTTTTTAATTAATTTTTAAATTCTAGAAAAATAAATATGTGACAACTGGGTCCTACTGACAGCACAGACACCCCGCCTTAACATGGCCATTGAGTCCTAGCCCTCCATATACCCCAGTTGCCCCATAGACATGTGGTCCCCACTATGGGGCCCACCCACATGCCTGAATTGGTCATCTGACTAATGAAAATCCCCATATGCCAACACATGTCCTTTCTAGTGTGCTTTGTCACACACCCTGAGAAACTTACCAGAAGGTCACCCATACTGATCACTAATCCAGGCCAAACACGCTTAACTGTGGAGTTCTAATCAGGCAGGCTCCCGAAAAGGAAGGTGCACCTTGTTGACATGAGTCATATCATTTATTCATTTAACCCTTTATTATTCGGGGGTGTTACAAAATATTATCTAAAACTTTAATAAAAAAACTTTTAAAATATTTAGTAATTCAAATATAAAAGTTATGATTTTTTGGAAGTTATCTTTTGATATATTCATCTTGATCTCCTCTATTAAAATATAATTCCAACTAAATATTAACTTGAAACATGTCAACCTACTTAAAAATAAGAAAGTTATTTATTTAAAAAGTTAGCTAAAAATAATAACTAGAAATCCCCCTAAATTGAGAGGATTAATTATATAGATAAATAAAAACATCAAAACATAAAAAATAATTAAATCACACAACATGTTGAAAATTTAGTTTTGTTAAGATTAAAAATAAATTCCATGCACCATAAATTAGTGTTCAACTATTGGTGTGTAGTGACTTCAAGTCTTCAGAATTAATTCTTTAGAAGATATAACTTCTTAGATCCATGAGTATTTTTGAATAATATCTTAGATACCCAATTTTTTTTTGGATTCTTGTGGACATATATAATCAGTTATTTAGAGATAAAATATCAAGGTATTCTAAAATATTGTAATTTTTTGAGTGAATAATTCATCCTCCAGTTTCCTCTTTGGAAGATAAAATAAAATGGTTCTTTAATTGGTGGAAAATAATTTCTATGATACATTAAAATTTTGATGGGTTTTCTTACCAAACTAGATGCAGTTTTATTTAGTCTTTATCTATCTAAATATTTTTTTGAAATCCATTCTTCCAATAGTAAACTTATTATGTAACTTGTTTAGACTATCAATTTTAGATTTCAATTTGATAACCTAATTCTTACATTGAATAAAAGCTAAACTCTTTTATTTATTTTTAAAATTATACTTTTTTAGTAATATATATTTAGATGATCTTCTTATTGATTAATTTTTATTTTCCCTTTCAAATCATTAGTAAATTTTATAATATTTTCCTTTGAATTATCCAACTCATAAATAATATTGTTATTCTCCTTTAAAACTTCAATAAGTTTATATTTATATTTTTAAAAATATAATTTTCTTTAAGTAGCTTCATCTTTAAGAACAATATATTTATTGTATAAATTATGGTACATGTTTTAAAATTCAATAATGTAAGCTTTTTCCTATTCATAAGTTCATGTAACTTTTTCTTAATCATATGAATATGATTAACTTCCATTAGTATCACTCTCAGATGCACTTTTTTAATATAGAGTTAGATTCATAAGATCGTTAGCAATTGATCTTCCCATGAAACATTTTTCTACATTTTTATAAAATCTGGTGATTTTTATACTATTGTTACTATCTATTAATGAATTATTAGAATAAGTTTCTCTTTCACTTTAACTTTATGTTTTTATGGCTTTCAAACCTTTTTTATTTTCTCCTTAGAATACTTTATGTCTTTTCTATTTAATTTAGGAAAATCTAGTGTAACATGACCTATCTTTCTGTATTCATAACATGTAAGTTCTATATAATCCTTTTTATATTTTATAGATTTTGAATAATTTATTTGGAAATTATTTTGATTAAAAATCATTCTTTCCATGTTAGAAATTTTACCAAATGTTGGGTCATAATCAATTTCTTTGTAAAATTTCCTAATATTTTTCTTGGATGTACTTGATTTATAAGTTTTATTATTTGAAATTATCATAGCTGTAAAAGAAACTCTATTTTTTATTTTTTTATTTTTCAGAATCTCTTTTTTGATAACTTTCATATTTCATAATAGTGCCAATTAGATCATAAATACTTATCTTGGTGATATGATTAGTATTATCAATTACAATTATTTTTGACTCCCACTCCTTTGATAGTATGTCAATAATTTTTTATAAAACATGATTATCCAATAGTTCTTTTTCTCAGAGTGTTTTTATAATACTAAAAATAATCATTAACCTATGATAAATTTGAGTTAAACTTTATCCATTTAAAAAATTGAAATATGGAGAGTCATCCATTAGTATGACCCACTTGGTATAAAAAACTTTTGATGTTCCAAAATGTGAAACTTATAACCTTTTCAAAATTCCACACATTTTCTACATGATGAAATTTGACTATAGATATTTCTTTGAATAGAAAAAGGGTATTTTGAACTAAAAAGTTCAATTAAAATTTAGACTTCTCATATATAGTGAAATTAGATACTCATTTCTCTAGAATTTTTTAATTTTTGATAAGCATAAAGAGATTATATACTCTTTGTAAATACATAAATAATCCCCTTCTGATTCTTGTAATATGACTCTACTTATAGACATCATTGTAAAAAACATCAACAATCAGCTTCTACATTATTTAGGATCAGTTGTAATGACATCAATATCACTTTACTATTCACTTTATGATGTAATCATTATCTTTTTGTATCTATAAATGCTGTTATTTTGAACCACTACAATGCTTAAACAACCAGTTTTTCAAAAAACTTTAACCCATTAGTAATTAAAAATTACTTAGGTCATTGGATTTTAACAAATCTTGAAACCATTGGTATTTTCTAAAACCTCATATTTTCTATATTTTAACAATTTTATATTCTACATTCATCAAATATAAAACAAAAAAACATTTTAAACCAAAATTTTAATAATGTGTATTGTGTGTTTTTTTAAAAAAATTGAGTCTTTGACTTAATAATTGGATATTACTTGGGCAGGTTCTACTATAGTAGAGTACCCCTAGGTTGTCTTTTGTTAGATTTTTTGATGTTTCATTTTAGTTGAACTTGGCTGATAAACCCTTAAGAATGATACCAAAGGTGTGATGTTAAGTTTCTCTATATGATATATTTCTATAAATAGTTATCTGATTAACTATCCAAGATGCACGATTTTTTTATTGGGATGATGCTATACTTAAACAAATAAGTGGTGCAAGGAAAGCCATATATGGCTCATTTATCAGTGAAATATAGATCTTTGATTACTAAATGGATATTATGTATGGGGACATTAATTTTAATAAGATACTTATAATTAAAATTCTTTGATGAAAAGATAAAAGACATTATAATCATCTAATAAATATTTATGCTGTGGATAAATAACACGATCATCAACTAACTAATATTATAGATTAATCCTTGAAATTATAAATTTAAATGCAAGAAAATCCTATAACTGGTAACTTAAGAAAATTTCTTAAGGAAAATTATATGTGTTAAATCCACACAGTCCTGAGTAATCAACTATTGAGATTTTTCAAAAAGTGAGCCTAGATATTTGTGGAGAATAGAAAGAGTCACTTGGGGTTTCAAAGGCATTTAATGCAAAAATACATAATGAATTTTAGTCTCTGGTCATATACATAATATAATTGAGTATTCCAATAACTTAGTATGACTAGAGGTTTTCTTAAGGCTTGTTCTAGATGAGGAATTCATTTCATTTTTATCTTTGGAAGTGTTATGACATGATAAATAAATTCATGAAAATTTTACCCAATGTTCTCAAGTGTTGAGAGTAAATAAATTTAGAATATGATGTCTAAGTTATGAAAAAATACATAAAGTACAATGAATTAAAAGTTAAAATGGGAAGAAGAAAATTTTTCAAGTCCAACAAGGCTTATTTGAGAATACAGTTAAGGCCATTTGAAACATGAGGGTACTATCATAAAGGAGTAATGATTCCATATGAATAGATTATATAGAATACCTAAAGGGGTTTAGGAAACTCTATGTAATATATATGTTTGGTATAAGTTTTATAGAAATTGATTATTCAATTTTTAAGGGTATATAATAACTAATGTATATTTTATAATGATTGTAAAAATAAAAGAGTTCAAAAATCAAGGGAATAATTGATAGATCTTTTATTTTTCACTCAAGTAATGAAGAAAATAGTTTTTATATTAGATATTTGCATGTAAAATAGTTTAACAAGATTGGGTGAATCTAAGTAAAGGATGTGTATAATCATTTAACTTCTCTTATATGATAAGAGGAGTTGTTTGTTAACAAAGACTAGTTATCAGATGCTTAATTGAATACACATGGTTTATGATACATTTGATTCCAAAAGATGTTTTGAGAATAATATATAGATAAAGTGTTTGTCCGATTATTTTTTAAAATATGATGGAATGTGATTCCCATCTAGTGGTTTTGTAGAATAATAAATACAATATTATTTTTCAAGAAAATACTACAAGCACATAGAGTACCACATGTGATATAGAATCAATTTTTTTATTTGTTAGATATTACTACTAAAATTACATAATATTTATTTCCTAAACACAAATGAATTTTTTTCCAAATCTTAGAAATATATTTTGAGAAGAATTTAGTATCTAGGAGGCTAGTGGGAGTATGCATAATTTTTCAAGATTTTATAATATATTTTCCCTTAATTAAATAACATGTTGAATAAATTTTTTTAAATGCAACACAAAAATAAAATTAACTATGATACATTTTAGATAAAAATTAAAATACAAGAAAAAATTAATATAATGTGTAATAATAAAAAAAGATAATAAGTAATAGAGATATTTTATTATATATATAAATATTTCACATATTATTACTATATGACATATTAAAAAAATTAAAAAGTGATATTTGAATAAATATTTATTGGTAAAATTTATCTAATTCTTAATAAACAAGTAACCAATCTTAAATAATTTGGGACATAATTATTTAGTGATAAAAATATTTTTTCTCAAATAATTACACTTCTATATATTGTGTATTTTTAAACCAATTGGTAACCATTTAAAAAAATGTGGAATATATTAATAAAATATATAAAAAACATTATTTAATGTTTATATTAATATTCTTACTTGGAATGGAATACAAATAAATCCATTTTATGCTAAAAAACATTTTTTGTAAAAAAATGTTTTTATGCGATATGCATGCTTATATTAAAATTAATCTTTTTCAACTCTATAAAGTGAGTCTAATAAAATGTTTTCCATAATTTTAGTAATAATATCCAAATTTTTTAATAAGTTCATTTTAATTTTAAACCTAAGTTGCTCAAGTAAATGTTAATTACCATGATAATATTTTAATATTTTAAAGAAATATTTTTATAAACATTGTGTAATTATTATCTAAATAAATTAAATTGATATATTTTAAATGATTAATCTAATATGATTTTAAAAAATATTAAAAAAAGTTAACACTCATTTAATTAGTGATTTATATGAAATAATAATAAAAACACTTAATGTTTGAAAATATATTTTTCCAAAAAATAGTTATTTTCTATATATAATGATTTAATTTAAAATAATATTTTAACATATTTATAAAATTAATTGGATTAATTGGATTTAAAATTTTGAATAAACATTTATAAATTTGGAAATAAGGGTCATATTATGTTAAAAAAAATAACTACCATGGTTAATTTTCAATCAAGTTAAAAGGAGTAAAAATGTGTAATTTCAAGATGCTCGAATTTTAATCACTTAAAATGAAACTTAGATATTATAAAAGAAATTTTTTAGGTTTTAAAGTATTAAATAAAAGTCCTAGTAACTTTTATTTACCTTACTCACACAACTCTCATGAAATTATATTCTTACCCCTAACCCACCATTCAATTATAAGGAAAAGTCCCTCATTTTCACCTATAAAAGGAGGCCAACCCACTTCAAGAAACACTACTATTTAACAATTCATTTGAACCTATTCCAATTTCACCTATCCTAGAATCCCTCTACACATTTTATATACCTTGGTTACATTAAATATCCCCAATTCCTCCAATTCTAAGAATTATTTCAAGAGAGGACTCAAATCCTCAATATTAGTATTACCCACTCTCTAACTTTATTTTCCATATATTTCTCATCCACACTCATAAAAAAATATTAAAAAATAGTATTATATTGAAATAAGTATCATTATTATACTTAAATTCTATTATATCCATAGTATAACTATTATCTATCATTTTCCCATCCATTTAGAAAAATGAAAATGTCGCTTATGCGTACGTGCATACTACCACCTCCATGAATAACACATTTAATTTTTCATTACCAAATTTCATGGATGGTTCTATAAATTGTTTTAGTGAATATATATGATATATATGATATTATTTATATTCTATAAATATAAATTTGGCATTATATAATTAATATTAACTATAATTGATCATTGTAAATATAACTCCCTAAAACGAACATAGTAAGATAGAAAATGATTTATTATTTTTAAGTAATAACATATTTTTAATTTATATTATTATAATTAATATTAATAACTTAAATAAAATCAAAATAGTATCATTATACTTGTGGAATAATTATATTATAACTAAATCACTTCATAACCATCCATTAATTATATCATGTTCTTGTTTAGGTAGGTTTGACCACCTACATAAAAAATGACATAAATTTATATCATGGATGAATATGGAAACTTAATTAATTTTAATATTTAAAATTAATTATTAAATAATGTTTTTATTGGTTTTAAGGTAATATTAGTATTTAAAATCATTATTAATAAACCATGTTTATTCGTTTAAACATAACAAATTAAGCTCATCATCGATTTTGTCTTTAAGAATCATAAACATAACTCTAATGGAATGAAATTATGAAATTTTAAATAATTAAGGAATTTATATTCTATAAACTAAAGTAATATAAGAATCATGAACTTGGTATCAAATAATGGGGTTCAATATCTCTATTACAAAGCACGTGAAAAATAATCAGAATTACTAACATCTGATGATGAAGATAAATATTATCAAAAAAATATATGGATAGGGAATTATTTTAATTTAGGAATATAAAAGGTAATATATATGTATAAAATTGTAAATTAATTCATGAATATGGTTATTTTTATTATAACTAAGTTTAAAGTTCTTTTGTGGAAGTTAGGATTTAAAGTTAGGGTTTCATATCAAATTTCCTTCTTTGAGACATGTTTTGTATTATATACCTATTTTTTTATGGCATATATGATGACCCATTTAAGTATTATATAATTATTATATATTTATTAATTTAATTTAATGTTTCATTTCATGTTTTATCTTTCAATATATTTTTAATCAAATGAAATAAAATTCACAAGGGTCTCCTCGTCTAAATTTTCATTCACCGAGACATGATTTGTATTCACCAAATATTTTAATTATGGTGTATAAAATTCCCATTAATTTATTTTAATATACTTATTTAATATATTAAAATCTGACTTTAATGGGGTTTTAACACGGAAGGTAACAAAATTTTAAGGGTTTCTTTCCAATATCCTTTTTAAATTGAGATTATAATTAATGAATTTTTATCTAGGGAAATGTTGTGTGAGATTTATCTGTAAAAAAATAGTTTAATTAAACTATGTTTATTATAGGTTTTTTACATGTCCTCTCAATTTAAATTCCCTTATTAAATAATTTACTCTATTTTATGTTTTTTAGGGAAACTGACCTCTACATTTTGGTTTGGAATTTTCCTACTCCATGTCCATATTCATTGAATGATTTTATGTATGTCTATATTAATTGAATTATTTTTTGGATGTCCTTATCTATGATTAAATAATTTATTAAGTTAATTTTATACCATTTTTACATTATTTAAAAAAATTTTGAAAAAAATATTTTAATTTTTTCAACATGGTTTCTTTTTATCAAAAGTATGAAGAGAACATAATTTAAATTATTTCCATGTGAGAACATTATTTTAGAAAAATTATTGTTTAAAAATGTTACATTTCATGTTTTAAAATGGTTTGATAATTTTTTTAATTATTAATTATTTTTAAAATAAAATGATTTTTTTATATTTTTCAAAATAAAAAGTTTTATTTTAAAAATCAACACTTGTTTTTATAAGATATTTTAATGTCTCATGTTTTAAGGAAGAATTATTTTTTATTTTATGCCTTTTCAATAAAAAAACTAAACAAATCATTATTTAAAAAAAAAATTATTTCTAAAAAACCATTTTTTTCTTTTAAAGGGTAATATTTAATTTTTTATTAAGATCAAAGTCTTTTTTTCAAATAAAATATTATAAAGGAGTTTTAAAGAATTTAAGAAAGGAAATATATTTTTTATCTTCCACTCCACATTTTTGGAATTAATTATTATTTATTTTTCAAGGATCCATTATTTTTATTTTATTAAAAATGATATTTTAAATATGTTTTCATTTTAAATTATAGAAAATAATTTTTGAAAGCAACTCATATATTCATCTTTATAAAAAAGGTTAAAAGTGTTTTATGAAATCTCTTTCATGATTTCTATTTTTTCCTTTTTATATCCAAAATATCTATCTCATTTGTAGTTATGTTTTATTAATCACCCTCAAAATTCTCATATGAAATACTTATTTTTTTCTATTTAACTTTTGGTATCAAATAATATAATTCTTGAAGTATTTTCATGTGATTCCATTTAGAGATGTTACAAAATCCATTTTATTTACACTGGTTCTTCATGATAGGATATGTAATTGATTTCTTATGGAACACATATGTATGGATGATTATGGGTAGGGTCCTATATAACCCTCTAATGAATTGATTAAGGATCTATATATCGTGAGATAAAAATGGGTCATGAGTTAAGATACTCAAGTCACAAATGGGTAACGAGTTATAATTCTCAAGTCATAAATGTGCCATGAGTTATGATGATCGAGTCACTAATGGGATGCAAGATGTAATAATTTATCCACCATGTAATTGGTCATAGCATTTTGATGCCCAAACCACTATGTAATTTTTTCCTCTAATTATTTTTATGCCATAGTTCTTTGTAAGGCTATGTTTCAATGACATGACATATTTCTATGTCATATAATTATGATTATTCTCCATGGACTATGTTTATTATCATACACTATTATGAAATGGTGCAAGTTTATTCATTTGAAATTACTTGTCCTACTATCATGAATTATTGGAAACTCTTATTATTCCATGTTATTTTTACTAAGATATTTCTCCCATGATCATGTTTTCTCATATCCTTATGATCCAACCCTTGATTGAATTTTAATAAGTTTTCCCTTACTTATCATTTGAGCTCATACCTCTCTTATTTTTCCATTCCCCTGGTTATAAAAAAGAGTATTACTTATGAGAAGTCTAGAAGGGAGTCTAGTGTGGTTCAATTATGGAGAAATGTTCATAATTATCATAAAATAAATTTCTTATGTATTTAATCCTCAAAGACACTAAACCATTCATTCTTGGGGTTTTAAAATTATTTGTGAGATTTAATATTTAATATATTAATAATATATAATATGTTAAAAAGATTTCTTGGGACACCTTACTTGGTATCAAATCCAGTTTGTAAAGTATGTGTTTTTAGCACCAGACTCAGGAATGCGGGTCAGGGGCATTATAGTAGGCATGAGAGCATGGTTTAATTAATTTTTGGGGATTAATATTGTTATTTTTAGGAATTTAATAAATTTTTGAGAACCCTTAAGATAAGTCAAATTATAGGATAAAATCTTGAAATTTTGGTAATATATAGAGCATATGGTTTCCTATTAGTGGAATCTCTATCTGGATACAAAAAAATAGATATAGGATCTAGCATGAATGCACCAAGAAGGTATTAACACTAAAAAGGCTGGTTGGGTATTAACTCAATCTTCAACTAGTGCACAAAAAAGAGGCCTAACTACATACCTAGTTTTACACTCTTGGGGGATATAATATTTGTGATTAAAATGATCTTTATAAACCATTATAAGTTATTTGAATATATTTCGGTTAGAGAATATAATATAAAAATAAATCTAAATTGTCATAGTTTGAAATGATGGTATCAAAGGATGAGACATATTAGGATTTATATTTCATATAATGTATTTACTATGATATTATCTAATTTTATCATAACCACTTGCTTTTAGTATTGGGTTGGATTCTGGATCATGAAAATGAATCTATGAAAGGTTATCTATAGAAACCCCTATGTCATAAAATCCAACTAAGGGAGCATAAATGGCACAAATGGTTTTTATAAATGAAAATATAGACATATGTTTACTAAGAGGTAAAATATGAGTTTTCGAGTCTTAAGTAAGATAGTGAGGCTGGTCTATTAAAATAAATTTTATCTTGAGTCATGTATATCTTTTATATATCCTTATTTATTTTTATTAATATGTGATAATTAAAATTCTGAGGAAATAATTTATTTAAGGTGGAGAATTTAACACCTTGATATTTTAGTGTATATATTACTTTAATTAAATTCTATATTGAATAGATTTCTTAATACACAATAATGAACTAAAATGAACCAAAATATATTTTAGATAAAATATTACAATACAAGATAAGCATTAATAAATTATAAAATAATGAAAAAAATAGAATAAGTAATTGAGATAGTTTATTATAAAAAAATATATTTTTATATATCACATATTATTATTATATGATTATTTATAAAATTCAAAGAATTTTTTTTAATTATAATGTATCTTTTTAGACCATTTTTTGGATTCTTGAAGGATCTTCATATAACGCTTCTAAGTTCTACTTTGGTATCTAATGATTTTGGAAGATACTTGGAATATTCTTTTAAGATCTATTATTTCTTAGAAAACCGGACATTCTTATAGTGATTTTTGGACTTTCAAGACAGTGGAAGTGATTATCTAATTACCCTTTGACATTTTTATATATTTTTTAGCAATCACTGGAGGTTATTGTATACGACATGTTGATCAGGATATTCTTTTTATAATTATTTACAATTTTTTTTCTCTAGTATATGAAACTATACTTGATGGAATTCACATGATTCTATGTTGTACCATGTGCTGTTGTGTTGATTCTCTCTATGGAACTTGAGGGAAAGACAAATTTCAACATGATTGTGATGGGATAATGTAGAGAGTTGATGATACCATTTTTGATTGACTCTTGTTCATGTGTATCATGGAGGATAAATATTTACGATTATAAAGAGTTTTTTTTCACATGGAGTGGATATATTTATTGGATATGGTGATTTTTTGGCAGATGGAAAGCTATTTTTGGATAGATATGATGCAATGTGAACTTTTATATGTTCTATTATGTCACTTTGACATGAATCTCCCTCAATTACTTGATATCATATGCTCGTTACACCTCATGCATGTATTATAACCTTGATTTTATTCAATAAATTTCTCAGGGACATGATTTTGGTAACCAATTCAGGTTTTAGTTTTTTTTAAAAAAGGAATAAAATAATTTATTGATAAAAACACTTTTTATCAAAGAATTATACATTTTTTATATATTATGTATTTTTAAACCAATTGGACACTATTAAAAAATGTAGAATATAATAAAAAAATATATAATAAAATTATTTAACATTAATGTAAATATTTTCTATTGGAATGGAATACAAAAAAATCCTCTTTATACTAAAAAATTCTTTAATTGTTTTTTTCAATATGCGCACTTATATTAAAATTAATTTCTCTCAACATCAAAAATTGAGTTTAATAAAATGGTTTTAATATTTTTAATCATCATATCTAATTTTTTTAATAAGTTCATTTTCATTTATATAATAACATACTCAAGTAAATATTAATTACTAAGGTAAAATAATTATTTTTCAAATAATTGTTTTAATAAATAATGTTTAATTTTTATATAAATAAATTAAATTGATATATTTTAAATTATAGATCTATTATGATTTTTAAACATATAAAAACATATTAAAACATATTTAAACATATAAAAAACATACTAATACTCATTTAATTATTAATTTATATTAAATAATAATAAAAACACTCAATATATAAAAAGATATTTTTCTTAAAAAAATGGGTTTCCCTATATCTTATGATTTTATTTAAAAGATAATTTTCTCATATTTAGAAATTGAATTGGATGAAATTGAATATAAATTCAAAATAAACATTTCCAATTTTTTAAGAAGGTTCATCTTATATTTTTATTAAAAGAATAATCACCATGGTTAATTTTAAATCAAGGTTAATATGGGTAAAAATGGGAAATTTCAAGAAGCACAAATTCTACTAAATTAAATTGAAACTTATTCCATATAGAAGACATTTTTAGGTTTTAATGTTTTAATTACATGTATCACCAAGCTTTCCTCATCTGACTCACCTAAATCTCGTGCAATTCCATTCTTATCTTTTATCTACCATTCAATTCCAAGGAAAAGTCCATCTTTTTCACTAATAAATGGTGGCCATTTCCAAACACTTTAACAAAAACTAGTGGTTAGAAATTACATTTAAAATATAACAATTTTACATATATTATAATCCCTATAAAAATTTTAAAACCCTCGGTTTCATTAGTTTTCCCTAGGCCCTCTAATTCCAAGAATTTTTCTATGAGAAGACTCAAATCCTCAACGTGATTATTACCCACTCTCTAACTTTATTTTCTATATATTTATCATAAAACCACCTAAAAAACTATTAAAAACATATTATTATAATGGAATAAATATCATTATTATACTTAAATTCTATTATATCTATGTTATAACCATTATCTATCTCTTTTCATAAATTTGAGAAAATGAAAACCTTTCTCATGTGTATGTGCAGACTACCACCTCTATGAACGATACATTTTATTTTTCGTCACCAAATTTCATAGAAGGTTTTAAAAATGGGTTAATGAATATATATGATATTTATGACATTATTCATATTATTTAAATATATATTTTTAATTTTATAAATAATATTAACTATAAGAAATCATTGTAAATTTAACTTCCTAAAAGGAACATACTAAGAGGAAAAATGATTTATTATTTATAAGTAATATAAATTTTTTAATTTATATTATTCCAATAACTCTTAAAAATTATAATTAAAAACCTTAATAAAACCTAAATAATTTAATTTTACTTCTATAGTAATTATATTATAACTAAATCACTTCATAACCATCCATTAATTATAACATGTTTATGTTTAGGTCGGTTTAACCACTTACATGAACAATGATGTAAATTTATATCATGGATGGACATGGAAAATTAATTTCTAGTAGTATTAGAAATAAATGTGCAAATAATTTTTGGTTTATTTTTATATTAAGGTAATATTAATATTTATATTTTTTATTAATAAACCATATTTATTCGTTAAAAATTATCAAAACAAGATCACCCTTGATTTCATCTTTAAGAACCATATCTAAATATATAAGGGAATAAAATTATAAAATTAAAAATAAATAAGTAATATATATTATATCACTTAATTAAATCTAGTAATGATGAAATTGGTATCAAATAATGGGGTTTGATATCGATATCACAAAACATGTGTGAAACAATCAGAATTACTAACATTCGATGATGAAGATAAACATTATCTAACTAGTATATAGGTAGTGAATGATTATAATTGAGGAATATAAAAGTTAATATATATTAATAATGTTATAAAATAATTCATTAATATGGTTATGTTTATTAAATAGAAACTTAAAGTGCTTTTGTGGAATCTGAGAGTTAAGGTAAGGGTTTTGTCTCAAATTTTCTTCTTTGTGACATATTTTATATTATGAACCTATTTTCATTTATATAGTGTATATTATGACCCTTCCAAGTATTATATCATTATTATATATTTATTCTTGGTATTTAAAGTTTCATTTTAAGTTTTATCATTCAATAAATTTTGAATCAAATGTTATAAAATCCATACAGGTTTCCTTATCTCAATTTCACTTTATTCAGATATGATTCATATTCACCACCTATTTTATTTTTTGGTTTATATAAATCATATGGATGTATTTTAATATAATTATCATAAAATTAAAGGGAATCATAAATCCATATTATGTTTTACCTTTAATTATTTTTCTATTAGAAAGGTAATAAAGTTGTAAGGGTTGGTTTCCAATCTCATTTTCAAATCGATATTGTTATGAATGGATTTCCACGTGAAAAAAAAGCGTGTGAGATTTATCTCTAAAAAACAAAAAAATTTATTCTACTCTAGTTATTATTTTAATTTTAATTGTCCTTTCTTAATTTCAATTACATTATTAAATAATTTTCATGATTTATTAAAATTGAAATTGACCTCTTCTTTTCGGTTAGGAGTTATCCTCCTCTAAATCCATATTCATTGGATGATTTTATTGATATCCTTATCTATGGTTCAATAATTTATTAAGGTCATTTTCTAATATTTTTAACTTCTTTATAAAATTTTAAAATAAATATTTTAATTTCTTTTATATTAGTTTTTTTCAAAATAGTGAAAAGAACCACTTGTTAATATTTTTCATCTCAACACATTCTTGTACGACCATTATTATTTATGAATCTTGATTTTCATGTTTTATTTTTTTTAAACTATTTTTAATTAATAATTATTTTTAAAATAAAAGGAAATATAGTTATATTTCTCAAATATAAAAGTTTTTTTATTAAGGAATTATTGATTCTTAAAATTGATTTTAAAGGCTTGTGTTTTTAAGGAAGAAATATTTAGTGTTTTTATTCCTTCTTAAAGAAGGTTTTTGGGAGCATATTTCTTTTATAATTTTTTCTTTAGATTTTTTTATTTTAAAGGGTAATTTTAAAAGTTTTCTATCATGATAATTGAATTTCATTTTAGAGAAAACATTTTTAATGAGTTTTCAAGAATTTAAGAAAGGATATATAAATTTTTTATATCCCACTCCACATTTTTTGGAATTAAACATTATTTATTTTTCAAGGATCCATTATTGTAATTTCTTTTAAAATGATATTTTAATTTTTTTCTTGTTAAATTCTAGAAAATAATTTTTTAGAGATACTTATAGATTCATATTTTTATAAAAAGGTTAAAACTATTCTATGAAAAATCTTTCATTTTTATTCTATTTTACTCTTTATATCTAAAATATTTATCACATTTAGAGTTAAATTCTATAATAAAACTCAAAATTATCTCATCAAATACTACTTTTGGGTAATTAAACTTTTGGTATCAAAAAATAAAATTATTGAAGTCTTTTTATGTGATACCATTTGGAAATGTTATGAAACCCATATTAATTACTTGTGTTTTTCGTGATATGATATATGATTATTTTTTTATTACACACATATGTATGTATAATGATGGTTTGGGTATTAAATAGCCTTATAACGAATTGGTTAATGATCTATATCTCATAAGATAAAATTGATCCATGAGTTTAGATACTCTAGTCACAAATGGTTTACTAGTTATTACACTCAAATTAGAAATGGGCTATGAGTTATGATAATTAAGTCACTAATGGGCTGCAGGAAGTAATACCTAAACCCAAATGTAATGGGATTCATGATTTTTATGACTATACCATTATTAAATGTTTTCCTATGATTATGTTTGTTCCATAGTTCATTGTTATGATATGTTTCAATGATATTTCATATTGTTATGTCATATTCCTATGATTATTCTCAATGGATCATATTTATTATCCCATACTCTTATGCCATGGAACATATTTTTCCAATTGAGATTACGTGGGATACTATAATGACTTATAGATTACTTTTATTATTAGATTTTATTTTTAATAATATATTTATCCCATGATTATGTTTTCTTATATACTTATGATCTAACCCTTGATGACATGTTGTTATTTTTTCCATTATTGAGAATTTTATACCACCTATTTATTATATTTTTATTCCTAAGGTTATTCAGATGGGTATAACTTATGATAAGTCCAAAAGAGAGTCTAGTGTGGTTTTATTATAGATAAATGTTCACAAGAATCATAAAATAAGTTTTTTTATAGTGGATCCTCAAAGACACTAAACATTATGTTCTTGGGATTGCATGATTTTTTTTTGAGATTTGATATTTAAACTCCAAATATAATGTTTAATATATGAAATTTTAGCTTGGAATATCTCACTTGGCATCTAATCTAGTTTGTAAAGTACATGTTTTTAGAACTAGACTTGGGAGTGTGAGTTCAGGATGCCTCAGTTGGAATTAGAGTAGGGGTTAGTTATTTTTTTGGGATTAGTTTAGTTATTTTTTGGGATTAGGACTAGATAACATTAGTGAGAATCATAGGGATAAGTCTAAGTATATGGTAACATCATTAAATTTTGGTAACTTATAGAGTACGTGGTTTCCTTGAAATGGAATATCTATCAGGATACAAATAAGTGGATTTAGTATCTAATATAGATTCCCCTAGGGATAATAAACGTTAAAAGGATGATTGAGTATTAACTCGATCTTCACCTGGTGTATGATAAATAGGCTTAATTACACACATGGTTTCACACTCCCGTTGGATATTATTTGGTTATTTATATGATCTTTATGAACCATTATGAGGTATTTGAATATAATTAGGTTAGAGAAACTCATATGAAAATAACTCTAAAGTATCATAAGTTGAAATGACGATGTTAAAGGACAATACACCTTAATATTTATTTTTCATATAATGGATTTACTTTGATATTATAAAATATTATCATATCTATTTTGTTTTATAATTTGGTTGGAATCAGGATCATGGAAATGAAGATATGAAAGGTATGTCTCTAGAAACCCTTATGTTTTACAAGCCAACTAAGGGAGGATATTGTGCACAAATGTCCATGAAAAATGAAAATTTGGTAATATGATTATTAAGAGGTAAAATATGAGTTTCCTAGTCTTTCTTAAGAAAGTATCATTAGTATATTGATAGAAATTTTATCTTGAGCCATGCATATCTTTTAGATACCCTTATATTTTTTTATTAATTAGTGATAACTAAAATTGTGAGGATGCAATTTATTTGGGGGGGTGTGACACCCTGAGATTTTAGTATATATTTTCCATTAATTAAATACTATTTGAATATATTTATTCACCTGAAACACCAAACTAAATTGAAACATGATAAATTTTAGATAAAATATTATATTATAAAATAAAAATTAATACATTATGAAATAATGAAACAAAATGATAATAAGTAATTAATATATTTTAATATGAAAAACATATATATTTTTATGTGTCACATATTATTATTATTATTATATGTTGTATTTATAAAATTAAAAGAAATATTTTTATAAAAATGTACTGATAAAATTTAACTAATTATTATTAAACAAGTAATCAATCATTAAGAATTAGGAATAAAATCATTTACTGATAAAAATACATTTTTATCAAAGAATTATACTTTCTCTATACATTATGTATTCTTAATCCAATATATCACTATTGAAAAATGTGTAATATATTAATAACTTATATAAAATATTATTTAATATTCATCTTAGTATTTTCACTTGGCATGGAATATGAATAATTCATTTTTATGTTAAAAAATATATTTTTTAAAATATTTTTATTCTATATAAACACTAATATTAAAATTAATTTTTATCAACTCTATAAATAAATTTTAATAAAATAGATTTATATTTTAATCATAATATATATACTTTTTAAGAATTTAATTTTCATTTCTAACGTTTATTACTCAAGTAAACATTAATTACCATGGTAGAATAATTATTTTTCAAAGAATATTCTCTATAAACTTTGTGAAATTTTTATCGAAATATATTAAATTGATATATTTTAAATATTGAATCTAATTTTATGTTTAAAAATATAAAAAACATATCAACAATCAATTAATTATTAATTTATATTAAATAATAATAAAAACACTTAATGTATAAAATCCATTTTCCTATAATTTCCTTTTATATATATTTTGATTTAATTCAAAAGATAATTTTCATGTATTTATAAATTTAATTGTATTAAATGAATTAAAAATTTGGAATCAACCTAAAAATTTTGTAATAAGGGTTGTATTATATTTTTATTAAAAAAATAACTATAATGGTTAATTTTTAATCAAGGCGAGTAAGGGTAAAAATGGGTAATTTCAAGAGGCATGAATTTTAATCACTTAACTTGACACTTAGGCCTTCTATAAGACCTTTTTTAGGTTGTAAATTCTTACCTAAATTTATCACAAAAATTTTATCACCTAACTTACCTAATTCACATGAAATTCCATTCTTACACCTTACCTACCATTTAATTCCAAGGAAACACCCTTCTTTTTCACCTATAATAGGAGGTTACTTCCACCCACTTTAAGACACACTCTTAGTTAGAAATTTCCTTAAAACTCTACCCATTTCAAATATCCTCAAATCCATACCCACATTTTAAATCCCATATTTAAATTAAATTTTTCTAAGGCCTTAAATTTTGATAAGTCTTTCAAGAGAAGACTTAAATCCTCAACGTGAGAATTACTCACTCTCATACTTTATTTTCTATATCTTTCCCATCCTCCCTATTCCAAACCTATTAAAAAATATTATTATAATGTGATAATAACCATTATTATACTTAAAAAATATTATATCCATGGTACATACATTATCTGTATCATTCTCATCTATTTGAAAAAGATGAAAACGTCTCTCATGCGTACGTGCAGACTACCGCCTCTATGAATGCCAAATTTTTTTTCATCCCTGAATTTAATGGTAGGTTATAAAATTGTTTTTAGTAAATATATATTATATTTTTTAAATTATTTATATTATTAAAATATAAAATTTTCATTCTAAAAATATTATTATCTATAAGCGATTGTTGTAAATTTAACCGCCTAAAATGCGTATAGTAAGAGGAAAAAATAATTTATTATTTATAAGTAATAGATTGTTTTTAATTTATATTATCTTAAAAACTCTTAAAAATTCAGATTAATAGAATTAATAACATATAAATAATTTTATTATACTTATTTAATAATAATATTATAATTAAATCACTTCATAACCATCCATTAATTATAACATGTTCTTATTTATGTCGTTTTAACCACGCAGAAGAACAATGCTATGAATTTCTATCATGGAAAGATCTGGAAACATAGTTTATGGTAATATTAAAAATTAATTAGTAAATATTCTTTTATATTTATAGAAATTTAATAGTAGTATTTAATTTTTTTATAAATAAGTTACCTTTATTCATTAAAAATTATTGAAACAAGATCATCACTGATTTCATCTCCAAGAATCATAATAAAATGGAGAAAAATTAAAATATTATAAATAATTAATAAAAATAAATTATCATACATGAATTAATAAATAAATTATGAACTTGGTATCAATTAATGGGTTTCAAAATCACTATTACAAAACATGCACAAAATAATCATAATTACAAGCATCCGTTGAAAATGACAAACATTATCTGACTAATATATGGGTAATGAATGATTATAATTGAGGAGTATATAAGGTAATATATATGAATAAGGTTATTAAATAAATAAATAATAATAATAATATTATTATATAGGATTTTAAATAACTTTCATTGAATTTGAGAGTTAAGGTAAGGGTTTGATCACAAATTTCCATATTTGAGACAAATTTTTACTATGCACTTATTTTTTTAAACAATGTATATGATTCCCATTTGAAGTATTATATAATTATTCTATATTTATTCATGGAATTTTAATTTTCATATCATTTTTTATATTTCAATTGATTTTGAATCAAATGTTATAAAATCCATAAGGGTTTCCCCAAATAAAGTTTTCTCTATTGAGATATGCATTGTATTCACCACCTATTTTTGTTTGTGGTGTATATAACACCCATGGATGTCTTTTAATATAAATATAATACAATTAAATTGATTAAAAATATAAATTATTTTCTACCTTTCATGGGTTTTTGATTTCAAAGTTAAAAAAGTTGTAAGAGTTTCTTTCAAATCACATTTTCAAATCAATATTGTTATGAATGAATTTTCATATAAGGAAAAATTATATGATATTTATATCTAAAACCCCAACCATTTTCTTCTATTATGGTTATTATTAGTGTTTTAAATTTCCTATCTTAATTTAACTTTCCTTGGTAAATAATTTACCCGATGTGACACTTGTAAGTGAAACCGACCACTTTTTTTCAGCTAGGAATTTCCTCCTCTATGTTCATATTCATTAGATGATTTTATGGATATACATATATATGATTCAATAATTGATTAAGGAATTTTTATACTATTTTAAAATTATTTATAAAAGTTTGAGAGATATATTTTAACATTTTCTATATGTTTAAACTATCAAAATTGTGAAAAGAACCAATTTTTAACTTTCTTTGTGTAAAAAAAATATTTTATGACCATTATTCTTTAAGAAGATTTTATTTCATGTATTAAAAAGATTTTTTAATTATTAATTTATTTTTAAAATAAAAGGAATTTTTTTTATATTTTTCAAAAGTAAAATTTTGATTTTAAAAGATATTTTAAAGGATTATATTTTTAAGGAATAAGTCTTCTATAAGATCAAAACTTTTTAAAGAGGTATGAATTCTTTATATTACTATTTAATCCTATTTTTTACTATAATAAATGTACCTAAGGAAATAAGGAAGGGTTTGGGAACATTTGAGGATTATTAGAAGCCTAAATATATAGTTTTGGGAGAAACATGTAGAGGTGCATGGTTGAAACATGGTTAGTAGTAACTGTGTAGCTCAACTATGTGGCCCTATTAAAAGGATCACAATTTGAAAAACTATGTGAGGTAGGATATATGGTCATGTGAGCTAGTGTACATCTATTGTAAAGGTGATTCATACATTGTGCATATGTTTTATCTAATTGTTCTCTTAACCATTTGTGGGGGGATGCCTCTTTGATAGAGAGAACACACATGATGCACATAGTTTTTTAAATTGTGAACTTTGTTGTGTAAATGGGTTCCGCCCTAAGTAGTGGGTGTAAATAGTTGGTGTCGGGTTTGGCCAACCATGTAGCAAAACCATACACCCTTTAAAAATGGGTGAAATGTTGATTTTTCATCCTTCTATATAACTTACCTCATCTATTTTATTCCCCCATTAAGTCACAACATCTCCCTCCTCCACTTGTTATCTCCTTTCCTCTATCACCCAATATTTGAGCTACCACCTTCATCTAATATCCGATTCAAGTGTTGTCTATTTCATTGGATCACTCTCGGTATGATCTTCAATCTATATCCTTTATTATTTTATCAGGATATATGGAATGATAAATCCATTCAATCTAATATTCCCTATTTTGTGGTATTCATCTATTTCTATGATTCTCCTATTCTAGCCCAGATTTTAGGCCAATACTAGATGAGGGTTCATTTACTACCATAAGGTAAGTGGTATAGTACTTTTTCAATTAAATATTTATTGTTTATATTATGCGTATTTGTTCCAAAAATTGAACCCTCCATGTGTTTCCTTATAAACAAGTATATAATTTTAAATTAATGAGACCTTTCTAGTGATAATCTCTTAGAACCTTTTTATTGTCGGAGGTTGTCCACCTCTATGAGTTCCACCCATTTGGGTGAGTTTATTAAATGTTCATGACTTTATAAATGATTATGTGACCAAAAAACCTTCTATGGGATCTTATATTAACTCCATTTTGAAATTTAAAGATTTAATTTAATGAAAAGAAAATAGTAAGACCATGTACATTGACCTTTTTTGAATTAAGAGTGAGGACCATGATCAAATGGGATTTAGTAAAATTTGAATTTTATATGAATACTTCCTTTAGATTTTGTGAATGTATTAAATGAAATGTATTAATGTTATTATTAATATTCCACCACATACATTTTTCATTGTGACATGGAAATGTAAAGTGTTGGAAAAGATGTTTCTTGCTTCCTTGACATGTGATGTTGGACATGAAATTTCACATCATTTAATGAATGTTGGAAATGACGTTTCACATATTTTATTTGGATGTTGGGCATGGTTTTTCATGTTCTATTGTATAGGATGTAAAACATGGTGAATAAAATCATTGATTTGGATTTAAGAACATGATGTTTTGTATCCCTAGTTGAATGACAGGACAATTCCCTTATTTAAAGCATGAGACCCTTATAATTATGCATGGATGCCTTGGTTTCATGCCACGGGTTGTGGACACTACTATATATATATATATGTGTGTGTGTGTGTTTGTGTGTGTTATACATATATAGTATATATATACATACATACATACTTACATAAATAAATAAATAAATAAATATATATATATACATACATGGTGACATGTGTTCAAAGACATTCTGGCTAAGACTGAAGTAGATAGTGTCAGTTAGGAGCCCTTTAGAAACTCGAACCAACTAAGTTACAATTTCCATTACTGATTTATATTTATTATTGTAGACACCATGATATGTGTTTTATGCAATTATTCATAATTGAATATGCATTTCCATGTTTAGTGACTCAAAATGACCTCAACCAGGCTTGAAATATTCGTGGTGCGACTCTGTATTTTCATGGGGGTCAGTGATGGTAGCAAAGGAACCAGCCCAAAGGTCTGAGACCATAGCCTGACACTGATCCCAATCAGGGGTGCGAGGGCATAGCCCCCACAGTATGGAGAAATTATATGTCTAATTCCCTAAAGCAGTGCCCAAGGTACCTGCGCACAAACACCTGCACGCCACTATGATGGATATGAATAAAAGTTGTATTTTGGTTAAGTCCTTAAAGTGGAACCCTAGAGAGGCAAAATCATTGGTGGCACACAAGTCTACTTGGGTGCCACCCATATGGTGCATAGCCACGTACACACAAAAAATTTGGGGCATAACCTACTTGCGTGCCCAAAATCTTTTCACCTAAGGTCCTATTTTTTCTTATAAATAGACTCTTGGGGCCCACATTTGTACGAATGAATTTCCCTGAAGCTCAATTACTACTCTGGTCGCCCTAGTACTTCAACCCAGTCTTATGAATCTTTCAAGGTAGTTTTTCAACACCTTGAGTATAGTATTCAAGAGAGGATCATTGGACTTAAGTACTTTTAGTGTTTGAAAACCATAACACTTGTGCGCCTAAAGAAACCAACCTCCCCAAATCAAAAATACTTGTGCGCTGACTATTCCATTCATAGGAACTTGAGCGCCCTACTTATGGGATCACCTGCGAATAATCTTGAAGGCTTGAGAAAGGTCTCACCCAAGTATTACAATACAAGTTGTTTATTACTTAAGTGAACATCAGGTCACCCAAGTCTACTTGCATGCCATTACTTGCGTACCCTTCCCTACTTGGGCGCCCTCTTTGATTCACTAAGTTTCTTCAGTCAATAAGCCATCAAGCCTTCTTCAAAGCCATTCATGGAAATTATTCTTCTTCCTTGGATACCTTGTTTGAACGGGATTCTATTGAGACATTTACCAAAATCTCTTAACTTATCAAACCTTTGGGAATGACACATCAACATGTCTTCTATTTTGGTTTTTTATTTCCACAGTCATAGGTTTCCCACATTTGTTTCCAAATGGAGTTAGGATTCATGGAATGTATGTAGGTTTTTATATCAACAGTCACATGGAATTTTATCCCAGGAAAAGTTTTGGGAAGTTCCCGGTTTGGAGGAGGGTTGGGTCCTGGCCTCTCCCTTCTCGAACAGATGACCCGGAACCTTAGGTCTCGGGTAGGGGAAGATACACTTCATACCAACTTTTCCTTTTATAAATAAAGGAGAAGTCTCCCTCCCCTAACAAGATCAATTTTAGGGCAACCATCCTGGAATAAGCCCCTATATTTTCTTGTAGGAGGTGGCATCATTGCTCCTCCTCTCTTCTTCGGTGCCAAAGACCAGAGGAGAGATGGGTACATGGACTTTTGTTACCCTTTCCTTCTCCTGTTGGGCTTTGTCACCATGGGCATCCATCCTAGTGTAAGCCCCTAACCTTATTCCCTTACTCCTTACATTGGACCCTTGTCTAATGTAAATATAATAGAGGGAAGGATCGTTGACTTTCTCTCTTCCACGGTCACCTCAACCTCATCCACCCTCACTGCCATAGGTGCACCCTCTTCCACCAGCGAAGGATGAAAAATTTGAAAGTGCAATTGTCATTGTTGAATCTTTCACAACCTCTTGTTTCTCACATTGAGCATGCCTCACACGGGCTTAGAGATTCTTGATGATTAAAACATGTATACAAACACTCATGAAGGAATTAATTATGAGAACTCTGATTCCTTTTCAAAACAGGATACATATAAATCCTTTTCAGGGCCTGAGATCACTGGAATAAACTATGAGAACTCTGATTCCTGTTCAAACTAGGATTTATAGGAAAGCTTTTCAAGGCCCGTGCTCATAGGAATGAACTACGAGAACTCTGATTCATATTCAAACTAGGATATGTAGGAATCCTTTTCAAGGACCAAGATCAATAGAATGAACTATGAGAACTCTGATTCCTTTTCAAACTAGGATACATAAGAAGCCTTTTCAGGGCCTGAGCTCACTAGAAGGAACTATAAGAACTCTAATTCCTGGTCAAAATAGGATACGTAGGAAGCCTTTTTAGGGACCGAGATCACTGGATATCCTCCTCAGGAATCCAACCCTAATTTCCTTAATTTGGGAATCTTTTTTAGGAATAAGCCCTAAATTAAACCTCGAATCATAAAGGAATCCTTTTCAGAAAGTAAGCACAAACTCATCTCTCTCAAAGGACCATACTCTCCTATGAGAATAATCAAACTACGTTGTCTTTGATTATCATCTATATGGGATATTTAAGAAGACTCCTTGAGATTCAAACCCAATACCCTAAATAAATCCTATTCTCCTTGGTCCATATTACTAATAGAGTCTAATATTACTTGGAAACCCATATCCTTTACAGGTTCCTTGGGATACTTCAGCATAAGTCCCACACTAAGTTTTGACCAAGCACCTTCCTCTTTGAGGTCCATATCACACGAACTTAAAAGGTATGATGTGTCCCATTAAGAAGCACTGAACTATAAGGGTTCTAATTCCTTTCACAAGGATATGTAGGTAGCCCATTTTATGGGAACAATCCCAAGATCAAAACAAACATTCATCTCCCTGGATGACAATAAATTCCATAGTGCCCCGCTGAGTGTCTTAAAAACCAATATCATCATAATGATGATTAAAAGAATCTCTAAGCAGTATATTAGATGATACCATTGATGGAAAAACTTGAATACATATGGATATTTCCATTAATGAAGAACCTTGAATTCATACTGATGATTCTAAATTTTACACATTTTAATAAGTGATTGTAAATTATAAGGGAAACTTATGTTATGCTTGGTTAATTAATAAGGATTCATGAAAATATCTTAAATTTACAAAGAGAGTCCTAGAGTAGACAATAAATCCCCCCCAAAAGGGTGTGATGAGTCCAAAATCCCATCCTCTTGACAAATGAACATTCTTAAGTATTTTAAAGTTAAAAATTAATGAACATTTGACTTTGTAAAGTAGGAACCATTTAGATAAAGAACTATTGAAAGTTTCTGGTTCCATAAATAAATCCAATGGAAACCGCCTGGAAACAGTGATTCTTAAAACTAAAACACATGTTTCAAGGAACTACGAAACAATTATATTGGCCAACTAATCATTTATATATACTATATAGATCATACTATATATCGTCGATGGTGGTATAATGATTTTTAATCACACCCTGTTCATGCCTCTGTTTGTTACTCGAACATATCTCATGGATTCAGTTAGGAGAAAAGGAAAGAATTTAGCTATTGATGCATGGTTATTTGTTAGGATGGGATCTTGGTAGTATATGGATGATTTGGTTCTTGGTATGATCATGGGATGGTTTTTGGTATTTTTTTTTATTTTTTGTATATGTATTGTATTTTATGCCTACTTTCATGTATGCATGATTTCCTTTTTTATAGAATCATGATATCATCATTTTTTATATGATACTGGTTATTATTACTTATACCTATTTTATTAATCTAGATGACTGATTCAGATTCCTTTAATCATTATTATATGTTTCGACACTTTATTTATTTATTATACCATTGTTCTACACTTTGATCATGGGTGTATTGTCACCCCACTATACCATCACATACCCTCCCTTCCAGTTGGTAACCTATGGCATATGGGGAGGCGTTCTTGAGGAAATATAACCAACCAAATGAGTCACTTATTCATAAAATGGGCTTGAAACATTATAAAGTGGTATTATATAGGTTTCTTTTTCATTTTGTCTTACTATTTTAGGTTACTAGACTGGAGAGTAAAAATATTTTATAATTTTTTAATGAGATTGTGCTTAGGATTAACTTACTCACATACTGGGAAAAGCCAAATTACCTAAGATAGAACTTGTTGTTCTGGATTATGTCTATTATAGTTGAATTGATTACACTATTGGGTGACACACATGAATCATGGAATTTACTATTACTATGGATTATATTTTTACCCTTGGGCCAGTATGGCATGGAGGTATTATCTCATGCATCATTATAGACACATTAGGATTTACATGTCAGTCATATTCCATTCCACACATATATTATTGTGTGAATTTATTTATATATATTTTTGGTGCCTCAACTATTATATTTGGAAATTTTCTAACACTTCTTAATGGGATAAAATAATTTGATTAATTAAAGTTTCTAGATCAACCTAAATAGTGTTTGTAAATATATTTTTATGTTGTAACCTTAATTAACCAATTATAGAATGTTTTATCCTTGCTCCATTGGTCACATGGGATGAAATGTTATTGGCTAAAATTAAATGGATTCAAATTTCAATTTATAAAGTGTGTGGACCTCTATAAATTAAGAATGATTATACATATAATTTAACCATTGTGAGAGGATGGTTTCAGTTATATGTGTTACCAATTAAAAATTATAAAGCATATGACATTATAACTTAGGAATGGTAAAAACATCTAAATGGATCATGATATATATATATATACATTTTAAATTTTGAATTGTAATTTTGGAATAAAATTATTTCTATTAAATAGGGATTCTAACTGAAACTTAAAAGGAATTTTCCTTTATAAATTGTAATTGGCACTCTATATATCAGAACCTATACTATGAAATATGAGACATAGGCCCTAACCTAACCATTATAGTGGGTAGTTTGGAGTGTCTATTAGAACTTATCATGATATTATATACCACTTAGACATGGATTTAGGGTTAGGAAATAGGGTGTTGACTCTTACATAGGAAGGATTGTACCTGACCATTTGATTTTTATGTGATCATTTCTAATTTCAAATATTTTTATAAGGTTCAGATTTGGCATTGTAGAATTATTTCACCATGAAAGCCTTGATTTTTACACCCGAAAGGTGGTGATGACCATGCTCCAAATGTGGTGGGCCCTAAGCCACCAATATTAACTCTTTTACTTCCACTTGCATCACCTCATGTTATTTCTGATCTAGGTGTTGACACTCAGTTCTGAGAGGGTTTCTTATAGTTGATGTAGTCAATATAGGTAATCCCATGACCTACCCCTACCATGGAAGAGTTGACATGAGAGTTTCAGTAGTAGAATCCACCTATATTATTAGGGTATGTGTCCCCTAGACTATTGAGTCATGGTTGATGCCATGCTATCTATAGTTGATCATTTGGGGATGCCTCTAGAAATGAAAGTTAAGATCATAACTTATATGATACATGATTCTACCAAGAATTGATGGAATGTTATTACCCATGTAGATCATCATCAGGATATAGTCTATAGGTACTTCCAGATGGTCTTCTATGATTACTTATTTCTATAGATGCTAAGGGATAACTGAGCTAGAGAGATTTTGTATATACAAAAGGGATATATGCCTATGATGAAATATTTAGCTCATTTCACTAAGCTTCATCATTTCACATTGACTCCTATAGGCGATGATCTGAAAATCAAGAGATGGTTTAGGGATTGTATTGTATACACCATCCTATCTAGGGTTAATGTATTTTGGTTGACTACTGTTTCTGAGAAAGTGAACAATTCCCTCACCACTGAGCAGAATTTGAGGGAAGATGAAGGTGTGGTATAGGGTAGTTCAGTACCTAGATAGGGAGTAGTTCATATGGTGGTAAAAAGTGATTCATAGAGTATACTCACAAGGGTAGTGGAAGTATGATGGCTCGTACTGATAGCTATGTAATATGTCATCAGTGTAGGAAGCTAGGATAGACAAAACCCTAGTGAAACAGGGACCCAGTAGGGTGTCGTGTACATGGTAGGATGGGTCATATTCAACATTTTTTCAAAACCTTTCCTCTAGTGCCTTATGAGAGAGGATTTTCATTGACTCCATATTTAGGAGTTGGGTCAGTATATCCTCTCCAAGTGGGAAGCTGGAGTGTTGCTGCCCATTCAGGCCAAGGATGTGATCATGGATGAGGGATCAATACATAGGACTTACAGTACCATCAGAGTGGACCTACTCAAAGTAGTTAGGTAATATATCAGGCCATATATATACAGTATAGATGAAACCTGAGGAGAAGATCACTAGACATTTTACTGTATGAGGTATAATTTTAGTAGAATCTACTTTAGTGTCAGATTTATTTAACAAAGGTTATTCATATTCATTTATATCTATAGAAGTAACGGAAATTCTAGGCCTTGATATAGAGTACTTATGTGGTGTAATGAACCATGATACTTTATTGGGGATCTGATCTGAGAGCATATGCTATCGTAAGGAATTCCTATTTGAGATACGTAATTATCTTTTTTATTTGGAATATTTTAATTCTCAACATGATAGGATTTTATGTAATTCATGGGATGGACTATTTAGTCCCTTATTGAGTTCATATTGATTATTACCAATGGTGGGTGACTTTATTATCACCCAAGTGGGATCACTACATTCAAAATGGAGAATGGGATATATAGGTGAGTCAAGCGAGACCAGATCATCATGGGTTGGGAGGAGTTTCAGCCCATATTTTCAGTGCTTTTCTCAATGATCAAGGAATAAATTCAAGATATTTCCCTCCAATAGTTGATATTTTCAGGGACATTTTCCCTGAAAACTTTTTTGGGTTATGTCTTGTGAGATAGGTAGAATTTTCTATCAATCTAGTGCCAATAGAAACACCAATATTTATTTCTCCCTACAGAATAGATCCTAATGAGATTTAAGAGATTAAGAGATAGTTGGGGGACCTAGAATATAAGGGGTTTATTCAAACCAGTACCTCTCCTTGGGGTTTACACATCCTTTTCTCTAAGAAGGTGGTTGGAACCCTCAGTCACTGTGTGGATTAATAGAAATTGAATTAACTTATGGTTAATAATATGTATCCATTACATCACATAAATGGCCTCTTTGACTACTCCTAGGATCTTGGGTTTTATTGAAGATCAATTTGAGGTTGGGATATCATCATATGTGAGTTAGACCTTCATAAATACCTTGTACAACGTTTCAAATAAGGTATGGTCTATATGAGTATTTCTGATGTCCTTCAGTCCCACGAACATGCTATAAATTTTCATGGATTTAATGAATTGGGTGTTCCACCCATATTTTTACTCCTTTGTGGTATTTTTTGTGGATAACATCTTTGTGTACTCTAATATTAGACATGACCATACCAAACCACTTTATATCATATTGATTACACCGAGGGAGCACTAGTTATATTATAAGCTCGCAAAATTAAATTTATGGATCAATAAATTACAATTCAAAGTTTACATCATTTCAATTTAAGGGGTATCCATGGACTTAGATAAGTTGAGAGATGTAGTTTCCTCATAATACCACAAGAATGTCTTCAATATATGTAGTTTATTAGGGCTAGCTAAATATTATAAGTTCTTTATTCAGGATTTTTCATGCCTCACAAAACATATTATTGGCTTGACTAAGAAAGGTTTCATGTTTACATGGTTTGAATCATGTGATAAATCCTTTTAGGAGTTGAAAACAAGGATGAATTTAGTACTATCCTAATTATACTAGAGTTATAGAAGAATTTATACAGTTTTTATGACACACCATGAATTGTATTGGGAGTATTTTTGATTAATTATGAGTGAGTTGTTGTATATGAGTCTCTTAAGTTGAGACCTCACAAGTATAATTAACCAACACATAACCTTGAGCTAGCAATCGTAGTTCATGCCTTCCATTATTAGAGGAACTGTTTTCATTGTGACAATTTGTTGTATACATCGACCAAAAAAGTCTCAAGTATATATTTACCCAGAATTATTTAAATTTTTGATAGTGAATATGGGTTTAATACCAATAGTATTTTGATTTTATGCTTGATTATATTCCCAAGAAAGAAAAATTCAATGGAAAATGATCTAAGTAAAAAGGTTCATACACAATTAGTTCTGGAGGCCAATACTAAATGGAAATTGATGGCCCTATTTTTTGTGATGCATTTATAGGAACATGGCTATCTTGGGTTACCTATAATCACTTATTTGTCAGTAACCATACCAATTCTAGATAGAGTAAAGATGATGAAACTTTATGATCCTGAGGGATTGGACCAAAGGGAGAGCATATTAGGATAGGACCCACTGCCTAGTTGGATCTTTGATGAGGATAATCTTGTTCATTCATGGACATGTTTGGGTTTCTATAAATATCCAAGAGGAATTTATGTGAGAGTATCATTCCTATGTTTTAGAAGTAAATCCCAGTCTCACAAAGATGCACCATGACTTACATCACCAATGTTGGTGGCATGGTATTAAACAATAGATAACTGGTCTTGTTACTCAGTATTCTACCTATCAGAAGTTGAAGGTAGAACACTAGCGACATGAATTTATTTTTCAGCCATTTCCCCTTCCGTAGTGGGAATGGGATGGCATCACTAGGGATTTTTTATTGGTTTACCTATGTCCCCTTGAGTCAATGATTCATTATAGGTTATCATTTACTGAATGATGTAGGTCTCCCAATTTCTATATATTAGAGAGACATTTTTAGTGAAAAAATGGTAGACTTTAAATCTATGAGATTATCAAACTTCATGGTATCCATAATAATATCATATCATAAAGGGATTCTCACTTTACATCACATATCTAGTAGGGGTTGTAGAAGGCCTTCAGTTCATATTTATTATTGGGTACAACCTATCACCCATAGACTAATGGCCAATTTAAGCATATTATTCAGATATTATAAGACATGCTCCAAGAATGTATCCTTGAATTTGGAGGTTATTGAGAGAATCATATACCTCTTTCTAAATTCTCTTATAATAACAAATTCCAAGATACTATTCAGACAGATCCTTATGAGTCCCTATACAATAGTTCGATCTATTTACCCCTATGTTGGTTAGAGGTAGGAGATGCAGTGCTACTAAGACCTCATATCATTTTGAAGACATCAAAGTAGGCAACACTAAATAGGAAGATAATGGCTACAAAAAAATATAGACTGAAGTCTTATGTCGATTTCCATCGATGACCTATGGGGTTTAAGGTCAGAGATCAGGTCTTTCTACATATCTTTCCTTAGTTGGGGTTGTTGGAGTTGGTTCCCTATAACTAACTTCAATGTACTTTATGATAACCTATATTCATAGTTTTTTAATATCAATAAACTACTAATTGTATCATGATTTTTCTTCTATGTATCATAGTATGTGATAATTCCCTAAGAGTAGTTGTCGCACTAAAAGGTCATAGCAGTTCCTCGCTATGATGAGAAAACAAAAGTTCTAAAAAAATATTCATAAATATATTTTATATAGTCATATGATATCATTTGAGGGACATAAATGATACAGGCTATTAAGGGTAGAGACTCATAGGACTTTGAGGCACCTTCTCATGGTGTACGCCCTTGGTAATATACAGTGTATAATATTATGGTAATGATATCCTCCAGTAGGAAACCCATTTTATACATTTCATTGGACATTCCTATATGCGTACACATTTATTGATCCTCAGAATTTAATATTATTATTAATGAGTATTATGAGCCACGTTCTTTGATGTATTGATGAAAACCATGATGACATATATTCATGGTGAGGTAGGATACGTTGGATACCTCATGAGTAATATTTCATTAATGAATAATGCAAGAAAGGATATTTCCCTTATGTTCTTTAATGGAAGTAGATATCTCAGGCCCTTTTATGGAAATGATATAGCCTAAATAAATCCATGACCATGATGTTCTATAAGCAGGTTCATTTTCTAGGAAGTCAAAGAAAGAGACATCGAGCACATAGATTGATGGCACCGGCATGAAACTTTCTTGATATGAGATATCATGGTAAATAGATTATATTACACAATAGGATCCCATATGAGTTATTATGTCATTATATAATTAAATTATTTCTATATGGGTTCCTTGGAATGTTTCTAGATGCAAAACTTGGACTTTAGATTGCTTTGAATAATTCCATTGAGAAAGAGGCCTGGAGGGTCACATAGTAAGTTTATCCAAAATATCATTTAAATAATATATTATTATTTATTATATAACAAGTTGAATAAATGTTATTTTTTCATGTGGTTTAATAATTATTCATGTTTTCATGATTGCGTATAATCCACCATGAGTTATTTAAGAGAATATAATGTGAGTAGAGTATTTAATAAATATTTTTTTTATTTAATGAATATAATATTTATTTATTGGTGAATAATTATGTGATATTTATTTAATAAATAAATATTCATTTCCAAGGATCGATAAATATTGTGGTGTAATAGTGTATCGAGTTTAATGGTTCGGTGAGAAATAATAAATAATGAATATTATTTTATTAAATAATATTTAATTTAATTATCAAGTTAAGCGCATATAGAGAAATAATAATTATAATATTATTATTTTATACGGGGTTCCACAAGGATTAGATAAATAATAAACGACACTTGTGAAATTATTTTATTTTAACCCTAGCAGTATATAAATCTAATTATATTATTTTCTAAAAGAGACAATTCATTTTTTTGGTTGTGAACCATAGATTTAGAAAATCCTCTCAATCCCTAGAGAGATACCTTCTCCAAGAATCATCCTAATAATGGAGACCAATCTTCCTCCACCTCCCACTCTCAAGTTAAGAGAAATCAAAGAGAATGCTTTGGAATCGATTGCTCTAGTGATCAAAGGAGGGTAAAAAAAGTGATAGGATATTCTATAATAACACTTGAATATTTCAATGGTGATATTTGGATATTTTCAAAAAACATGTAGATCACTACAAGAGGAAATCTACTCTTGATTCCTATAACGCACGATGCTACAATGTAGATATGTTTTCATATCCATCGACAAAGAAATAATTCCAATAAGGTAATTCTTTAATTAATTAAATTGATCATAAATAGTATGTTATGATCATATCCATAGTTTCAGTGATATATCCCTTGCCCATATTATTTGATTCAATTCATAGATCACGATTTTTATCATTGTGTAAATATCTGATTTATCATCGATCATGAAAAAAAGTAAAGTTGGTAACAACCCATTACATGCTTCATCTGTGATCGGAACCTAGAAGTAGTATCAGATCAGTCACATAATTATCTATGATTATTTAAATATAGTTGATTTATTTTTGAATTTGTGATTTAGTTTTCAATTCATGTTTAATTTTTATTTTAAGTCGAATTGCGATATCTTCTTCCTCCTCCTTAGTTTCTCATAGATTTAATCAAAATGATCTATTTTATAAATGAAATAAAATCTAAGAACTCATTAAAAGGTGTTGAGTATTCTGGATAGATAACATAGGAGTACACGATGTGTAACTGGAGTTACATGTCATGTACTTATTTTCAATGTATGAGGAATTAATATGTAAATTAATTCAAACTATTTTTATTGATGAAAAAAGGTGTATTTATTTCTTACACCACATGTTGACTAGGCTAGGGTGGAAAACACTCAATTGTAGTACACACCGTGTAACCCATGTACACAGAGCACAGTCCCTTTGAGTCATAGATAGGACATGTATTTCCATAGACAGCCTAACTGACTAGTGATTGTGTAACTTAGAGACCACAAACCGTGTAGACTCTTAGACACACACATATACACACCATGTAATCAAATTTTCTGAGGCACAATTTACATGCCGAGTACCTAGACGTGTGTCTCAGATACACGGTGAGAGATTTACATTCCATGTAGCTTACCTGTACATGACATGTACTTATACCAAATTACAAAGATTTAAAATTTATTTATTATACTATGTAAACCTTATCGGCATGTTCTTGTGTGTGGTCATTAAGTTAATAGGAAAAACCATGTGATAGGTTTTAATATATATATATATATATGTTTAATTAATATTTTCATAATTTTTATATATGCATATCATGTATGAGTCGTACTATATTTTTTTCTCTACATGCATTAAAGCATGCCACATTATAGAAAAATCATGTAATTCATGTAATCATCAAGTTGATACTACATGTTATGAAAGTACATGATAAGTCGTATATGATATATTTCACAAAGAACATACTATGTATGAGTATAATTCATGTTTGGTAGAATCAGATGGTTATTCACCATGATACATCCAAGTTAAATTTATGCACACAGTTAATTTTAAATAAATTTATTTAATTTTTTTAAAATTATGATAGATGAGAATCTCAAGGAAATTTGGATGTGAATTAAGATAAAATAATTGATTAATTAAGGATTATAATTAATTGATTCGAGAATGGTTTATCTTAAATATGAATAATTAATAATTGAATAATAGTTTTGTTAAATGAGTAATTTGTTGCATGCATGTAAATGATCATGAGAATAAACTATACCTTCGTATAAGATTGGTTTCATTTAATTTATTATTAAATTAAATTGTTGGCCCATGTTCCTTCACTCCACTTATTATGAAAGGGAATGTGTGCCCATGGTTTCTTTTATGTAAAACCATTTTTACCTCACCTGCATGTGAGTAAAAGCATATATAATGGATAGAGCTCCCAAGCTAGTGGAGGCAGTTAATGTTTGGAGCTAAGGAAAAACCAATCCAAGAGAGATACATAGAAGGATTGGTGGAAAGTTGTAAAATGAACCTTAAATAGTTAAATTTTCCTTTTCCCTAGGTCAATAGTTAGTTTATCAACTTCTAAATAAACTAACCATTATTAAAAGATCATGATTGCACCACTTAATTATTCTATTTCTGTCAAGTTTCATGGTTATTTCACTATGGATGTTTTTTTTCAGAATCTAATGAATTAATGAAATTAACAAGAATGCAAGATATAAATAAAATAAATTGGATTATGCATAAATACTATCCAAGACATGGTTAATCACTTAAGTAAATCCACTTAATATTAATAAGCATGTGACAAAGATAAAAATTGTAAATTTAGGAATAAAATAATAAAATTCTTCAATTATATATATTAAGTCGGTATTGCCTTCCACTACTTCAGTTAAAATTGAACCATAGTTAAAAGTAATTAACCATCCAATGTTGGGGTTCTTTTAATTATTGATAAATTCTAACTTGAAGTTTTGGGTTGACTTAACATAGTTTACATCAAGGGTTAACTTCCAAAGTGGGACTTGGTGTAACTAAGAGTCAATGGTTAAGGAAATCCAATTTTAGGATTTTAGGATTGGGGAGATCACTCAATATATCAAAAAACTATGATTTGATGCAATTGGTATTTGTAATGACTACCTAAAACCATTCAAGTTTCTTAACCAACCAAATTTGGGGTAATGAGAAGGGTAATATGGATCCTTTCCATTTTAATGTCTAAGAAACAGGATATTCTGAAGCTAATGGTGAGGGCTATTAGGTTTCGATAAAATTGTGGGTGATTAATAAACAAAATATTTATTTATTTGTCTAAATTTTATCAGATAAAGTACTAAAATTATTCTCACCTTATTTTATAGAAACATAATTAAAATTACATCAAACATATCATTGAGATTCATACCTTATAAGGATAAACTTCTCACCGGCACAAATTTCCAAGAGTGGAAAACGTGACTACGTGTTATCCTTCTCCAAGAAAGGAAATTGTTTGTGATGGAAGAACCTATTCTTGATGCACCTAGTAATGAGGAAAATGATGAAGAGTTATTGCTTTATGAGAAAAATTTGAACAATTATATATATTTTCAATTTTTCATGCTATCATACATGTTCAATGAGATTTTGAAGCTACATGAGTACATGGATGTATATAGAAAGATGTCTCAAATTTGGGATATCTATCAAGAGAAGGTGAGACAAGAGAGGTATGAGATATCCAATGATTTTTTACAACTAATATTGGAGAGTTTGTGCCAACTGGGCCTCATGTAGTTAATATTATAGGAAAAATGTAATTATTAAAAATCATAGGGATTAAATTCCTATATGATTTGCATATAGATCTCTTAATTTCATCACTGACCAAGACCTTATCTAGTTTTATTATTAATTACAATATGAGAAATAATGTGAATAGTCCTTTTGAACTTCTTACTTTGATTCAAAAAGTGGATAAGTAAATGGGGCATGATAAAACCACATTCCTTATGGTGAATAAGAAAAGTAAGAATAAGGAAAAGACTTCGAAGAATCATAAAAATTCTAAAGCTCATGAGAACCTTCCTTCCTAGAAGAAAAAGATCTAGAGGCAGGTAAAGGAAAAAGAGGCTGTATGTTTTTCATGTGGAAATCCATTACATTGGAATAAGAACTCCACCAAGAATATAGGGGAAGCTAAAGGTTCATTCATTATTGAGTGCAATTTTTCAATATTTATACATTGTGTATTAGATATAGTTTTTGGTTCTCATATCTGTATTCAAATGTAGGAACCAAGTAGATTTTGAAAGATTACTAGAGGATAGGTGGATCTGATATATTCTAATGGTGTGAGACAAGATGTTATATCCTTTGGTGACTATCACCTTTCATTGAAAACAAGAATGATTTTGGTTTTAAAATATTTCTATTATGTACCTACAGTTACCAATAACTTAATTTATGTATCACGACTTGATACAGATGGGTTTATTTTAAAGTTTAGAAATAAAAGTTGTTTATTTTATAAAGACAACATATATAATGGTATGTTACATTTAAATAATGGTCTTTATGTATTAAATTATGAAAAAAGGTATTAGAAATTTATAAGGAATCATGTTCACATGAATCATATAACACCCATCTTTGGCATCACCATCTTGGCCATATAAATGAGAAGCGTTTTAAAAATATCCATTAAGATGGTTACTTAGACTATCCTAAGCTAAAACCACTTAAAATATGTCATGATTTTTTACAAGGAAAAGTGACCAAACCACCATTTTCTGGATAGGGTGAAAGGTCCACTGATCTTTTAGGATTGGTAAAAACTGATGTGTGTGGACCATTTCTAGTATAAGCTAGATAAAGACATTCTTACTTCATAACTTTTATTGATGACTTGAGTAGATATGGATATTTCAACTTGATGAGGTATAAGTCTGAGTCCTTTGAGAAATTCAAGGAATTCAAGAATGAATTAGAGAATCAACATGGAAATAATATAAAGAAGCTTTGATTAGATTAAGGTGGTGAATATCTTAACCAAGAGTTCATCAACCTTTTAACGAAGTTTGATATTCTTTCTCAACTCACTCTACCTTACACACCACAATGAAATGGTGTTAGTGAAAGGATGAATCATACATTTTTAGACATGGTAAGGTCAATAATGAGTCATGTCTATCTTCTATTTTCCTTTTGGGGACATTCATTACAAATTGTGGTATACACATTAAACCGAGTTATAACTAAAGTGCAAGATAGAATTACTTTTGAATTATGGAGTGGAATGAAACCATTTTTTTAATACACATGTATGGGGTTGTGAGGCATTTGTTAAGTAATTATAAGGAAACAAACTAGGACCCCCAGACACAGAGTGTATCTTTATAGGATATCCTAAGGAAACAAAGGGATACTACCTATACAACCTCTTATACAAGAAAGTGAATATCACCAAACAAGACATATTTCCTGAGAGGGTGCACATCCTCAAAAAGTGTAGTGGGGGAAATATTGAATTTTAGGAAGTTAATGCTCAAGATATGCCTCAGTTGGAGTAGGAATAGGTTTCATAGGTCCCCATGGAAGAAGTAGTTCTTAAAACACAAGTACTATATTTGATTACAATAGAGGTTATATAACTAGAGAGATATGGTTTTATAGTCACAAAAGATGGTGAATCGTTATTGGTTGACAATGATGAACCTCTATCCTATAAATAGGTAGTAGAGAGCTCAAAAGTTTCAAGATGGAAAGAAGACATAAATTCTTAAATGGATTCCATGTATCAGAACCAATTTTAGTTTCTATTAAATATGATAGTTGATTTAAATCCCATTGGATTCAAATGGATATTCAAGAGGTAAATAAACATGGATGGTAAAGTAAATAACTATAAATTAAGGCTAGTGGATAAAGGGTTTAAATAGTGTCAAGGAATTGAATAATATGAAACCTTTTCTACAATTTCCATATTTAAATCCATTAGAATTATACTTACTATATCATCTTACCATAACTACGATATTTGGCATATGGATTTCAAAACTGCATTCCTTAATGGGAACCTTCCGGAAGATGTATATATGATAGTGACTCCATGTTATTCCAAACAGATTTGAAATTTTTATAGAACCATTTATGGATTGAAGTAAGCATCCAGGTTATGGAACATTATATTTGATGAAGACATAAAAGAATTTGGTTTCATTAAGAATTAATTTTCACCATGTGTTTACAAGAGGTTTAGTGGAATTACAATCATTATCCTAATAGTATATGTTGATGAAATATTACTTATTGGAAATGACATAACTGTCTTATATTCTATTAAGGGCCGGTTAAAAAAGTTATTCTCTATGGAGGACTTAGGTGAAATAACCTATATTATAGGGATCAAGATCATTCATGATAGATCCAAGAGGCTGCTTCGACTAAGTTAAAGTACACATGTTGACCAGATTCTAAAGATTTTTAGTATGGAATAATCCAATAGGGGATTGATTCTAGTGTCACATGGTTTAGATCTTTCTATGAAAATGTGTCCTTAGATACAATAGGAGAAATAGAGAAGGAGTAAGATCCCATATGATTCAGTGATAGGATCAATCATGTTTTCCATGTTATATACTATAATTGACATTGAATATGCATTGAGAATTTTAGGAAGATATTAAGTAGATCCAAGAGATCATAATTGGTATACTATTAAGTTTATCATTAAGTATCTGATAATAATTAAGGATATGTTCCTGGTGTATGGATGAGATGAAGAACTAGTCATCAGGGGTTACACTTATGATATTTTTCAGACATATCAGAATGATCTGCAATCACCGTCATGATATGTTTTCTATCTAAACAGAGGAGCTGCGAGCTAGAAGAGTTCAAAGCATATAGTCACTGCTAATTCTATAATGGAGTCCAAGTATATAGAGGATTTTGATGCAGCCAAGGAATCCATTAGTATGAGGAACTTTTCATAGGAGCTTGATGTGTTACATAGTAGTAAATACCCTATCACATTGTATTGTGATAATACTACAGTGATGGCTCTTGCAAAATAGCCAAGGTCACACCAAGGGAAAAAGAATATACTCTAGAAGTATCAAATATTGAGGGATTTTTTTATAGGGGTGAAGTTGAAGTAAGAAGAGTACCCATGTAAGATAATGTTGAAGACCCCTTGACTAAAGGCCTATCTTAGTTGAAGTATGAGTATCATGTGAGAATTAGTGGACTAAAGGTTGTTAGCAGTTGGATATAGTTCAAGTTTGATTTTGTTGGAGTTGGTTCCATGGAACCAACTTCGGTTTACTTTATGATAGCATGTAATAATAGTTTTGAATATTAATAAACTACTTATCACATCATGATTTTTCTTTTGAAAAAATATGGTATGTGGTAATGTCCTAAGATTAGTTGTCACACTAAAAGGTCATAGTGATTCCCTACTATGATGAGAACCTGAAAGTGCTACAAAAATATTATGAAATATATTTTCTATAAAAAGATGATATCAATTTAGGGACACAAATGACATAGGATATCAGGGGTGGAGACTCATAGGAATTTGAGTCACCTTCTCAGGGTATACACTATTGGTAATATCCAATGTAGAATATTATGAGAATGAGACCTGCTAGTAGGAAATACACATTTATATATAGCATTGTATTTTATTATTCACGAATGTGAGTATTGATCCTTATAATTTAATAATATTATTAATGAGTATTATTAGTTTCGTACATTGATGTATTGATGAAAAAAATGTTGACATATGTTCGTGGTGAGGTAGGATATGTTAGGTGCGTCACGAGTAATATTTCATTAATGAATAATGTGGGAAAGGATTTTTTCCCTTATGTTCTTTAATGTAACTAGATATCTTAGGAACTTTGATGAAAATTATATATCCTAAATAAATCCATGGTAATGGTGTTTTATAAGCATGTTCAATTTTTAGGAAGTCAAAGAAAGTGACATCGAGCACATAGGTTGATGGAAACAACATGCAACCTACTTGATATGAGATATCATGATAGTGGGATTATATTACATAATAAGAATCCATATGAGGTATTATGTTGTTACGATATTAATATCTTTCTCTTTGGGTTCCTTTGCATGTTTATAGATGATAAACTTAGACTTTATGTTGCTTCACCTAATGCCACTGAGAAAGAGACCTAGAGGCTCACATAATAAGTGTGTCCATAATCTCATTTAAATAATATATTATTATTTATTATTTAAAAAGATTATAAAATATTATTCCAACACATGATTTAATAATTATTCATGTTTTTTTGATCACATATATTTTGTCATGAGTTATTCAAGAGGATATAATGTTACCAGAATATTTAATAAATATTTATTTTCTGTTTAGTGAATATAATATTTATTTATTTATTAGAGAATAATGTAGTGATATTTATTAAAACAAATAGTCATTATTTAAGGGTCGATAAATATTGTGGAGGAATGACATATCGAGTTTAATGGTCTGATGATAAATAATGAATAAAAAATATTTTTTATTAAATAATATTTAATTTTATTTTAAATTTAAGCACATGTTGAGAAATTATAATAACAATAATATTATTATTTGACATGGTGTTCCATAAAACTTAAATAAATAATAATGGGAACTTGTGAAATTATATTATTTTAACCCTTAAGATATATAAACCCAATTATATTATTTTCTAATAGAGACAATTCAATTTTTTTAGTTGTGCACAATAGATTTGGATAATCCTATCAATTCATAGAGAGATCCCTTATACAAGAATTCTCCCAAGAACATAAAGCAATATTCCTTTACCTCCAACTCTAAAGTTAATATAAATCAAGGAGAAGTCTTTGTAATTGATTTTCATGGTGATCAAAGGAAGTCAACGCAAGTGATAGGATATACTGTGCTAGAACCCAAAGATTCTTATGGTGATGTTTAGTGATTTTTGGAACACATGTGGATCACCACTAAAGGGAATATAATATTGATTCCTATAATGAAACGATGGTACAATACATATCTGTTTCTAAATTCATCAATGAAGAAAGAATTACTACTAGGTAATTCTTTAATTAGTTAAATTGATTATAAATAATATGTGATGATCCTCTCTCTGGTTATGGTGTTATATCCCTTATCCATATTCTTTGATTCAATTCTATAGATCATGAAGTTTATCACTGTTTAAATCTCAGATTGATCATCAATCATGACAAAAGGAAAGGTTTGGCATGACCCATCACACACTTCCACGATGACTAGAAACTACAGGGGAATCAACAGATTTAGAGGCAAGGTAAGATATCACCTCGACTCATCAGGCCTTTTGATATTTTTTAGAGGGTGGGATTAGTTGCTTATTAGATATCAGTCCCTCATAGATATAGGGATGTGAATGATGTATTTCACATTTCTCATTTATTTCATTGTTATTTAGATCCATATCACGTCCTTTATCATGATGAGGATGATTTGGATATTGATTACTATTTTTTAAGAGTATCCTATATGTATCATTGATCAAAGCATGAAGGATCTTTGAGGAAGGTTATTTCCTGTAGTTTAGGTGATATGGAAGCACGACCATATACAAGATGAGACTTGGGAGAGAGAGGCTAACATACATGGTTTGTGGTCAGAGTTATTCATAGATGATGATTCACCACCCCTTAAGGGAAACATAGGGATGGTTTTTAAGGAGGGGAGGTTGTAAGATCCCATATTTTTAAAGAGATATGAATTATTTAGATTACTATTTAATCCTCTTGTTTTACTCTAAAAAATGTTCCTAATGGAATAATGAAGGGTTCATGAGCATCTGGGTATTGTTAATATCCTAGAGATTTGATTTTTAGAGAAATAGGTAGAGGAACATGGTTAGTGCATGGTTAGTAGTAACCCTACAACTCAACTATGAAACCCTCTAAAGAAGAAAATTGTTTAACAAACCATGCAAAGTAGGAAACATGGCCATGAAAAATGGTGTAGGTCTATTATAGAGGTGATTCACGAAGTGTACGCATGGTTTGAATAAGCGTGTTCTTAACCACATGAGGGGAGATGCCTCTTGGACATAGAGCATGCATAGTCTATAAAAAGTTTGTCAAATTGTGTGCCTATCCATGTGAGGGGGTTCCACCCAAGGTAGTTGGTGCACATGGTTTGTCTAACTATTCTTCTAAACCATGCACCATTTAAAAATTGACGAAATATAAAATTCTTCCTCCTATTTAAATTACCTATTCCATTTTCTTCTCCCATTCACACACAACATCTTCTTCCTCCTCTTATGATACCCTTTCCTCTATCACCTAGGTATTGAGCTACCACTGCTATTCAATGTCTGATTCATGTGTCATCTATCATGTTGAATCGCTCTTGATAATCTATTTAATCCTTTCCCTTACTTTATTCATTTATCTCCCCATATGGAATTCTAAATCCATATGAGCTAATATGACTTATTTTTAGGGTATTCATTTATTTATTTTATTCCCTCTATTCTATCATGGATTAGAGGACAATACTAGATGAGGATCTATCTACCTCCATAAACTAGGTGGTATAGAACTTTCTTCCTTAAATATTTGTTGTTTATATTATCGGTAGTTTAGTCACACGCTGAAGACTTAATTTATTGCATTAAAAATGACAAAATCATTTTAAATTAATTATCCCTTATTAGAGGTACTCTCTTAGACCCTTGTTACTATCATAGATCATCCACCTTGATGAGTGTCACCCCTTTAGGTGCGTTTATTAAATTTACCTAACTTTATAAATGATTATGTGACCAAACCACCTTCTATGCAGTCTTATATTGACATCGTTAGAAAATGTATTGATTGGATTTAATGAAAATTAAATGGTAAGACCATGTAAATTGTCCTTTTTTGAATTAAGAGTAAGACCCATGATCAAATGAGATTTAATAAAAGGTTAATTGGTCATGCATACTTCCTTTAGATTTTTTTGAATGATTTAAATGAAATATATTAGTGTTATTATTAACATTCAACCATGTATGTTGGTTGTTGTGACACAGTAAAGTAAAGTGTTGGAAATGGCGATTTATGCTTCCCTTATGTGTAATGTTGTACATGCCATTTCACATTTTTCTGGATGCTGGACATGAAGTTACACATATTTTATTTAGATATTGGACATGATGCTTCATGTTCTTGTGTATAGGATGTTGATCATGGAGAATCAAATCATTGATTTGGATTGTTGAAAATAACGTTTCGTATCCCTGATTGAATGCTGGTCCAATACCCTTATTAAAGCATGAGGCCCTTATGATTATGCATGGATTCCTTGGTTTCACGCCTAAGGTCTTGGATAATACTATGTATCGATATATATGTATATATATGTTATACATATATATATATATATATATCTGTACATACTTACACACACACAATATATATATATATATATATATATATATATATATACATAGTGACATGTGTTCAGAGACATTCCGACTTAGTATGAAGAAGGTATAGTTGTTCGGGTGTCCTTTAGAAACCTAAGTCAACTTGATTATAGTTTCCATCACTGATTTATATTTATTATACCCGCGCACCGGTCTTCTATATTTACTGGATGGATCATACTAGACGCCGTTAGTGGTGGCATACTGAGTTTTACTCACACCTTGTTTGGTCTGCCATTTGGTACCTAAACAAATATCATGGATGCAGGTAGGGAAAAAGGTAAGTGTGGCATGATTATTTTTTTGATGGGATCTTGGTATCAAATGACTGAGTTGGTGCTCCAGATTCTCATGGAATAGTTTTTAGTCTTTTTTATTTCTTTTTTTGTACATGTATTGTAATGTATGCCTCTTTCCATGTATTCTTGATTTCCTTTTTTTTATAGCATCATGAAATTATAATTTTGTATATGATGCTAATTATTATTGCTTCTTACTATTTTATTTATCTAGTTAATTAATTTTTCTACTTTTGTACATTATTATTTGTTTCCACTATTTAGTTATTTATTACACCACTATGATTCACTCTAATCCTTAGGGTATACTCTCCCCACTGTACCATCACATAACATCACTATTAGTTGGTAGACTCTAACATATTGGGAGGTGTGGTGGATACCATGTGTCCAATTGAACCAGACACTTATTTATGAACTAGTCCTAAGACATACATATTATATGTTTTTATTCCTTCCCAAATAAAGTTTTTTTGAGAATATTTCTTGTATAATTTTTTTATGAAAAACTTTATTTTGTGTTTAAAAGGTATTTTTCAAAAACAATCTATAAATCTCAAAGTATTTCATTTTAAATAAACCATTTTAAGGATTTTTCATGAATTTAAAGAATGAAATATATCTTTCTTTATGTTCCAGTCCACATTTATGGACTTAAACCTTATTTATTTTTCAAGGCTCCATTATTGTTATTTATTTTAAAATGAAATTTTAAAAATGTTTTCATGTTACCTTATATAAAATAATGTTTTAAAGAGACCCATAACTTATACTTTTTACAAAAAAGGTTAAAAATGGTTTTTCAAATATCTTTCATGATTTCCCTTCCATTTTCTTATTTATCTCCATAATATAGATATAATTTGGAGTTAGGTTTTATAAATCACCCTATAAATGATCTTATAAAATAATTCTTTTGTGGTATTGAACTTTTGGTATCAACCAATCCAATTTTTAAATTATTTTTATGTGATACTATTTGGAAATGTTACGAAACCCATATTCTTTCCAATGGATTCTTCATGATATGATATATGATTTATTTTTTATTGGATCCATATATATGGATGATGACTTGTGGGGTCTTATATGTCCCTCCAATACATTAGTTAAGAATCTCTATCTCATGAGATAAAAATGGGCCATGATTTATGATACTCTTGCTCCAAATGGGTTGCAAGTTATGATACATGAGTCACAAATGGGCCGTGATTTATGATGCTTGAGTCATTAATGGGTTAGTAGAAGTAATGATTGAGCCTCCATGTAATAGGTCATAGGATCCTGATTCATGGACCACTGTGTAATGTTTTCCTATGATGATTATTTTTCTATTGTTAATTATTATGAAATATTTCAATTACATTCAATATTTATATGTAATATTCCTATGATTACGCTCAAGGATCATGTTTATTATCACACTATCATACCATGTTTTATATTTATTTGTTTGATATTAATTATCCTACTACAATGAATTATAGAAAACTATTATTATTCCATTTTCTTTTTAATAGGATATTTCTCCCATACTTATGTTTTATCATATTCTTATGATCTAACCCTTGATAATATGATGAGATGTTTTACCTTACCAAGCATTTAAGCTCACCCCTTTATTATGTTTCTATTCCCTAGGATATGGTGATGAGTATAACTTACAAGAACTCTAAAAGGGAGTCTATTTTTATTCATTTATAGAGAAATGTTCAAAAGTATTATAAAATAAGATATTTATGTAATTGATCCTCAATGAAACTAAACCTTACATTATTGGAATTTTTTGATTATTTATGAAATTTAATATTCAAACTCAGATTATAATGTGTATTATATGAAATTTTAGCTTAGGAAATATCAATTTTTATCAAATCTATTTTGTAAGGTATGAGTTTTTAGCACCATACTCAAGAGTTTGGGTTTGAGGGGCCTCAATATATTAGAACTTTGTAAATTTAAATGTTAAGAAATAAAGGATTATACTAGTCTAAGATTATAGCGAGTTTTTACTTAATATCCTGAACAATTTATAATACGCGATGATAAAAAAAAATGTAAAGGCTTATATTTAGTTATCATGAATAATATAATATCACTATTTCTTGAAGGATTATACTGGTCCAATTAAAAATTGAATTAAACTTAATATCATAAAAACTTTTTAGGGTATGGAAGAAAAAATAAATGTAAATAGTTAATTTTAAGTTACCATAACTGCAATATCCTAGATATATATGTCCCATGATTAAATAATTTCTAAAAAATATTGAATTACATACATTACCATGACTTTTTAGGTTTATATTTTTTGATGATTAGATAAATAATTAACTAATAATTCAGATTTATTTCTCAAATAATGGATATTTTTTCTACTATATAAGAAAATATTTAATCCATAATAAATCTTCAAAATTTCCCAAAAATTATCCCCACAAGATACTCTTCATAATATATCATATGTATTAATTTCCTTCATAAGCTATGGAAATAGAAACATAAGAAGGTTGTGATTAATTGATTTGTAAGGGAAAAATTATACCAAAATCTATCATAGAATAAACAAGTCATGAATAATATGGAATAATAGAAATGATAATAAAAAATTCCATACAACTAATCACATGATATTGAAAAAAATTCATGGTAAACAATATAAATAAACACATGGAAATAAATAACTAAATTCAAGGTGATGGAATATATACTTCTGAAAATCATACACATACTATCAAGGCCTTTTTCCAAGAAATCAAATATAAAAAGGTAATACATACACAAAATACCCAACCTAGTTTTTCTCATGATACTTACTGATGCATCGAGGGGCTATTGTAGTCCCCACCCATCACTAATTATGTTCAATGAGTTCATCATATTAAAGAATGAATAAGTTATTAAATACATAAACAATATTCCATAGTAATAAAAAAACATCAATATTGAAATAACAAGTATATAGATTTTTAATATTTCCCCAATCAATAAATGTAATATCCTTTTATTTAAAGATCCCTCAAACTAACATCGTTTAGAGTAATGGGCATACAGTTAAGTCTATAATTTCTTAAATCAATAAAGGGAATAAATTTATATGTAAGAGTACATAAAACTAACACTATAATGAGTAATGGGTATATGGTTAAGTCAATGATTTTCCTAATTAAAAAACAGAATAGCTTTCTATGTAAGCATCCCTTAATCTAACATTTTATAGAGTAATGAGTATACTATTATGTCAATAATTTACCTATAACACCCTAGGATTTTTATGAGATATATATATATATATTTTTTATTTGATGTCTTGTGTTTAATGCTACACCAAGACAATATTTCTCTATATGAAACACCGACTTAGCTTTTAATATACTAAACACTATTCTTATCTTATCTTACACACCATTTTATGTTTTTTTATAGAATTCATTTCACGATGGAATGAGCTTAATCGAGTTTATAAAATAATAAAATCACTTCTGATGTATTTTATTTGTTAAATATATAGTTAATATATTAAATATAATATTAAAATTAATCTTAAATATTTTTCAGACATGATATAATAAAAAATTATATTTTTCGGATAAAAGTAGTAATTTAAAAAAAAATGTAGTTTTACCTCCTTTTGATGGAATGCCCATTTTAAATATAGTTTTTGACAATTTTATATATTATATTTAAAAAATATAAACATTTTATTTGTAATTGGGATATAAAAATTTAATTTGGATGAATTTTTGATATTTTTCTAATAACTTTTAAGTTTTGATTAATAATAAAAATACACTAAATTTTAATTTTAAACAACTTTTTTCATCAAAATAATTTATATTGTTAAATTGTATTATTTAATGGTTTTAAAGCATAAATATAATATAATTTTATCATTCAATATAATTTATGTTATTTTCATTAATTTTACATTGAATTTTGATGTAAAAAATTTTCAATCTTTTGCAACGTTTTAACTTTTAAAACTTGTTTTTCATTCCAATAATGGGTTTAATTTTAAATTAATTACTTAAAATTATATGTTTTTAATTTTTAAAAATGGATTATATATTTTGAATTAGTAGGTATAAATTATATAAATATCATTCTTTTTTTAGGCATTATGAATAGTAACTTCTGTAATTTTTATTAATATGATAAAAAGGTAAATAAGGTAATTAAGGGTAAATATAATATTATAAAATTACATTAAAACTTGTACTAATGTGATTTGATGAGTAATTTTAGACCTAAACTATCCTTGGGTAGAAATTATACCCTTTATAAGCCACTTGTATGGGATTAAGACATTTAATATATTTTATTTAAAGAAAAGTTAAATATGTCTTACTCAAATTTTATTAACTAAATCATTTTTAATATAAGGTGATATAGAATATAAATTAGATCATAAGTAATAATTTTAAATATAATTTTTTATTTATCATGGTAATTTATTTTTAATTTTTAGAAAATAAATAATTACCTTAAAAGTTTATATATTGATGATGCATAAATTATTTAATTGATGAAAAATCAATAAACTAATTTTTATTAAAATGATAATAACTGTTAAAAGATAAAAAACATGACGAAATATTATTGGTATAGTATAACTAGATCATAATCATATAATTTTAGATTTATTTACCATTTTGAGCCTTATATAATAGATTATGTCACTTATATTATTTTATTTAAAGTGATGATAAAGCTGTCACATTCATGTTTTAATTCATATAACATTTTTAATGTAGGATTTTCTGGTAGATATATTAAACTATAAGTATTATAATGAAATATAGAGGATTTTTATTCATCATATTATTTTATTTTTCATTTTTATTCAACAAATAAGTGTATTAAATAATTACACAAAATTGATGTTGAAATTATTTTATTAATGGAAATATCAAATTAATGTTATTAAAAATATTAAAATAAATATAATTTGGGATAATTAATACATGAAATTAATTTTATATATTACCTTTACCATATATGGATATAATAAATTATTTTTTTAGGATAACATATTATCTTGATATTTTTTAAAATCCATGAATTGAATATTTTCAAAATTGACATTTTTTTTGTTTTATAAAAGTAATGTTTTATTAAAGTATTTAAAAATAATGAGACATTTTTAAAAATATATAATAAATATTATATGTTCTAAAATGTTCTAAATTATTTATTTATTATTTAATTGACATTAAATAAGTAAATATTTCACCCTTTTAATATTGAAATATTTGTTACCCTAGTTAAAATGAAATAGAATAACTAAGTGATAAATGAAAATAATAAGGTTTAAATGGAAAAAAACTTGTCTAAAATTTATTTTTTTATGATATTAAAACCTTATATCATATCATATTATAAATTATGACATTTTTAATTTTTTGTATGTGGTTTTATTTAATTATAAATTAATACTTTTGGAGATTCCTAAAGTGCCCCTCACCTCAATTATAAAAGGGAACCTCCTCCCTCACCTCTTTACTTAACTTTATGCCTTCAAACTCGGCCATACCCAAGCCATTTCCATTATAAATTTCCCTAGTTACATTATATAGGTTGTTTTCTTATCAAAGTACTAACCTTAGTTCCTTTAAGAGAAGATCGAGAGGGATCTCACCAAAGAGGAGGTAATCTACTTTACCGAGTCTCTCAATATCATTTCTTCTTCTACTTCCTCTTCCTTTTTTGTTTTAATTATTAAGTAATAACTAAATTATAAAATATATACTAATATGTTATTATGGTTATGTAAAAACCTTATTCCACCTTCTATCCATTCTACAAAAAACAAAATCACCATACATGCGTACATACGACTTACGGTCTCCACGCCGTGATGCGATCTATTTTTCACCACCATATTACATGGATGGATATAATGATGGAAATAATATCTATATATGATTATTATTACATGATATGGATTATGGAACAAAATATATACCATTCAATTCCATACCATTTCACAATTAATGGAATTATATCGTCGCTCGTGCGTATGTACGACCTACCGTCTCCATGATGCGATGAGATTCATTCTACATGATATTCATTAAAGCATTATTTAATAAATTAATGGAATGAATAAATATGATATATATTATAATAATATTATTCTTTAAATTATATAACTGTAACCTAAGAAGAGGAATAAAAACTTATTCAATAAAACATGCGTAAGAAAGTAAAGAAGTTAACACCTGATGGACGAGTAATAATGTTACTAACAAACGATTGATAATATGATAATATAAGATATCATAAAAATGTATATGATTCTAAAATAATTCAATAACATCATTTAAATCATTATACATGAGGTTTAGATATATACAAAGGATAAGAGATCCAAGGTAAGGGATTATTTCGTCTCACTTTTATTTTTGCAGGATATATGCCTTATACACCACCTATTTGTTTTGTGTGGTGTTTATGCTTATCATGAATGATTTTATGATTTTTATTATGAAGGCTATGATATTTTTATATTCATATAATTTTATTTATTTTATGATTCATACTATTTGACTGATTATAAACTAGTAAGGGATAATCTTGCAATCTCATTATTATCCAAGATTGTTTATAGGTAAGTATTTACTGTGGTTTATTTATCATTGATGTCCATGTTTTCTAAAAATGATTTCATAAAATGTTTTAATATTATCCTATGTATGTTTAAATTCATTTTTACCCATTTTTACTTTTACTGCATGGTTTGGAAGGAATATTTATTTTGTTTTCAATGTGATCTACTTTTTGACTTTTTTCAGAAAATGTACGAGAATAATGTTTTTTTTAACTTATACGGCATGAATAGATTTTTATGTTTTCATAACACCATATTTATATGAATATTACTTTAAAATATTTCAAGTTTATTTTCAAAGAAATTATTTTCTTTTAAAATTTTGTGTAATTTTGAGAAAATAAAATGTTTTTGAAGAAGAAAGGATATTTTACTCAAGAATTAATTTCAAGTGTTCAATCTAAATTATTTTACATCTAAGATGGAATTATTTAATAGGGTCATGTTTCAAGTATAATATCCCTTTTATTATTATGGTTTTATTATGTTTTTTGTAATTCTATTTATGAAATAAATTTGTTTTACATGGATTATGTTATGATGGAATGATGTTTAAGAAATCCATGTTATTCCTTGGGTTATGCTATAATGAATGATTTATATTTTTGTGGAACACATAATAATGATTTAATCATGAAATGGATGAGACCTATATCTCCCTCCAATGCATTTGTTAAATAATTATATCCCATGATATAGAAATAACTGGAATAAAAAGTAAAATTGAATCATTAATATGGGGATGGAATGACAAGTAAATCTGGTTCAGTAATACGGGGTTGGAATGAAAAATAAATCTAGTTTAGTAATATAGGGTTGAAAAGGTAAGTAAACCCAGTCCAGTAATGTATTTTTTCCACTATGATGATCTTGGAAATAAGCGTTATCTAATATAGAAATTATTTTCTACGCTTATGTGTTTTCTACAATTCCATGTTTTATGCCAATGTTATTTTCTCATGGATCTTGTTCCTTTATGATTTATGACTTATAAACTAACAAGATTTATTTCATGACTCAAGATTTTAATATTTGTTATACATGGTATGATTTTCAATAGTTAATTTCATGTTTCTACATTATTATATTTATGTTTTGTTTGATATTTTATATGTTTACCCTTACTGAGCATCTGATCTCACCCCTTTTTATGTTTTTATTCCTCAAGATATGAAGAAGGGTATTAAGTAAGATTTGTTAAAAGGGGGTTCTAGTTATGAAGGAAAATGCAGAAGATAATGTAGATGTTTTATAAAACAGTTGTTTATGTTTCCCAGTTTCCAAAGACACTAAACTAATTCAGTCTTTGGGTGTCTATTTTTGTTATGTATTAAGTATTCTGAAAAAGTAATGTAGTGTCCACATACGTAGATCTTAGGGTCTTTACAATTTTTATCAGATCAGAGGTTTAGTTAACCTCTAGAAATTAGGATGTGAAAACTTTAGTGATATACCTAGAAATATTTCTAAGGTTATGTCTAGGGATGTCCCTAAGGATAATTATAACTAAATGTTACAATCTTATAATTTTGGTAGCAATCTTGAATAACCTAGGATTAAACCTAAGGTGATATAGATTGAAATATTTTAAGTTATTTCCCTTGGTTATATGAATTTCACCTATGATAATTGTTTCTCACATTTTTCTTTCTGGTCCTAGTCAACACACAGAATTAGATATAACATCATTAACATTTAATTTTTCAGATGTGGAAAGTATGGGAATTATGAAAACAGATTTCTAAGTAGAAATATCATGAAGATAATCATGAAGGTTGTATGAGTATTGGTTATTCTACTAAGTATAAAGATATTATAAATGACTAGTGAAAAGTATGTGACGTTCTTCTAGTTTTGTTTACCTTAAACATAAGAAGCATGGTTAGATTAAGGTTGATGAACCTTAATACATGATTCACATTTCAAATTATTAAAATAAATAAAATAATAATTCCAAAGTAACAAATTAAGAATAAAGTTAAACTATTTAAGTGTATATGTTTTGGAATTAAATGATTATGTATATGTATTTTTAGTATAAGTTTTTTATTCAGGATTGAAAATGATATGTTGAATGGTGATGAAGACTTATAAAAGTGGTTTAAGCGAAAGGTGATATTTTAATTAAGGGAAGGTAACCATTAATGAATTCAAGATGTGGATAAAATTGTGTTTATCTTGGATAAAAGATATGTTGGATATGATTAATTGGATGATACTAATTATGGTTTTGTTGACACGTGGGTTATGCTATCATGGATGAAGTATACAAATTTTTAGGACTTAAGGAATATATCCAATAAGTTTTTTAATAAGGAAACATTCATGTTTTCAATAAGGATATATGGTAATTCAGGTTATTACCACGACTCAAGAGAATAAATGATGAAGATGATCGCATGTTTGGAATGTGACCAATAAGTGATACCTTATGATATATGGGGGATAAATGTTAAGCCGAGTTAGTGCACCTGTCTCTAATGTTTTATATTTTCAGTTTTCAGAAGGATTATAAGGTTATAAATTTATGGGATATTATAAGTTTAACTCCAGATGATGTTTGTTAGATTAAAGTAATATCTCACTATAGGTGAAATTATTATTATTTAATAACTTATGTTAAAATTTTTGTTGTGATAAAGACAGATGGAATAACCCATCATTCTCATGATATACTAATGCTTCAGGAAAGATAAATGCAACTTAATTTCTTTTAATAAGAGATTATGTGGAAATTTTTTCAAGGCATGACCAATGGTGAGATTGTACTGAATTCAAGTAAGTATATCTTCTCATGAAAATTCTTCAACATTAGGAAAAGGAATCATGATGTAAAAGGGTGTATTATTATCATAATTTTTTGTGATATCAATGACCACTTTCATAATTCTTTAGTTTATGTTTTTGTGATTTTTAACATTCATTGGATCACTAAATTTCTTATTATTAGTGATCTTTATCAATCTCTAGGATTATTTATGCTTTTTCTCCACACCCAATCTTTACTAATGTTCTCCTACGTAGAGACCAAGTTATAATTTAATTTGGGTAACTCTTATTTTACAACTATTCCATTTAAAAGGAATTTTTAGTCTCTATTTTTATGATGTGGGTTTCTTTGAAATAAACTTTCATGTATTAAATCCTTTAACAACCTAGATGAATTTCGAGGGAAAAATTCATTTTAAGGGGGGTAGAATGTGACACCCCAAGATTTTTATGATATATATATATATTTTCTTTGATTTATTATGTTTTATGCCACACCAAGATTATCCTATTCTATAAACAACAACATATTAGCTAGTGGTATACACAACACTATGCTTGGCTTGTGTTATACACAATTTCAAGTTCTTTTGATAGAATTCATTTCACGCAAGAATGAGTTTAATCGAGTTTATAAAATAATAAAATCACTCTTAATGGAGTTTATTAATAGAATATATATTTAATATATTCAATATAATTTATAAAATTAATCTTATATTTTTTCTAGACATGATATAAGAACAAGCACAATCTTTTTAGATAAAAGTAGTATTTTTAAAAAAAAATACAACTTTGATGCCATTTGATGGCACACCCATTTTAAATATGGGTTTTACACTTTTATATATTATATTCAAAAACATAAACATGTTATATTTAATAGTGATATAAAAATTTAATTTAGACTAATTTTCGATATTTTTCTGACAACTTTCAAGTTTTGATGAATAATAAAAGTACACTAAATTTTAATTGAAAACAATTTTTTTTAATTGAAATAATTTATATGGTTAAATTATATTATTCAATAATTTTAAAGTATAAATAGAATATAGTTGTATCAATAAATATAATTTATGTCCTTTTCATTAATTTTACATTGAATTTTTACGTAAAAAACCTTTCAATCTTTTGCAATATTTTAACTTTTAAAAATCATTTTCCATTCTGACAATGATATTAATTTTAAATTCATTAATATAAATTCTGTGTTTTTAATGTTTAAAAATGGATTATATATTTTTAATAATTAGGTGTAAATTATGTAAATATCATTATTTTATTTTTAGTCATTATGAATAGTAACTTTAGTAATTTTTATTAATATAGTAAAAATGTAAATTGGGTAATTAAGGGTAAATATAATATTATAAAGTTAAATTAACACTTTTACTAATGTTATTGGATGAGTTATTTTTGACCTAAACTATCCTTGGGTCGAAATTAAACCCTTTGGAAGACACTTGAAGTATATTAAGACATTGAATATATTTTATTTTAAGAAAAGTTAAATATGTTTTACTCAAATTTTATTAACTAAATAATTTTTAATATAAGGTGACACAAAAGATAAAATTTATTATAAATAATCATTTTAAATCTAAGATGTTTTTATTTATCATGGTAATTTATTTATAATTTTTAGGAAATAAATAATTACCTTAAAGGTTTATATATTGATGATGAAGAAATTATTTAATTGATGAAAAATCAATAAACTAATTTTTATGAAAATTATAATAACCATTAAAAGACACAAAAACTGACCAAATATTATTTTTTGAGTATATATCAATCATTAACATTCAAGTATCAAGTTAATTACCATTTGGATCCTTATAGAATAGATTATGACTCTTATATTATTTTATTTAAAGTGGTGTTAAAGTTATCACATTCATGTTTTATTTCATATAACATTTTTAATGTAGGATTTTCCTAGAGGTATATTCGAATGTAAGTATTATTATAAAATTTAGAGGATTTATATTCATCATAGTATTTTTTGAATTTTTATTCTATAAATAAGTGTATTAAATAGATACACAAAACTGATGTTGAAATTATTTTATTAATGGGAATATCAAATTAATGTTATTAAAATATTAAAATAAATATAATTTGGGATAATTAAAATATCTAATTAATTTTATAGATTAACTAGACCACATAGGGATAAAATATTTTTTTCAAGGATAACATGTTATCTTTATATTTAAAAAAAATCCAATAATTGAATATTTTCAAAATTTAAACTATTGTGGTTCTTTAAAAACAATGTTTTATTAAATTATTTAAAATTTATATTTTTTAACAAATATATAATAAATATTGTATGGTCTAAAATGTTTTAAATTATTTATTTATTATTTAATATACATTAAATAAGTAAATATTTCACTCTTTTAATTTTGAAATATATGTTACCCTGGTTAAAATGAAATATAATAACTAAGAGATAAATTAAAATGATAAGGTTAAAATAGACATAAATACTTGTCTAAAATTTATTATTTGATGATATTACAACCCTATATAATCTCATATTATAAATGAGAACATTTTTAATATTTTTGGATGTGGATTTATTTTATTATAAATTAATACTTTTGTAGATTCCAAAAGTGCCCCTCACCTTAATAATAAAAGGGAACCTCCTCCCTCACATATTAACTTCACTTTGAGCCTTCAAGATTAGAAATACCATAAAAATTTACCTTATCAAATTACTTAGTTACATTCTAGTGGTTCTAGTCTTCTCAATATAACAACCTTAATGCCTTTAAGAGGAGATGTAGAGGGAGCTTTCTGAAGAAGAGGTAATCTCCTTTAACGAATCTCTCAAGATAATTTATTCTTCTACTTAATATAACTTTGTTGTTTATATTATTAAGTAATAAATATAGTATAAACTATATAAAGATATGTTATTATGGTTTTGTAACAACATTATTCAACCTTCTATTCATCATATAAAAAACAAAATCACCACACATGCGTACGTACGACTTACAATCTCCATGCCATGATGTGATATGTTTTTCACCACCTTCTTACCTGGATGGATATAATGATGAAAATAATATATATATATATATATATATATATTATTATAACATTATATGGATTATGGAACAAAATATATACCATCCACTTATATACCATTTCACAATTATGGGAATGATATCATTGCTCATGCATACGTACGACCTACCGTCTCCACGATGCGATGAGATTCATTCTACATGATACTAATTAAAGAATGATTATATAAATGAATGTAATGAATAAATATGATATATATTATACTAATATCTTTCTGTAAATGATATAACTATAACCTAATAAGAGGAATAAGAACTTATTTGACAAAACACGCGTAAGAAAATAAAGAAGTTAACACCCGATGGACGTGTAATAATGTTACTAACAAATAAAAAATAAAATGATCATATATGATATCATAAAAATGGATAATACTAAAATAAGTCAATTACATAATTTAAATCATTATACAAGAGGTTTATATAAAAAGTATAATGGACCTAAGGTACGAGATTATTTTTTTCTCACTTTTATTTCTATGGGACATATGCCTCATACACAACCTATTTATTTTGTGTGGTGTTTATAATTATCATGATTTTTTATGATTTTTTATAAAGGTTATAATATTTTCATATTAATATAATTTTCTTTATTTTTTCATTCATACAATTCTACTGATTATAAATTGGCAAGGGATAATCTTGCAATCTCATTATTATCTGAGATTGTTTATACATAACTATTTACTGGGGTTTATTTATCATACATGTCCATGTTTTATAAAAATGATTTCATAAAATGTTTTAATATCCTCCTATGGATTTCTAAAGTCATTTTTATCCATTTTTTACTTTTACTACATGGTTTTAAAGGAATATTTCTTTCTTTTTCCATACAAGGTACTTTTTTAATTTTCTGAAAAAGGCATGAGAAGAATATTTTTTAACTTATACGGCATGAATGGCTTATTAAATTTTCATAACACCATATTTACATGAATATTCCTTTAAAATATTTTATGTTTATTTTAAAATAATTTTTTTTCTTTTAAAATTGTGTGGAATTTTGAGAAAATATTTTTTTTGACGAAGAAAAGATATTTTCCTCAAGAATCAATTTCAAGTGTTCAATCAAAATTATTTTCCATATAATATGGAATTATTTAATAGGGTTATGTTTCAAGTATACTATACCTATTATTATTATGGGTTTATTACTATTTTTATGGAATTATATTTATGAAATCCATTTGTTTTACATGGATTATGTTATGATGGAACGATGATTAAGAAAACCATTTTATTCCTTGGGTTATGCTATGATGAATGATTTATGTTTTTATGGAACACATAATAATAGTTTCATTATGAGATGGGTGGGAATTATACCCCCTCCAATGCATTAGGTAAAAATTTATATCTCATGAGATAGACATAAATGTAATAGAGAATAAATTTGGTTCAGTAATACAAGGATGGAACAAAAAGTAAATATAGTTTAGTAATAGAGGGATGGAATGATAAGTAAATATGATTCAACAATAGAGGGTTGGAATGACAAGAAAACATGGTTCAGTAATGTATTTTGTCCACTCTGATTGTCTTGGAAATGATCCATGGATAATATGGAAATTATTTTCTATAATTTTGTGTTTTCCACAATTCCATGTTTTATGCCAATGCTATTTTCTCATAGATCTTGTTTCTTTATGATTTATGCCTTATGAACTACCAAGACTTATTTCACGACTCAAGATTTTGATATTTTTTATAAATGGTATGATTTAAAAAAGTTATGTTTATGTTTTTAAATTCTTATGTTTATATTTTTTTTATATTTTCTATGTTTACCCTTACTAATCATTTGAGATCACCCATTTTTATGTTTCTCTTCCCCAAGATATAAAGAAGTGTAGTAAGTAAGATGTATTAAAAGGGGGTTCTAGTTATGAAGGAAAATGTAGAAGGTGACGTAGATGTTTTATGAACTAGTTTTTTATGTTTCCCAATTACCAAAGACAATAAACTAACATGGTCTTTGGATGTTTGTGTCATGTATTATGTATTCTGTAAAATTAATGAAATGTCCATGTACGTCAAGCTTAGGGTCTTTACATTACCCAATTAATAAATATAATTAAATTATCATAATAAATAAATATATATATATATATATAGAATATGGATAGTATTATTAATGAATATCCCAAGTGTAACAAAATCACTTTGAAGGATATTTACATAGATGAACAACACTTTCCTAAGAAGAACACTTTGAATAGTATCATATTAGAAGAGACCATGGATTAAGTTGTTTGATACCATGTGTTTACCCCCCCAACCAAAAAAATAATAATATGAGAGTATTTATAAGGTAATACTTTAAACATAACTCCAAAATAAGTAAAACCTTTTAATATAAATAGTAATATGTAGGAGAAATGGTAAAAGTGATTTTATAAAACATTTTTAACAAAACTGTAAAAAGAGGAAGTTATGAGTCACTTTTAGAAATCATTTTCAAATATTTGAAGTAAAACTTTTAAAAATATTTAATTTAAAAATAATATTCAATAATGGATCCTTGAAAAATAAATAAAGGGTTTATAGAGAAAATGTGGAGTGGATGATAAAACATATGATCACGAAATGAAAAAAAATAACACCTTAAAATAATTTTATTCAAAACCCACATTGAGAAAATGAAGAAAAAACTTCATTTTAAAAATGGATGAAGATAAATATGAGGACTAAATTAAATAATTCATAATTTGGTTTCCAAATAATAAGGATAAAATTGGTGATAAAGGAAAATATAGTAATGGAGATAAAGAGTTATTATAGAGGATGCAAATTATTCTTAACATAGTTTCATTTTTGTGAAGATTGTAAACACATAAAGGAAGATTTTTGGAATGAAAATGTAATTTAAATATCATGAAAATATTTAATTCACTATGTAATAAATAAATGGCATAATTATAGGAAACATAGAATAATGAAACTCAATGAGAAAAATCATAACACAATGAACAACATTTGGGTAACAAAAAAACTTATTGCGTGGGTAACACTTGAATCGAAAGCCGATTAAAGAAAGAAACTTGAAAAGGATTTTTATATCTAGTGAATCACATGAGAAATATATTATATTGAATTAATGTGAATTAAATCAAAGTAACACTATATAAAAATAAACATGGTGAAAAAAATATAATATTACTCAAAGAGTTTGAATTGAGACTAAGAAACCATTACCTTTGTTTTCGACTTCCATGAACGTACTTTAACCTCCAATATAATAAACATAACTGCCTTAATAAATTATTTAAGAAAAATAATCAAAATTATTAAATTTTATAATCTTATATTATGATCATTTATAATACATTTGTTAATTATATTTTATTTCCCTCATCATATGTTATTAATCTGATTGTTTCATGCACATTTTGTAATATTGACATCGATACTATTTATTTGATACCAATTTAATCATTCATACATTATTTAAAGTACTATAATATTTTTTCATTAATGATTTATAAGTTCAAATTTTATTCTATGAATGTTTTAGTTATGATCCATGAATAAGAAATTAGAGACGATCTTATTTTAGTGATTTTAATGAACAAAGGGTGACAAATTAATATCAAGTTTAAATATCAATATTACCTTTATAGAACCAATAATAATAATAATTTAATTATTAATATCTAATATTACAAATAATTAATTTTCTATAACCATCCATGATATATATTTATGACATTATTTTTAGAGACCTAGTTTTCACCTCTTAATAATTTGAAATATTTCTACAAATATTACCAGAGCTAGGCACTCAGACGACGTGAAATTCCAATTCTCGGTGTGCCTGGAATAAATTATAAAAAAATATTAGGTATATTTTATACTATTAACATGACAGAAACAAGATATATATCAAATGGTAGCTCAGATCAGTAATCAGAGGTTATGGTTGGGTTTGGAGTGTGGCGTTTACCCTAGGCGGGACATAACTTTTGTCGGTGCGGAGCTTCAGTAGAAAAAAACAAGAAGGGTATTTTCATAAATAAAATAATTAATAATTAATTATTTTATCTTGTACACTGAGCTAAATAAATCTTTAATGGATACTCTGATGGAGAATCTGAGACCGCTGTTGAGTCCAGAATGAAGTGTTTTACCTAAGCATGACGTAAAGTGAGAGAGCGCGGGAGGTTCAGATTTTGTGACCACTGACAGTTTCCTATAAATATGCGTTTAAAAGAAATGAGAAAAGGATGGCTCATTTCTCCTATAGACATTAGCAGAGCTTCTCTCTCCTTCTGAGTGGTGGATCGATGATGAATTCTTGACAGATTGCAATGAAACTTTAGGCGTTTGTAGATCAGAGCGCAACGAACATAATGATGGTTCCAAAATCAAGGTAGGATTTCTATTTTAGATTATTCTTCTTCCTGATTGATGTTTTGGTTGCCGTTTTGATTTCTGGTCATTTCTACTGCTTTGTTTGTCTTTATTGATGGTCAAACCAACAACGACCATCGATCGATTGATATATCAATTGCCTGTTCTTCATCATTTTTCGCGTTCTTCATTGGCCAAATTTTTGGCATGCCGAATCGACATCCAAATGTTGAAAAATCATAGATCTATGAAGTTCATGATTTAAGTATTCCATATCTAAAACGGTTTGGTGTTTCATGTATTGGTGAAAGCGCATTGGTGAGTGGAAGCAATATTTACTTTTCACTGCATTGAAATGTTGACAGATCGTCGAGCAGAGGATGGCACTATAAAGATCGCATCCTGAGGAGTATGGATTTGGTCCCAGATAATTTTTCTAACCACTGGCGTGTTCTTGGTGGTCTTCAGAAGGACCATCTACATGGCGGCGGTGGCGGCCAACTGGAAGAGGTGGCTACTAGAGGCAGGAGCTGTAGCGGTAGCGCCGCTGTGTGGAAGAAGCTGTGGACAGCATGTCACGGCAGTTTAGTGCCTCTGCATGTGGTTTAAACCAGGCACATTGTTTGGCTGAAAACTAGCTAAATGAGACGTATTGGCCCAGGCATTGCAGACCAGCCAGATCGGGCCGGTCTACCTGGAACAGGTCTTTATGCCGGGAAAATATTCAAATACCTGTATATTTTGATTCAGGTGTCTGTTTGAAGCGCCATCTATGGACACATGACCCACTCTTAAAGGTGTACCTTTTGAGTATAGTTGGAGAACTTTTTTTTGGGATTGATTCATGTTGTAACAAAACATTTAATTTAATAATAATAATATAATTATTATTATTAGGGAAACTTTCATCAGATCGTATTTCTGTATACAATGTCTCACTAATTCACCGTCAGAGGAGTTTTGACCCTGGAGTTGAGGAAAACTTTTCAGGACTGATTTTGGGTGCTTAAATCAAAATGGTGGTTCAGGCCCTATGAGGTTTGATTTGGGATTTTGTTGTGAAATGCAAATTTTTCACTGAGTGTTCGTTTGGGATGAATGAATAGCCAATCTCATGTGATTTTCCAAGAGGATCATAATGGAGTAATCCATTTTATATGTTTTTGGATCGTGGCATTGGTCCCACAAAGCACCATTCGTGCGCAATGCTATGAAATGTAATTTCTTCAACGAGAGTCTGATTTGGGTGTATCAATAGTCAATCTTGAGCATTTGTTTCGCAAGGATCATGATAGTGTGATTCATTTTATTATCCGGGGCTGTTTTATGAGACCTTTAAATGGAAATCACGTTTTATCCTTTTGGATCAAACACCGATTATCATGCACTTATCAGCCTTTTGGGACAAAGGTGTCATGTACTCTAGGAGTACGCTGGCATAACTAGAGGATACTTGTTCATAGTTTAGTACCCAAGTATGAATGGGTACACAAATAGGTGATAGGGTGGGACCACACACCATGTGGTACCCATATATAAGGAACTAACATTAAACATTATGCAATCTTTAATTAAGTTAATAATTCACATTGATGATCTTTTCAGGTTTAGAGTTTTAGATAATTAGGCCATAACTATTACATTACATCTCAATTATTACAAAGTAGAAACTTCTACTCAATATCCATTTTTTCATAAAATAAAAACTCTTAAAAGAAAACAAGAGTTCTTTTCTTGATAAAAGTCTTATTGAAGTCTTCCATTCTCTTACCCTTCCTTATATCCTCTGAAAAACATTTCAAAAACTCAGGATGGGCATAGAAAACCCAGTAAGGGTTATAAAACAAGGAAAGAAAACCTTAGTACATAAATACATACAAATCAATGAAATCATACTTTACAATATTTAACTTACCACATAAAATCATAAGATTTATTAATAACAAATGGAAATCATAAATCATAAAGGTAACTTGTGGCATCCATTGCATACTTATGTTGTAGCTTTTACAGCTACGTAGGGAGTTACATTTGGAATACCCATCACAGTATATTCCTTAAATCTAATAGGAGAAACATTAAAATTTACCTCCGTCAGATTACCCAATTCATTAGAGAGATATCTCAAGCTCACCTGCCCTAGGTTTATCACAGAACTACCCATATACGCAAAACATTCCCAAGAACCAAAACATATTCATAAGACATAAAACAAACATGAAGGAAAGATAAATTTTTCACATTTCAATCACAATGTATCATTTAAATATATTGACATAACCAATCCATTATCAAAACCATTTTCAATACCACAACACATAAAAGAGTATATGGTATTTAATTTCCTTTTAAAAACATTACAACTTGTTAAGGAAACCAAATATCACAGAAAGGTCATTGTCACCGCATACGTTAAAAAGAAGCATTCCCTTTTTTGTTTAGTAAAAATATACAAAGAAAAATATTCCCTTTGAATGAAATGAAAATTCAAAGAGGTTTATACATCATATAAAATATATTCATGTATAAATCAAAATATGACTCAATGAAAGGAGATTGAGACCAAGTCCCTTACCTCATGTCTGACTTGAATTGTTTGTTCTTTAATCTCCTGAATAATAAAATAAAGTTTATTTATACTTGATTAAGAACCTTTTTAAACTTTATTATTCCTTTCATATTATATATTACCATGTTATAAACATTACACAATCATTTAAGTTAATAATGGTCTTTTTTTTGATATTTGGCACTTGAGTAAAAATGAACTTCTTATAATTTAAAGTTATCCATGTGGTCAAAAATCCATTATCTCCAGAATGATATTCATGAATTATACATTATATATATAATATATATCCATTATATATATATATATTTATTTATAATAGTACATAACATTTAGATATAAGAAATTAAATGCACCATTCATGGAGACTGTAAACCGTACGTAAGCATGAACACTACTTTCATTTCTATTTCATATTTAATGGAATGAAAACTTAATGATACATAGGTATATTATAATTCCAATATAATATCATATATAATTTCAGAAACTCCATCCTTTATATTTTCCATGTATGGAATGAACGAGTCATATCACTTTGAGGGGGCGGTAGTCCGCACTTCCTCAAATAAAATTATCGTATTTACCCATTATAGAAACCATAAAGGTATTATATAAATGAAAAATACAGAAGAATAGGGAAAATATAAACATAATATATATCACATATAAATATAGTTCCATCATAATGGACACCATGAGAGGCGGTAGAAGACAATCGAACAATCATTATTTCGTGAGGTAACAGTTTGTTGTACATAGAAATAGTATGTTCATATCCATTAGATGGAGGTGTGTGTAAGTGTAGTTTGAATCCTTCTAATAAAAACAACCTAATATATTTAGGATACTGGTGTTTTTTTGTAAACAAATAATAAGAAGATAATAGTTAGTGAAGAAGTAAAATAAAAGAATAGAACTTGAGGGAATATGTTACCTTTAAATCAATTAACTCCATTTGGATTGAACCAAAAGGCTTCCTTGAAGTTCCTTATGCCTAAGTTAAGGATTCTATGGGGAATAAAGGGATATTGAGATATTATTTGGTAGATGTTAGATAATCCAAGGGGCTTGAGAGGTGTGTTTAATGGGTTAGAGGTGATGGCCTTTTATAAGGGAGAGGAGGGACTCTTTAGGAAAGTTTTAAAATATTATTTTATTATACAATGATTTTCAGTTTAAAAGGGTCCAAAACTTATTTAATTCGAATATAAGGTGAATTTAAGTCTAAATAAAATTATACAATAAAAATTGGATAGGTGTTTGATATTTTTTAATCCTTATCTTTCTTATTTAACCCTTTGTTCACTTATTTAACTTTTACCATGTCTTATTTTATATTCAAACAATATAGTTAATATATTTACTATAAAATTCAACTAGACCCAAAATGGATAATTAATGAAAATTTTAACATCATATAGGTCACTTGGTCGAATATTATATTTTTAGGACTATTTTATCATTTAATAAAATATTAATTGATTTAAAAACTCATTTATGTCAATTTTTATACTATTCAAATGATGCCTTTTAAAAAAACCCAAAACAACTTGATTATTTCAAAAAAACTTCATTTGTTCAAAGATAACAAGTCATAATTATCCCTAAAATTCGTGGATGGCATAAAAAGTTTCAAAATAAATTTATTTTAATATTTATAATCTATTTTTTAAACATTCATTAATGAGCTAATCATTACATAATCATTGTGTCATAATAAAATTTATTTTTTTAATGTCTAAAAATTATAAATAAAATACCATTATTTTCGAAATCATTTTATATTTCTAATGAATATTTATAGTCTAAGTTATCAATTATATAGACCCACATTAAAATTGTTTTGGAAAAAAAATACATGTTTATGAAATTTTAATTTTACTTTAAATAAAAGTTATTAATGTAATTATCTTACCCAAATGGCTTTAAAATGCCTAAAATCTTACAAAAGGATTTTATTGGTCTTCCATTACTCATAAAATAAGGTCAGTACAAGTGTTAAGGTAATTTTATATTATTATAATATTATTTTTTCCTTGAATTACTCTATTTACCTTTAACCGCGATAAATAAATGTAAAAAGTTACTATTCACCAAAAAAATTTATCATTTTATTGAACCACATTTTACTTAATGACAACCATGTATGTTGTATTTTTTTAATTCAATTCACAGAAGCAGTGAAATTTCATTTAAATAAAAAAGTCGGTTTTTTAACAACTATACAATGTTTTTTCACTATTCATCAAAACTTAAACATTTTCAAAAAAATACCAAAAATTCATCCAAAGAAAATTTTGATATTTCGAATTCAAAAATGATGTCTATTTTACCAAATTCAAAACATAGAAGTTTCATTAGTTAATTTAAAATTAATTTCCATTGTCAAAACTAGAAAGTGTGTTTTTAAGAAATAATAACTACCAAATGATTAACATTTGTTTATATCCAATTTAAAAGTGAAATTACTTACAATGACCAAAATTGGATTAAATGGTAAAAATATAATCCAATTACACTTTAAAATTATTTAAAATGATAATATAACCTTATAAATAAATTATATTAAATGGCGGTTTTCAATTAAAATGCACTATTATTCAGTATTCATTAAAAAATGAACATTATCAGAATAATACCAAAATTTCATCCAAATTAAATTTTGATATCACAATTATAAATAATAATTTTATTTTTTTCAATTAGAATATATAAAGGTGAAAAAAACTATATTTAAAAGGGCTTCTCCACCAAACGGTGGTAAAACGACCTTTAAAGAATATTAGAGTATTTCATACTTAAAATTGGATTCTTTCTAATATTAAGAAACTACATTTTTTTGGATAAATGTAAAGACATTTAAAAAATTTGTATAATAATATTGTAGTTAGTTTTGTTTATTCCTTCCAAAACAACAGCTAAGAGTTGAATACCATTTAAAATAATATTATGTTATTATTTTTCATTATGAATCAGACTTGTGTGCAACATGAGATTTCAGAGAAACCCATTGTTGCATGTAGGGTACTCCATCAAACATAGAATCCCCTTTAATATAAAATCAATATTTAATTCACAAATATTAATAAATATTAAAATTTCATATTCTTTATTTACCTGGGATGTAATATACTTCCCCCCTTTTGGGAATTGCATCCTCTCAATTTTAAAATCAGGCTTGAAAGCTTCATTAAAAGTCCCACATCAAAAAAAGAGTGAATAAAACTATCACTTTAAAATAATGAAATAGATGTACAAAGTTCACCAAAAATAAAACATACTAGGATTCAATGTATGAAAACATGAACTTGGAGGAGAAACTAAGTGTCAAGTCCTGATGGAGAGTGATAGAAAACATGACTAGGAGAAATTTAACAACAAGAATACCACAAACTTGTGATAGGTTAGACAGTCTTTGTTTCCACAGTAGGAAAATAAAACATACAACATTTTTTTTGTTTTAGGTTCCCTTTTATAAAGTTGATGAATTTATTTTTGATATTGACTAAGAACATAAGAAAATATACTTACTTTTCAAATAGAGTTTTATTTTTTAATATATTTCTACCAAAAACCCATATTTTCTACAAATTATGTGTATTCAAGATGACTTGGTCACACCTAAAGTGATAAAATCAACTTTTTGAGAATCAAATAATCCAAAAAAGATGAACTATATATTTCCCCTATCTTTAGAAATTAACCAAAACTAAAACAGTTAGTACAAGATCAGTTAATCCCCAAAATAGACAATATTTTATTTTAATAAATACTACTCTTAATCTCCAAAATTTAACAAACAATAAACAAGCTCAACAAAGACCATTCAATACACAATTGTCCTTAAAATTATTCAAAATAATCCAAACTAAGTTTGAAACCGAAAATTCAGAAGGATTTGATCACATAGTCTTCCACAAAAATATTAACATTTGTCTCCAAATAACATTAGCTACTCTTAAAGTCTCATACTAAAGTGTAATTAACCAAATCACATATTCTTTATGATAGGTTAATCATTTTAATAAATATCCCAAATCACCATATGTCCTCAATGAAAACTTAGATGCTTCCAAAATAAAATTTCAACAATTACTCCACAAAATAAATCCCATTGTATTCTATTTTCCTTATGAATATAGTGTTTCCTCAAAAGAGAGAACATCTTCCAAAATAACCTTTATCACTTCATAAATAAATTATTTTTCTATACTATGGTTATCCATTTGATAAAACATAAGTTCTATAAATTAACTTATTCTGGATCCATAAAATCATTTAACCAAAACTAATTAGTCATACTAACTAGGGACTTTACATAGTCCAATGGTAGGTGATAAATCCCAATCGCACTTTGGTTGTGGGCTAGATTCCTGCAGCTTTTTCCAATGCGACGGGTTGTCACACGGTCTGCGGGTTGTCCTTTTTCAAAAATTATATAATTTTATAAAATTCCAAAAAATGAAATAAATTCCTCAAAAATAACCATAACATATTTTAACCACAAATTGTATCTCATACCTCACATTATAATCCCAAAAAGTAATAACCCATAATTTCCTAAAAAAAAGATCACATGAACCACTAAGGTTATCTATTATGTCCACACAAGAAAATATAACTCTTATTGAATAAAATTTTCACATATCCAACTTCACGATTACACATACTAGAAAAATCATTTCAAAGTAATCCCATAATTAAAAGTGCCTTAATACTTTTAAGAATTTCATCATCCTAAATTGTACCATAACTCTTGAATACCTTATATGTAGACTTCTTACTCATTCAATGCTCTAAATGATCCATTAACCATTATTTTCTAAATTATTCCATAATACTTCATTCCTACAAACAAAAATCATGAATAATTCCCTAAGATTCAATAATATCAAAACAACAACTAAGAAATAATCCATACCTTTTATAGGTCATTTTCGGTTTCCTCATCTTCAATTGGAATGGCATTATGAATTGGTAAACATATATTTTTATGATCCTTCTAATCCATTTCCTGAACCTTCTTCGTAGGAAATCTATTTGTATAATTACCATGCACAGTACATTTAAAACATTCAATTGATTCTTCAGAAAGAACTTCTTTTCATTTCCAGGATTCAACTGGATGCTTCATTTTTCCATGGAATTTTCTTGCTTTATGACCTTCATTACCACATCTATAGAATCTTGTCATCCGTTTGAAACATTTTCCTAGGTGTTTCTTTCCACATCCTTAACACATAGGTTTTTGAATATACTTAACTTTATGGTTATTACTTAAACTACCATTGGTATTCCTTTCTTTCATATACAATTCCTTATAAAAATAACCAAGGTTCAAGTGATCAATCATTACTCTCGATAGTTGGTTGAGAATAACCAAAAGAGTGTTTATTATAGATCCCATTTCCTTCAGTTGCTTATTCAGAAAAACTTCACAGTTTTATTCACATCCATAATTACTTTGGTGCCCGATATATCCATCCATTTACTAAAATGAAAATGGTTAGTGTGAGTATATTAGTAAAATTATTATATAATATCTTATGAGGAAGGTAAACACTAAGATATACTTATTCATGTTATCTTAAACCCATTCAATTTATCTAAAATAACTATGAATCTTTATAATATTCTTACCACTATGGTTATGTCACTATTCTTAAATAACATCCTAACCTCTAAATTTATCTAAACCAACCTTTGACACCAAATATAAGGACCCAACCTTAAAATTTACGTAATCTTGAATTAAGTTAATAATTCACAATTAGGATATTCTCAGGTTTAGAGTTTTAGAGAAATAGGTCATAACTATTACATTCCATATCAATTGTTACAAAGTAGACACTTCTACTTAGTATCCATTTTTTTCATAAAATAATAACTCTTAAAAGAAAACAATAGTTCTTTTCTTGATATAAATCTTATTGAATTCTTCCTTTCTCTTACCCTTCCTTATATCCTATGAAAAACATTTCAAAAACTCGGGATGAGCATAAAAAGCTCAGTAAGGGTTATAAAACAAGGAAAGAAAACATTAGTCCATCAATGCATACAAATCAATGAAATCATACTTTTAATTCTTTAACATACCACAAAAAATAATAAGATTTATGAATAAAAAATAGAAATCATAAATCATAAAGGTAACTTGTGGCATCCATAACATACTTAAGTTGTAGCTTTCACAGTTACATAGGGAGTTACATTTGGAATATGCATCATAGTATATTCTCTAAATCTATTAGGAGAAACATTAATGTATTCCTCCATCAAGTTACCCAATTAATTGGAGAGCTATCTCGGGCTCACCCACCCTAGGTTTATCACGGAACCACCCGTATACACAAATAATGCCCAAGAACCATAACATATTCATAACACATAAAACAAACATAAAATAAAGATAACATTTTTACATTTCAATCACAATATATCATTTAAATATATTGACATAACCAATCCTTTATCAAAACTATATTCAATACCAAAATATGAAAAAGATTATATGTTATTTAATTTTCTTTTAAAAACATTATGACTTGTTAAGGAATCCAAATATCAAATAACGCTCGTGGTGACAGAAAGGTCATTGTCACCACGTACGTTAAAAAGAAACACTCCATTTTTCATTTAGTAAAATTTTACCTAGAAAAATATTCCCTTTGAATGAAATGAAAATTAAAATGGGGTTTTACACTATATAAAATAAAGTCATGTGTAAATCAAAATATGCCTCAATGAAAGGAGATTGAGACAAAGTCCCTTACCTCGTGTCCAACTTGACTCATTCATTATTTAATATATTGAATAATAAAATAAAGTTTATTTCTAATTTATTAATAACATTTTAAAGGTTATTATTCCTTTAATATTACTTTTTACCACATTATAAACATTACAAAATCATTTAATTTAATAACGGTCATTTTGTTGATTTTTGGTACTTAAGTCAAAAATGAACTTTTTATAATTAAAAATTATCCATGTGGTCAAAAGTTAATTTTCTCTATAATGATATTAATGAATTAGATATCATATATATCATATATATTCAGTATATATATAAGTTTTAATTTATAATAGTACATAAAATTTGGTGATAAGAATTGAAATGCACCGTTCAAGGAGACGGTAAGTCGTACGTACGCATGAACACTACTTTCATTTATATTTAGTATTTAATGGAATTAAAACTTAATGATACATAGGTATATTATAATTATGGTATAATATAATATATAATTTCTATAATTTCATCCTTTATACATTCCACATATGGCATGAATGAGTCGTATCACTTTGAGGGGGCGTTAGTCCACACTTCCTCAAATGAAATTATCGTATTTACCCATTAAGAAAACCATAAAGGTATGATATAAATAAAAAATATAGAAGAATAGAGATAATATAAAAATAATATATATCACATATAAATATAGTTCTATAATAATTCCCACCATGAGAGGCGGTAGGATATAATCAAACACTCATCGTTTCGTGAGGCAGCAATTCTCCGTACAAAGAAACAATATGTTCGTATCCATTAGATTGAGGTGTATGTAAGTGTAGTTTGAATAATTATAATAAAAAAAACCTAGTATATTTAAGATACTGGTGTTTTTTTGTAAAAAAATAATAAGAGGAACATAGAGAGTGAAGAAGTAAAATAAAAGAATAGAACTTGAGGGAAGACGTTACCTTTAAATCGGATAACTCCCTTTGGATTGAACCAAAAGGATTCCTTGAAGTGCCTTATGCCTAAATTAAGTCTAATAAGAGGAATAAAGGGATATTGGGAGATTATTTGCATAGAGGTTGGATGATCCAAGGGGATTGAGAGGTGTGTTTAGTGGGTCAGAGATGATGACCTTTTATAAGGGAGAGGAGGGGCTCTTTAGGAAATTTTGAAAATATTATTTTATTATAAAATGATTTTTAGTTTAAAAAGGTCCAAAACTTATTTAATTCAAATATAAGGTGAATTTAAGTCTAAATAAAATCATCCAATAATAATTGGATAGGTTTTGGATATTTTTTAATCCTTATATTTCTTATTTAACCCTTTGGTAACTTATTTAACTTTTACCATGTATTTTTGTATATTCAAACTATATGGTTAATATATTTACTATAAAATTACAAGAGAGCCAAAATGGATAATTAATGAAAATTTTAACATCATATATGTCACTTAGCTGAATCATATATTTTTAGGACTATTTTATCATTTAATAAAATATTAATTGATTTAAAAACTCATTTATGTCAATTTTTATACTATTCATATCATTACTTTTTTAAAAAATCCAAAAAAACTTTATTCATTCAAAAAAAATTAATTAGTTCAAATATAAAAAGTCATCCTCATCTATAAAATTCACGGATAGTATAAAAAGTTTCAAAATAAATTTATTTTAATATTTATAATCAAATTTATTTAAAACATTCATTAATGAGGTAATCATTACGTCATCATTGTGTCATAATTAAATTTATTTATTTAATGTATAAAATTAATAAATAAAATACCATGATGCAGGAAATATTTTTAGATTTCTAATTACTATTTATAGTTTAGGTATCAATTATATATTCCCACATATAAATTGATTTGAAAAAAATACATGTTTATGATATTTTATTTTTACTTTAAATAAAAAGTTATTAATATAATTATTGTAACGCCCCGACCCCAGCTACCCAGAGTTGGTGCATTACTTCGTAACATTGGCATGATCACAAAAGATCAAGTCTCGAAAGACCAATTAGTTTAGTAGCCTTGGAAACACTAGATACATTCGTAAACGTTACATTACATCATAAAGTGAAAAACTACAATAACAAAGTCTCCATAGTCCACACTCATATCCTCTTCTGACTATCCCTGCAGGTCATTCATAAAATACTTCTTCACATCCTGGAAAACATTAAAACATTGAAAGGGGTGAGCTCAGATGCTCAGTAAGGATAACAATAATGCGGAAGCTTTCATAAATAAACATTAACATTTAAGGCAATGTATAACTAAAACAAAAGCCTTTTAAACATGAACTTCAACATAATATGGCAAAAGTAAAATGAGATAATGCCATTCTCTTCTTCACATGGATATTCTACTGGTCGAATAATCACATGCAATATCAATAACCACTTTCATAATGAGGGAATGTATAATGCCGGACATTCTGAAACATTTTGTCAAGGCCTCGGCCAAGACGTCTAAAATGATTAAGGCCTCGGCCAAAACCATAAATCAAATTGGGAAAGGGCCTCGGCCAATTCCACGTCTAGTTGTCTCATGAGACCTACCGATGCACCGAGGAGCTATAGCGGGCTCCACCCGTCACTTATTAAGTCCAATACATTCCTCATATGAATAGGTTTAAACATATCATAAACCATAACATAATCGTATCACATAAAACATGCATAAAGGAAACATAACATTTCCACATTTCAATCACAAGATATCAATACAACACTTTGATATGATAAAAACGCTTTCAAAACCATTTTCAATACCAAAATAAATGAAAGTTAAAACTTTGTATTTATTTTTCATTAAAAAAAATGATGGCTTGTAGAGGAAGCCGAAACTCAAATAATGGTCACGGCGGCGGAGAAGTCGTTGTCGCCGCATATGTACGGAAAGAAAAACATTCTCTTTTTGTCGTTTAGTAAAACGCTTCGTATAAAAAGATTCCTTTTGAATAAACGTAAAAGTCAAAGGGGTTTATACACCGTATAAAAGAAAGTTGTGTATAAAACCAAATATGACTCAATGAAAGGAGATTGAGACGAAGTCCTTAAAAAGATCATTTTTAAAATAAAATAGATCTATTATGTGTATTCACTATAGTTACACATAAAGAAAGTAAAAATACAGAATAGGACATAATAATATCATGACATAATTTGAAAGTAGGAGATTAACCCAAAGAATGGAAGTTGGGTTAAGAAATTCCCTTACAAATATCATTTAAATAAAATATATCTATTATGTGTATTCACTATAATTACACATAAAGAAAGTACAAATACAAGATATGACATAACAATATCATGACATAATTTGAAAGTAGGAGATTAACCCAAAGAATAGAAATTGGGTTAAGAAGTTCCCTTACCTCGTGTCTGACTTGACTCAACCGTTCTTTAACCTCCTGAATAATAAACTAGAGTTAATATATACCTTATTAAGAACCATTTTAAATTTCATTATCCTTATTATATCACTTATTACAATGATATGAATATTATGTAATTATTTAAGTTAATAACGGTCGTTTTGTCGATCTTTGGTACTTGAGTCAACAATAAGCTTCTTATAATTACAAGTTGTTTATGTGGTGAAATATCCATTATATCCAGAATTATATTCATGATTTAGATGTCATATATATATTATATATCCAGTATATACATTCATTTATAATATTACGTAACATTTAGAGGTGAGAAATGAAATGCACCGTTCATGGAGACGGTAAGCCGTACGTACGCATGAACGCTACTTTCATTTCAATTTCATATTTAATGGAACTAAATCATAATGATATAAATGTATAATATAATTCCAGTATAATATAGTGTATAATACCATTTAATCCATCCTTTATACATCCCACATATGGCATTAACGATTCAAATCACTTTGAGGGGGCGGTAGTCCGCACTTCCTAAAATGAAATTATCGCGTTTTACCCAAAATGGAAATAATAAAGTAAGCCATAAATGAGAAATACAGAAGCATAAGTAAAACATAAACACATTATATATCATATATAAATATAGTGACATCTTAATGGTCACCTTTGAAGGTGTTATATGAGTTTTGAACAATCATCGTTTCGTGAGGCAGAAATTCGCCATCCACAGAAACCGTATGTTCTTTAACCATTAGATGTAGGTGTGTGTAAGTGTAGCTCGAATACTTCTTATAACAACATCCTAGTATATTTAGGATACTGGTGTTGTCACAAAATAAATTAATAAAAAGAGTTTAGGGGGTTGGAGAAGAAAAATAATACAAAACAACATTAGAAAAGACATTACCTCAAAATCGGGTAACTCTTTTTGATTTGAGCCAAAGGCTTCCTTGGGAAGAGTTCTGCCCAATGTGAGGCTTCTATGAGTAAGGGATGAATGTTGGGAGAGTATTTGGGCAGAGGTTGGCCGAGCCAAATGGCTTGAAAGTGTAAATGAGGTGGGAGAGGTGGGGGCCTTTTATAAGTGGAGAGGAGGGGCACTTTTGGAAAGATTGAAATGTTACATTATTTCACAATGCTTTTCGGATTCTAAAGGTCCCACACTTATATAATTCGAGGCTAAGGTGATAAGGGTTCGAAATCTCCTCATCCAATTGGCTTTGGACAAGTGTAATCCTTGGATTTTGCATTATCTTCCCATTTTATTTAAATCGTTAAATAATGAGGTCATCACTGCATCATCATGATGTCATAAATAATTTAATTTATTTAATGTCTAAAAATTATAAAAAAAATACTATGATGTAGGAAATCTTTTTATATTTCTAATGAATATTTATAGTCAAAATTTGGACTTGTGTAACCCTACTTAAAAACTATTTTAGTAAAACAACTCATGTTTGTGTCAATTTAATTTCAACATTAAATAAATATATATTAATGTCATTTTCCAACTAAAGTGGCTCCATGGGGTCCCCAAGTTGACCCATGGGTTGTCTTGGTCGGCCATGACTCATCCAATAGGAGTAGGACAAGTGTCAAGCTCATATCATATTAATAAAACATTGTTTTTACCTTAAACTACACTAATTACCTCTAATCGCGATTAAGAACTTAAAAGTTACTATTCACCAAAAAATTATTTTGATCTCATTGAACCACATTTTACTTCTTAATGACAACCATGTATGTCGGATTTTTGAAAATCAAATCACAGAAGTGGTAATATTTCATTTAAACGAAAAATCAGTTATTTAACAACCACTTAGTGGTTTCACTATTCATCAAAAATTGAAGTTTTTCAGAATAAAGCCAAAATTTCACCCTAAGCTATAATTGATATTACGAATTCAAAAATGATTTCTATTTTACAAAATTCCAAACATATTAGTTGCATTAATTAATTTTATAATTAATTCCCGCTGTCACAACAAATAGCGTGTTTTTAAGAAACAATTTATATCAAAAGATTGGCAATTGTTTATGTCCAATTTCAATGTTAAATTAATTCTAATGACCACCATTGGATAAAATGGTAAAAATATATTCTAATTATACTCTAAAACCACTCAATAGTATAATTTATCACTATGAATTATTTTGATTAAAAAAGTTGTTTTAAGTATTTTTCACTATTCATAAAAATATTGAAGTTCTCAGAAAATTACAAAAAATTTAACATAGGCTAATTTCAATATTAGGAATACAAAAATGAAGTCCATTTTGAAATATAAAATTTCTATAATTTTAAAAAGTGGTTATTACTATTCATAACGGCTACTTTGATTTTTCGCGATGTTTTAGAACTCGAAGTTGCGTACAATGCAAGCTATTGTATTATTGAATGAGAAGCGTATCGTGGAAGCTCGGGGTGTTACATTCTCCCCTCCTTCAATAAATTGCGTCCTCGCAATTTGAAATTTTTCTTGGAAAATAAAAGGTTGAAAAGAGAAAATACCTTTGAGGATAACCCACATCGGAAATAAGGTTAATAAATATATAACATTAAAAGAAAGCAAGATAAGTACAAAGGTCACCCGATATAGCCCATTCTAGGATTCTATGAAAATATGGATATGGAAGAAAAACAAACCATCAAGGTCTGATGGAGAGTTATAGAAAACAGGATTAGGAGAAAGTTTAACCATAAGAAAATCACAAACTTGTGATTGGTTAAACGGTCATTGAATCCCCAGTTGGAAAAGTTAACCGACAACATTTTTGTTTTAAGTTACCTTTTATAATGTTGAGGAATTTATTTATGAGATTTACTAAGAACGTAAGGGAATATACATACTTGTTATGTATACTTTCATTCGTTAATAAATTTTTACCACAAACCCAACTTTTACTCCAAATGGTAACAGAACTCAAAAATATTCTATTTATCTTAATTGTATAAGGTTCAAAATGTTAACACATACCATTTAGATTAGTAAAACTATTTTGTAATAACCAGGGACTTCCTGTAGGCTAGTGGTAGGAAATAAAGGCTTGTCGCACTATGGTTGTGGGTTCGATTCCTGCAGCTTTGTCCGACGCGACGGGTTATTCCCCACCCTGCAGGTTGTCCTTTTCCTAAAAATATAGTACTATACTATTCCAAAAATAATCTTCATAATTTTTTTAACCTTAAACAATACTATCCAAATTTCAACTCAATCCACTCCAACCTTTATAGTTATCCAAAATACCTTCATCCAGACTTTCTCTAAAAGGTCTCTAAATTCCAAAATCAATTGTAACATCAGATTCCCCAAACAAAGAAAAGTTTCTCTTATTGTCACATACTAAAAATATGATTACCTTAATCATATTAAAACCTTACTGAAATTAACAAGTACTGCAGTACAATCCTTATATATATATTACATTATTCTTATAACCAGAATATAATCCTTGAGTCCAAAAGCACCAATACATTAGTTATTCTGATTCAACTGTAGTAACAGCATAAGATTGTCCTTGATCCCTTGGCCTTTTCTGAGGTAAGTTTCCCTGACACTTAGGACATTCATTTGCATAATGACCCATTTCTCTACAATTGTAGCATTCAACTTTGACAGCCTCTTTCTTTCCCTTGCAATCACGAGCCTGGTGACCCTTTTCTCCACATTTATAACAAACTCCCATTCCTTTTAGGAAAGTACCAGGGTGATTCTTCCCACAATTATCACATAATGGAAAATCCTTCTTTCCCTTTTTCCCTTTATCTGTCTCTTGTTCCACCGTTCTCTTCTTCTCTTGCTTTACTTTGTTGTCATAAGACTTAGAGAATTCCTTTTCTGTCTTGATAGCACACGAGACAATATCTTCGTATGATGATAAGGATTGTGATACCAAAGCTCGACGGAGAAATGGTTTTAACCCATCAAAGAAACGATCAATCTTACTCCTTGGGTTACGTATGTAATCTGCAACATACCTTGCTAACCTTGTAAAGTTAGCCTCATACTTTGCGACATTCTCATCCTCCTTCTGCCTCAGACTCAGAAATTGCCTTTCCATATCTGCTCGATGGTCACGAGGAAAGTATTTTTCTAAGAAAAGCTCTTTGAACTCCCTCCATTCCATATTCGATACATCATCATCTTCCTTTGTGTTTTGAATCAGTGACCACCACTGATCGGCATCTCCAGTGAGGCGGTAAACTGCCATGACAACCTTCTCCCTTTCACTACTCCCCAAGGCATGGAATATTTTCTCTAAGGAATTTATCCATTGCTCAGCTACTATAGGATTTGTACTCCCATTGAAGGTTGGTGGTTGTTGCCTCATGAAGCGGTCTAACATTGATCCTCCACGTTGCGGATCAGGGTGCTCCATACGAGTAAGGTTATTATTCATAACCTGAGTGAGTTGTCCCAGTATGGTAATAAGTTGATCAACACCAGTTGTATCTCCAGATCCACAATAATTATCCTGATCAGGAGGGCAATCCCTACACGGAGTTCGTGCATTGATACGGTTTCCATTCCTTCTACTAGGCGCCATTTCTAAACAATGGCATAAACTAGATTAGTTTATGAATCAAAATACATAATTCCATACTTGTAAAACACTTTACATAAATTGAACTATTTATGGATATAATCCATAATCATAAAAAGAAATGTTTTCTTTGAGGAAGTATATACTCATAACCCTTCATAGTGGTTTGTAAATAAAATGAGAATTATCCTAAGCATATCCCCCGGGAGTGTCGTAACCAAGAGTGCAGCAAGGCCCGTTGTCGTGCACCAGTTCCCGTTCGAGTCTAGCTCAAAGCGGTGTTTTCGGGTTTTACCCCTAGGTACATCTGTGCCAGAGCCGCCTCTACCTGCTCGTATCCAGACAGGGATGTATTGCTCGGAAAACTCACAACATCTCTACAATACCAAAATTCTAGGAAGTTCTTCTATACTAATCCTCAAAGTCTATCTTCGGGATATGTGCTCTAATCAGAGTTTATCTAAATCTAGCTTCCAAGGTTAGTACTAAACTGCCTCTGATACCAACTGTAACGCCCCGACCCCAGCTACCCAGAGTCGGTGCATTACTTCGTAACATTGGCATGATCACAAAAGATCAAGTCTCGAAAGACCGATTAGTTTAGTAGCCTTGGAAACACTAGATACATTCGTAAACGTTACATTACATCATAAAGTGAAAAACTACAATAACAAAGTCTCCATAGTCCACACTCATATCCTCTTCTGACTATCCCTGCAGGTCATTCATAAAATACTTCTTCACATCCTGGAAAACATTAAAACATTGAAAGGGGTGAGCTCAGATGCTCAGTAAGGATAACAATAATGCAGAAGCTTTCATAAATAAACATTAACATTTAAGGCAATGTATAACTAAAACAAAAGCCTTTTAAACATGAACTTCAACATAATATGGCAAAAGTAAAATGAGATAATGCCATTCTCTTCTTCACATGGATATTCTACTGGTCGAATAATCACATGCAATATCAATAACCACTTTCATAATGAGGGAATGTATAATGCCGGACATTCTGAAACATTTTGTCAAGGCCTCGGCCAAGACGTCTAAAATGATTAAGGCCTCGGCCAAAACCATAAATCAAATTGGGAAAGGGCCTCGGCCAATTCCACGTCTAGTTGTCTCATGAGACCTACCGATGCACCGAGGAGCTATAGCGGGCTCCACCCGTCACTTATTAAGTCCAATACATTCCTCATATGAATAGGTTTAAACATATCATAAACCATAACATAATCGTATCACATAAAACATGCATAAAGGAAACATAACATTTCCACATTTCAATCACAAGATATCAATACAACACTTTGATATGATAAAAACGCTTTCAAAACCATTTTCAATACCAAAATAAATGAAAGTTAAAACTTTGTATTTATTTTTCATTAAAAAAAAATGATGGCTTGTAGAGAAAGCCGAAACTCAAATAATGGTCATGGCGGCGGAGAAGTCGTTGTCGCCGCATATGTACGGAAAGAAAAACATTCTCTTTTTGTCGTTTTGTAAAACGCTTTGTATAAAAAGATTCCTTTTGAATAAACGTAAAAGTCAAAGGGGTTTATACACCGTATAAAAGAAAGTTGTGTATAAAACCAAATATGACTCAATGAAAGGAGATTGAGACGAAGTCCTTAAAAAGATCATTTTTAAAATAAAATAGATCTATTATGTGTATTCACTATAGTTACACATAAAGAAAGTAAAAATACAGAATAGGACATAATAATATCATGACATAATTTGAAAGTAGGAGATTAACCCAAAGAATGGAAGTTGGGTTAAGAAATTCCCTTACAAATATCATTTAAATAAAATATATCTATTATGTGTATTCACTATAATTACACATAAAGAAAGTACAAATACAAGATATGACATAACAATATCATGACATAATTTGAAAGTAGGAGATTAACCCAAAGAATAGAAATTGGGTTAAGAAGTTCCCTTACCTCGTGTCTGACTTGACTCAACCGTTCTTTAACCTCCTGAATAATAAAATAGAGTTAATATATACCTTATTAAGAACCATTTTCAATTTCATTATCCTTATTATATCACTTATTACAATGATATGAACATTATGTAATTATTTAAGTTAATAACGGTCGTTTTGTCGATCTTTGGTACTTGAGTCAACAATAAGCTTCTTATAATTACAAGTTGTTTATGTGGTGAAATATCCATTATATCCAGAATTATATTCATGATTTAGATGTCATATATATATTATATATCCAGTATATACATTCATTTATAATATTACGTAACATTTAGAGGTGAGAAATGAAATGCACCGTTCATGGAGACGGTAAGCCGTACGTACGCATGAACGCTACTTTCATTTCAATTTCATATTTAATGGAACTAAATCATAATGATATAAATGTATAATATAATTCCAGTATAATATAGTGTATAATACCATTTACTCCATCCTTTATACATCCCACATATGGAATTAACGATTCAAATCACTTTGAGGGGGCGGTAGTCCGCACTTCCTAAAATGAAATTATCGCGTTTTACCCATAATGGAAATCATAAAGTAAGCCATAAATGAGAAATACAGAAGCATAAGTAAAACATAAACACATTATATATCATATATAAATATAGTGACATCTTAATGGCCACCTTTGAAGGTGTTATATGAGTTTTGAACAATCATCGTTTCGTGAGGCAGAAATTCGCCATCCACAGAAACCGTATGTTCTTTAACCATTAGATGTAGGTGTGTGTAAGTGTAGCTCGAATCCTTCTTATAACAACATCCTAGTATATTTAGGATACTGTTGTTGTCACAAAATAAATGAATAAAAAGAGTTTAGGGGGTTGGAGAAGAAAAATAAAACAAAACAACATTAGAAAAGACATTACCTCAAAATCGGGTAACTCTTTTTGATTTGAGCCAAAGGCTTCCTTGGGAAGAGTTCTGCCCAATGTGAGGCTTCTATGAGTAAGGGAGGAATGTTGGGAGAGTATTTGGGCAGAGTTTGGCCGAGCCAAATGGCTTGAAAGTGTAAATGAGGTGGGAGAGGTGGGGGCCTTTTATAAGTGGAGAGGAGGGGCACTTTTGGAAAGATTGAAATGTTACATTATTTCACAATGATTTTCGGATTCTAAAGGTCCCACACTTATATAATTCGAGGATAAGGTGATAAGGGTTCGAAATCTCCTCATCCAATTGGCTTTGGACAAGTGTAAGCCTTGGATTTTGCATTATCTTCCCATTTTATTTAAATCGTTAAATAATGAGGTCATCACTGCATCATCATGATGTCATAAATAATTTAATTTATTTAATGTCTAAAAATTATAAAAAAAATACTATGATGTAGGAAATCTTTTTATCTTTCTAATTAATATTTATAGTCAAAATTTGGACTTGTGTAACCCTACTTAAAAACTGTTTTAGTAAAACAACTCGTGTTTGTGTCAATTTAATTTCAACATTAAATAAATATATATTAATGTCATTTTCCAACTAAAGTGGCTCCATGGGGTCCCCAAGTTGACCCATGGGTTGTCTTGGTCGGCCATGACTCATCCAATATGAGTAGGACAAGTGTCAAGCTCATATCATATTAATAAAACATTGTTTTTACCTTAAACTACACTAATTACCTCTAATCGCGATTAAGAACTTAAAAGTTACTATTCACCAAAAAATTATTTTGATCTCATTGAACCAAATTTTACTTCTTAATGACAACCATGTATGTCGGATTTTTGAAAATCAAATCACAGAAGTGGTAATATTTCATTTAAACGAAAAATCAGTTATTTAACAACCACTTAGTGGTTTCACTATTCATCAAAAATTGAAGTTTTTCAGAATAAAGCCAAAATTTCACCCTAAGCTATAATTGATATTACGAATTCAAAAATGATTTCTATTTTACAAAATTCCAAACATATTATTTGCATTAATTAATTTTATAATTAATTCCCGCTGTCACAACAAATAGCGTGTTTTTAAGAAACAATTTATATCAAAAGATTGGCAATTGTTTATGTCCAATTTCAATGTTAAATTAATTCTAATGACCACCATTGGATAAAATGGTAAAAATATATTCTAATTATACTCTAAAACCACTCAATAGTATAATTTATCACTATGAATTATTTTGATTAAAAAAGTTGTTTTAAGTATTTTTCACTATTCATAAAAATATTGAAGTTCTCAGAAAATTACAAAAAATTCAACATAGGCTAATTTCAATATTAGGAATACAAAAATGAAGTCCATTTTGAAATATAAAATTTCTATAATTTTAAAAAGTGGTTATTACTATTCATAACGGCTACTTTGATTTTTCGCGATGTTTTAGAACTCGAAGTTGCGTACAATGCAAGCTATTGTATTATTGAATGAGAAGCGTATCGTGGAAGCTCGGGGTGTTACAATTATCTCACACAAATGGCTTTAAAATGCCAAAATTCTTACAAAAGGATTGTATTGGTTGGAAATTACTCATAAAATAAGGTTAGGATAAGTGTTAAGATAATTTTATATTATTATAATATTATTTTTACCTTGAATGACCCAATTTACCTTTAACTGTGGTAAATAAAAGTCAAAAGTAACTATTCACCAAAAAATATTCTCATCTTATTGAACCAAATTTTACTTAATTAAAACCATGTTTGTCAGATTTTTGAATTTTAATTCACAGAAGCGGTAAAATTTCATTTAAATGAAAAAGTCGGTTTTTAACTATTATGCAGTGTTTTTTCACTATTCATAAAAAAATTGAACGTTTTAAGAAAAAAACCAAAAAAACACCAAAAGATTATTTTGATATTCTCAATACAAATATTATGTCTATTTTACCAAATTAAAAACATATAATTTTCATTAATTAATTTAAAATTAATTTCTGTTGTCAAAACTAGAAAGCGTGTTTTAAAGAAATAATAACTACTAAATGATTGACATTTGTTTATATCCAATTTCAAAGTGAAATTACCTCCAGTGAACAAAATTATATTAAATGGTAAAAATATAATCTAATTACACTTTAAAACCATTTATAAATATAATCTAACAATATACATAAATTAGATTAAAAGGCAGTTTTGAATTAAAATGCATTATTTTTCACTATTCATTAAAAATGAACATTATGAGAAAAATAACAAAATTTCATCCAATGTAAATTTTCATGTTCCGATTATAAAGAATAATTTTATTTTTTTCAAATAGAACATATAAAAGTGATAAAAATTGGATTTAAAATGGGTTTTCCATCAAAAGGCAGTAAAACGACCTTTAGAGAATATTAGAGTATTTCATGCTTAGAATTAGATTCTTTCTTATCTTAATCCTATAAAACTTATTGTATAAATGTAAATATATTTAAAAAACATGTATAATCATATTGTAGTTAGTTCAGTTCATTTTCACCAATACAACGACTATGTGTTAACTACCATTTAAAATAATATTATATTATTATTTTTTAGTACGACTCAGCCTTGTGTGCAACATGAGATTTTGAAGAAACCCCTTATTGCCCATCAGGTACACCATCGAACATAGAATCCCCTTTAAAGTAAAATCAATATTTAATTCACCAATATTAATAAATATATAAATTTCATATTATTTATTAAGTTGGGATGTTACACCATATGCTCTGTGTACCATACTACAAATCTACTATCTCTCACATCTCTTTCTTTTGGGCTTGGATTTTGGCTCACGAGTAGTCTATCATGAGTGTTTTTCACATAGAATGCGATGGTTCCCTCTATAGTGGCTTTAGAGATATGATACAAGATGTTCTGAGTGTGAAGCCTATCTGGGGTGATACCCAATGGCTTTAATGTAGTTCCTCGATGCTTTTTGAGGGGAACCATCCACCAGGGATGGACATAGAACTTTTAGGAATACCCTCTAGTTGGGTCGGGCAGTGGCGTTCAACTATTGAACTCTTGGCTTACCCTCCAGTGGGACTGGGTAGTGGAATTCATTATTATCTCTCTTATGGGCTTACCCTCTAGCAGGTTTGGGCAGTGGCGTTCGCCATTGAATCTTCAGGACTCACCCTCCAGTGGGGCTTGGTAGTGAGGTTCACCGAAAACTCTTCAAGACTTAACCTCCACCAGGACTGGACAGTGAGGTTTTTCTTTTACTCTTTCGGGAATACCCTCCAGTGTTTTACCCTTTGGTGGGGTTGGGAAGTGGTGTTAATCAATGACAATACTGAGAATACCCTCTAATTGGGCTGGCCAGCGGGTTCCAGACATTAAGAGATGATCTATCGGCTATAAAGATCATGGAGAAGACATGTTTTAACATAGTTTTGGACTCATGAGAAAGAGATACACTTTTCCCATTGAGACGCATCCTTGTGACACGACCTAAAACTATGATGGTGAGACAAACCCGCCCAAAGAGGATAGTATCAAGGTGTCGTGATTGATTCAATTTGACTTGTGTGTTTAGAGAAAACATGAGGGATGTTGGGAATCATTGGTGGTTACTTCTGGAATTGTTAGAAACTCTTTTATTTGGCTGAGCTGTGAGATGGAGATCTCCTTACTCTCTCATTTGGGATTCTTTGACTGAGCATATATATGTATCCTATTTCAGTACCCACACATTGGGTTTTGGTTACTCTCCATCTAGGAGAGGCGAAGATGCATGGGGTATTCCACTCACTTTCTATGTCCATATTATCATGGTTGGATGACTCTACTATCCTTCTATAGGTAGTGAAGACTCAATGATAAGTTCATCTCCTCATAGTTTCTATCTCATTGTGTTTGGGTGAGATTACTTCACTCTATAGTTGGGTTGAGCTGTACACTTTTACTATAACTTGTTCTATCTACTACACCCCTCTTCAGTACATCTATTTCTTCTCCCTTGAGCCTTCGAAGCATCTTACATAGTATTTTTATACTCACCCCTTCTTGAGATTTTCCTACACTTAGTGAGCCCTTGAAGACGACGAACATGTTGATCGTCACTTCAGAGGAGATAGAGATATAGAGTGCTTAGACCGTGTGTGGTGGTTATGACTTGGGATTCAGGAGATAAGATCTCCCAGCTATTTTACTTTTCCACCTGTTATTGGGTTGGGGCACTTTTCTGGTTGGGCATGTATTTTTACCCTTTTCCCTTTTAGTTTACTTACATGTACTTGTACTATTTAGAGGTTGATGCATATTTTTGGTTTATTTATAGAAGTGTTTTATCTTGTTTCACCCTTCCCTATACACTTTTTCATTGAGTTTTATACATGTGTGTGTGCACAGGTACGTAGGTAAATGCCTTCCCGAGTTTGTTATGCCTTAGGCACTGGTCGCCAGACTCTGGCCTATGGAGGCTGGCTTGGGGTAGTTGTGGGTCAAGACCAACATGGTTCGGGTTATGAAATTATTCACGTAGGTGGTTAAAATGACCCAAATAAGAACATGTTATAATTAATGGGTAATCATAATGTGATTTACTTACTATTTTATTATTAAAGTATAATAGAACTATATAGATATTTTTAAGATGATGAATTATAATTGGGAAGATATAGAAGAATAAAATAAATGAAAATAAAGATATTTATTATAAGAAATAAATAATTTTTCTTCTTATTATAATAGTTTTAGGGGTTAAATCTACAAAAATCGCTTATAGTTAATATTACTTACATAATTTATAATTAATATTTCCATAATATAAATCATTTCACAAATATAATATATATTTAATAAACCCATTTAAAGAACCATATAACATCCTAATATTTTAAAAGAGTAACATCATGTTCGATAGTGTATATTAAATGAAATAATTTGATTATATGAGAATATAATACACTAATATTTTAAAATATATTTCTTTTGAAATAATTCAATCACTTTGATAGCTTACGAAACACGCAACCCCGAGTCTAAATGAACTATAACATAAAATATCATTATAATTTAGAAGTTAAATTAGTAGGTATGAATAGGACTAATAAAATTTTGAAAATTATATTATTTATACATGTATAAAATAAATTCAATGGTTCTTTATTTATTATAAATAAAATAAGAACTATTCAAAAGAAAAATAAGTGTTTTCTGAAAAATTGTATTTTTCTAAAAGGTTGTTTAGTCGTGATTTTCACACATAATCTAAATTTTTTTTTTCCAATTCTAGAAAAATTATTCAAAAAAGTAAAAAAAATTAAATTATCACATCTAAATTTACTTAGGGTTAAGTTTTTGGTATTTTTCATAAAATGTTGATTTTTCAGTGAATAGTGAAAAATTCTGATTTTTGTAAAGCTGTCGTTTCATTACTGTAAATTTAGTAATTTAAAAGGACTATTATGATTTGAATTTGATTTAAATTAAAATAAGTATTATTTAATTATATTTAATCTAATTAATTATATTTGAATTACCTTTATAGTATATTTTATTATATGTCTATTTTGGGGTCTAAAACACATTTTTTCTGAAAACTGTTTTAAAGTACATAATGTTTCCCAATTTTAATTAATAAAAATAACCCATAATACGGAATTATTTAAATTAAATTTATAGATTATAAATATATATATTTTTTAAATTAATATAATTATTATTTCTACTAAAACAATTAATATAAGATCATCTTTTCCCTAAAAAATACATTTCTTGAAAACCATTTTTTCAATATGTTTGTGGGTTTAATTTTAAATTGAATTATTCCACTCATGTTAATTGAATTTGGAAAAATGTATTAAATATTTTTAATCATAATAATTTATATTATCTAATATTTTCAACTTAATTTTTGACCATAATGAATATTAAAAACAGTGAAAATTAAATAACTCAGTTAAGGTGGAAACAATTTTACTAAGGGCTAAACAAAGAAGATAGTGGTTAAATATGAACTAGAACTTGTAAAAAACACATTTTACTTACATATCTAGACATTATAACATCTAAAGTTCTATAATGACCTATTTTAGCCTTTTGTAATGTGAAAATGTTTGTACACTTTATTCTTTTTAAAAATTCCATGTGTGTCCTCTTCCCAACTTATAAAAAGACACCCCCTGTCCTTCCCTCTTAACACTGCCAAAAACCTTTTGTTTTATACAATAACTAAAACATTATATTAATTACTCCCCTAAAAACATATTAGTTTCATTATTTTGATTATAAATCTATCCTAATAAGGATTTAGTTATAAACCTAAAGAGGCTCTCTGAAGAAGAGGTAAATTTTTTTAACGTGCATATTTGTTTTATTTAGTATTACACCTCTTTAAAATCATATTAAAACATGATAATATAATAACAATAATATCAAATTTATACTTATATGTTATTATTTTAATTTAATAACAAATATCCATCTTCACTTCCATCAAATGAGAAAAGAAACTTTTGATCGTGTGTACGACAAACTACCACATAAGAACATATGTAATTAATTTTCCATTACCACCATTAAAGGATAGATATAATGATGGATTTTAATCATGAATATTATATTTATGAAATTATTATACTTATTTATTCATGTTTTTTTAATGGTTGGGGCCGAAGCCTCATTTTTATTATTAAATCAAAGCAAAGTCCTCTTTTAACTAGGTAGAGGGAAACCCATTACATAGCCCGAAGGCCTAGTGGGATTGTAGCCCATTACAAAGACCGTAGGCCCAAATTTTATGCCCAATTCACATTCTGTGAATAGTAACCTACTGCTACAGTACCCGCACAGTACCGCCGCCGCTACAGTGCCCTGCTGCCGCTATAGTACCCGCTGATGAACAGTGTCGCCGCTCCTACAGTACCGCTACAGTACCTGCGCCCCATGGGTTTTGAACCCCCATTTTCCATGTAGTATTATGGGGTACTTACCACTAATCCAAACCCCAACTAATTTAGTCATGATTTAATATATAATTTCTAACTTTCCAATCCATGGGGGTACGATAACATCACTTGTGTGTACGGTGGACTGTAGCCTCACAAAGTGATGTGATTCATTTTCCACTTACACTTTACATGGAAGGTTGTATGAATAAAGTTAATGTATATATGTGATATTTTTAACCTCAAAAAATTATGGAAATATAATATCACATATAACTTCCTACCTTCCAATCCATTGGAAAACAATAACATCGCTCGTGTAAACGTGTGGACTACCACCTCCACACAATGATGTGAAATGTTTTTCATTTTATTTTTAATTGGATGGTAATAAGGATGTATTTGGTTAATATAATTTATATATATGAAATAATAATTATTTTTTAATTCTTAATTAGAATTTATTTTACTTCCATTCCATCCTTCAAGAAAATGGAATCCAAATTCATGCATACATATGACCTATTATCTCCACAAAAGATGTAATACATTTTCTATATTTAAATTTTATAGATTACTATAAATACATATATAATGAATAAATATTATATTTATATAATGTTTTAAATCATGTTTATTATTTAACCATGATTAAATTAAAATGATTGAAATTAATGAACCTAAACATATATGAAAAAGGAAGCAATTATCACATGAAATAGTGATTTTAACAAAGAATTATTAAAAAACGAGTCATAAAAGACTATAAGTAAATAATATTTGGTATGATACATATTAATATAATTATTTAATAGATTTATGATAAATATATATTCATTATAAATGAGGTACAAACATGTATGAAGGAAATGAGATATGAGGTAAGGGTTTTTCATTTCACTTTTACTTCTGTGAGACGTATTCCATATTCACCACTTAGTTATTTTTTGTGATGAATTTACTGAAAATATTATATTTTATATCATGAATAACTTTATATTCATGATACTTAATGATGATTTGAAGTTATTTTTTTCATGGGGTTTATAATTCAAAAGTTACCAAAGTGGTAATGGTTTATTTTACCATTTTATCATTTATAGGAATTGTTTTAAGATTAAATTTATGATGATGAAATATTATGATATATCACTCAATAAAATCATGAATTTTATACTCCTATAGTTATTCATTCACATTTAAAGTAATATTACTATTTTACTCTCTTTGTTACTTAAAATGATTATGAAAATGTTTTTAATAAAATCTTACTTTATTTCTCTCTTTGGTCAAAAATCATTTCTCTTCCAAAATCAGGTTTTCTAAAAATGTTTTAAAAAATGTTTCTAACATTATAAAAACAATTCATTAAATAATGTTTTACCCAGGTTTTTCTTTTTAAAAAATTATTTGAAAGGAATATTCATTTCATTTTCCAAATAATGCCCATTTAGATTTTATTGAAAATTTGAAAAGAATCTTTGATTTAATGTGTACAACATGAAAAAAAAATTCCACCTTTATAAAAACTAAAATTTTAATTATTATTATATAATATTACAAGGGTATTTTCAAATGAAATTATTTTTAAAATGTTTTTGAAATTTTAGTTTTAAAAGGTGATTTTCAAAATGAAAAGTATATTTTTCCCAATAATGTTTTTAATGACATTTTTATGGTATTTATATTCACAAAAAACATAAAAAATTTATTTTAATTATGATCCATTTGGGAAATGTTTTATTGATACCATCATTATTATTTATCCTGAGGATTTATTATTAGGTTTACTAAGGATGTAAAATTTTATTACCATTCACCATACTACTTTGGATGTTTTATGATTATGTTTATTAGTTGGGGTAAATATTAACATTTCGTATGTTTTTTTACAATATGAATATTTATGTTGATTATGTTTCACTCCTTTAATATGAGTAATAAAATAGAATTATTATGTTATGGGTGGATCCCAGAATTACATAGCCCCTCTATGCATCAATAGGACTCATGAGACAAATCAGTTGGCTTTATTATATGGGTTTTACCTATAGTTTTAAACTACCCAGTGAAAGGTCTTGGAAGTATATTTATAATGTTTGAAATTATGAATTCCCTCATTATAAAATTAATTAATTATTTTCCATGTGATTATTTGATTAGTTAGATTATCCTTGGTTAAGTTTCAATATCATGTAATTATTTATATGGAATTATTTGATCTCCATTTATTCTTATCATATTAAAATCAAGTAATTAATTGATTGATATGTTTTTCAATTATTTAAATTTATACATTGATTATTATAATTTATTACTGAAATATTTCACTATATTCATACCCTTATTGAGCATCTAATCTCACCCCTTTCTTAGGTTTTATTTTCCCTAGGATAATAAGAAGTTTTTTTAATTGATATATATGGATATTCTAAGGGGAAATATGGAGTTCTCAAATAAAAAACTTTGTTTATTTTATGTTTGAAATTATAATGTGAATTTAAAGTATGTATCTAGTTTACCAAGACTAATAAACTATACAAACCTTTGGGATATGATTCCTTGTATCTTATTCTAATTTAATAAAGTAACCACCAACTCTAGGATACTAGGGTTAGAGTATTTACAATTAGTTTAGTGTAAGTTTAGTATAAACCTTGGGAAATAGATTTATGAAGAAATATATTAGGTAAAATAACCCTATGATAGTTATTGAGTATAAGTATATAAGAACATCCTATTTTTTAAGGTAGAGATTATGTGTGTTTTCATAGAAATACATTCCTATCTGGATACTAAAAGTGAACATTTTTATGGCATATATGTTCTATGGGGTAATAACCTAAAAAACGTGACTTGGCCTTGACTCAAGCATTACCTATTAAAGTAAAATAAGCCTTACTGTGTATCGGGTTTGACACTCTTAGGGGATATTGTTAGGATAATTCATGTAACAAACCAACTAGGACCAACTAAACAAGCCTCATGAGTCATACCATCATAGGATATAGGTAAAACAAGATAATAATAAGTAGTCTTGTATATAATCAAACAAAATACAAAAAACAGAGTAAAAAAGAAGAAAAAACACGACAACATAAAAGTAATAAAATCCCACCCAAAAAAGGATAAACCAAAAAGTATTTCCTATCCCCATATGACCAAGAGTCACCTACAGACCACCCTGGACCAAAGTTTGCAACCACAAGAGAAACCAACATGCTATGAGATGCTCTTCCCTTTACCAAAATCCTGAAATAAAACATCTATAAATTCCCAAAGGCACAAGTAAGATTTTAGATAAATCCCAGTAGAATACCACCATAGTTTCTACACAAGGTCTAATATTAAGAATGAAATAATTATAGATTTGAAATCAAAATAGTTTTATAAAGCACTTTCATAAATCCAATCCATTTATAAATAATTTTCCCTTTGGTGTTCATAAAAACCTTTCATATTATCAAACCCAAAATATAACAAGTAGAAGTGATAAAAATAAAAAAATCATATCCATGTATCGAGAGGTAAGAAAGTAAAAAAATATCCCTGAAATAACATATCATGTGAATCTCTATGATACAACCTCATATAAAAACATGTGAGAAACAATCCATGACATAAACCATCATGTGATAAATAATGATAAATGAAAAAGAACCTCACATTGGGCTCTATCCTATGAGATAATACATATTAGAAACTCAAAAGCCTAAAAAGGAATACGTTGGATCCAATAGATATTGAATCCTATGAGTCTATATCACAAATTATTACATTCTAGTGGCACAACACACACTAAGGCTACACATGTCTCTTTCCTAATGTACCCAAGGTTCCCAATGTGAAATTATCAAAATTTTAATTTCAAAAAAATTCTCACAATTTTATAAAATAATTTCAAATCCAATATGATCATTTTTAGAGTTTGAAAACCCATTTTCCAATCTATAAAATTCATTTTAAAATAAAAAATCTTTTTGAAAACATTTTCCTTTCCAAGAAACCATTGGAAACAACCTATCACTTAAAATCAATGGAAAATATAAAGGAATTTATCAAAAAAAAAACATGAAATTAATAAATTTAATCCATTATATATAAACACCTACCTAAATATGGTAGAAACATAACCTCATTCGATAACAATGATCAGAAACTAAGAGAAGGACACTTGAAAGACAAGGTATGCTAAGAAATTAGAGAAAGGAAATCCAACTAAAAAGATGATCAATCGCTAAACGAAGCGATCCAGAAGGGAAGAAACCACCCAAAATCACCTAGGTAATAGATTTGTTTGAGAGATATGAGGGTTTAAATGAAGGAATGAATCAAATTACCACATAATGTCCTAAAATAAAAGACCACAACTATTAAACGACGTGTAACCCCCTTACATGTCATTTATTCCACGAATCTTGGATATTTACAAAAACCCATTGCCTTTTTATTAGAAAATGGTCTTTAATATTTACAAGGTTGGTAAGATTCACACAGTGTGTAACCTTTCATTCTATGTACCCAGTTCACGAAATATTCTAGGTGATGATTACACATCGTGTAAGCCCATTAAATAGTGTGTAAATTCCCATCAGACTACAGAAATTGTAGGTTCAAGATGAAAATTCCAAAAAATACCTAACTTCACCATTACAAGTATCCTCCCAATTCATTTTTGAAATTATTCATAAAAAAAAAAGGAAACTAAAAACAAAGATTAAAATATACATGTCATAAAGGTGACAGGGAGTTACAATCTCCCCACCATGAATGCTTTCTACCCCTAGAAAACCATCAAGATCCAAGATCCAAAAAAAGATAAGGACATTACAACCTCATTAATGACTCCTAATCACATGTGTCATGGATATACTATCCACACTACCATAGAACCTAAACTAGGGGTCTCATTTTACCGTGTAGTACCTTATCTTGGTGATCCATAATATGAACTAGCTACTCAAAAAAAGTTGTATCACTATCAAGATCAACATCCTCTCATCTAATAACATAGGAAAGATTTGGGATATACCTCATAAATTGGGGAACATGAAACACATCATGAATATATGTCAAACCAAATGGAAAGTCTAACTAATAGGCCACCCTCCCTAGTTTTCTAATGATATCAAAGCCCCCCACAAAACTTGGTTCCAACTTACCCTACTTACCCAACCGATGATGTCCCAATAGTGGTAAAACTATTAGAAATGCCTGATCACCAACCTCAAACTCTAGTGTCCTCCCTGGCAGTCCACATAAGATTTTTATGACTCTGTTCCATGATCAATCTTCTCTAGATGAACTTAACCATCTATATCATCACCTAAACAACACTCATCCAAACTAAGGACAACCTCCCTACTCTACCCAACATAATGGAGATCTATATGGCCGCCCATAAAAATACTTTAATGGATCCAAATTTATCAGATATTGATAACTATTGTTATAGAAAAATTCAACCAAATTCAAATTCTTTTCCTAAGATTCTATGAAATCAAGCACACAATCCTTGATCATATCCTATAAAACCTTGATAGTCATATCTATCTATCCATTTGTTTGAGTATGACAAACTATGTTTAATTTAATATAGGAACTGATTTCCTCCTATAAAACTTCCCAAAACCTAGACGTGAACCTTGAGTCCCTATCAGATATAACTTTTGAAGGAACTCTATTAAGATTCATAATCTCTCAGACATAAAAGTCCTTAAGCTATACCACTTTTTTCACCTCCCAGATAGGTAGAAAATGCACTAATTTTGTGAGTTGATCAATTATCACCCAAATCACATCCTTCCCACTAAGAGTCCATGGGAAACCAATGAAAAAATCCATATAAATATCATCACAATTCTATACCAGAATAGGTAAGGGAAGCAGAAACCCCCTAGGTCTGTAGAGTTTCTTCTTAACTCTGAGGCATGATAGACACCATGATACAAAATTTTCAATCGACCTTCTCATACCCTTCATCTAATACTAATGTCTCAAATAATGATACATCTTGGTAGTACCCGTGTGTACGAACCAACAAGAATTGTGTCCACATTCCAATAACTCATACCACAAGGACAATGGAATAACCAACCTGCTATGAAAGCACAAAGATCTATTGGGAGACCAAGACCACTCACCCA